>JANFAB010000036.1:0-669883 GCA_024613165.1 Pisolithus albus
TCACGAGGTATGGGTACTAGACGGCCAACCTATCATATGGGAGAATTCGGAGGTGCTCCAGTTGAGAATACTGTAGCGGATGGTCTGTGGTCCTTTACACTCAATCCCGAGATCACCCGACGATACAAGATGTGCGGCACTTATGGTCCATGTACGTATATGTCTGTCTCCATCCTACGTTACCGAAATCTGAAGAATATGATGTCTGACCCAAGCCAGTTTTAGGTAGGTTAAATACCGCCGTCAATGCATAGCTATACGCATCGGCATTAGCCTTTCAAGACCAGTCTTGTCCCATGGGTGGTTATACACCGTCCTCTCCCGTACTCGCCATCGAAAACACGCCCACATTCCGTGCTGTCCGGATGAATCCTCAACTATACAAACACGAGATTCGATTCTTTTGTGACTCCTCGTCCAGATAGCTATTTACTCCTTATTGTACGAAAAAAAGACCGCCGGCGCGAAGCGTCGCAGGCGTTTCTTGTCATATCTATGTATATTAGATCAAACTCCAGTGCCGCTGGTGCAGCGACAACCCTAGCGAAAAGTGATTCGATGGTCGTTGGTCGAAATATCGGATTTTATGTGATTGCGATGAAAAGAACAAGAAAAAAAAGGTACATGAATAATAATCGTACTAAATCACTTACGCCACTGATGAGACATTTGAACTTCACATCTTCACGTCCCTATGGTCGACCGCACCACTGCTGACACTTCCCGAGCAGTCGAAAACGCACGAAAACGGCCCGCATGGCATGAAGATCGAATGTAAGTGGTTGAGCCTTCTTAGTATACGGCGATATTTACGTGGGTAATAAATGCCACTCCCTTACACCAAACGTCGCCTGGCTTACGGACACTGTTCGGAACGTACAACTAACAGTTCGATCTACTGCATATGATGCCAAGCGCCACGTGCAACCAATGCTTGATCGTGTCGGTACCATTGAGCTCTCCCGCTAGTTCTCCACATGAGCAAGATCATGTCCTTGGATCCTAATCGGTTGTCGCAAAACTTCTGCCTTTTGATTACCACGTACTCATTCTTATCAAAGGATCCGGGTAGGGACTGGCCTGATGGCTGAACGAGGTTCCGGGACATCGCCCGTGTGCTCCGCATAGGTTTCTTTGTTCACTTCTTTTCTTTGTGTCACTCGTGGTTTATAAGATCCTTTGCCCACAAGACCACCCCGCTAGGAATTCGAGCTGACACACCCCATGTCCCAAGTCGATCTACGACATATCCGCGCTCGTATGCAACGTTCCACATCGCCGGATATTCCTACGAGTGGCCCTGTATACAAACCCTTTCATCCCTATGCAAAGATCGCGCCAGACGCGCTGACTCGAGGTATCATTTTCGGTTGTTGTACCTATACTTCATTATTTATGATATAACCAGCCGAAAAACGCAGAAAGATAGCCCGTCGCAAGGCAGAGCGACATCCAGACCCGTTGCCAACCCCGCCACCTAGCCTTCCTCGAGCGTCTAGTCATCGCAAGGTTCGTTTTACAACTTTTGCTTGTGATTATTAGGCGGATGAACCATTCATCTCAATAGGATGCATCAGAAACGAGTGCTAAACCACTGCTCGCCATCGAGGATACTGCCAAAGAAGCACACGCACTTCCAATATCGCCGACGAAGTGGTTTCTCTCTTCACCTGCAGGTGCGCTGGCAGGGCTTTTCAACAGGGTGACGCGTGGTGTACTCGGGGAAAATGTATGCCATTGATTTCCGTCTCCGACCTTAGACTTACGCTTGATTTTGTGTACACTAGGTGGCTCCAAACAAAGCATCTACTAATGCATCCCTGCGCGAACGCCACGGAGGGGATAATTCCGAGGTATCTTCCCCCCTTCTTCTGTCTAATGTTTGCAAGCGTACTGAGTGTCTCTAAAGGTTACGGGAAAAAAAAGGGGCCGCGAGGAGGGTGAGAAAGACAGCGAAGATGACGATGCAGATGGCGGCGACAAAACCGAAGATGTTCGTACATCACGTCCCAAGTATTCTCGGGTCAGAAAACGCAGAAAAGAGGTGGACTTTGAACGAGAACAGCTCATCTCTCTGGAAGCCGGATCCGGGTACACCGCTGACATGGACTGCGATAGTGATGCTATGGAAGGAGACGGTGGATATGTTCAGGTGACATCTACATCTTCCGGAACTGGAGCCGGCGGTGCTGACGGAGCTGTGAATAACATGTAGAACTCCCCCAGAGCCGAGTCGAGGAAGGGGTTCATTCCTAGCGCTGACGACCGAGTTGATGTGGAGTGGGAGAGGGCCGACGATGACGGAGAAGACTTGTGTGGAGTTGGCTCCAGCGCGGGCGGGGAAGATGGGAAGGGGGCCTCTAACATTGGTATTCGTACTACGGATGACCAGGCTACTGACCGGTTTGATTTTACCGCCGGTGACAGCAACGGAATTGGATTTGATGACGACAAGGAAAAGGAGGACAAAGGAGACGGGGGCTCTATGGACATGCGCTCGGACTCGAACGCAGATTCTTGCAGAGTTGTCTCCAAGGAAGGCGTCGGGGAAGACTGGGAGGAGGCTCCCCCTAACGTTAGCATCCGTATCACCGATGACCGGGTTGCTGAGCAGTCGGATTTTGCTCTTGGTGACAACACCGGAGCTGCACTCAATGAAGGCGAGGAAATGGAGGAAGAAGACTCAAGCTCTGATCCTCGCTCGGACACGGACTCCAACTCAGACAGCTCTGACAGTGACGATAATAGTATGAGTGATGACGATATGCTTGGAAATACGTTTCAGTTGACGGACGTCAAGGTAAGCTTAGGTCTTGTGCTGGTTCGATGAAATTATACACTAAATTTGGATTTCTTGTAGATATCAAATGTGCAAGAACAGACGGGGGGATGCTGTCAGGTAGGAGACCGGATGGTTGTGAAGGGGAAAAATAATGTATGTATTGAGTTTGGCATTTCTGACGTTTCAAGACTTAATCGTTCTGTAGGCTGTTAGTGTCTGCACGGAACCCCCGAAGTCTGTGCCGTTGGGAGATGTCGACGACGTGATGACGGTTTGCATCGGCCTAAGTCCACACGCCCATAGCTTAATGTGCCTTGTAGGTTGCCGATTTTGAACCTAAGCATGGTCGAGTCGAAGCTGCTCCTAGTGCGAAAAGGAAAGAGAAGGTTCGGTTTCACCTGCGTGTCTTTCGACTCATGGTTGACGGGTCCTCATAGCCCCCTGGACCTAATCCTCTTGCTTTCTCCAAGCCTCTCGAGCGCAATTTCTTTACGCCCTCTCCTTTGGTTCGGGATCGACGACTTTCTCAACCTTCCAGAGGTTCTACTCCTGGCTGTCACGCAGGGCGTGGCGACACAACCAGCCAGCATCACCAACCAAAAGCAATGGTAGGTTTATTACCGCGTGTGCCCATTGCTTTCATTCTCATGCATCAATAAACTTAGAACGACAACTCTACGAGGATACGCGAACTACGAGACCTCCAGGACAGCATCGAGAGTAACATTCGAGCGAACATTTGGCAGGAACTCGGGAAGATTGTTGAGTCTTCTGTCGCCACTGCGTTAGAAAAGGCTCTTCCGGATTTGATCAATCAATCCGCTGACGGCGGCGCCGGGACAAGTTCACCGCAGATGAGTAAGTCCACCCCCAAGAAGATAAAGAAACTCCCGAAACCCCGAACACCAAGTCACAACGAATTCAAGGTAAACGAGCTAGCCGCACACGCATCTCAGAGCTACTGACGGTTTCTGGCTTAGAAATCTGTCCGGGAGCTTGGGAAAGAGCTGTTGCGCCTAGAAGATCACGAAGAGCTTCCACTCCCCGTTGGTCAGAGGGAGATCAGTGCATGGGATTCCAAACGTGGGCCATGCTGCACGGTCGAGGACTTTCGCATAGACCTTGAAGGTCTGCCACGCTCCGAGTGGAACAAGTCTGCTGCGCTTGTCTTCGCCGCAGAGTATCTGAAGCGTCACCAAGGTCGCCAGGGGGAAAATCTTACCCTCGAATATGTTTCGCAAGCATGGTTGACTCACGTTATTGCACTAAGAGCGCGGTACAAGGACAAGCAGCGGGATGTTCTCGATAGGAAAGAACGTAAGGCTCGAAATCGGCGGCGTCAAAGGAAACACGAGGTATGCTACTAACTACCTAAGCATGTTTTCGCATATTTAAGGCTGTTGAAGCTCTACGGCCGTCGTCTGCAGACTGCTTACGAATACAAGGAAATCAAAGATCGCGCGGTCGCCATAGTGGAATCGCTTGGTCAAGATGGTATGAGTTCTGATGAATCTGACCACGAAGGTCACCGTGGCGAGGCGACGTATTATATCCTGGACAAGGATTGGCGCTCTAAGCAAGTCACTTCTTGGTTACGAATGCTAGATTCCCTCCACCTGCGCCTGCGATATAATGGTACTTGGCAGGTAACAGCCGGTGCCTGGCCGCACTTTAGGACGGCTGGTTTGAAAGAAAGCGAGGGATCTCCAGTGAAAGGGCTACCTATCGATTTCTACTGTCGTAACTGGTATGGGGCTCAGAACGCGTTCGTGAAGGAGCAATTGCAAGCAAAAAACCAGTCCGACACTCTCGCAATACCATCCCAGTATGCGAAGTAAGTAGATTCATTTGTTTGTGCATGCCACCTTACTGGACTCGTTCCCTCGATAGAATGGCGGAGAAATACAGCCTTTCTGACCGTCGAGTTGTCTATGGGCGCATGTTCTCTTGACCTGCTCCATTGAATAGATGCGGTCTCGTGGCATAAATATTCAAACTTGTATACTGCGGTAGCACCATCCCAAAGTACTAGTGTCTGCAAGTCGTCTATGCCTGTCCTACACATTGGAATATAGTAATGAAAATAAGTCCTGTTAAGGCACTATGCGAGAAACGGTGGTGTTACGGCGATGTCGGTCATGTAGTGTAGTCGAAGCTCCAACAGCTCCCTTCCTCGTACACTTCCACTCTCACCGCTATCCTCCTTGAAAACGGAAGGATCGCGGACGTAACCGAGCACTTGGACATTCGTTCTTCTGGGGGGAGGGGGGGAGGGTGTGACCAATGAAGGATGGACAGCGGCATCGCCTGATTCTGTCCGCAACTGATAGAAGGAAATTCAAGTGAGAACGCGGAGGAGAAGATGAAGGACGACTGGAGCTTTGTAGAGTTACAGCATACAATCACCCACTTGATGACTGACGACGTTTCTCACCTACTTCTTAGCCTGGCGCGACTTGTCAAGGACATGAAGAAGCGGTCTTGCAGTGGTGGGGAGGTCGAAGGCGGGTGAATGTGGTCAAAGGCAGGGCCGCGGCGGTAGCACATGTCGCATCGTCAGCCGTTGGGGTCATCAGCGTCATCTATCAGGTGTCGGTCGCTAGTCGTCGTCGTGGCCGTCTGGGCTCGGGTGAGTGATAGTCGCAGAGGTAGAGGTCATTGAAAAGGCAGTCCCAAGAGAATGTAAAGGGCGGTAAAGTTCAGTTCAGGTACCCTATGCCGTCGGAAAACTCACCTTGAGTCGATGTTACTCGACTTGTCGGAATCGGGCGAAGTTCAATGAAAAGAAGTTACAAGGGAGCAATACTGTGGGGATAAATCATAAAATCGTCCACAGCCATCAATGTATCAAACGCTACACGGTAGAATGGCCGCCTAGGTCACTCCGGCTCGTTGCCGCATGTACCACAAGTGGAGCTTGTGACATGACGGATGCAAGCCGAAAGCCGCATCGATGTCCAAGAGTTACAGACTCGTGATCAGCACGTGCACGCAGATGAGTCAAATGTGGGGTCCAAACGTGCCTTTATGATGAAACGGCAAAAGAAGGTACAACGTGCAGACATAACTATGCACGTTTTGCGGAGTGCGCTTCCCAGAACTGCACGCCTCGATCTTTGGACCCTGACACAACCCATTGCCCATCGTGAGAAACGGCGACGGACAACACATAATCCTGTCCTTGCACGTTTAGTTGCTGCGGCTGTCGCATCATCCCCTTCCACGCACCGTATGGCCGACGAAATTCATGGTACACGGGCTATGCTTCTCCAGGTCTTTCTTTCCATTTGCTGCCACGTCCTTTCGCTTGCTTCCTCCAGCAAGGAGTCCACTCACGTCCCAATACTTTAACATCTTATCCAGGCTGCCACTCACTAAGCTTTTGCCATCCGGAGTGAATGCGACGCTGTATACACTGTCCCACAGCCCCTCAAGCGTTCGACCAACAATCCCGTAACAACGTCCCAGACACGAACGACAGCGTCAAGACTGTCTGCAGCAACTAGTTGTCCATTGGGAGAAATGGCGACGGACGTTACACCTGCATCGTTATTCAACGAGTCTGGGTCATTGATAGTCAAGACTTTCGAAGACCCGTCGACCATATCCCAGATCCGCGCTGTCTTATCGCTGGATCCAGAAACGATCAGCCGACCGTCGAGTGAGAAATCCAGTGAATATATTTCCTGTTGATGACCATCGAAAACATTGCGTATACGTTTTTTGGCGATATCCCAAATTCCCATTACTGCCAATACGTAGTAACAGAGCTGTGCAAAACAGGGTCAGAAAATTATATATCACAGAAATCATGCACGAACGCGTATTTGTTTATCTTCGGCACCAGTAGCACGGGAACTTCCCATCAGGGCTGAAGCAAACACTGCGGATGTAGAGGTCTCCCGCCTTTCCAGCTGACTCATCGGCAAGCACGCTGTAGTATTGCCGACGGAACAAAGTTAACGGAGAAGCAACGCAAAACGCTGATGCGACATACCATGCCTTTTGACCTGATTTGGTGTCATAGATTTGTGCCGTCCGGTTACAACCTGTAGCGAGGAATTTGCCATCAGCAGAGAACCCGTTTCACTTTTGGGTTAAACACCGCAAACCAGTCAACACCTTCTTTCTTCCATTCTGGAGGAACGTTGTGGGGGTCGAGATCGTCTGGAAACTGACTCCCACTTGCGCTACCAGCAGGGGCCAAAGCGCCCGAAGCACCGGGGTTTGATTCTATAGGTCCACCTGGTGGTGGGTTGCCAGGCCCTGGAGCGTACGCTGGATGTACTGATGGAGGTGGGGGTAAACCAGGTCCTTGATAAGCCGGAGGGCCCGCTGGGGCTGGTAGCTTGGTTGGCCCTGCGCCAAGGGAGGGGCTATAATGATCTATAGCAGGGAATACAAGGGGAAATGAGGGTGTAGAGTATGCATGAGGAGGCAGACGACGAGTAAAGCTTGAAAGAAATTATATACCTGGGCGGTCAGTTTTCATATGCTCGGTCTTAATACGCTTTGGATCACGACTACTCTCGACGGGAGGGCGTTCACGCTCTCTATCACGTTGATCTCTCTCCCGATCCCTCAACTCCCGCTCTCGGTCGCGTTCAAGCCGTTCCCGATCTTTGTCCCTCTCACGATCACGATCACGGTCGCGGTCCCGCTCACGTGTATAATAAGGGTCAGGATACGAAGCAGGGCCAGTGGCCGGTTGAATGCCTGAAACAGTGGGTGGTCCCGTAGGGGGACCTGAAGGTCCGATAGTTCCAGGACCGACGGTTTGGTGTGGCGGAGCACCGCCGGGTAAACCTTGACCAGCGGCGTGCAGTTCTGCGCGCAATCGGGAGAGTTCTTCTTCGTATTGCTGACGAATTTTCCCGTGTTGAGATTCTAACTCGTACAGGGACTGTCGGATGATGTTGAGCTCATTGATTTGAGACGTCACTGAGTGCACAGCATGTTTAAAACAAATTGATTGAAAGAGCGGATTCACAAACCTTTGGATTCATATTCATCACGTTGGTTGCGTAGGAGGCCCATTATCAAAGTAAGCACCTCAAATTCCCGCCGGACGTTGTTCGAAAGATTCATTTAGCCTAGCATGGGTGTGCTGACCAGGCCCCTGGGTTGGAGGGCCAGTAGGTTGGAGGCTCCTATGCTGGTGAAAACGAGATAAATTAGATTGGGTTGTTATGAATCAAGCCATATGCACGAGGAAGAGCGACCCAACGCAAACAAAATTTTTGTGCTGGATTAGACGCTCGAGATGATGAGACGGAGGGTTATTTATTGGTTGCATTGCAGCCCGGTGGAGAGCCACAACCGGCCGGTACCAAATTGGTCGAGAGAGTAAAGGGGGGATACTCACATTGTATATTGTGGAGGTCATGGAAGAGGTTGAGAACGTCCGAATGGCTGTTGATCAGCGCCCTTTATAACAACGGTGGAATTGGGGCCCCTGATGGCATCGGCGGCGAGGAAGGATCCCATCGGGACGTATCGATGACAAGTGACGAGGAGCACGTATCATGTGAAGAGTGGATACACGGACGACTGATGAGAAAGTCGATGTCCTTGTGTTCGAGCAAAGACTCGTCGTCAGTGGTGGATCGACATAAACGGTATCGACGACGCGGTCCAAACTTAACAGGACCTGCCGTCAGATCTCAGCCGTGAGATGTGCGGAGTGCGCGCTGTGCGAAGGAAGTTATCTCCAAGTCCCGCTGTGTGAACAGAAGCCCGTGCGCATGAAACCTATCGGAGTCGGCAATTGTAGACTTTTTTTTGGCGGTAGAGAAACGACGTACTTGGGCAGCCAAGGGACTGCATAATCGACGATTCCCACTCCGAGACGATGTCATCCAAAATGCAGGAGAAAACCTACCAATCGCAATGGAAGTCGGTCTCGGACTCCATCATGGGGGAGGGTGCACAACTGTGGACACCCTACAACGGCGACGGGAGTGCGTCCGAGTCCGTCAGCGCAGTGCGGGCGTTTTTGCACCAATCGATGGTAATCGACAAGGTCATCAGTCGGCGGCTGACTACGAAACCGAAACAAGCAGTTATTATGTAAGCTAATTATCTCCACAAGGGTTACTTCTGCGTGTAAGTACTTCTGTCTACGCGCTATCGACAACTTCGAACGCTCGTCGCTGTCCTCAGCGACAGATCCAGAGAACCTGGAAAGGTGCGTTGTCCTTCATGAGATTAGCCATACTCGACGCTGACTTGGCCGTGTTCCGCTATACATGGATCGAGCGAATCGTGCAAGCTGCAGCCAGACTGACACGTCCAACGTGTGTCGACCACGGATTTCCCTCCTTGCTTCCCTCAGCTCGCTTGGCGTGTGATAACATCGCCCCTAAAAAACCTTACTATTGGTACACGGACATGCGGAAATGGGGTACTTGCCCACGTGGCGGATGTTTAGAGGTAGATGCCTCCACAACTCACAGTTAAGTCTTCACATTTGCGCTCAGAGAGCTTCCGATAATACTTGACTAATTATGCTGCCAGGTATAATTCCAGCGATCTCGCGTCCGAGGGACATATGCCACGCCACGGGTGGCAACTAGCCACGGGGCAGATTTCGAACCGGCACGGTGGTTAGCGCATTCAGTTCTCCGGCCGTTCTATCCGACGTTCTGACGTCTCGTATCGATTTCCCTTTCATTGACAGGAAACTCCGCTCTCTCACATGCGGCTTTACTGTTCCTTTGTCCTCGAGTACGCATTTAAGCCGTGCAAGGTCACCTCACCTCTTACTTCTTTATAGCTTGGTCCCACCACTCGTTAACGCACAATGCAATCCGAAAAGCCATCACTCCACCCAGGTGACGTGCATACCGAAGGTGAAATGTGCATTTTGCCTCCTGCACCTAATCGGCGAATTCTGGTAAGTCCAATCGGCGTAAATTAATGCTGTTAGACGACTGGTTTTCGGCAGGAACGAGAGCGCAACCGATCTGCAGTTTGTCCTCAGCATCCAACAAGTTCGTCCATGCACTCGGGTCCTCCTCGCCCTCCTGCTCCTATTCCTATTCCACTTGTAGGTTTTAAAAACTCGTACCTTTACGGGGTCGCTAACTCCAAAGTCAAAGAATCACCTGACTGATCCCATGACTGGCAAGATCATCATAAGTGCTGTGTCGGAGGTAAATCCTCTCACCTTCGTCCCAGAAGCTGCGCGCTCAGGCCTTCTGGACTGCAGGAAATGAGAATCTTTGCGCAGGCTTACAATCGTATGGTGGACACCTTGGGGGAACTGATACAAATAGCAGAGCATGCATTGCAGAGTTGATGATAAGGATGTAGCTATTATTCATGTCGTTTACCTGCCCTCTCCGTGTAGACTTTACGCGGATACTCTAATAGTGCCCATACTTGCCTTTACGTGGGATTAATCCTTAATGTTGTGGAGTTAACAGAATGCTAGTAACATGTGCGCTAGACTATGGCGTGCTTCCACAAGACTTCAAGATACATCCTCTCTAGTTTGCCTGGCATGTGTCTCGGTTTCCAGTTGTTAGACTTGGAGACGTTTGTCTGCAGCACTATTACGCTATTGAAAATTCCCTTTTTCTTTCTGTTTCAAGACGTTCAACAGTGGTCCCTTACGACCCTCTTATTGAGCTGCATATTTCCAAGTGCAAACAGTGTAGTACCATGCTTCGTCCGATGTACCTTTTCACTGCTCTTCATGCCTGGTGAAAGGACAGCCGACTACCACCACTGAAGACAAGAATATGAATTCTGTCTGACTGTCTGTTTGGTACATTCAAGGATGTCAGCTTCAAAATCATGTAGAATATCGGTATGAGAATATGATCCTGGTTTTAACCGTCAGTTTGTGCCTTCAGTCTACTTGTGATGGTTGCTCACCTTGTAGAGGGGGAGTACGTGAACGACAGGTTTTACTATACAATCAAGCTTGAATGGGGTCTTAGCAAAAGGTGCGAGGAGGTGGGATGCACGAGTGACCATAGGTGCTTCGACTTCGTCGTAGTACAAGCAGCCAGCGAGGACGCCAAACTGGGGGTAAGGGTCTTGTTCTGCATCTGCGTCACTCAAAGGCACATAGCGTGAGATAACCGCGAAGATAGCATTCCCCTCGCCCTTCAAGACGAACAACGCAAGTATTTGGGCAGCGATCTGAATGTCTCCGTGCGGCCCAGGGAGCTGGACTACGTGGGACAAGTACGCTGTGAAGATGGGCTTCGTTCTAGTTGCTTTCTGAAGAAACTCACCACATTTGAACAACAGGTTTGTACGCAGTCTGGTATCCTATACTCAAAGTAGTGTCGTTAGGGAAACTGCGTTCATGGTCCGATAATGACTTATGCGTCTACCGCCAGCAAAGCATATGGCGGAGGACAGGCCACGCTCAGCCGTACCCAATATCTTGGAAAAATCCATCAGTGGCTGGATACTCGGACGGCGGAACACAGCTATTACCCTTTTGGATAGCCTCCCAAAACATGACTCTAGTAGTAGCGAGATCCCTGTGGAAATGCTGCGTTGCGATCTATCTAAATCTGACATGTGAGGGACTGAGCTGCGAGAATAAATAAAATAGCAGAGCACGAACCAACGGTCGGATGATGGAAATCAGGGCACAATGAGAGATAACAACGAAGCCTTTATTATCTTCTATCCTGTCAACGCCCGCATAGGTCAGTCATGCTTTATTGATGTGACCGTGGAAGCTGCTCACCGATAGAATATAAGAGTAAACAGTGTTGGAGGTTGTACGTGCCTTTAAGCATAAATCGAACTGTTGACGCTTGCTGTGACCTAGAATGCGATCACAAGTTTTAGCAAAGACGTCACCAGCCCGACGAATGTGATGCAACAGGCAAACGACACCCTCGATACGTACGGAATCAAACAAAGCCCGCTTGTTACATCCGCTAAGCTCGAGAAGTCGGCGAGATCGTCCACAGATGACAGATCTGCGGAACACGTAAAAAAGACGAGGAGACCTGGAAGTCAACATGAACAGTGGACAGGCTGCTAGCAGAATTGAAGATCGGATCCTCACCAGTTGCCGGGTCCATCACAAAAATATAGTCACATATCAGCCATTCAAAGTCCTCGTCGATCCGCCTTGAGTCATCGCTCAGCATCCAGCCACGGAGTTTGGTCATCGTAAAACGCCCGCCAAGGATATCGCCAACGTTGGGCACAAGCAAATCACACCTCTTTGCGAACTTAAAGCCCTGCCTTGCATATTCGTCGAGCACCTCAACATGCTACGCAAATTCAGCTTCAAGATGCGTGTACACACCTGGGACGCCGACGTGTGTTGCTTTTCTCGGAACTCGGAGCGGGGAAAGGGGATTGCCCATGATAAACGAGACAAAGCACGGCTAGCTCCGCCCTCATCCAGTGTCTGTACGAGACCTGAGGGAAGCAAGGAGGGAAATCCGTGGTCGACACACGTTGGACGTGTCAGTCTGGCTGCAGCTTGCACGATTCGCTCGATCCATGTATAGCGGAACACGGCCAAGTCAGCGTCGAGTATGGCTAATCTCATGAAGGACAACGCACCTTTCCAGGTTCTCTGGATCTGTCGCTGAGGACAGCGACGAGCGTTCGAAGTTGTCGATAGCGCGTAGACAGAAGTACTTACACGCAGAAGTAACCCTTGTGGAGATAATTAGCTTACATAATAACTGCTTGTTTCGGTTTCGTAGTCAGCCGCCGACTGATGACCTTGTCGATTACCATCGATTGGTGCAAAAACGCCCGCACTGCGCTGACGGACTCGGACGCACTCCCGTCGCCGTTGTAGGGTGTCCACAGTTGTGCACCCTCCCCCATGATGGAGTCCGAGACCGACTTCCATTGCGATTGGTAGGTTTTCTCCTGCATTTTGGATGACATCGTCTCGGAGTGGGAATCGTCGATTATGCAGTCCCTTGGCTGCCCAAGTACGTCGTTTCTCTACCGCCAAAAAAAAGTCTACAATTGCCGACTCCGATAGGTTTCATGCGCACGGGCTTCTGTTCACACAGCGGGACTTGGAGATAACTTCCTTCGCACAGCGCGCACTCCGCACATCTCACGGCTGAGATCTGACGGCAGGTCCTGTTAAGTTTGGACCGCGTCGTCGATACCGTTTATGTCGATCCACCACTGACGACGAGTCTTTGCTCGAACACAAGGACATCGACTTTCTCATCAGTCGTCCGTGTATCCACTCTTCACATGATACGTGCTCCTCGTCACTTGTCATCGATACGTCCCGATGGGATCCTTCCTCGCCGCCGATGCCATCAGGGGCCCCAATTCCACCGTTGTTATAAAGGGCGCTGATCAACAGCCATTCGGACGTTCTCAACCTCTTCCATGACCTCCACAATATACAATGTGAGTATCCCCCCTTTACTCTCTCGACCAATTTGGTACCGGCCGGTTGTGGCTCTCCACCGGGCTGCAATGCAACCAATAAATAACCCTCCGTCTCATCATCTCGAGCGTCTAATCCAGCACAAAAATTTTGTTTGCGTTGGGTCGCTCTTCCTCGTGCATATGGCTTGATTCATAACAACCCAATCTAATTTATCTCGTTTTCACCAGCATAGGAGCCTCCAACCTACTGGCCCTCCAACCCAGGGGCCTGGTCAGCACACCCATGCTAGGCTAAATGAATCTTTCGAACAACGTCCGGCGGGAATTTGAGGTGCTTACTTTGATAATGGGCCTCCTACGCAACCAACGTGATGAATATGAATCCAAAGGTTTGTGAATCCGCTCTTTCAATCAATTTGTTTTAAACATGCTGTGCACTCAGTGACGTCTCAAATCAATGAGCTCAACATCATCCGACAGTCCCTGTACGAGTTAGAATCTCAACACGGGAAAATTCGTCAGCAATACGAAGAAGAACTCTCCCGATTGCGCGCAGAACTGCACGCCGCTGGTCAAGGTTTACCCGGCGGTGCTCCGCCACACCAAACCGTCGGTCCTGGAACTATCGGACCTTCAGGTCCCCCTACGGGACCACCCACTGTTTCAGGCATTCAACCGGCCACTGGCCCTGCTTCGTATCCTGACCCTTATTATACACGTGAGCGGGACCGCGACCGTGATCGTGATCGTGAGAGGGACAAAGATCGGGAACGGCTTGAACGCGACCGAGAGCGGGAGTTGAGGGATCGGGAGAGAGATCAACGTGATAGAGAGCGTGAACGCCCTCCCGTCGAGAGTAGTCGTGATCCAAAGCGTATTAAGACCGAGCATATGAAAACTGACCGCCCAGGTATATAATTTCTTTCAAGCTTTACTCGTCGTCTGCCTCCTCATGCATACTCTACACCCTCATTTCCCCTTGTATTCCCTGCTATAGATCATTATAGCCCCTCCCTTGGCGCAGGGCCAACCAAGCTACCAGCCCCAGCGGGCCCTCCGGCTTATCAAGGACCTGGTTTACCCCCACCTCCATCAGTACATCCAGCGTACGCTCCAGGGCCTGGCAACCCACCACCAGGTGGACCTATAGAATCAAACCCCGGTGCTTCGGGCGCTTTGGCCCCTGCTGGTAGCGCAAGTGGGAGTCAGTTTCCAGACGATCTCGACCCCCACAACGTTCCTCCAGAATGGAAGAAAGAAGGTGTTGACTGGTTTGCGGTGTTTAACCCAAAAGTGAAACGGGTTCTCTGCTGATGGCAAATTCCTCGCTACAGGTTGTAACCGGACGGCACAAATCTATGACACCAAATCAGGTCAAAAGGCATGGTATGTCGCATCAGCGTTTTGCGTTGCTTCTCCGTTAACTTTGTTCCGTCGGCAATACTACAGCGTGCTTGCCGATGAGTCAGCTGGAAAGGCGGGAGACCTCTACATCCGCAGTGTTTGCTTCAGCCCTGATGGGAAGTTCCCGTGCTACTGGTGCCGAAGATAAACAAATACGCGTTCGTGCATGATTTCTGTGATATATAATTTTCTGACCCTGTTTTGCACAGCTCTGTTACTACGTATTGGCAGTAGTTCGTCCACTCAGCATCAAGTTCCTCTCTGATGCGGTAACGGAGCTAGTCCATCGTGGAACTGTAGCAAGATACGTGGCCCATACGACAGGGCCAACATGGCTGGTAAGTAATGGACATGATCTTGGACTTCCGTGTAAGGCTGGAGGAGAACTTAGATGAGGAATTCGGGCGACACGAATTAGAGTGCAAGCGCGCGGCGAGCGTGGTTCGGCGAAGGTCGCAACGAGAATCGTCCCAAAGTTTCCAGAACTAGCGCTTTCAAGCGTGAAGGGGTAACCTCGTGTTCATTTTCGCGCCGTGATCGTCCGGTAAGCTCATTCCCCACATTTCACGGCCAATATCTGACGGCAGGTCCTATTAAGTTTAAACCGCGTCGTCGATACCATTTATATATAGGGAAATGCACGGGTGTTGGGCACCCGTGACGGGTGACGGGTAAGGGTGCCCACGGGTGCGGGTGCGGGTCAGCCCCATCGTACCCGTGCACCCGCACACCCATGACCTGCGGGTCGTAAGTCACACCCATACTACCTGGGGCTCAAAATTATCTAAGGTTGGCATATGTTACTACTACATAATGCTCCCACACATGTCAGGTAATGGCCACAAGCATTTCTGTCGAATGAAAAAACATACCTGATTCAACTGTGGGTGGTGTGGAAAAAATATTAAATATCTTTTGAATGGCAGATCGTGCAGAGACAACTTTGATATCAATTAGGAGCTATAAGCAAGTAGTATACTCCTGCAAAATTTCAAGCCATGCAGTCGGAAAATGGGCAAGATACAATGTACCTGAATTCAACTGCAAGTGGTGCAGACAAAACATGAAATATCTTTTGAGTGGGAGATCGTGCAGAGACGATTTTGGTATCAATTAGGAACTATAAACGAGTAGTATATACCTGCAAAATTTCAAGACGCGAAGTGGGAAGATGGGCGAGATACAACATACCTGATTCTGCAAAGTGGTGTAGACAAAACCTGGAATATCTTTCGAACGGCAGATCATGCTGAGAGAAATTTGGTATCAGTTTGGAGCTATAAGCCAGTAGTATGGTCCTATAAAAGTGCGAGACACACGATGGAAAAATGGGGGAGATATGGGATACCCGATTCATGTTGATGAGGTGCTTGGGCGTGGGAAAGTGTTACCTTGACCTCAACTTGACTTCAAGCTTCGAGAGTGCTGGTGTCACATTCTTGGTGGTAGCAATGCACTGCCAGTTGGTGTAAGGCAATTCTACTGGCAAGTAGGTAGTAGGTAGGTACTTACTCATGCCCAGCTATCATAGGTAACCCATGGGTGTACCCATCATAGGCACCTAGTGACCCGTGGTTGACCCTCGGGTAAACCTGCAACAGTGGGTATACACCCATGGGAACGGGTGCAGGTCAGGCTCTTGGCACCTGCGGGTTGACCTGTGCAGTTCCCTATATAAATTATATATGTCCAACAATCCACCACTGACGATGACAGTCTTCACTTGAACACAAGGACATTGACTTTCTCATCATTCATCCTAGTAGGCACAATCCTGTCTGCCATTTTTAACTAGGTTCTTATCAGCTGTTATCTAATCACTTCTCATCAATATGCCCTGATGGGACCCATCCTCATTGTTGATGTCATAGTTATATCTGCACATTGTACCTACATTTGCCTTTTCATCATAAAGGCATGTTGCACCCCACATTTTGATGATGATGACCTTCAATAGTGGATTCATGTTATATGGCATTCGAGTATTATTATGGGCAGCATGATAGATTTATATGTACTTAGGCACATCATGCCCATTTTGCCACTGTTCTTGTTACTTTCCTGGCATGCATACTTCTCACTGAGCCCTTCTCATCCACACTTTTGTCCAAATCCATGTGATTGCCATTCTCACCTTAGATAGGGGTAGGAAACTCTTGTGTGTTTGCATGGTCCAATTTGTATGATTTCCTTTGCCTTTTCTTTGTACTTGCACTTCTGTTTGTTGCAGTTGTTTTTGGCCTTGTGTCCATTGTCTGAGACTGTATCTCCTCCATTCTAGTGCCAGATCTCTCACATCTTTAGGGCATTGTACTACTTGAAGAGCACTCTCAAATGGTGTATATCCAGTCTTTGGTCATTGTAGAGATATTTCAGGTTCTGTAGTTAGAGGGTGCTTTGGACAGTTTTGTGAACACCTTGAGATGAAGTCACTGCATGTGTTTCTTCCATTCCCTTATTCGTCCCTCACATGGCACACCACCAAAAACTTGACCTGCTGAAGTCACTGCAATTGTCTAGTGGATATTCATGGTTCTCATGGCCTGAGCTGCTCCATGTGGCTGCTCAACTGATATGTGTAAAACACTTACATCATGAAGTTTGTATCTCTCAACCCTTTGGAGCACAAGAGATCAGTTCTGAACACCCACAGAACTTCAAATCTTGTATATAGGGCCATAAACTCTTGTCTATGGGACCAAGTATGGTAGTGGGGAGTATACATCAGGGAGCAGTTGTGCAATTTCTGGCAGCAGACAAATACATAGCCAAGGGATGTAAGGTGTTGAAGGCAGGAATAACATGTGACTCAAAGTAGCTCTTGTGTGTGCAGATATCCAGTGAAATATGTAAGCTGGAGAATGTGGGTGTTGTATGCTGGAGCAGTTTTCAACTTGAATTTATGGAGCACAGATGATTAAGGTAATATTCGGGTTTCTGGGAAGAGGGTCAATGCATAGGGCTTCCCATGAATCATGACCACCATGTGCCATGGGTCCACAAACCAGTGTAGTGGGGATGCTGGAGGGGGAATAGGGGTGCCAGGGGTTCAAGGTGCATGGGGTTTGTACATACCTTTAGGCAACCTCCACACCATCAGGAGGCAGTTCTCCATCTGGTTTGACTCCTTCTGACTGTGGCCTTTCCACCAGCCAAGAAAAGAACAAGATGTATCATCTGCAATGCCCTGTGGGGGTCCCATGAAGCCCCACAATGTCAGTATATTCTGACATGTACCAAATGGGGTCTAAACTAGCATGGTATGGTCAAATTCTCAAGCCCCCCTTGGATGTGGGGACAAGGAATTATTCATGCTGGAGAGCTCCAGGGAGCAGAGGGCTCCACCAGACAGCTAAGTGTTTTTGTTTTTCATTTTTTTTTTCACTGTATTTGTACACTCTCTCCAAATCCTGATCCCTTTTCCAGTTGAGAACAACCTTGTTTAGACCCCAAGTTACTGTATAATGTATGTACATTGAATTACAATGATCTTAGTATACCCTAGGTTGCCTCCAATTTGTTCTCTGCAGAAATCTCCCTGATGGACCTATTTTCAGTGAAAACCAACTACAATAATACTAGAGTACTGGAAATTGCATCAGCAAAACAGTTTGTGACTGTGCAGTGCTGTACAGCCACCACAGAGTCCCACAGTGTGACAGGAAGGTCCCCCTCTGTACAGTGCTGCACAGTGGCTTCCAACTCATTAAGTACTACATTTCAGACATCAAATGTATTTCAGTATGAGTGTACATGTCCTAAATACATAGTTATACATAGTTCCATACACTGGAAGTCCAGAAAATGGTGTATTTAGAGCAGTATTTGCTCTGGAAAGTTGAACTGTGACACTGTAGTGACTGTGACTCTGTCCCAAAAAGACTGTTTTGCTGATGTGGATTTCATCTGACTCATGGAAATCACCGAAAATGGCTTTTGGAAAACAGAAGCACAAAAATTGATTTTTGGAACCTGTGCAATGAAATCCAAAGCCTAAAATGATCTCAAAATTGGCAAGTTAGTCATGTGCTTCACAAACTTTCCCACAGATCCTCCATATTTTTGACAGACTATCCGACTCAGAAGTGCCACCTGCAGCAGCTGCAAACCTTGCTTGAAACTTGATGTAGGACTCAGCAGGTGATGAAGCAGATACACCTTAGCAAGTGCTCACATTCATTGTATCATACTGTGATGTGGTAAGAGCAATGTCTAAGCAAGGCATGTCTTGTATATCACGCTGGGCTGGTCCGTCTCCAATGAATTCAGCATCACTTCAACTCCTTGTCGGAAACCCAAACTTACAAACTGAATGTGGGGAACCCTGTGCATTGGGAGCTCGCTTAGTGCTAGATACCAGAATGTGTTGTTGGGACCACAGAACTGGATGTGGCAAGAGCTTGATCATTTGCACAGGTGGGCTTTTTAACATAATAGTATTCTGAATATTTCATCCAGAATAACTATTGATTTTTCCATCAATGATTTTGATGTGAAAATACATTATTTTGAGTTAGATTTTTTATCCAAAAATATTTTCCTGTATACTGCATATTTGACTGTAAAAAAGACAGGATCTTTTTCATGTGAGGAGTAACATGCAACTCATCATTTATAATCCAGTATTTTGAGTACATAAATATTGCCTATTTTTTAAACTTTCTTCTAAGAGAAAAGAAGATTATTGAGTTGCAAAACATGTTGGAGATCTATTTACAATGTTTAACACATGTTGTACTCAGAATTATCCTGAAAAAAAACTCATAATTATTTTATCTCCAAAGATTTAAGATGAATCTATACCATTTTTTGAGGCATAATTGACAACAAAAATCCTGCCTGTTTTTACAATAACATTAGCAAAAACATCCCAAATTAAAGAGTATCATTTTCTTTTCTTTTTTTTGAATGTTTTCAGCAAAAAAACTGAGGAATGCTTGCAGTGAGACTTGCTAGCTTGACACGTCTGACAGTGCTTTACGTACTCTTCGACATCGGGCTTCAAGGTAGACCACGTGAACCAGCGTGTGATCAACTCCTGAGTTCCTTTTACGCCTCGATGACCCGCTAGGGGTGAATCATGAAGAGCAGCGAGCACCTTCTGTCTAAGTGCCTCAGGCACGAAAATTTTGTCTCCATCATACAGTAAACCGTCATGTCGGTCGAGCGTTCCAGCGTCAACCTCGGCCGTTACACTGCGCAGTTCTTCTATGAAGGGATTTTCTAAGCGCACAGCGCACACTTGCTCCGGTTTAATAAATAGCGATTCCTCCGATTTAGCATTTTCGCGATTTTCTACTAAGTCCTCACGGCGAGAGAGAGCGTCTGGTCGTCCCATCGAAACTCCTGGCTTGTGGACGATAACACAGTTGAAACAACTGAAGTACTGCGCCCAACGTGCCTGGCGTGGTTGAAGCTTTTGTGACGTCATAAACCATTTAAGGTTGTGGTGGTCCGTCCAAATCTCAAACTGGTACAGAGTAGCCTCCAGGTAGTGTCGCCATTGTTCTAGAGCATGGATGATGGCTAGCATCTCTTTGTCGTGAACCGTATAATTAAGCTCTGCTCCACTAAGCGAATGACTCAAATAGGCAACTGGTCTCCAGAGACCATCATCGCATTCTACCGAGAGCATGGCTCCGGTCGCGTAATCCGAGGCATCGGTTTCTAAGCGGAACTTCCGATCCTGATTGGGAAACATAAGTATAGGCGCGGTCGTGAAGGCTTCCTTTAGTGTATCAAACGCTACTTGGCACTTGTTGGACCAGAGAAACGGAGTGTCCTTTTTAGTAAGATCGTTCAGGGGGCATGCGACTTGCGCGAAATCCTTTATGAAACGTCGGTAGAAGTTCGCAAGGCCAAGGAAGCCTCGAACTCCACGAACAGAAGTAGGGACCGGCCAATCGCGCACAGCAGCGACTTTAGCGGGATCCATCTTAACTCCATTCATGCCAACTATCATACCCAAGAAATCGACCTCTTTTTGCTTAAATAAACACTTCTCCGGTTTAACGAACAAGTCGTTTTCCTTCAGCCTTCTAAGCACCTCTAGCACGATCCTGTCATGCTCCTTTTCATCGTCCGTTTTTGTGAATATCATAAGGTCATCTATATATACGACTAGAACGTCCTCCATATCACCGAAGATGTCATTCATCATATTTTGGAACGTGGCAGGGGAATTACAAAGTCTGAAGAACATGACCAGCGGTTCGAAGGCTCCTCGGTGACAGACGAAAGCAGCTTTCCACTTGTCACCTTCCTTGATCCGAATGTTGTTGTATCCCCACCTAAGGTCCATTTTCGTAAATAATTTACACCCTTTCAACTTGTCAACAAGCTGCGAGATGAGCAGGAGCGGGTATGAGTTCTTGACCATATGCTCGTTTAAATATCGGTAGTCCTGTACCATACGCTTCTTTCCATCCTTTTTAGGGACGAAGAACACGGGAGAGGTTTGTGGCGATTTACTGGGCCGAATATAACCCTTCTTGAGCTGTCCATCAATGAAGTTACTAACTTCGGTTTGCTCATCAGGGCTGAGAGGGATCAACCTTCCCTTCTTCGGAACAAACGACTCCTTTAGTTCTATCGCGTGATCCCAAGGCTTCCTAAGCAGCATGCGTTCGGATTCCTAGACAGAGAAGACGCTTAAATACTCGTGATATTCCTTTGGAACCAGTTCCTCAGGGGTTTTATCTTTTTTAGGAGCCTCCTGCTTGTCGGCTCTGAATATATTATGCCAGTCCTCGAGGGCCTGGACCTCCTCCTTTTCGACACGTCTAACGAAGGCCGGCTTCGGCACGAGTTGCCTGCAACTACGAGGACACCTCTTCATCGAGATTTCACCGGTTTTCCAATTGACTTCCGGGTTGCACCTGAGGTTCCCACTTAATGGCTTTTATTAGATTTACTGTTGTGACAGGTGTGTCAGTCTAATTTGACCAGTTTGGCTTCTTTTCCTGCCAGTATGAATAAACATGGAAAAATCCAGTATCTAGCATGAATAAATATGAAAAAAAGTAGGTACCAAGACATAGTTGCTAGTGTGTCAGTCCAGTACCAATAATCACCAATAATCATACTGTCCCTAATGTGATAACTGTCACAGCAATGTGGCTGTGTGCATTCCCACTGCCCCTGCCCTATAGGTTGACACAGCCACTGAGTGAGGGGTGATTCACAGCCACAGAGAGAGGGGTTCACACAGGACCAGATGCCTGGTTTGTTGTTGCTGCCACCACTTGTCCCTTCCACTGGATGATATTTCACTGTACTCTAACATATTGTTGACAAGTGATCTACCCATTCCATACACATTTTGGATCCAATCCAATGTTTTTGGACATGGATATGAATAGGGGTAAAAATGCGAAATCTGCTCCCAAACATGCAGTTCTTGACACATGGACTTGAAATTTTCACCCTAGGCCACTCTGGTATATATCCACAACCTATCAAAATTCCAGACCATCAGCCTCTGTCCTTGTGGAGGTGGAGCCAGATCTCCTCCTCCCCAGTGTGTGCATTATACAGATGGGTACTGCAGCTTTCTGGGTAATTTGACCCACTGGTACTGTGGAAGATACATCTACCAGTGTCTATGTACAAGGACTTTGGGGGTTTATTAGGTAGAATGTGTGTAACACAACTTTGTTGGTTTTTTGGGTGCATGGCCACCATGCCACACCTGCAAGAGTAACATACCAACTAATACCATAGGTACATTCTACACCTATATATCTACCTCCATTCAAAGTTTCAAGTCCATCCATTGAGAACTGGAGGAGCTGTAATGAAAATGAGAGCTGGAGAGCGTGGGAAAGTGTGCGAAGATTTTTGAAGAGATAGGAGATCTGACAAAAACTTGTCACAGCACACTATCCAGTGGGCCTTGTCTCATGAAACTTTGAGAAATGAGTGTAGGAACATCCCTGAACATCTTTGTACCATTTGAACTGCCATTGAATTACCAAAATACTTCTAAGTGCAAAAATATGGGGGGTGCATCCTATGTATGAACTGTAGGAGTGAAACAGTCACCTAGGAGGTTGATGCCATGCATACACACTGGGCAGACTATCCAATGCAGAAATGGTTCAGGACAGTCCAAATTGCAAGTAGGAAGTCAGCCATGCACTTATCTTACTCATTACATCTCTCTATGGTGTGCTATGACAAGTTTTTGACAGATCTCCTATCTCTTCAAAAATCTTCGCACACTTTCCCACGCTCTCCAGCTCTCATTTTCATTACAGCTCCTCCAGTTCTCAATGGATGGACTTGAAACTTTGAATGGAGGTAGATATATAGGTGTAGAATGTACCTATGGTATTAGTTGGTATGTTACTCTTGCAGGTGTGGCATGGTGGCCATGCACCCAAAAAACCAACAAAGTTGTGTTACACACATTCTACCTAATAAACCCCCAAAGTCCTTGTACATAGACACTGGAAGATGTATCTTCCACAGTACCAGTGGGTCAAATTACCCAGAAAGCTGCAGTACCCATCTGTATAATGCATACACTGGGGAGGAGGAGATCTGACTCCACCTCCACAAGGGCAAAGGCTGATGATCTGCAATTTTGATAGATTGTAGATATATGCCAGAGCTACTTGGGTTGAAATTTCCAAGTCCATATGTCAAGAACTGCACAATTGGGAGCAGATTTCGCATTTTTACCCCTATTCATATCCATGTCCAAAAACATTGGATTGGATCCAAAATGTGTATGGAATGGGTAGATCACTTGTCAATAGTATGCTGCAGTATGGTGAAATACCATCCAATGGAACGGGCAAGTGGAGGCAGCAGCAACAACCCAGGCATGTGGTCCGCTTTTTGATTACATAAGCACATATAGAAGGTGCAGTGGCTGTGCCAAAAAAAGCAGAGACTCGTGAAAATTTCAGTATTCTACATTTATCTCATCCAAAAATAAAGATCTTGCTGATGTAAGCATACTCCCATGATCCTCGCAACCCGGGCTACAACTTTGGTTTTCAGTGTGGCTGTGCACTGCCCCTGTCATGTGGCTGTGCAACCCCTTCCCTGTGTGGCTGTGCACAACCCTGTCCATGTGGCTGTGCACAACCTTCCCCTGTGCGGCAGTGCACTCTCCTCGTCTGTGTGGCTGTGTAACTAAACCAAAAAGACTCGAGAAAATTTTAGTTTTCCATTTATATCTCATCCAAAAATAAAGATCTCGCTGATGTAAGCATACTTCTGTGGTCCTCTCAACCCGGGCTACAACTTTGGTTCGCACTGTGGCTGTGCCACATTATGTAATGTGCAGTTTTCAAACTCCGACAGCAGAGGCTGCCTGCG
Source organism: Pisolithus albus (assembly GCA_024613165.1). Classification (NCBI taxonomy): domain Eukaryota; kingdom Fungi; phylum Basidiomycota; class Agaricomycetes; order Boletales; family Pisolithaceae; genus Pisolithus; species Pisolithus albus. The sequence continues at coordinate 23,870 of JANFAB010000036.1, forward strand.
ACAATTTTCATTAGGGGTATTTCCTCATTTGGACAGTGGTAGTTACCGTGATTCTTGTAAATCGCTAAGTGATAGTTGCCGGGCCTATTTGGTCTAAATTAGCTGACACGGCTCGTAGTATCTATACCTAGCTCACGCTCTGTAGAAATAAACATGAATTTTCATTGCAGCGTCAAGTAACAAAAACTGATGATGCAATGGTGATTAAAACAGCGTATCTACACGTCCATAGTAATGCTAAGGATGTTCTGCAAAGCTTCGTATCGTTCTTCCAAAGTAGAGGCATGATCCTCGTCGGCATCTTCGTTGGCATTGTCTTCTCTGTCATCAGCAGCTACTGGTGGGGAAGAGAGTATGGCATCCATGCACACTTGTTGGGGGACCCCCATGCTATCCCCCAGGCCACATGATACACTAATTCCCAGAGTGAGTGTACCACTAAATCCGGAGAGGTGAGATATTTTCTCAAGGGAGCGCAGATGCAGCAGAGTGAATCGGGAGCAGATGGTATGGTACCTAGAGATCTGATATGCAAGAATAGGATTGTTGTCCTGGTAGAGAGCTTCGCAAGCTTGGAGGTACCAATCTTCATCTATGAGATATGTAATGACTTGACAAATTTCCACATTGAGGTGGATGACTTCTTCCTCGGCCCAGCACAGCTTGAAATAAGTGTTTATAGCAAGTCAGGCAGCAGGCGATGCCCATGGCCAAGTTGATATGTCTTGCTGCATGTCTCTGAGAAGGTCAAAGTCGGATAGGAATGCATACTCAACGACCTCGTCAAATTCAAGTGTCTGACGGCCGAGATCTTTGGCTGCAGTATTGTATTGGGTGAGAGCGGCTTGAATGGCCACTGAGCATGTTTGCAAGGCCTTCCCAATGTGCTTGTGAAGTTTGTACCCTGCAACAGTCAGTGCCAAGTAACTCGAAGTGGAATGAACCTACCAGTGCCAGACTGGTTCATCTTCGAAAGCTCGAAGACCCATGACACTACCAGCCACTCGACATTATCCAATGCACACTGATATTTTCGATTGGCAACCAGGTGAGTGGCTGCCTGCCACTCCTCATCCTCCAGTACCCAGCGGCATGTTACTCGCTGGCAGGCGACCTTCCAGCTCCTGTACAGCCTTCAAGTCTTTCTCATAGTTCTCTTGGGTGTGGCGGCGCATGGTCTCCCTTTTCCTGGTCACACTGCTATCTTTCCAGGTCATCACTCCTCACTCAGTAGTGTTGCCACAGTTCAGTTTGGCTTAGTTTGGCTCAGTTGTTACCAGTTTGGCATATTATTTGGTTGGGCTTGCAAGCCAAGTTGGTGTTCAAGCCACAGCTCCAGCTTGGCTCAGCTTCGAAGCCAGCTCGAGCTGACCAAAAAAATCATGTGTAAAATAGTGTATGAAAATGGTGAAGAGACTGAATATAGGGTGGCCCGAAACTAGGGCTCAGACAAGGTACTGTAAATGCGAGTATACAGATTTGTCCCTAAAGGGGCTCCTTGGAACCTAGCACAGAAGCTTAGAAAGTCAAAGAATACCCTTTGAGTCTTGTGGGTAGGTAGAGTAGAGAATAGAGCTCTGAGAGACTGAGACTTTGAATCCGACCTACTGATAACTGAGTGGTGCAACAATGGTGGATGAATTAATGATCTTCCTCGAAGTCCTACAACTTTTTTCACGACTTCGGCGCATCCAAGGATACGATGGTACATTTCTCTAGCTAAATTTCAGTCCAATCCTCAATACAATGTCCTTACTAGGCAGTCTTATTCACTGGTACTGTGGCATGGCAAACCATGGCACTCGCTCTGCACAGTACCGATCCGTTGGTTGGTGGGTCTCTCAACACGCTCTTCGGGATATTCGATTGCATTTGCGGTAATGATGGCAACCTACACTTTCGCCTTCTTGAGTCATCCCCTCCCCACACAATGAATCTTGTGTCTTCTATGGTAGGTGAACATTGTTGGCGGCTTCCAAAGACTTGACTACACCCCGGTCTCAGGTCATTCTTGTAATGGAGATACAATACATTCGTAACCGTCACTTTCCTACCTTATCCGAGCGCAGGCAGGTTGACCTAAAGGCTATACACAAGTCAAACAAGTCAACTTTTCGTGATGTTGTTGTAACGGCCCGTACTTTTTCACTACTAGTTGTAGCGTAGTCTAGCATAGTCTTCCTTATTTATGCACTCTCTGGTTAGGGTTACTTAGACGCGCTCATAGACGCTTTACTTAGTCAGCTGATTCATCAGCATAGCCGCATTGACTCAGCGAGGACCGCTGCAGCCAATAGCGTTTATCTCTCGCTTGTTTGGTTTGTTCTATGACGTTCTTCGGTACAAACACTCGTAGTAGTATAAATACCGCCTCTCTTGTCATAGACACTCCAATCGAGTTCATTTGTGCATCGCGCATTAACTCTGTTCCCTTCTCCTCATCCTCTATCAGTCAAGGAGTGACCGATAACAGTCTTCGGATTGTTAGTGTTACACTTGAACTCGATTCTACTAGTTATCCCTCACTCTGCTTGCGCCCAGGCATTTAGGGCAACGTATACCCGGACTCCAGGGTTAAGGAGCTTTACCTTCTTCGTTTCTCTTCTTTACGGGGCGACGCCTTTAGTCCCGTCCACCTATCAGCTGGTGGTTGTGTCGAAGAAGAACCGTAGTTAGTAGTCCCGCTATCCGTCAAGGGTAGTGCGAAGGTGCAACCCACATTAGGGGGTGGAAGCACATAGTTTAAAGTAGTTCCCCTACATCAAGGGAGGTAGAAAGCGTACTACTGTATCCCTACTAGTTTTACGATAGTCGAGACAGAGTACCGCCACTGAGGGCAGGGAAAATCTCTTTCAAAATTCCTCGCATCAAGAAGTCGGAGTCTTTGGCTCCTCGTATCAGGTTTTCCCCTTACCTTAAAAAGGAAGAATCGCCCGCTCCCCCGCTCCTGTTCGCTCGGGAAGTTACTCCCCTCGAGCAACAAATCTTTGGTACCCCCGAACCTCTTCTCCCTCGCCTCTCCCCGCTCCCTCCTCGTTCCCCCTCACCCGACCCCAACTTACTGGGCTTCGTCCTGCACGTTCCATACAACTTACGGAATAGACAAACTATTAGCCCTCCCCCTTGTATCCCGATAACTTTCACCGGTCATGGACCAGTTTACCCAGGACCAGCTGCACTTTATGCAGCAAATGACGGCCATGATCACGGCCCAGGTCACCAACCAGGTGGCCCAGCACGTCGCAGGTGCCGTGGCAGGCATGCGGCCGCAGGAAGGTGGAGGGGCCGCTGCTAACCCCAATCAGAACGTTGACCCCACGAAATGGGGTGTCGCTGACCCCGGCATGTTTGATGGGTCGATTAGCAAGTTCGAGGAATGGTGGGCCAAGATGAAGGCCTACATTATCGTCGCCAACCAGACCAGCCCTCGGGCTCGAGATCTCGCAGTCTGGACCAGGATGTCCGGACCAATTGCCGGAGCTTACGTGCGGGCGTGTATCGATGCATGTATGGCGGCAGGGGCCTGGCCATCCTACGATGATCTCGTGGCCGAAGTAGAGGCACGCTTCAGGCCGCTTCACAACAAGGACTGGGCGCAGGATCAGCTCAGCAAAATTCGCCAAGGACAGGCTAGGACAGAGGAGTTCCTGGCCAAGTTCAATGCGTTAAGGACCGCATCCGGGGTATCCGATGATTACGCCATCTTTATGCTGGAGAGGGCAATCCTCCCCGAAATTCTTCAGCAAATCTTCGTCCAGGGTCGCCACAAGGAAACGTGGGCGGAGTACGACGTTGAGGTCAGGGGCCTCGGTGCTGCCCTGGAGGCAGTTAGGATCAAGACTGGCGGTGCATCCTCTCGATGGGGACAAAACTTTTCAAGACCCTCGCCTGGGGTTACGTCAGGGCAAGGCGCGCCCATGGACATTGGGGCTGCGCAGGGTGGATCGGGAAGCTGCCCCAAGAAGGACTTCTCGAATTACCAATGCTACGCATGCGGCCAGAAGGGCCATATTCGTCCGCATTGCCCGCAGGCCGGGAACAAAGGCAAAGGGTGCCAGGTGCGCTCTGAAGGTGTCGACCCGCAGCTTGCCGCCATGGATGGGATGACGTTTGAACAAATCGTCGCCCATATCAGTAAATTAAAAGAATCAGAGCTGCAGTGAAATCGGGTCCTGCAGGCTTGGACAATGTTGGTACTGGACTTGGTTCTTTTCTCCCGTATAGTTTCTCTTCTCGTTGCATTTCAGTTTCTTCTAAAAGTAGTATAAAAGAAAACACAAAAATAGAAAATACAAAAACACAAAAAAGGGTTTCGTTTTCAGACATAGTTACTGTAAATAGGTTTTCTTCTCTCTCTGTAGATAGTATGGATGACGATACGGACTTTGTACCTACACCGTCTGCTGAAGGGTCCCGAAAGGGCTCGGGACCGGACGTAAAACTGGCTCCGCTTAATTCTTCGGCGTATAAAACCTCCAAAAATAGTGTTTCGGAAGGATCCGAGTCGGTTAGCGATGCTCAGGCGACAGTACTGCCAAAATCCCGAGTTCGCACGCTCAACTTAAAGGATCACGTTGCTATACCTATAATTATTCGCACTAGGAAGGGTGACGCACACGCTGTGCAAGCCTTGTTGGATTCCGGTGCCACAGGTGTTTTCGTGGATGCCAAATTTGTTGACCGAAAGAAGTTGTCTCTCCCACGAGCTGTGGACGTATTTAATGTCGATGGTACTCTTAACTCCGCTGGAAGGATTACGCATCAAGTACCGCTTAGAGTTCAGTTCGGAGATCACTTCGAAGAGCTAGTAGCCGATGTCACAGATCTGGGATCTCACGACATGATTTTGGGTCACACGTGGCTTGCCACTCACAACCCAGAAGTCAATTGGAAAACCGGTGAAATCTCAATGAAGAGGTGTCCTCGTAGTTGCAGGCAACTCGCGCCGAAGCTGGCCTTCGTTAGACGTATCGAAAAGGAGGAGGTCCAGGCCCTCGAAGACTGGCATAATATATTCAGAGCCGACAAGCAGGAGGCTCCTAAAAAGGATAAAACCCCTGAGGAACTGGTTCCGAAGGAATATCATGGATATTTAAACATCTTTTCTGTCCAGGAATCCGAATGCATGCCGCTTAGGAAACCTTGGTGTTACGATACGTACTCTTTTCTTTTTCTTTCTTTTCGTCTTATCTAATCTCTCTTATCTTATCTTGAGATCTTATCAGATCTTATCTCATCTCATCTCTTATCTATGGACTCACCCAGACCTTGGCCATGTGCTTGCCATGTGGCTCAGGCCTAGGCCGGTCCAGACCATGATGACATAGTGATGTCACTGTGATGTCATGCCTTATGTCCTCCTCATGTATGCCTCACCTCTACCTCATGTACAGTAGTATATATACCCAACACAATAGCCCAGCTAGCCCCAAGCTAGTTCATTTGGGTTTCGTCCCTACTTGCTTCTAAGTCCTCTTCTATCCTCTCGTCTTCGTCCTCGCCTTCGTCCTCGTCTAGCTTCGGTGTAGCGAGCCTGTGACTTCGAGTCTAGGGTCGTAACACTTGGGACCATGCGATAGAACTTAAGGAGTTGTTTGTTCCGAAAAAGGGAAGGTTGATCCCTCTCAGCCCTGATGAGCAAACCGAAGTTAGCAACTTCGTTGATGGACAGCTTAAAAAGGGTTATATTCGGCCAAGTAAATCACCACAGACTTCTCCCGTGTTCTTCGTCCCTAAGAAAGATGGAAAGAAGCGTATGGTACAGGATTACCGCTATTTAAATGAGCATACAGTCAAGAACTCGTACCCGCTCCCGCTCATCTCGCAGCTTGTTGACAAGTTGAAAGGGTGTAAATTATTTACGAAAATGGACCTTAGGTGGGGATACAATAACATCCAGATCAAGGAAGGCGACGAGTGGAAGGCCGCTTTCGTTTGTCACCATGGAGCCTTCGAACCGCTGGTGATGTTCTTTGGGTTATGTAATTCCCCCGCCACGTTTCAGAATATGATGAACGACATCTTCGGTGATATGGAGGACGTTCTAGTAGTATATATAGACGATCTTATGATATTTACGAAAACGGACGATGAAAAGGAGCACGACAGGATCGTGTTAGAGGTGCTTAGAAGGTTGAAGGAGAACGACTTGTTCGTCAAACCGGAGAAGTGCTTATTTAAACAAGAAGAAGTCGACTTTCTGGGTATGATAGTCGGCACGAATGGAGTAAAGATGGACCCCGCTAAAGTCGCTGCTGTGCGCGATTGGCCAGTCCCCACCTCTGTTCGTGGAGTTCGAGGCTTCCTCGGCCTTGCGAACTTCTACTGACGTTTCATAAAGGATTTTGCGCAGGTCGCGCGCCCCCTGAACGATCTAACTAAAAAGGACACTCCGTTTCTCTGGTCCGACAAGTGCCAAGTAGCGTTTGATATGCTGAAGGAAGCCTTCACGACCGCGCCTATTCTTATGTTTCCCGATCAGGATCGGAAGTTCTGTTTAGAAACCGATGCCTCGGATTACGCAACCGGAGCTGTGCTCTCGGTGGAATGTGATGACGGTCTCTGGAGACCAGTTGCCTATTCGAGTCACTCGCTTAGTGGAGCAGAGCTTAATTATATGGTTCACGACAAGGAGATGCTAGCCATCATCCGTGCTTTAGAGCAATGGCGTCACTACCTCGAGGCGACCCCGTACCAATTTGAAATCTGGACGGATCACCACAACCTTACAGCTGTTTGCATAAGTAATGATACTGATGACGCGGCGGAGTAAATATACAATAACAAAAGACTTCGTGAAAATTCCTTACCTCATAACGGTTGTGACTGCCTGCGAATATGGTGCATGCATCCAAGCCCGTATACAAAAGTGCTGAATTCATTGATTCTTCTGATTCTGACGACCCAGGTGACATCGAGTATGGGTCTCCAGATCCTCCAATTAGTCCTCCATGTGGCCTGTCTGAAGATGGTGACGAGACCCTGGTCGAGTTGGGTGAACCTACCGGTCCTCTCTTGCGCGATAGCACCGATCGCGAGCTTGAAGCAGCCAAATTCCTTCCAAAGCCCCCAGCAGCACCTCCAAACACAAATACACCCTCGGATAGTCGCAGAGGGCCCAAGAAAAGTGCATATATTCACTATCCTCGATTTCTTGCTCATTATTCTTGAATAGGGAAGGAAAAGGCCACCGAACCTGCAGACCATCCTGTACATAAGATCACCTACAATCTCTTGATGTTCCCTGTGGAAGAACTTGCAAAGGACGATGTGAAGAAGCGGCGCGGGAAGAGTGCATTCCTCAAGCTAAACAGTGACCTTCCGTTCGATACATTCAAGGCACAGCTACTCGTCAAGATCAGTGCCCATTTGCAGCCCGATACCATCAGCTTTGATGACTATGAAGTCTCGTTTTCCATTCCCCGTATTTCACCTACTCCACTCTCAGTCACTGAAGAAGATGACTATATCGAACTCATTCAACGTGTGAAGAAGGCAAAAAACTTCGAAGCAAATATCTACATTCAACAAAGGAGTGTCCCAGAGCTGAAGGTAATGTAATTGATATGGTTAGCAGGTGTTGCGGAGCGAAACTGACTGATTTTCCGCAGCGCAAAGACCATAGTGGCCGAAAGGATTTAGACCACCCTCGCAAAGATATCAATGAATCGAGTGACGAGGAAAGGATGGCCAAGTGCAGGAAGAAGAAAAATCAGGTAACTGGTTTTGTGACTTTCAGGCAGTAGCAGTCTCACTGTTCTTGAGCGTGTGAAGGGCACCAATAATGATGTCGAAGTGGAACAGCCCATAAACACGAACATCAAGCTTCTTCGTTCTCGCTATGTCTGCAACAAGAAACCCATGTGTCCAAGTGAACACTGCTTCGTTAACCCAGCCAACGGGTCGCATATACCACTTACATTCTCGCGCTTGGAGTGTTGGGCATCTGCAATGGTTCACACATCTTTTTCATATCTACTGCATGTCGATTCACACATATGATCTTAGCTAAAAGGACCTCAGTTTGCGACTATCGAGATGCCGCCAAATCATAAGGAATTTATTTTGCTTTCTGACGAAAACCTGGGACCAACCTCGTTGTTATCGGCTCGACGGCAGGAACTTCAAGATCGAGCAAAAGTCTCTATGGCAGCGACAGCAGTGGCTGCACCCAATGCACCAACCGCACCTATTATCAACGTAAACTTTCCTGCTGAAATGTTTCATTTGTTCGGTCCCCAATCGCCCGTTCTGAACACATCTGCTGCCATGTGTGGTGCCGGACGAAGCGTCCACCATCCCGTTTCACCACCAAAGAAGTCTCTACTCACACCTGCTCAGCTTCAATCCCTCGGATCTCGCCTCCCACTCGATGAGTTCTGTGCACTGTATGATATCTCAATGGACCTGCAATGTAAACTTAGTGAGAATGGATACACGACTTCTCATTCCCTTCGCTTTGCTACTATTGAAGACTTGGACGGAATTGGAGTGCTTCGTGGAGAGCTGGCACAGCTCAGAGATTCTGTATCCCGCTGGTGCAATGAGGCGTAACAAATCCAGAATCAGCGATAGTCGAGGACTTTCCAGTTTGTACTATGACTGGATTCATGCTACAGAGCACTAGGACATGTAACCGGCATGTTGAATGTAATGTTTCGCATCATCCATGGTAACGATGTCAAATGCTTCCCACATGTCATAAAACAATCCGTCTTCTTCACTAGAAAAGAAGATGTCCGAATTCCGTCGAATCCACGCTTTGACCTGTGAGAATGCCTCCTCGATCGGGTTGAGGTCGGGTGAATATGGTGGCAAGTATTCAAGGTGTACACCTGCCAGCAAGAGCCATTCGTTAACGAAGCAAATAAGGCCTATGTACATGGGAGCGTACCAAACTGGGCCACAAGCTCTTCAATTTCCGGACCGTGGTGGATTCTAGCATTGTCCATAACAAGTACACTGTGCTTTCCCGGATATGGGGTGCAAAGCGGGAGCTAGTATAATGCATATTAGGACTGAGTTATCTGAGTTTTCGTGGCCAACTTACAACATAATGTTCAAGGAAATCCAAGTATCCGTCTCGCCGAAGTGAACCTAAGATAACCTTCCTAGCAATGATGCCATCCGTGCTCATGGCAGCGACAGTAGAAAGTCGCTTTCCCCGGACAAACGGACCCTTGATGCTGGCTCGTTGGCTCTTCAGAGCACGTCCATACCTCCGGACTAAAGTGCGTTCATCCTTGCTAGTTTCATCAATAAAGACGAGCTCGTCTTCATCATACCGAGCCATGCGACGAATGAAATCAGCACGAAGATCTTCATTCCGCTCGGCTGCCACCTTCCGGAGCTTCTTGGTTGAGATACCAGCACGTACGAGTTCACGATGGATTGTAGTGTAATGGAGACTAATGAATCGGTTGCGTTCCATGAGCCCCTGGAGCTCGTCAAGGAACCAATCCGGGCGGTGCTTGATGAGCTCAATCAGGTACTGCACGTCCGCATAGTTCTGAGCACGAGGGCGACCGAAATAAGCACTGCGAGGCTTGACAACATCACCTGTCTCACAAAACAGCTTCTGGACCCGAAAGAAGGTCATCCGAGATATGCCTAGGCATTGCAGAAGGTCTGAGAGTGGCATTACTCCCCGGCGGTGAAGGCATAGTGCAGCAAACTTCAGATCGGGAGATATCTTTCTGTTGGGCATCAGTAGTCGTCGTAATTTTCACGAAGATTCCACGAAGTCTTTTGTTATTGTATATTTACTCCGCCGCGTCATCAGTATCATTACTTATGCAAACAGCTGTAAGTGGTTTGTGACGTCGCAAAAGCTTCAACCACACCAGGCGCGTTGGGCGCAGTACTTCAGTCGTTTTAACTGTATTATCGTTCACAAACCAGGAGTTTCAATGGGACGACCGGATGCTCTCTCTCGTCGCGAGGACTTGGTAGAAAACTGTGAAAATGCTAAATCTGAGGAGTCATTATTTATTAAACCCGAGCAAGTGTGTGCTGTGCGCTTAGACAATCCCTTCATAGAAGAACTGCGCAGTGTAACGGCTGAGATTGACGCTGGAACACTCGATCGACATGACGGTTTACTGTACGACGGAGATAGAGTTTTCGTGCCTGAGGCACTTAGAAAGAAGGTACTTGCTGCTCTTCACGATTCGCCCCTAGCGGGTCATCGAGGTGTAAAAGGAACTCAGGAGTTGATCACGCGCTGGTTCACGTGGTCTACCTTGAAGCCCGATGTCGAGGAGTACGTAAAGCACTGTCAGACGTGTCAAGCTAGCAAGTCTAGTAACAAGCCGCCCGCAGGCAAACTCAAATCTTTACCTGTCCCCGATGGGCCTTGGAAGGATCTTACGACCGACTTTATGGACATAGGAGTCAAGAGCTCCTCTGGAAAATCTTACATCTTAGTCGTCGTTGACCGGTTCTCTAAGGAAGCAGAGTTCATCGCCTGCACTGAAAAGGAAACTGCCGCTAGTACAGCTCGGCTTTATTTAACTCACGTCTGGAAGCATCACAGCCTTCCAAGTTCTCTCGTCTCGGATTGTGGACCGCAGTTTGCATCTCAGTTCTCGAAGGAATTATTTAAAATGTTGGGTGTCGAACAGAAGCTCTCGACGGCGTTTCATCCACAGACGGATGGTCAAACAGAGCGGTTGAACCGCGAAATTCAGCAATACTTACGGATGTATGCAAACCATCAGCAGGATCGATGGGAGGATTGGCTTCCCCTAGCTCAATTTGCATATAACAACTCCAAGTCTTCTTCTACTGGCAAGTGCCCCTTTGAAGTTACTCATTCGTATACCCCACGAATGGGCGTCGAGCCGACGACTTCTAAGGTAGAAGCAGCGGAGGAGACCGCTAAAGACTGGTTCCAGGTGTTCCAGGAAGTGCGCGAGAGTTTGGGAAAAGCTAGGACTCGTCAAAAGACTCAGGCAGATAAACAACGGTCCCCTTCCCCTGCTTACTCCGTAGGCTCGCAGGTTTGGCTGGCTACCGACCATTTGTCACTGAAAGATCGGCAGAGCCGAAAGTTGACCGAAAAGTGGATAGGCCCATACGAGGTCTCGGACGTTTTACCCAATGCCGTTAAGTTAAAGTTGCCGCGCTCGATGCGCATACACCCGGTAGTGAATGTTTCATGGGTGAAACCTTATCTCGGTGCTCTTGATGGGCAACCAGTTACTCGGCCTGGCCCACAATGGGTTATGGATGAAGGAGATGTCGAATACGAAGTAGAAAAGGTTGTTGATTCCCGCTTGAAGCGTGGTAATCTTCAGTTCCTCGTCCATTGGAGGGGATACCCAGAGGAAGATCGCACTTGGGAGCCTAGATCTGCTCTTAAGAATGCCCAGGAGGCAATAGACGATTTTTACAAACTCCACCCCAGTGCCCCCCAGAAACTTCGCTTACTCTCGACCGAAGGTCTCTTTTTCTCCGCTGTACCTGGCCCTTTGACTGCTGTGCAGCCTATCTGGTCTCACCTGGAAGTCGAGCCATAGGAGGGGATAGTGTAATGGCCCGTACTTTTTCACTACTAGTTGTAGCGTAGTCTAGCGTAGTCTTCCTTATTTATCCACTCTCTGGTTAGGGTTACTTAGACACGCTCATAGACGCTTTACTTAGTCAGCTGATTCATCAGCATAGCCGCATTGACTCAGCGAGGACCGCTGCAGCCAATAGCATTTATCTCTCACTTGTTTGGTTTGTTCTATGACGTTCTTCGGTACAAACACTCGTAGTAGTATAAATACCGCCTCTCTTGTCATAGACACTCCAATCGAGTTCATTTGTGCATCGCGCATTAACTCTGTTCCCTTCTCCTCATCCTCTATCAGTCAAGGAGTGACTGATAACAGTCTTCGGATTGTTAGTGTTACAGTTGTTGCCTGCTCACAAGTGAACATCCCAATGGCTCTGCAAAAGCTGTTTTGTCTGAACCTGTTGAATATTCTTGCACCATCGTTTTGATGAATATGACAGTCATTTTGTTAGATCTCATATACTTCTATCGCTGTTCCTTCCGAGTTGTTAGCTGTGTAATGTGACAAATGCTTCCAAAACACTACATATCAACTTCCATGGGCCCTTGTGCTTGCCAGGCCTTTTCGAGCTCACATTTTCTCTCATGCATTCTCAGTAGACAACATATGCACATCCATGTGTACAGCACAGCACCGCCATGTGAAATATCAGCCTCTGCATAAATCTGGCTGCAGTGCTGTATTCACAGATCACTGAGACGTGCTGTCCACGAAACACTTTGTCCCTGTTGCTAGTAAGGTTTCAGCTGCCACTTCCTGAGTAATCACTTCGTCCGCCATACCTCAAGTCCCAAACTGAAGTACTGACCTCCTGTCCTGTCCTCGACTTCCCCCTGTGCTCTATCTGAGACTCAGCTCCTCTCCTCTTCCTCCCAGTAATACCGCTACTACGATGCAAGCTTGGAGGGTTAGAGCCCAAGTCTGGGGGGCTAGAGCTCTTTGTTGACTTACCCTGCTGCGTTTCTTTCTCTTTCTGGCTGATTTTCTATGTTAAAAATTAGGGTGACTTTCTTTTTTTCATCTCCGAGTGGTATCTGTACTGTGTTGAAGTTTTAAGAAGTCCTTAAAGAGACATCAAGACTCGTGCTATTGTCACTCATAGCCCAGCCCTGGCCTCTTCGTTTCCTTCTCTACATTTGAGCCCATGGCGAGGGAGTTTCTTTTTAAATCCGGCACACAGGTACTCACTCCACAAATCCACAGAATCCCTGCTCATACAGCTGAAGAAGAAAGGCAGGAGAGGGACTCAACCAAGGGACAATTGGAGAGATTTCGAGGTAGGAACAGCTACATCTATAGCTGAGTGGCCTTCCACTGATGACTGACACCTCCCCCCAAAAGCCACTGGTTTTATCGAGACCCCTCTCGCACCTTCACCAACGAAAGTTCTATCACCAGTTTCTCCACTTTCGCTCCGTTCTGCTGTCTTTCTGCTGGTAAATGATCTACAGATTCGTGGCTACTTGCACTACCAATGCTATTGCTACCACAAGCCTCGGAATTCCCTATGTCGAACTCATGAGGATACTCACCACCATAGTTGGTACACTGAGTGGTGGATAGGGATCAGTGAGATACATGTGAGACTCACCTTCACAGGAACACGTTCATACATCAGCGTTGTGGCCACACAAGATGGCAGTTTCTAAAGGGATGCGAGCGAGTGAAAGACGCTGCGAGAGGACTTCAATCAGATGAAACAAAGCTAACCTTTGGTCGATATACTGTGTTGGAGGGAGATCATCTCGACAAAAAAGAAAACGGGAGAACCAGACACTGGGATCTCAGTGCAAAAGTCTGAGATGCATGTCCACAGAGTAAAAATGAAATCAGGCTCAAGTTTTCAAAGGTTTAAATTCTATTGCGAGAAGCAGAATTTATTTGGCAGTGATGGGGTGTTACAGGTCATCAGCAAACCACCCTTTTTGGGACAGTGTGACAGTGGCCACAGTGTCACACAGCAGCACAGTGCAAACTTACAGGCCACACAGCACTTTAATTAGGGCTTATACTGCTGTACTAATGACATAGACTGATTGCTTAGCCAAAGTAGATCCTAATTGAAAAAAAAAATTGTACTCTAAATCATGGTATTTCACAAGTTTTTGGTCACTGTACAGTGGGGGACCTATCTGTGACACTGTGGCCACTGTGGGTGGCTGTACAGCCCTGCACAGTAAATAAGTGTTTTGCTGATGGTGTTTATGTTGAAGCTCTGGAACCTTCGAGGATGAGTGCACTGCAATGTACCTATGTAGGTACGACCTCAGTCATGAGCTCTACGCTTACCAAAAAGCTTTTCAGATACTCCCTGGTCTTGAAGAGACTGGTCGAGGGCTTCGACAGCAGCAACTAAGACAGAACAGAGAACGAGAGTGAAGTTAATGGAAGGGTCTGACAAAGATGAAGGGGGAGTAGATGCGGTCAGACGAGGGACCTCGTTTGAACCCGAAGCACTGGGGCTCAGAAGGGAAGCTTCCACCCGAACCCTTTTCTTGGGACAAGCAGAGTGTTTCATACCAGGATTGGATTTGACGGTTGCGGGAGTCCCGGATGTGGATGCTTGATTCTTGACTGGTGTCTTCCCAGCAATGAGTGCCTTAATGTGGGCATGACCTTCAGCAGTGTCTTTCTGCAGAGGGTTAGGACAAAGAGAGAAGGAAGAAGGAAAATGGGGGAATCACATATAGTGAACAGACCAAGTGCCTAATCTTGCATGAGCACATTTTATGCTGTCGATTCCACTGCAAATGGTCTTTGCCGCAATGCAGTTCATGCAGGCTGTCAGGGGGTATGCTACATATCCACCTTCTTTTGAGCTCAGGGGACGTATTTAAGACGCCAGTCTGGTGCGAACATATGCCACTCCATGTGGGAGTCAACACGAATGCCTGTACGAGCCTCATCGAAGTGCAGGAGGTCCACGAGGGGGAAGCCAAGAGGAACGGATACTAGAGTGTTACCAGCAGTGGGAACAGGTGAGCGCGGATGCTCGTCAAGCTCGTCATATTCGAGAACAGGTAGAGCGCAAGTGGGGGAGGAAGAAGCCGAGGGAGATGGGTAGATCTGAAAGTAGGGAGGTCGATCAGCATGTGAATACTCCTGTTCACAGTGGTTGCGGGTCCATCGTCAATGCAGAGAACAGGGTCGCTGGGTACTGGGAGGTTCTGAGCTGTGGGTTAGCTGCGAGAGAGCCAAAGGAAGGCATAGCGGTGGCGCACATCCACACTGGCCAGCCCAGCTAGCATCTCCTGGTTTCCCTTCATGGAGATCAGCATGGAGGGTTGGGTAGTGGTGTCATTGGAGGTTATGGGTGTGGAACGATGGAATGACAGATCCAATTACAGCGCCCACAGTGCCACAGGAAAGTCCCCCCCTGTACAGTGCTGTCACAGTCCTGTACAGTCCTGTACAACTACTACACTTTTTTGTAATCCCACTACCATTTTTTACTAATGCCACTACTACGCTTTTTTCCTAATCCCATTACCATTTTTGCTAATACCACTACTACGCTTTTTTCCGAATTCCACTACCGTTTTTTGCTAATACCACTACTACACTTTTTTCCAAATTCCACTACCATTTTTTGCTAATACCACTACTACACTTTTTTCCTAATCCCACTACCATTTTTCGCTAATACTACTACTACGCTTTTTTCCTAATCCCACTACACTTTCAAGCTAATAGAACTATCACTCCATCACACAGAAATCAAATCAAATGTAGTAGTATATTTGTAACGGCCCGTACTTTTTCACTACTAGTTGTAGCGTATTCTTAGCGTACTTCTCCTTATTTATCCACTCTCTGGTTAGGGTTACTTAGACACGCTCATAGACGCTTTACTTAGTCAGCTGATTCGTCAGCGTAGCCGCATTGACTCAGCGTGGAGCGCTGCAGCCAATAGCGTTTATCTCTCGCTTGTTTGGTTCGTTCTACGACGTTCCTCGGTACAGTCTCTCTTGTCGTAGGCACTCCAATCGAGTTCATTTGTGCCTCGTCACTTTAACTCAGTTCCCTCATCCTCTACTCTTCTCAGTTCTTGGAGTAACCGAGTATAGTCTTCGGATTATAAGCGTTACAATATTCAAAGTCAAGTACTACCACATCTTAATTATAAGGGGACTATGCGTGCGAAAGTAATGCCACATGCTTTTCCTTACATTTTCAACTTCTGACAGTTTTGCTTGGCCAAAGATGTGGCAATTTTGAAACTCCACTTGAATGGGCTCACTGTGTGTCTGAAGTCCAGTCACACACACATGTTAGTCAGCCAATTCACCTAGACTACACTGGCAACACAAAACATGCAACATAAATTTAAGACACAGGTTGCTACACAAGGAAATATTCTTGCCCTGCAGCCCTGCTATCAGTAGCTTATTTCAATGAATGATACAATATATGATATGAGGCAGCAACTGTGATGTGTGTTGGTCTGATTGGGTTGTCCATACTGAAAAAAGAGTAAAATGGAGGGGACAGTGCAGACATAGACATGTATAGCACACTGATAATGGGCACACCCACCTTGAATTTGTTATAGAAGAGATATGTAGGCTACTGCAGTTGGCTGTGAGTTGCTATAATATATTCCTGTAACCATTGGCTACTACTACAATATGTCAGTAATACTGCCAAATGTAAGAGGGGTTACCATCAGTAGAACATGACTCCTGCTGAGGTAATATACACAGTATACTGATTCTCCATGGAGATCATAAATATGGCCTAAACTTGCACACAAGTCAATGAACAGGGGCAAATTACACATGAATCCATGATATATGCACATTTTAGTTTAGAGGTGGGACTGCCTGAATATAAGTCAACAGTCTATGGGGGTGGGTGGGGCAGGGTATGTGAATGAGTCCAATTGGGGGATAGATTGGGGGATAGATTTGTGGGTTCCCACCTGCAAGTTGGGGCTGACCTGGGGGTGGACTTCCATCCTGTACATGGGACCAGTGCACAGCAAGCAGACAGGCCTCCATCCCAGTAATATACTCGGTGGATTGTGAAGTGGAATTGGACTGCTTTCCTGAAAGTGGGTAAAACAGACCACAAAAAATCCACAGGTGCATTGACAGGGGTAGCATAAGAGTGGGAATTGTCTCACAGGCAATCTATAGTACAACAGTGAGCCATGACAAGCAAAGTATGTGCTCAGAAGGAATGGAGAACTGGAATAAGAGAGCAATATATGAAATAAGCCACTGATGTTCAGATCACTCAGTGCCCTCATAACCAGCCCAGTGGACAAGATATAACATTTGGCAGTGTCAGTGGTGGTGATCTACCTTTGAGTCAAGGATCTCTGATACTCCATACTCAAGGTCACCTTTGACTTCAACTGGCAGAGGTGGTGGTGGCACCTCCACACCCCCTCCAACACCTCCGCTGTAGGGAGTGAGTACTCCCCACTATGATATTCCTTTTATTTTATAGCTTTTACTTTTACTTTACTCTTTTGTTTTCTTTTCTTTTGTTTTTATTCTTTTACTTTAGACTTTACTTAGCTTCGAGTTTAGGCACGTGAGTAGCTTACATAAGCCTGCATGCACCTACACTTCACTGTAACTACTTACAGAAGTAACAGGAAGTCGAGTTCAGAGTTTTGAGAGTTCAGAGTTGAGTCCAAGTTTGAGAAGGCCTCGAGTGCCTCTTTCAGTGTTCAGACATGTTGAGCAACGGTGCATGGCACAGAGGCCAGCTCCACTGGACTCACCTTAGGTTTGAGTGGTAATGAGTTGAGATGAGTTAAGAGAGGCAAAAGCGATTGTATTTTAGGGCACCATAGGCTGCCTTTATATACTACAGGGTGAGTGTGACGTGATGTGTGACAACTACCTAAATAGTCGTTGCTATTGTCTACCGTATTTGGTGTAAGTATTGTTCTACCTATGTAGTAACTACTTCACACACTGCACTTCCAAGGCGCGTGTTCAACAAGTGTATCGACTCGAACAGCTGCGAAGCTCTGCACTCATTCGGTGGGAAGGCTCTGTTAGGCATCTTGCCCAGAGCACAACCAGGACATATTTCGTCCTTGGTGGGTAACTCGATCTCAGGGAAATCCCTGGTATGTTTCTGCGCATGGCGCAGGACGTCCTTAGAGGGGTGTCCCAGATGTCGATGCATAGTATCATAGGTTACCATGCAGAGGGTTGCTTCAGTCAGCACAGCAGGTGACTTCAGCACGAAAATAGTGTCCTTGTTTTCCCTGGGGACGCAGGTCAGGTATGCATTTCCATCAGGGCTATATATCGTCAGATGCGACGAGTTACCGTGCATGACAGCACCTTGTTTGAGAAGCACACCTAGTGAAATTAGCCGGCCCCGTAAATCCGGCATGTAATAAACGGGATAGAGCCACACAAGATCTCCTTGGCGCTCATTTGGTAGTCCTGAGTAAACGAGGACTGTTCCTCTCCCAGTCGCAACGGAAGCTCCATTCGCAGTCTGGATAGGGAGTTGTTGATCCCCTTTGAGTGGCTCATAATCAACGAAGTCGTCTAAGTCATTCATGAAATGGTTGGAAGCACCGGAGTCAAGCACCCATTTGGGGTCGTCATGCTTACATTTTCCCTTACAGTTCACACACATGGCGAAGGACAGCGCATGGACACAAGTAGCATTTAAAGAAAAGGAATACATGCTGCTACTACTCGCTATATACCGCGCAGAATTGCAAGCGAAAGCGGAGTTAGTGTCCTGCTTAAGTGAACCGGAGGGGATGACTAACCTATCCATGGTCAGGTCGATGCCAGCCGCTTCAGCTATATCGGCATCAATGTCCCTGTCATAGATGGTACCGATGGAGACAGTGTCTTCAACATCGGGGGACGGGTTGCGCTCCTCAAGATGAGGGCGCTTGGAAGGACCTGCCTCTGGGGCAGACTGAGCGAAGGGTGACGGGATGCAGGAATCTAGTATTTTGACCCACTGGGGGGTCGGTTCGATGCCAATTCGGTGGGCCAGCTTGAAGGCTTTCACCGTCTGGGGGAAGCCGGGAGGACCATACTGCGCTGCACTGACGGTGTGCGCAAGCTTCCTTGGGTCAGGAACTGGCTCAGGGCCAGTGGTCACAACCATGGAGGCCATGTGGGCCTCCTTGTCATCATGTTCGCTTCTTCCCACCACGCTTACCATGCTTGTTCTTCTTTTTCCCCTTCTCCTGGTTCAGCGCATTGTTGCCGCCAGAACTGGAGGGTTTCTGCTGCTGCTGTTGCTGCTGCGAGAAGTGGGGGTCACCTTGTTTGTGCTTGACGGCGCTTAGCTTGTTGGCCGAGGCGTGTGGTTTGCGACGGGAGTTCCTCTGCTCCCAACTCAGAGTGGCAGCACGTACGATGCCGTCCGGTTTCAGCATTTTAATGCTGTCGACCTCGCTACTTGCCTGGTTGGGCAACTGAGCTACAACCTCCATGGTAGGAGGGAGCTTGGCGAGGACGATCATCGCCTGGACCGGGGCAGAAAGCTCAAAGCCAGCATTGGCGAGCTTAGCGAAGTGTGCCATGATTTTAGTAAGAGCGGGGGCAGGGTGCTGGTCACCCAGGACAGTAGTCTCCATTAAAGTCTTGAAATCGGCATAGGCCACAGCAATGCTGGGCTTGCCATATTCAGACTGGAGGGCGTCCCAAGTCGCCTTGGCAGTCGAGTGAGTCGACACCTGGATGCGCACAGGAGGCGCAAGGCGAAGATGGATGTTGCCCAAAGCTTGGGCATTCTTGTCGTCCCAGTCACCAGCCTCGTCGTCGGCAGGGCAAGTATTGGTAAGTACCCACCACTGACCTTGGGACATGAGGAAGGCCTCCATGGCTGGAGGGTATTTTCATGACTTTGCAAAATTTCGAGGCATTAGTGGCTGTGCCCACTACACAACAATCCTAATCATGACTATGCTTTTTTGCTAATCAACACTACTGTACATTTCCTAGTCACACTACAAATATTTGGTAGTCAAAAAAGTGAACTTTTACTACACTTTTGGTAATCAAAAGTGTCAACAACATTTCACTAGTCAAACACTAATCAACACTACACTTATTTGGTAGTCAAAAATGCGGACTTTACTACACTTTTGGTAATCAAAAGTGTACACAACATTTAGCTACTGAAACACTAATCAACACTACACTTTTGGTAATCAAAAGTGTACACAACATTTAGCTACTCAAACACTAATCAACACTACACTTAATTGGTAATCAAAAAAGCGCCACAACACTACACTTTTGGTAATCAAAAGTGTACACAACATTTAGCTACTCAAACACTAATCAACACTACACTTATTTGGTAGTCAAAAAAGCGCCACAACACTACACTTTTGGTAATACACATCTACACTACACTGTGTTAATCAAACATCACAAAACACTACACTTATTTGGTAGTCAAAAATGCGCCACATCACTACACTTTTGGTAATACACACCTACACTACACTTTGCTAATCAAACATCACAAAACACTACACTTATTTGGTAGTCAAAAATGCGGACTTTACTACACTTTTGGTAATCAATAGTCTACACAACACTTTGCTAATCAAACATTACAAAACACTACACTTATTTGGTAGTCAAAAATGCGAACTTTACTACACTTATGGTAATACCCATCTACACTACACTTTACTAATCAAACACTACAAAACACTACACTGATTTGGTAGTCAAAAAAGTGGAGTTTACTACACTCTTGCTAACCAATAGACTACACTACACTTTGCTAATCAAATACTACAAAACACTACAGTTATTTGGTAGTCAAAAAAGCGCACTTTACTACACTTTTGGTAATACACATCTACACTACACTTTGCTAATCAAACATTACAAAACACTACACTTATTTGGTAGTCAAAAAAGCACACTTTGCTACACTTTTGGTAATACACATCTACATTACAACTTGCTAATCAATTACTAACCAACACTATACTTATTTGGTAGTCAAAAAAGTGCACATTACTACACTTTTGCTAATCAAAACAACTACACTGATTAGGTAATCAAAAATGCGCCACAACTCTTCACTTTTGGTAATAAAATGTACACTACACTACACTAATTGTATATTGCCTATATCTCAGCCATTTTTGCATGGATGGATGACATAAGCATACCTCTGGGGTCCTCTAGTCAGGCACTACAACTTTCATTATGACATCTTTGAAATTTAATTTTTGAGACATCCAATTTTTTCAGTATTTTGCATTTTTCTCACCCATTTTTGGGCATATTGATGAGATAAGCATATTTCCACAATCCTGTGATCCAGCCCCACAACTTTCAATATGACATTGTGGCTGTACAGTGACATCTGTGAGATGCCCCATATATCTCTGTAGCACTGTGTGTCTGTAGGCCTGTAGCACTGTGGGAGCCTGTGGGGAACTGTGACATGGTAATGTCACACAATTGTCACACTGTACCTGACTGTGCACTGTCACACTGTCACACTGTGGCGCTGTGGGACACTGTGACGTCACTGTGGCACTGTGGCCTCTGTGCCAAAAAGGTGGTTTTGCTGATGTTCACCAAATTGGGCAAATGATCATGCACCGCTACGGAAAACAAAACCCTGCAAGCAACTGTATGTGATGCATATGGTGGCTTCTTATGGTTGATAGATGACGATCTAGTATGTGCGGTAGTCTGTCACAGAAGGCGAGGATAGTAGGAGGGAGATCTGATGAAACTGAGCCCCCAGAGTGGTTTAAACTTTTGCTTTAAATTTTACTACCCTTCACCCAGAACTGACTACGCATTACAGAGACGAAAGGTATCGAGAAGCGTTACAAAGGAAGGCTCATGTTCAAGCTACCTTCAAGACTCTCACGAAGGCTACAAGTGCAGATCACATCTTCCGAGGGCGATTTCGACTTGGAACAATGTGATTACTAAGCAAGTGCTGCAGCGCTTGGGCATCGCTGCAAGGTGGCCAGATTAGTCATCTCATCACATGACGACATGAGAAAAGCAAGGATGTGGGAATATGGGTACAACCTCTCATACATGTATTATAAATCCACCCCATTCGAGAGTTTCCTCTATGCTGTGGCTAGCAGTACATCAATACGACCCCAAAACATCCTGTAGATGGTGTACTCCCTTCTCATTTCGCTTCCCCATCAACAAGCATTCATCCACTGTGATAGAGCCTGCCATGCCCACAGACTTCGAGCCATCAACTCCCGTGTGTTGGATGCTGGCAGGCAACTTTTCACATCTGGGGTGTACTTTGCAGACCCCTCATCGTAGACAGGTTGCGTTGGGTACATGATGGCCGTGGCCATGTACTTACCTACATTCCTCCATCAATAAACAAGCACCCTCTTGAACCTGATGACGACGAAGGTGCATAACAAGCGGAGCTCCCTACATCATCGGAAACCACAGAAGATGGCCTCGCTGCAGAACCCGATGTGCCTGACACACCCATTCCATCCTCCTGCCCTGAATGGGTTACCGTTGTAGGGAGAGTAATCTCCCTACTAGGTGATTTCTTTTATTTCATTGTTTCTACTTACTGTTTTGTTTTTATATTTTTTATGTTACCCTTTTACTTACTGTTTGGACGAGTTTTGGCTTACATAAGCTAGACTCGCACTTAGGATACTTTGTACTTAGCAAAACAATAACAGCCGCCTTACCAGAGACGAAAGAAGACGGAAATAAGATGCCGAAGCTCGGGAGATTGTTTCTCCAATATCAGACAGTGATTAGAGGTTATCTTGGTCATTCTTGGGACATTAGGGCGCGTTTTCAGTCTTTCACCACCTCTTTTGACTCCCTACCAGGCAATCCAAGCCCCCTGGGTCGAACTAGGACCCGAAAATCCAGAGGGAGACTCCTTGGACCTCTCCCCTCACCCTCTCTCCTCAATCTTTACACCGTTTCTGCGATCGCATATGTCCATCGTGCCGACTTCTGGCTTACTGCCGATGGTGGATATCACAGACCCACCACTATGTGCAGGGAATTACTCGATGTCAAGCCCTCCTGCTTTAGCCACGCCCACCTATGAACTGGCTAAATCTGACTGATGGAGCACCCAGATGACACCCCTGAGGCAGATGGTATGCACCTTCATACAGCAAATGCTTGCCATTCCTTTCATAGTAATCGTACCCTCAGATCCCTATCCATTTGAGCATTGGCCTCTTGCTAAAGAGAGACTCCATTCAGAACTGCTCAATCTTAAAAAGATGCTCTGCATTTTACCCATCCCTGCATACGACTTGTGGGAGATCTACTCAAACCCACCACCTACCGCTGTCACACACCAAACGTGTTTGGCGACGTGAGCATGGACTCAGAAGCTGGATAATGAAGAATGGAGAAGCCTAGCCCTAATGTGAAGAATGACTGATATTGCCAGCAGTCATCCATCACACAAGAACCATCCTTAATGTTAGGGAAGAAACCGCTTGAGTGTCTGAAAAAAACTTTTTGAGCACTAGTTTACAGCATTCCGATTTTTCGAATATCTCCATCAATTCTAAAGATATCGACACCATTGCCACGCTTACAGGAAGCTCTCGACGACGCCATCCTGCCTACCAAATTTGGTAACAATCCACGCACTCCACGATTTTCTGCATCATTTCTACCAACGAATGCCCATTTTGCCAATATTTATTGTAATGGCCACCTCCTCAACCGTCTCTTCACTCGTGTCCTTTGCTAGGGAGAATAACTACAAGTACTTGCCAGGAATCCCCACCAGCTCTCGCCCCAAAGCCTCCTGGTTCATCCCTCCCTCATCCACGACCTCCCATCCTATCGCTTTGGGACAGCACATTCTTCTCATCAGTCTGAGTCGAGGAAGACATTCTTTGGTCGCCTCAAGTCTGTCGTCAGGCTTGAGAGGTCTTATGTGGTTGTTTTGGTCTCTCCGTTGAAAAGGATTATGGATTTTTCCTTCCTGCCCCCTGCAACATCTGTCTCTCAATCTCGTCTTTCATTCTCCCAAAATTGCGACAGCTGCAGTACCAATTACTCTTATCTACACTATCTGATCGCATTCATGATGAATTTGAGGCAGTTCTCCCTGCCCTCATTGGAGAAGACAGCCCCTCCCCCTCCTCATGCCCTCCAGAACACTAGTTGCACCTGGTACAGGTCGCTTTGCAGAGAGGAGAGAGGGGGGAAAGTTGCGAAATCCTAAGCCCTGACTACCCTGGAGACCCCCAAAATTGGCCCCTGGCAGAAATCCCCACAGTTCTCCTTTTGGACGCGCAGCATATCGCCCCAATGAATCTGGATCTCAGATCTAGGAGTCAGAGTGACTCATTTGCAGTCATGCCCCTTATTCAGCAGTGACCAGTGCACTTACTCATCCCCCTTTCTGTCGCACTATTCATCCGTTCCTTAATGACTCATTTCTATTTCAAATGATTTGTGATATTCTTCGTCATGCTGACTGATTTTACTTACCAATCGCTTACTGTCCTTACTCAGCCTTGCTCAGCCTTACCAATCCTTTACCAATCCTCTTACCAATCACTTACAAACCCCTTACAAAGTGTTTCCCTCTATTTACTTCAGGCTGCGCTACCTTTTGTATATAGGTACCAATACATTGCAGCAAGCAGAAAGCAAGTAGCCCCCCCCCCCCCTGCATAGGATACCGTCCCCTTTGTAGTGAGACTGCTGCCCAATCATTATTGTTGTCGCTTTAAGGCCCTTCAATATCTTCCTTATTCTCGCAGTATCTGAGGCTCCATTAAGGGTCTATTTACTGTCTTCTTCATCATTTTTACGTCGCTTCTAGGCTCCGAGTAGCCTATATTACTTCACTTTTTCTCAGTCTCCCCCTGCTCCCCTCTTGTCTGGAGCACTATTCCCTTCTGCCCTAGTCTTCTAGTGCGCAGAACCCCTCCCCATTTTGCTATAACTGATCCCTCAAGCCAAAGTCCACGCAGGTAAACCACCAACTCGGCATTTGTCTTTGTGTTGGTTTTGTGGTGTTTTCACCATAGAACCACACGTCGACTCACATCTGGAGCCCACCACGAGGGGTGGTTACATTTGGCTTGAAATCCATCTCATATTCTTCGTAAACGACTCCTACATCATCTGCCCTATCGAAATCTTCATCATCACCAATAACCATCCATTCCACCTCGTTGCAACTCGCCTTTTTGACCGTCAATTCCCCTCAGAATAATCCCCATACTTTCCCACCATGTCTTTGACTACTGTGAACCCACCTATGCCAGTGCAAGCTCAGGCAGCTGCAACTGTTATTTCTGCTCGTTCTGTACTCACTATGCCACTTCTTGGAACCAAATTGTTACGACCCTAGACTCGAAGTCACAGGCTTGCTACACTGAAGCTAGACGAAGATGGAGACAAAGACAAGGACGAGAGGATAGAGGGCAGAGGAGAGCTTAGAAGCAAGTAGGGACGAAACCCAAATGAACTAGCTTGGGGCTAGCTGGGCTATTGTGTTGGGTATATATACTACTGTACATGAGGTAGAGGTGAGGCATACATGAGGAAGACATAAGGCATGACATCACAGTGACATCACTATGACATCATGGTCTGGACCAGCCTAGGCCTGAGCCACATGGCAAGCACATGGCCAAGGTCTGGGTGAGTCCACAGATAAGAGGAGATAAGATCTGATAAGATCTCAAGATAAGATAAGAGAGATTAGATAAGATGAAAAGAAAAGAAAAGAGTACATATCACAACACTATCCCCTCCTTAGGGGTCAACTTCCAGGCAACAGAAGACAGAGCGGCACGTGGTGAGGTTTTCATATGGGGAGAAGAGTGAGGCAAAGTGGGCAGAGTCAATACCACAAAGTTTGCGAGGGGCTGAGGGGTGGGATTTGTAGAAGTCTTGTAACACTTCAGGGGACCCTTTCAGATTTGACTTGGGTTCCCAAGTGCGATCCTCATCCCCGTAACCCCTCCAGTGGACAAGGAACTCGAGTTTGTTGTGCTTAAGGTGGCTATCCACAACGTACTCGACTTCAAATTCCTCGTCCCGGTCTTCAACACCGACCACCGGTCCGGGGCGGGTAACCTTCCAGCCCTCAAGCGGTCCCTTGTACGGCTTCACCCGAGAGACATTGACAACAGGGTGAATCCGAAGGGTCTTTGGGAGACGGAGTTCTACAGCATTGGGTTTGACCGAAAGGACCTTGTAGGGGCCAATCCACTTCTCAGTGAGTTTTTGCGAGGGGTGCCCATCGACTTGGACATGGGTGGTGTCAAGCCAGACCTCCTGGCCCACTGAGTATCCTGGTGCTTCGGACCGTGAGGCCTCGGAACTTTGAACCATCCTCTCTGCCATGAGCTGAAGGGCCCTTTTTGTAGCCTCGATGACTGACTGGATATTGGAGGCGCAGTTCGAGGCAGCCCCAGCTTTGGAGAATGCCGGCTCCACACCCATGTGAGGGGTATAAGTGGGGGTGACAGAGAATGGGGAGCGACCTGTAGAGTCCTGCCTTTTAGAGTTATACAAGAACTGAGTGATCTTCAGCCAGGAGGGCCAGGTATGTTGTTGATCATTTATAAAAAGCCGGAGGTACTGTTGGATCTCCTGATTGAGTCACTCGGTCTGACCATCAGTCTGGGGGTGGAAAGCGGTGGAGAGTTTGGGTTTAATGCCAAGCATCTTTGAGAGATCTGTCATGAAAGTGCTGGCAAACTGGGGTCCTCGGTCGGAGATGACTGTTGAGGGGAGGCCATGCTGGGTCCACACGTGGTCTTGAAAGAGTTCCACCGTGCCAAGTGCCAAGATGGTCTTCATTGTCGGTATGAAGACTGCCTCTTTCGAGAACCGATCCACCACTACCATGATATTGTCAAACCCTCCTGCCTCTGGGGCATCCATGAAATCCACCGATATGTCCTTCCAAGGCGACTCAGGGACTGGGTTCGGGTGGAGCTTCCCAGCAGGGGGTTTTTGGGATCCTTTGGCCATCTGGCAGCTGTGGCAGGACGAGATGTACTCCTTCACGGACTGAGACATGGCCGGCCAGGTGTAGTGACGTGAGACCAGCTCAAGGGTCTTGCTCCAACCGGGATGACCTGCAACAGGGGTATCATGGTGTGCCTCGATTACTGGGAGAACTGCTGATGGGGGGACATAGACCCGGTTATCCCTGACATAGAGGCCACAGCTGAGCTCATAGCCTTCAGGTGGGGTTGTGGCTGAGGTTGCTCCTTTTAAGATGGCCTTGAGGGTTTTATCCATCCCTACTGAGATTGCAGCAACCCGAGTGGGGTCAATAAGGGTCACCTCCTGGTTGTCTCCTTTTACCTCATGATCTTCCCTTCGTGACAAAGCATCGGCTTTTGCCATAGAGGCACCCAGTTTATAGACAAGTTTGTAATTGAACCTTGAAAGGTACTGTGCCCATCGAGCCTGTCTGCGATCGAGGTTCTGAGCCGTCTTAAAGTACTGGGGGTTGGAGTGATCCGTCCAGATTTTGAACTCGTAGGGGGTGGCCTCCAGATAGTGATGCCAGGTCTCCAACGCACGGATGATGGCGAGCATTTCCTTATCAAAGACCTGATAGTTCCATTCTGGTGGGGTCATGGAGTGCGAGTAGTAAGCTACAGGGTGCCAAAGCCCGTCAGGGGCCTCTACCGAAAGCACTGCACCAGTCGCAAAGTCGGATGCATCTGTCTCGAGATGGAACTTCCTATCTTGGTCGGGGAACGCAAGGATGGGAGCTGACGTGAAGGCTTCTTTTAATGCATCGAAGGAATGCTGCTGCTCTTCCTGCCAGGTCCAGGGCTGGTCTTTCCTTGTGAGGTCATTAAGTGGGCGAGCGATGCGGGCGAAGTCCTTGATGAAGCGACGGTAGAAGTTTGCCAGGCCAAGGAAGGCCCTGACCGATTTAACCTTGGTAGGGGTCGGCCATTCTCGGATGGCTTTCACCTTGGACTCATCCATCTTGATCCCATCAACCCCCACAATCATCCCCAGAAACTCAACTTCCCTTTTCTTAAAGAAGCACTTTTCGGGTTTTACAAAGAGGTCATTCTCTTCGAGGCGTCGAAGTACCTCCAACACGATCCAATCATGTTCCTCTTCATTGTCTGTTTTCATGAAGATCATGATGTTGTCGATGTAGACGACCACGACATCCTCCATGTCTCCGAAGATATCATTCATCATATTTTGGAAGGTCAAAGGAGAGTTGCAGAGTCCGAAGTACATGACAAGGGGCTCGAAGGACCCCTTATGGGTGACGAAGGCTGCCTTCCACTCATCACCTTCCTTGATTCGAACATTGTTGTAGCCCCACCATAGGTCCATCTTCGTGAAGAGCTTGCACCCCTTGAGTTTATTGACTAGCTGTGATATTAGTGGAAGGGGATATGCATTCTTTATGGTGTGCTCGTTGAGGTAATGGTAGTCCTGGACCATGCATTTTCGACCATCCTTCTTGGGGACGAAGAAGACAGGGGATGTCTGGGCCCCTGGGGAGACTTTGAAGGTCGGATGTAACCCTTCTTGGTCTGGTCGTCAATAAAGTCCGAGACCTCCTTTTGTTCGTCAACGGAGAGGGGGATGAGGCAGCCTCGCTTAGGAACGAAGGTGTCTTTGAGATCAATGGCATGATCCCAGGGCTTCCTCAGCGGCATGCGCTCTGATGATTCTTTCAAGAACACGTCTAGGTACCAATGGTACTCCTTTGGGACAAGTTCTTTGACAGTGCCAGATCGAGACCATGTCGAGCGGAGTTTCGGGTGTAGGTACTCCATGTCATTTGCCTCCTTCTTCTCCTGTTTAGTCAATGGGGCGGGGTCGTGGCACTCACGAGGACAGCGAGTCATCTTGACAGTTTTATCAGCCCACAAAACCACAGGGTTGTGGCATCGAAGCCATGTATAGCCAAGGACGAGGGGGTGAGAGCCGAGGGTAGTGACCTGTGCCCAGATGTGCTCTCTGTGTCCATCAAAGTTCATTACGTGAGGCGCTACGTGGGTGATATCCCCATCTCGGTTCTTGGTGCCATCAATGTTGTAGACTGGGACTGTCCTCTCGAGGGGAAGGAGGGGTATCTCGTTTTCATCGGCCCACTTCTTGTCCAGGAACGTGTCAGTTGCCCCTGAGTCCATCAACGCTCTTGTCTGCCACTTCCTACTTCTTCCTTCCAATGTTACTTCTAACTCCAACTCGGGCCTGCAGCCCACGGTTCTGACTTTAGCGTTCTTCGGGGTTTCTGGTTTCGGTTGGTCACATATTTTTTTATTTTTGTAGGTCGAGGAATTAAGCACCCCATTTTTAACGTGCGGGGCCAAGCCAGTAGTGGACTCCTCTGTGCACGAAGTAGATGTAGACACATTAAATAACTCCTGTGTGCCGTAAGTGTCCAAGACTGAGAACCGATTACATGCCTGGCCAGTAGGTACCCGAACCTCTACTGACCGGAACTCTTTTCCCTGTGCTTTCATCTCGTTTGTATGCTTATCATAAAAGAATGCCTGCATCTCTTCGAAGGTCATCCCCTGCAGTTGGCAAAGCTGAGGGTCCTCTTGTGGTACTGCTTGACGAGCAGCAGGCTGGGGGGAGAAAGGGGTACAAGGGGGAATGGGGAAGTGGGGAGGAGGGCGCTGCTGAGATCGAGACGTACAGTCTCATTTAAAAGGATTACCCCCACATGAGAAGCACTTGATGTGCGAGGGACGGGGCGAGAAGTCGAGGCGGCACCGATTTCCATCGGGATACCCGAGCCCCCGAAGGTGCCAACTGACGAGGAAGAGGGGCGAGAGGTCGAGGACGGGAAAGCGAAATGGGAGGAGGTATGCATGCGAGCAGCTTCGATGGCACCACCCAAGGTCCGGAGTTCGACTACATACTCAGTGAGGGTAGCCTTCCTTGTGCCCTGCACGAAGATTTGCTGTAGTATGTCAGGGCGCATGGCCTGCTCGAGCATGAATATGGCATAGTTGTCAGACGCCCCTGCAGACATGGCTAGCGCATCGAACTTAGCCACGAAGTCTATGCCTCACTTCCATACCGCCAACTGGGCCAGATTGAAGGCCAGTTTGCTTCGCTACTTCGATGCCGACATCTTCGACGAAGGGTTCTTCGAAAGGGACCTGAAATCTCTTGTACTGCAGTTCAGGAATCAGCCTATCATGTCCCTCCACGATTTCCGAGCCTATAACCGAGAGTTCACTCGAGTTGGAGGCTGGATGAAGCACAAGGGAAAGCTCACTGAACACAAACATGATCGCTACTTCTGGGCTGGACTTTCTCCTCTGTTTTGAAGCTCTGTAGAGGGTAGACTGAAGCAGAAGGACCCCAACCTCAGTGTCAGCATACCTTTCCCCTATGATGAAGTCTGTAGAGCTGCAGAAGAGGTGCTGCATTGAGATCGCTTCGATGCTGATGACCTTGACCTCCTCGGTCCTCGATCCATATCCAGTCTTTCAGAGAAGGAGAATATCCCTCCACAGCAGCATGATGCGAGGGGAGGAAGTGTTCGACCGCTTCTACCACCCCAGGAAGCCAGGAGAAACTTGGAGACACTGGAGAGGGAGGGAAGCATGGCTCAGAAGCAGGATGAGGTTGAAACCCTGATAAAATCCTTATCTCATATGTCCTTAAACAATCCAGATTACTCATTGCTCTATTATCGAGCTATCAAGATGGATCCCGATGCTGCAAAGGTGATTTGTCCCCCAGCACTCCACTCCGCCCCTGTTCCTAGCTCCACTGCGCCCCCTGTCAGTCCGAATTCATCTCAGGCATGCCCCCAGAGGAAGCCCATCGTCTGCTTTGGCTGTGGAGTCACTGGACATGGTCTAGACACCTGCGATGCGATCAATGATCTTATCAAGAAGGGTTCTTTGGCTAGAGATGACAACCATCGAGTCATTTATCCCAATGGGCAGTGCATCTACAGGAATGGTGATGAAATGATCCTTCAGGCTTATGGGAGATCTGTGAAGCTGACCCAATCCTCCAGTAGTGTCCACTTTGTTATCCATGAAGAAGCCGATGAATTTCTTGAAGCAGAGATCTATGAGTTAGAGGATGATGCTGTTGTTGCTGCTGCAGAGAGAAACATGAAAATCTCAAAGGATAAGCAAAGGGAAGTCTTCGATGGAGTGCTCCTCCCACCTTGGAACCATGGGAAGGGCAAAGAGAGGGAATTTCCGAAGCAATCTACCTCATCGACACCTGCCAATCAGCCTCAGCCACCATCAGCCCCACACTCTGACTGCCTATCAGCCCCACAATTTGATCGCCCATCAGCCCCTATCCATCAGCCATCAAATCAATCTCATCTGACACCTGTCGCACAGCCACCTGTCAATGTCACTGCGCCCAAAGCCCCTGTCTTTGTTCCTGTTGATGTCCATCGTTGTGGCTTTGATGGGAATGATGATGATGCCACCATGGAAGACGAATCCATCAATAAACCTTCGCAACAGGCCTCTGAGTCCCCTGCTGACAAGGGGAGGAAATCCAAAGCTCCTGCTGCCATGACTTCACCATTATCTCAATCGGCAGACCCAAAGGCTATTGTGGATCGCATTCTGGCTACCCTATGACCCTTTCATTGGGGGAAGTGATAGGAGCATCAAGGGATGTATCTCATCACCTTCAGGAACTCATCAGATACAAGTGTCAACCCATCACTCAATCTGTCAGAACTGTCGATGGGACACCTCCCATCAGTTCTTATCTCGCTTTGACATCCAGCCCCTTAATCACAATTAATCTCACCTGTAATGGACGACAGGTGACAGCTGTCATCGACTCAGGTCCACTCTTAATGTGGTCAAATCGAGTATAGCATGATCTGTCATTCAGATGCCCATCGACATCTCAAGAAGCATCAATATGAAGGATGCCAATGGTGGAGTATCAATGCTTACTGGTCTAATCAAAGATGTACCGCTCTTCTGTGGTGCTGCTAGGACCTGGACCAATCTATTTGTTGCCCCTGATGTCGATGCAGGCTTTGATTTGCTTCTAGGCTGCCCCTGGGCACATGGGAATGCTGTCAGCATCGTTGAGAGAGGCTCAGGTACCTTTGTAGTCTTTGGATCAGACAAAGATCATCCCCTCGAGCTCTGTGTCACTGAAGGGACTGCTGAACCGACTGCTACTGCCCTCATGGCGACTCTCCAGCCCTCTAGCTTTGAAGAAGACTCTGGGACTCTTGCAGATGATGAAGCTTCAATTGACTCCTCTCCTACTGGATCACCTATTACCTTTGCACCACCTTCCCCACCTTCTGGGACTCCCAATTCAACTCTTCAAAATGCCTCTTGAACCCGTACCACCACCATCCCCCTGTGGGAAAGTATCTTCCTCTAAGCACCAGTGTTCACCCACCACTCCATGCCCCCTCAGTGTAACGCTTATAATCCGAAGACTATACTCAGTCACTCCTTGACTGATATAGAGCTGAGGGTAAGGAACTGAGTTAATGCGCAAGTGCACAAATGAACTTGATTGGAGTGTCTACGACAAGAGAGCCGGGATTTATACTACCTAGAGTGTTTGTACCGTGGAACGTCGTAGAACAAACCAAACAAAGAGAGATAAATGCCATTGGCTGCAGCACTCCACGCTGAGTCAAGGCGGCAACGCTGACCAAGCAGCTGACTAAGTAAAGTGTCTATGAGCGCGTCTAAGTGACCCTAACCAGAGAGTGGATAAATAAGGTAGACTACGCTAAGACTACGCTACAACAAGTAGTGAAAAGGTACGGGCCATTACACTATCCCCTCCTATGGCTCAACTTCCAGGCGAGACCAAATAGGCTGCACAGCAGTCAAAGGGTCGGGCACAGCGGAGAAAAAGAGACCCTTGGTCGAGGGTAAATGAAGTTTCCTGGGGGGGTGCTGGGGTGGAGTTTGTAAAAATCGTCGATCACCTCCTGGGCGTTCTTAAGGGCCGATCTAGGCTCCCAAGTGCGATCTTCCTCTGGGTATCCCCTCCAATGGACGAGGAACTGAAGATTACCACACTTCAAGCAGGAATCAACCACCTTCTCGACTTCATACTCGACATCTCCTTCATCCGTGACCCGTTGTGGGCCGGGCCGAGTAACCGGTTGCCCATCAAGAGCACTGAGATAAGGTTTCACCCGTGAAACGTTCACCACCGGGTGTATGTGCATCGAGCGTGGCAACTTTAATTTAACGGTGTTGGGTAAAACGTCTGAGACCTCATACAGGCCTATCCACTTTTCGGTCAGTTTTCGGCTCTGCTGATCCTTCAGTGATAAATGGTCGGTAGCCAGCCAAACCTGCGAGCCTACAGAGTAAGCAGGGGAAGGGGACCGTCGTTTATCTGCCTGAGTTTTCTGACGAGTCCTAGCTTTTCCCAGATTATCGCGCACTCCCTGGAACACCTGGAACCAGTCTTTAGCGGTTTCCTCCGCTGCTTCTACCTTAGAAGTCGTCGGCTCGATGCCCATCCGTGGTGTATATGAACGGGTAACTTCAAAGGGGCACTTGCCAGTAGAAGTAGACTTGGAGTTGTTGTATGCGAATTGAGCTAGGGGAAGCCAATCCTCCCATCGTTCCTGCTGATGGTTTGCATACATCCATAGATACTGCTGAATTTCGCAGTTCAACCACTCTGTTTGACCGTCCATTTGTGGATGAAATGCCGTCGAGAGCTTCTGCTCGACACCCAACATTTTAAATAACTCCTTCGAGAACTGAGATGCGAACTGTGGTCCGTGATCCGAGACGAGAGATTGTGGAAGGCCGTGATGCTTCCAGACGTGAGTTAAATAAAGCCGTGCTGTACTAGCAGCAGTTTCCTTTTCAGTGCAGGGGATGAACTCTGCTTCCTTAGAGAACCGATCAATGATGACTAAGACATAGGACTTTCCAGAGGAGCTCCTGACTCCTATATCCATGAAGTCGGTCGTAAGATCTTTCCAAGGCCCATCAGGGATAGGTAAAGATTTGAGTTCACCTGCCGGCGGCTTGTTACTAGGCTTGCTAGCTTGACACATCTGACAATGCTTTACGTACTCCTCGACATCGGGCTTCAAGGTAGACCACGTGAACCAGCATGTGATCAACTCCTGAGTTCCTTCTACGCCTCGATGACCCGCTAGGGGCGAGTTGTGAAGAGCAGCGAGAACCTTCTGTCTAAGTGCCTCAGGCACGAAAACTTTATCTCCATCATACAGTAAACCATCGCATCGGTCGAGCGTTCCAGCGTCAACCTCGGCCGTTACACTGCGCAGTTCTTCTATGAAGGGATTTTCTAAGCGCACAGCGCGCACTTGTTCAGGTTTAATAAATAACGACTCCTCTGATTTAGCGTTTTCGCGATTTTCCACTAAGTCTTCACGGCGAGAGAGAGCGTCTGGTCGTCCCATTGAAACTCCGGGTTTGTGGACGATAACACAGTTGAAACGACTAAAGTACTGCGCCCAACGCGCCTGGCGTGGTTGAAGCTTTTGCGACGTCATAAACCACTTAAGGTTGTGGTGATCCGTCCAGATTTCAAATTGGTACGGGGTCGCCTCGAGGTAGTGACGCCATTGCTCTAAAGCACAGATGATGGCTAGCATCTCCTTGTCGTGAACCGTATAATTAAGCTCTGCTCCACTAAGCGAGTGACTCGAATAGGCAACTGGTCTCCAGAGACCGTCATCGCATTCCACCGAGAGCACAGCTCCGGTCGCGTAATCTGAGGCATCGGTTTCTAAACGGAACTTCCGATCCTGATCGGGAAACATAAGAATAGGCGCGGTCGTGAAGGCTTCCTTCAGCGTATCAAACGCTACTTGGCACTTGTCGGACCAGAGAAACGGAGTGTCCTTTTTAGTGAGATCATTAAGGGGGCACATGACCTGCGCAAAATCCTTTATGAAACATGGGTAGAAGTTCGCAAGGCCAAGGAAGCCTCGGACTCCATGAACGGAAGTGGGGACCAGCCAATCGCGCACAGCAGCGACTTTGGCGGGATCCATCTTAACTCCATTCGTGCCAACTATCATACCCAGAAAGTCGACCTCTTTTTGTTTAAATAAGCATTTCTCTGGTTCCGTATGCTCGTTTAAATAACGGCAATCCTGTACCATATGTTTCTTTCCATCCTTCTTAGGGACGAAGAACACGGGAGAAGTCTGTGGCGATTTACTAGGCCGAATATAACCCTTCTTGAGTTGTCCATCCACAAAGTTACTAACTTCGGTCTGCTCATCAGGGCTGAGAGGGATCAACCTTCCCTTTTTTGGAACAAACGACTCCTTTAGTTCTATCGCGTGGTCCCAAGGTTTCCTAAGTGGCATGCGTTCGGATTCCTGGACAGAGAAGACGCTTAAATACTCGTGATATTCCTTCGGAACCAGTTCCTCAGGGGTTTTATCCTTTTTAGGAGCCTCCTGCTTGTCGACTCTGAATATGTTATGCCAGTCTTCGAGGGCCTGGACCTCCTCCTTTTCGATACGTCTAACGAAGGCCGGCTTCGGCGCGAGTTGCCTGCAACTACGAGGGCATCTCTTCATCGAGATTTCACCGGTTTTCCAATTGACTTCCGGGTTGTGAGTGGCAAGCCACGTGTGACCCAAAATCATGTCGTGAGATCCCAGATCTGTGACATCGGCTACTAGCTCTTCGAAGTGATCTCTGAACTGAACTCTAAGCGGTACCTGGTGCGTAATCCTTCCAGCGGAGTTAAGAGTACCATTGACATTAAATACGTCCACAGCGTGTGGGAGAGACAACTTTGGAAGCTTCTTCCGATTAACGAATTTGGTGTTCACGATGAAGTGGGAATGGGGCTCTGGCTCGCCCGAGTTCCTACTGTCGTGTTGTATCTACAAGTGCCCCTCTGGTCCGTACTGTTCCTCTGCTGACTAAGCCAAGTGGCTCTATGCCGTGCCTGTCTCCCCCTGTCCCCCCTACTACAACGAAAACACCTGTAGCACCGGAATCCAACAAGGCCTGCACAGCGTGTGCGTCACCCTTCCTAGTGCGAATAATAATAGGAACCGATACGTGATCCTTTAAGTTGAGCGTGCGAACTCGGGATTTTGGCGGTGCTGTCGCCTGAGCATTGCTAACCGACTCGGATCCTTCCGAAACACTATTTTTGGAGGTTTTATACGCCGAAGAATTAAGCAGAGCCAGTTTAACGTCCGGTCCCGAGCCCTTTCGGGACCCTTCAGCAGATGGAGTAGGTACAAAGTCCAAATCGTC
Organism: Pisolithus albus; assembly: GCA_024613165.1. NCBI lineage: Eukaryota > Fungi > Basidiomycota > Agaricomycetes > Boletales > Pisolithaceae > Pisolithus > Pisolithus albus. Next base: position 59,612 of record JANFAB010000036.1, read on the forward strand.
GTCCATGCTATCTACAGAAAGGGAAGAAAACCTATTTACAGTGACTATGTCCGAAAATGAAACCCTTTTTTGTGTTTTTTCATTATCTACTTTTGTGCTTGTTTTTGTGCTATTTTTAGAAACCGAGCTACAACGAGAAGAGAAACTAAAAGGAAGAAAAGAAACTAGTCCAGCACGAGTATTGTCCAAGACTGCAGGACCCGACTTCACTGCAGCTCCGATTCTTTTAATTTACCGATATGGGCGACGATCTGTTCGAAAGTCATCCCATCCATTGCAGCCAGCTGCGGGTCAACACCTTCCGAGCACACCTGGCGCCCTTTTCCTTTGTTCCCGCCCTGCGGGCAGTGCGGACGTATATGGCCCTTCTGGCCGCACGCTGAAGAGACTGAAATATGAGTGACTGGGATGGGTGGTGAAGTCTGAGGGGGAATTCTTCCCAAGGGGCTTCTCTAGCCTGGAGGAAGGCTGTCTAGGGACGTCTGATGCTGTCTGAGGCTGTCTAGACACTGAGAGAGGCACTCGAGGCCTTCTCGAACTCGAACCCGAACTCTCGAAACTCTGAAATGCGACTTCCAATGCGACTTGTTATTTTTCTAAGTAAGTACAATGTAATGTAAGTCACGAGTGGCTTACTTAAGCCACCTCACGTGTCTAACTCGAAGCCTTGAAGCACCAAGTCAATACTATAGTAAATGAACAGAAAGAAAAAAAAGAAAAGAAAGTAAAAACAACAAAATAAATGAAAATCCCCTGGTAGGGAAATACCATTCCCTACAACGTGTAGCACTGGTAATTCGAGAAGTCCTTCTTAGGGCGGCTTCCCGATCTGCCTTGCATAGCCCCAATGTCCATGGGTGCACCTTGCCCCGACGTTACCCCGGGCGAGGGTCGTGAGAAGTTTTGTCCCCATCGAGAGGACACACCGCCAGTTCTGATTTTAACTGCCTCCAGGGCAGCACTGAGGCATCTAGGCTCAACATCGTACTCTGCCCAGGTAGCCTTTCGGCATCCCTGAACAAAGATTTGCTGAAGAATTTCTGGGCGGAGTGCCCTCTCCAGCATGAAGATTGCGTAATCGTCGGATACCCCGGACGCGGTCCTAAGTGCATTGAATTTGGCCAAGAACTCTTCCATTCTGGCCGAACCCTGGCGAATTTTACTGAGCTGATCCTTCGCCCAGTCCTTGTTGTGAAGCGGCCTGAAGCGCGCTTCGACTTCTGCCACCAAGTTGTCATAAGAAGGCCATGCGCCGGCGGCGAGGCACGTGTCGATCCAGGCCCGTGCGTACGCTCCAGCAATCGGGCCTGTCATCCGAGACCAGACTGCGAGCGTTCTCACCCTTGGGCTGGTCGAATTTGAAATGATAATGAAGGCCTTCATCTTGGCCCACCATTCTTCGAACTTACTAATTGACCCGTCAAACATGCCCAGGTCAGCGACGCCCCATTTCATGGGGTCAAGGTTCTGGTTGGGGTTCTGGGCGGCCCCTCCGCCTACTGGCTGCTGCTGCTGCATGCCTGCCACAGCGCCGGCGACATGCTGGGCCACCTGGTTGGCGACCTGCGCCGTGATCATAGCAGTCATCTGCTGCATAAACTGCAGCTGGTCTTGGGTGAACTGGTCCATGACGAAAAGCTGTTAGGACCACAGGGAGGCGAGGAGGAGGGATGACGGTTCGTCTGTTCTGTAAGTTGTACGGGACGTGCAGAACAAAACCCAGTAAATTCGGGTCGGGAGAAGGGGAGCGAAGGGGGAGTGGCGAAAGGCGGGGGAGAAGGGGTTTGGGGGTACCGAAAATTTGTTGCCCGAGGGGAGTAACTTCCCGAGCAAACAGGAGCGGGGGAACGGGAGACTCTTCCTTTTTAAGGTAAGGAGAGAACCTAATCTGGGGAGCCAACGACTCCGACTTCTTTACGTGAGGAATCTTGAAGAGAGATTTTCCCTGCCCTCAGTGGCAGTACTCTGTCTCAACTATCATACGGTAGCTAGGGATACTGGTAGTAGACTTTCTACCTCCCGTGACGTAGGGGCACTACCGCTAAACTATGCGCTTCCACCCCCTAATGTGGGTTGTGCCTTCACACTGCCCTTGACGGACAGCGGGACTACTGACTAAGTTTCTTCTTCAACGCAACCCCTTGCCGTAAAGGGGACGAGACTAAAGGCGTCGTCTCGTGAAGAAAGAAAAGCGAGAAACAAAGCTCCTTAACCCTGGAGTCCGGGTATATGTTGCCCTATATGCCTGGGTGCAAGCGGAGTAAGGGAGTATTTGATAATCGAGTTCAAGTGTAACGCTTATAATCCGAAGACTATACTCGGTCACTCCTTGACTGATATAGAGCTGAGGGTAAGGAACTGAGTTAATGCGCAAGTGCACAAATGAACTTGATTGGAGTGTCTACGACAAGAGAGCCGGGATTTATACTACCTAGAGTGTTTGTACCGTGGAACGTCATAGAACAAACCAAACAAAGAGAGATAAATGCCATTGGCTGCAGCACTCCACGCTGAGTCAAGGCGGCAACGCTGACCAAGCAGCTGACTAAGTAAAGTGTCTATGAGCGCGTCTAAGTGACCCTAACCAGAGAGTGGATAAATAAGGTAGACTACGCTAAGACTACGCTACAACAAGTAGTGAAAAGGTATGGGCCGTTACACTCAGACTCTCTGAGATGGGTAGACAATTCCATCGCTTCCCCAAGGGCACCTTCAAGGCCCATTTCATCCCGCCTGCCCTACCTAAGTCTGTGGCATCTCACCTCGTCTCCCACCCCCCAGTCTGGTCCTGGTCCGTTAAGGCTGGCCCTAACAAGGGCAAGACCTTCCAGGTCCCAACCATCCCCATCGCCTGTGACAAAACCGCTCCGAAGGCTGTTCAGTGGATCGTTGCCATTTTTCACTCATTTAAATCCCACCTCAACCCCATTGCCATCGATGCAGAGACTGGAAAGGTGCACCAGGCCTGGCTGAGGCTCTATCAGAACAACCTCTACATCCACATCCATAGCCAGCTGAAGGCTTGCCCCCCCGCCAAGGGAGGACCCCCCTCCACCAAGCCAGCCACTGCAACCCCCAACCCTTCCCACACCGGCCCTAAAGCGGATAGCAGCCACCCACAGGTGAACCCCCTCGTGGCCGAAGTAAGGGCGCTCCAGGCAGAGGTCTGGACCCTTAAGGATAAGCTCTATAAATACATTGCATCCCACAAGGCATGCTGCCAGCGCAGTGACTCATCCCCCTCAACCTCCTCGGAGGCTGCCGACGATGATGACGAAGGCGACCCCCCTTCCCCTCCCAACCCAGCACACCCCCCCTTCGAGCTGCTTGTGCAGAGACCTGACAGCATTACAGTGCCTATGGCAAAACCCCCTTCATGGTTAACCACCGTACTCTCTCGCATCGACCTTCCCCCTTCGTTCTCCGGGGCCCTCTATGCCCCTGACTGTCTTGCCGAACATCTCCCCAGAACTGCGACCAACGTACTCAAGCTGCACTTCCGAAACAGCCCCCCATTCTGCCTTACAGTCGGGACTTCCTCTTACTGCATACCTACCTTGTGCAGCGCATCCCTGGTACCCCATGGCGCAATCGTAACCAGTTTGGAGGCTCTGCCTATGTTCGCTTCTATCCCAATCCTTGCCCTGACCCTGCAGATCAGAGTCCACCTCCCAATGACCCCATCCTATCCCCTGATCCTCCTGAAGCTCCAGATAATCCATCCCTGCACTCTCAGACAAATATTTTGTCCTCTACGGATGAAGGTCCTCTTCATCCTCCTTCCTCCCATTCGCAAATGAATATTGCGCCTGCTGAAGCCCCAAATCCTCCACCTTCACCCATTTCCAACACTACTTATCTTGGAGTGCCCCCTGTCGATTTATCCAAGTCTTCACTCTTGTTTCAGGTCGAAGATCCACCTCCTGAGCCTCAGCTATCGAATTCTTGCCCCCTTCGCTGCACCTCTCATTGTGTTGCCTCTGAAATGTTCGATGACTTGCCTGGACAGTCTATATCCTACAGCAAGATGGTGCTGCATCTTACTTTGACCAAGTATGTCTCCTTGCCTGATGGTCTTGGAGAAGATGAAGTGCTGGAATTGGGCCCCATTTTCCATGGATGTCAGTTTGTTGATAGGATCGTGAGGGATGAAGCAGATGAAGAAGGTCCTGATCTCCTCGTCTTCATGAGTATCATCGGTTTCCCTCCCCATGTCGATGTGTCCCATCCCCCATCATCGCATTTTGACCATCTGCCTGCTACTCTGTCTCCCATTCTATCAGACATGTTTGAACTGGGTGTCAACTCACGTTTCCATCTCCCCAACCATCCACTCATCATGCCAGCACCACCTGCAGATCCTTGACATGCCCTTGACATTATGGCCGATGGAGAGAAGATTGCCATGCCAGGATCTTATAGTCAAGTATCCCTGCATCATACCTCGACGGGATGGGTAGCTCAACTCCAAGACCTGGAAGTGAATGAGGTAGGAGACTCATCTACTGCTGTTGATGTGTCACAATCCTACACCCCACCTGGTCTTCCCCTCCTTGCCAATGCTATCAATCATGTCTCAGCCAGTCATCATCCACCCCCATTCGAAGCGATTTCCTACCCAGATTATCCCCCTACTCCCTCAGATACAACTACTCTCAGTACCACTGTGCAGCTTCACCAGGATATCTTTGGATCCGACTCCTTTCACTTTCAGACTTCATCCTGGCCCTCCGATGAGTCGATTTTCTGAATTTTCCGATTTTACTTACCATTTTTCTTTCGATTCTTATGCTTCTCCTTTTGCTTCTTATGTTACTCACTTCGACTGAGAAGTCGTTAAACTCCTAAATCCACAGACGATTCTTCGCTCTCATACTCCTGTATCACCACCTACTATGCCCGCCTCGGTTCAGTGCTTTGAAAAATCTTTTTACTGTAATTTTCTGTGTTCTCCTTCGCCTTCCAGACCCCTAACTTCTCCAGACTCATTATCAATTCAAAATAATAAAAAGCCACAAAAAATCTTTTTCTCCTTATCTGATTTCCTTGATTTGTTACGTTTTAGATGCTCTCTTGTTACAGATACAGAAAACCCAGATATTGACAATGTATGCTCAGTATATGGCGCTTATAAATGTGTTGATCGCCCGTTCCAGGCATTTATCCAGAAGATGCACATGTTCACCCAGGCTCCTACACAGCCCTTCCGCTGGGAGTGTAAAGGCGTCATGTGACTGTCGGTGTATTCCAAGGCAATCGCCGAATTTCAAAGCCAGCATAACTTTATTTCCTTTACACTCCCAGTGGGGGCTGCAAGAAAACATTTGTAAACAACGTCAGCCACAGTGGTGCAACCTGTGGACTCTAAAAGAAAATGCAGAAAACCCGAAATAGGGTTACATTTTTTCGGATTAGGAGTGTTGGATATGTGTAGTAGTATATGTCACACCTGCCCATAACTTAGCGTGGCACTATCCCCAACCCCTAATCAGCCTCATGAAACTCAGAGTGGAAGTACATGAAGATGTCATTTTAGAGTGAATTTATCAGAAGTACGATATGTGGAGGAACACTAAGTAGTAGCCTGCATGATTGCCTTCAACTGACTCCAGAGACATCGTTTTCGTGTTTCACCCCCTGGGACTTATGCACGTAGTTTCTATAGGTCATATTTTAAGGCTTCTGTCGACTTAGAGTCGCATGATTCGGCTTCGTAACGACCTGGTAGTGACCTGGTAGTGGTTTTGCTCAGTCTCGACCCTTCAATATTCAATGCGGGACTTCGTATGGCGCATGATCATAGATGCCCAATTTGGAAAGTCGTGTCGTGCTTGGCATACTCGAGCGCACCCTTGCATTTCCATTGATTGCAATGCCTGCACACCCCCGCAGTGCATCGTCGGCAGTCCCCCTGCATCCAGACTTGGTGGTAAGGCTGCGAAGTGTTCCGATTCCCTCTGGTGCACGTGCTATCGCATTATCACACCTGTGGTACACTGTGTCTTCATTCTTGTGCTTTCTTCTGACATTTCTAGCTTCAAATTCAATTCCTCCGCATCGAAACCTAGGTTTAACAGCTTCGTAGGAACTCTTTCGGAGTCCTGTGGGTAGCCCAGGTATGTCCCTCGGCTTACGCTTCCCGCCGTGTGCTGACCAGCCTTGTCTTCAGCTAGCAGCCTCATTTTGGCTCGTTTCGAGCCACAGCACATGCTGCTTGTTGTGCTATCCATCCCGCACTTTATTCCATTTGTCTCAACTTCACTGGTGAATAATGATCATGTGGAGAAGGTGAGTCAGATCCTGAGGTATGCTCTTCGTCCCTGTAGTCTGGCTGAAACTCCCCCCACTCCGTCATGATACTGATGATCCACTGTGTGAATGGCAGGTTCTTCAGTAACATCTCGAACCCTGCCTCCCACCCCATGATCAACTCTGGACTGATAACAACTACTTGGTACTGATAGCCTGCTCATAGTTTGGTGAGAATTGCTCTGAAGGCATATGTAGAATTGGGAGGGCATGAGGCTGATTAGGCGCTAAGTTACAGGCGGGTGTGACATATACTACTACACATATCTGACACTCCTAATCAGAAAAAATGTAACCCTAGGTTGGGTTTTCTGTACTTTTTTTCTGAGTCCGCAGGTTGCGCCACTGTGGCTGACATTGTTTACAAATGTTTTCTTGCAGCCCCTGCTGGGAGTGTAAAGGAAATAAAGTTATGCTGGCTTTGAAATTCGGCGATTGCCTCGGAATACACCGAGTCACATGACGCCTTTACACTCCCAGCAGAAGGGCTGTGTAGGAGCCTGATGTTCACCGCCGTTTCCCAGAAGACCCCCTTAAATCCCTTATTCCACTCACGCCTCACCCCCTTACTTTTGTTCCCATGAAGAAGCTTACCAAGGAACGCCTGCACTCCATGAAATTAAATGCCGACAACTTCCTGTGGCCGGAAGAGGAAAAACTTTTTTGCCACATAATGAAGCTAAACGAGCGTGCACTTGCCTTTGACGAATTGGAACATGGCAACTTCAGATCTGACTACTTCTCACCTTACATAATCCCTGTCCTGCCCCACGAGCCATGGGAATATCGTAACATTCCGATCCCACCCGGTATCCGAGACCGAGTCATACAGCTTCTTCGGGATAAGATTGCAGCCGGACTTTATGAACTGGCTCAGTCCTCCTATTGCTCAAAATGGTTTTGTGTTATGAAGAAGAACAGAAAGATCCAAATTGTCCATGATCTGCAGCCTCTCAATAAGGTTACAATTCAGGACGCTGGTGTTCCTCCTATCCTGGATGACTTTGTGGAACCATTCGCTGGCCAGCAATGCTATACCATGTGTGATCTATTCTCTGGCTTCGATGCACGCCAACTTCACCCTGATAGCCGAGATCTTACCTCATTCCTGACACCACTTGGCTTGCTACGCCATACTGCCATGCCTCAAGGCTACACCAACTCACCATCGGAATTCCAGAATTGCACAGCATTCATTCTTCAGGATGAAATCCCTCACATCACCAACATTTTCATCGACGATCTGCCTATCAAAGGCCCTGCTACACGTTACAAAGATGCCAATGGCCATGCCGAAACGTTAGCTGAGAATTCTGGCATCCGGCGCTTCATTTGGGAACATGCCAATGATGTACATTGGATCATGCATTGATTTGCTCATGCCAGTGAAGAGAATGAAATAAAGTGAGACTGAGATGGTCTAGAACTGTCTGAGGGGGAATTCTTCCCAAGGGGCTTCTCTAGCCTGGAGGAAGGCTGTCTAGAAACGTCTGATGCTGTCTGCGGCTGTCTAGACACTGAGAGAGGCACTCGAGGCCTTCTCGAACTCGAACTCGAACTCTCGAAACTCTGAAATGCGACTTGTTATTATTTGTAAGTAGGTACAGTGTAATGTAAGTCGCGAGTGGCTTACTTAAGCCACTCACGTGTCTAAACTCGAAGCAACTAAGTCACACTAGAGTAAATTCATAGAAAGAAAAAGAAATGAAAGTAAAACAATAAAATAACGAAAATCCCCTGGTAGGGAAATACCATTCCCTACATCCAAGGGTCACTTGAGAACTCAACCGTCCTCGGTTGTGAACCGACAGCACGAGCTCGAAGGCGCGAACAGGTGGAGGTGGCAGGCAAAGATGTCTAGGTGGCAGTAGAGAGCACCTGGGACGAGATGGAGAAAAAGAAATCAAACGGATTGGCCCGTCCGGTCTCGAGATATCCGCCGAGTCGTCTCGTACCCCTTTGTACACCACAAACTCCCATATCTCCAGAACCCATGAGCGCGTCCCCAGGAAAAGGGTATCACCAGGTAGCTGTAAGCGTGTAGAACCACCATGCAGAAAAGCGAGAGGCTCGGTGCGAAAACGAGTGAAGATACGCGATCTTGACCTCCCTACCCTGGTTCAGACACAAAAACTCAGATAACTCCTCAACCACAATGCGTGCGCGACGTCTCATATATCGTCTGATAGGTCTCGTCTAGTAGGTACACGTCTGAAAGGGGCGAACGATTCGGCGGGGAATCGCTTGAGCTACGGCCCAAACGCTCTGGGGGCCAGGAGGGCAGCATCGCATCGGTGAGGAACCGCTAGGTGGAATGCCATGAAACTTTGGGAGGTGATAGCGACGTGCGAGGAGAGTTGGGAGGACGTGGAAACAAGGGAAACGGCGCCCCCAATCCTGAGATATTCGCAAAACCATCTCGTACTCCTGTGCACAAGAAAAACTCCTGTATCTCCACAACCAATGCACGTGTCACCATGAACAGGGTATAACCACATCAGCAAACCCACATTTTTTCTGCTACATCTGGTTTGTCTGATTTGACTGATATGACTGACGGTACTTGCAGCAGACCAATAGGCAATCAGTTCATCAGTCAGTCAGTCAATTCAGTTCTATCATTGGGATTAGAAACCCAGCCAGTCAGTCATCAGTACATGCAGTTCTATCACTGAAATCAGAAAGCAAGTTACTCAGTGAGTCAGCTCATCCAGTTCTCTCAGTCAAATCAGAAGATCTGCATGTAAGGTGATCCAGTTCTGTCAGTTAAAGCAGCTGAAGATAAGTCAGTCAGTCAGTGAACAGTCAATTGTCAGAACTGTCAGACTATAAGTTACTCAGCATACCAGCATGTCAGAACAGTAATACTAGATGTTACTCAGGATACTAGTGTAACGGATCGAGGATTGGCCCCCTATCTTTTCATCTTATCTAATCACTGATTAGATAACCGATTAGATCATCTTGATCTTATCTAGGGCTTTTCTTCGTTGGGCTGTGCGCCTAGCCCTTATCCAGCCACGATCCAGACCCCCGATTACAGATCCCTTTTCCCCTTTTACCGTTTGTGAGCTATTTACACTTAGAGCCCATTCAGAAACCAACGTTAACCAAAAAACCTACATGACTGTCGCTTAGAGTACAGCGGAGATTATGTCTGAGAATTAAATATTCCTGCTTGCCGAAAGTGCTGATGATCAGTCTCATCTCTGATATGGACCATCGTCGACCTGAAGTCCGTCAGCAAGTCCTCCATCTCATAGCTCTGATTGTCAGCATCATCGTGTGTGCAACAGTGGTCATTATCCAACCCCCAGAACCCCCAGGACGTCGAAGGAAGGAACCGGAACCATACCATACATCGGCGCTGTCGGGTGAAGCATGGGTTATTGAGCTTCTCGTGGGGCACCCTGACCGGATTCGATGCGAGCTAGGAATGCGTGCATCTCTCTTTGCATCTCGCTCGAGGAACAAGTCGCCATCTTTTTATATATGGTTGTCACTGGACTAAGCATTCGGCATGTTGGAGAACGGTTCCAGCACTCAAACGCAACCATATCACGGTAAGTTGTCACCATACTGACCGTGTCTTCTAATGAACTTTCACAGTTATTTCCACAAAATGCTACATACATTCTCATCCATGCCATTTTACACGAAATACGTCCATCTCCCCGACAATGACAAGTTTCACACTCGCATTCAACATAACCCTCAATTCTGGCCATTTTTCAAGGGCGTCATTGGTGCCTTGGATGGCAGCCACATCCATGCCGCCCCCGGTGCCTTCGAACGTGGTGCTCACAGAAACCGCAAGGGATTCACGTCGCAAAACTGTCTTTTTGCATGCGATTTCGACCTCTTGTTCACCTATGCTCTGACCGGATGGGAAGGCTCAGCCATGGATGCATGCATTTACCAAGATGCGTGCACCAAAGGCCTCCGCATTCCCCGAGGAAAGTTTTTCCTTGCAGACGCTGGTTTCCCTCTTCGACCTGAACTCCTCATTCCCTACCGGAACATCTGGTACCATCTTGCTGAGTGGCGGCGTGCACAACAGAGGTAAGAATTGGGAGCATACATAGCTGGTCTACTACATCATCTGATTGGGGTTCTAGGCCTACGAACAAAGAAGAATTATTCAATTTACGACATGCATCTGCACGGAACGCCATCGAACGTATCTTTGGCGTTCTCAAACGTCGATTCCGCATTCTACTTCTGGCTCCCGAATACGATCTAGCAACTCAAGCCCACATCCCTAGTGTGATGTGCGCTGTCCACAATTTCATCTGCTCTCACGATCCTATTGAAGGCCCGGTCCCAGGAAACGATACGAGATTTTCTAGTGGTGGAGATGCGATGGATGATGATGATCCTACTGGGGTAGGAATGCCAGACGAAAATCCGGATGGTGTGGATGTTGAGGCTACCGCATTGCACAGGCGATGTGGGACGACTATCAGCGTATCATCACGGAGGGACATTATTCTTTTGTTGAGCATGAATCAGAGGATGAGGGCGCAGATATCGAAATGGATGGCGACGACGACGTAGATGATGATTAAATTTTCCGTACCTTCATAGTAACGACTCTTTGTACCTTTGTAGTAATGATGTTGCTTCTGTCTCGATACTAATGGCGAGTCTCACAAGAACTGGTTTGATTTCAATACAAAACACTAAAAAAACAACGGTAGCTAAACAACATCGTAGTCCTTGTTGGAATTAGGTGCCAGAATGAGATGCTGAGGCCCCATGTTTTTGAAGTAAATCTGTGATATATGCGAGTCAGTGCTCCTTGTTGACTACAGCTAAGACGTCCGCAATGTAATCGTTCTCCCCAATGAGATGCAGAAGTAGGATGCGATGTTCAATCGGCAGGTCGCCATGCTCCTCCTCCAGGATACGAATAGCCTGCTGCTTCTTCGTACTTACACACTCCTCGGGTGGTTGCATAGTGCGGTCAACCGAACCTGCCAAATGATTCATGGCACCAACGAGGCTCACCAACAAAGGGTTGGGAGGCTCTACTGGTGGTGCTACCTGTGAGCGAGAGTTGCGAGGAGTGGCAGCCACCACCATCACATCGGGCATTGTCATCCCGACAACGGATGCAGCTGTGTTCCCCCCCTTCCTTTTCTTCGAAGAAGGCCTGGCATTGGCAGACGAAATCGTTTGAGCATAGGGTAGTTCAAGGAAGTTGGATGCCATGACCGAATCGTGGTCACTCATTTCAGTGTGGGGACGTTTCCCTCGACTCGACGCATTGGAATGGGGAGGTGGAGACTGCATGTTGGTGGTGCTAGTAGTGACAGTGTTTCCTGTGGCGATACTGCCACTCGCGATGTTGCCAGGAGTAAAGAGTGTTTGCGAGGTGAGGTTGGTGGAGTTTAGTGATGAGGGCACCTGTTGGAGTTCGGTGGAGATATTGCCTTCGAGCTGTGTGGAAGACATAGAGCTGGATGCAGGGGGGGTAGCAGGGGTAGTGGGGGTGGCAACGCTTGCATCAAATGCGTGATGACCGGTAGCTACACCGTTCGGCATGATCTCCTGCATCAAGTCATAAAATGGCCACCCCTCGTTCCTGTATGGGCGAAGAACTTTATGAATCTAGGTAAAGCTGTCAGTCAGATGGACATGATGCGCCAAAACATACACCTTACCTGCGTGTATCCTTCCCAAACCCGCTGTGCATCAGCACCTACAATACCCGCACCTCCCACATTGTCCCAGTGAAACCCGGACGTATTGCGATACCTTTCTATCTCAGAATATACATGCCTCAACTAGATATCAGGCATTGATCAGTAAAATGAACTAGAATATTAGATGGTACACGACGTACTGCCTTCCACTTATTCTTGCATTGTAATGTGGTCTTTGCAGGAGTACCGGGTTTTCGGAAGGGTGCAATAGCAGCCGCTAGTTGATTGTATGTCTGGAGCTTGAAGTTACCCATCCCATCCAAAGCCTCTGCACGGTGCTGGTGGAGGAAGTTGACCAGTGCTGCTTCTTCCTCTGGGATCCATCGTGCTACCACCTTGGGATCGTTGTCGCTCTTCGGAGGCATTGGGAGAGGTATCGTGTACTGAATGATCAGCACCACTAGCGATGATAGGACCGCCCAGATATGCCTGAGATCACGGTGCTCTAATCGATGATCCATGAGTCGGGAGAACAAGGTTTGAACTTCAGACTCAGCCGGGTGGCTCCGCCATGATGCTGACAATCCAAACAACTACACACACTGGTTTCCCATGAAATCTTCGGTTTCTGAACGGGCTCTTACAGTCTAGATCTTAGGCCTAGTACTCGTCGATGTCATACTGACATCATCCTGATGTCATAGTGATGTCATCCTGACGTCACCACTGACATCATACCCCTGTGCCCCATGCCTTGAGGTTTCCTCATGGCCCTACTTAGAGAGTATATAAAGTAGGCACAACCCTGTACTAAGTCCTTAGTTCTATTCATTTGATCCTTGGGCGTATCCCTCTTGTCATCGTTTGAGTGACTGTGCTGCTAGCCTTGCTTAGGCTTTGCTGTCGTCTTCTTCGATCTGCACGTCCGTTCTCCGTCTACCCCGCCGTCGTTGACCTTGCCTTTGGTTATTGTTGGTTTGTTTCTGCTAGTGTTCCTCTTTTGGTCGCTGCTCTTGTCGACTAGTCTAGCCTGACTGTGTCACTCAAGCACGACTCGTAACAACTAGCCTTTCAGAACAGTCAGGTTATAAGTCAGTCAGTACACTAGCTTTCCAGGACTGTCAGATTATAAGTACTTGGGACACTAGCTTTTCAGAACAGCAGACTATCAGTTACTCAGTACACCAGCTTGTCAGAACAGTCAGACTATAATTAAGTGACCCAGGCAGTAAGCTTGTCAGAACTCTCCATCAGCAAAACAGTAGATTTAATACAGAGGCACAGAGTGGCAGACCCACAGATGGTACAGATTTTCCACAGAGCAAGTACAGACCCTACAGCCCCACAGACCCATAGATGTAACCATTAATTTGCCCATATCTCACCCAAAAAAAGAGATATTACTAAGGTAATCATATTCCCATGGTCCTGTGATCATAGGCAACAACTTTCATTATGACATCATGACTGTACAATGACTCTCCAAGTCTACACAGATGTGCTGAGGCAATTTCAATCAGAGTTTGAATTTTGTAAACATTGATTCACCCATATCTCTCCCAAAAAAGGAGATATTGCGAAGGTAAGCATATTCCCATGGTCCTGTGATCATGGGCTACAACTTTCATTATGACATCATAACTGTACAGCCACTTATATCCTCTGATTGCGCCGGGTCTCCCACAGAACTTTGCAAATATCTCGCCCAAAAATGGAGGTATTGCTAAGGTAAGCATATTCCCATGGTCCTGTGATCATAGGCTACAACTTTTGTTATGACATCGTGGCTGTACAATTACTCCATATAGTAAATTTTTCGACTTCTGAGTCTCCACCAATGTGCTGTGGCAATTTCAAACTCCGATTGAAATTTTTGTGGGGGTGTATATAAACCTGCTCACTCCGGCAACACAACTCTTTCCTCCACCACCACCATCTCCCCTTGTCGTCTCCCCTTGTCATCTCCCCTCATTGTCATCATCATCCCTCCCTCTGATTGATCCACCAGGGGGGGGGGGGTGGCAGAGGCAGGGGGTGGGCCCCCTGTGAGGCTATGCCCATTTAGATTAGATTTGTAGTCCTTGTAGATTAGATATGTAGTCCCTGTACTGTTGTAATTAAAGTAATTTTATAATAGAATTAAATTATTAGCTGACTACATGTTAAGTTGAGTGTGGGAATTTGTATACTGAAACAGCCAGGGGTAAGTCTGAGAGGCTGGTAGTTCTGACAAGCTCATGTACTGACTAACTTCTAGCCTGACAGTTCTGACAAGCTAATGTACTGAGTAACTTATGGTCTGACTGTTCTGACAAGCTGTGTACTTGGTAACTTATGGTCTGACAGTTCTGATAACTCTGGTGTACTGACTAACTTATGGTCTGACAGTTCTGATAACTCTGGTGTACTGGGCAACTTATAGTCTGAAGGCTATGCCCACCTGATGTACTAAGTATCTTATGGTCTGACAATTCTGAATATCTGGAAACTGCTCTTCTGACAATGTCTGGCTGGCTGTTTGTACTGCCATGACTTGTTTGACTGCTGCCAGACAGGTCAGTTGCCGTAAGTGTCACCAGAAAAAATGCAGGTTTCCTGATGCAGTGGGTGCAGATTTAATTTCTTTAGGTGAAGTTTTTGGCAGGGACAAGTTTATGGGTGATGTTTCATGGCATCAACACTCGTACTGTCAAGGCAGTGAGTATGTTGCTATCATATGGCAGAACTATCATATATGCCTACAGCAATTCAACATCCCTGATGACCCCGCTCCCAGTCATGAGTGGTCCCTCCTCTGAGAGCCATGTACATCTCCTCCATGTAAGAAAACTTTTGCAACTGCTAAATGTGCATTGTCTATATTTTTCCCAAGTCGAAGACTTATGCCTCCCAAGCACAGTATATGCGAACTCCCTTCTCGCCATGTTCATTGACATGCCTCCGAAGATGCTGCCGACCTTTTCCGTATCCTTCCTGACCACTTCTCCAACACCACTGCAAATTTTTACACCTGAACTAACGAGCTTGTACTGGATGTCCCTGAGCACGGACACTTTCCAACTCAATCTCACTGTCCTCTGACCCATCCTTGTCTTTGCATATTGTTGATCTCTCCTTCGTCAGCACTGCAGGTCTCAATGACGGTCCATGTGCAACGATAGCCCCAACCCGGTGTTCCCTTGAATCCCTCGCACTAGGTACCATTGATATACTGATGGAGCATCCTGTGGCAGCTGTATGTGGAGTCATCACATTCTTGGCACACTGTCCCTGCCTCACCAACCTCGCAATGGCTTTCAACAGGACATGACCATCAGGAAATTGGTGAGGTTATGGTATAACCAGTTAAATATGCCAAACAAATGTAATTCAGATGACCATAGTAATAACTCTCTCAGTCCTGAGCATGTATTATCTGCACATTGCATTAAGACCCAAGATTGTCAGGAACTGCCAATGATGCTACTTAAATTGCAATGATATTGTCATGAAGATTATATATCAGAAGGCCTTGTTATCTCTGGCAGACATTTCGACCACTTGTCATCTTCCCCTCTGGATTATGGAAGATTACCCATATATGTTCATGCTGCTGGTCCACTGCCAGTACTCATCATCTTCCACCCAGGATTATGGAAGATTATCTCTCTATGTTCACACTGCTGTTCCATTGTCAGCATCTACTAGGTAATAGTCACATAGGTATGTCTACGATCTAGAGATTAGCACAGGAAACCCCCACATACACATACCTGCAGTAGGGTAATTCCAAACTTTTCATGCTTCTTCTGAGAATTGTTGACCCAGTCGCACGAATATTGCAGGCCTGGTGCCAATCACGGAGAATGCTCAAATGGCTTACCTGTGCCACCCGAAGCACCTCCAAATAATTGTGCCCCTCTCTACGACCCTCGAGAACAACATGCATTGAAAATGTCAGAGATGTCAGTAAGATACTGTACATAATGCCTACCACGTCCTGCCATCTGCATCCGGTAACCCTGACTTGAGGGGGCATCAGTGAAATGACCAGTGTACCAGAGCGGTTCTGACTGGTCCTGATGACAGCCCATCCCTCTGATCAAGTTGTCTTGATGGCCATGGAACCACTCGGAATCACTGATGTAAGGTCTTAGAAAGTAAGCGTCACTATAACGAGGTCAGGAGAGCCAGAGAAGTCTAATCAAAAGGGCACACACCATACAGTTGGTGTTCCCATACAGCCACTTCAACCCTCTCTTGAACCCCTCAGGATGTACAGTGACTCCAAAAACCCTTTCCATGTTTGACCTCACAGCAGTATTTGAAGTATACCGCCAGACACATGAAAAATTACACTAGGCTTTGGTGGAGTCATAACTACTCGTGGGAGAATCTTCGCAACCAATAGTTCCTTTTGATCACTCTTGGCAACAGTCAGAGCCCATTGCAGAATGTAGTCTGCGACATTATTCTGGCCTTCGTGGGGTGGGCACGAAGGATGCACTTACTTGCAGACTGGTCCTTCTTCATGGACATGATCAACTAACACCATCAGTCTCCCAGCAGCATTATTCCCCTGACTAAAGCATGCCCCTCCTCCATTGACAGGGTTACAAGTCTCTCACGAGTGTTGGATGCATACTTGTGACGTACTATGTTCAATGTTGTCTGGGTAATTTGGCAATAACCTGGAAAAGATAGCGAGGTTCACTCTGCTCAAGTACGAACCGAAAAACATAATTCTATTGTGTGCTTCACTCAGCAACCCATGTGCCATCAGCATATCATAAAACGTATGCTAAATTGGTCATGCATCAGGTTGATCGTGTACTTGTATAATTCACCCATCAATGACGTCATTTGGTCCTCCTGTAGGTGCTCGAAGCATCAGAGAAGTATGCAACGTCCATACGGATGAATAGACACATTGTAAATGTGTCCATGGAATGCCCTGATAAGGCTGAGCCACTCGGGAGCAACACATTCGATCAAATTTTGGATAGGCTAGAAAATCGAGTGCGAACTTTCAGTTGACATAGTTTCAAGGATTTGCAAAACCTCATTTGATCCCACTCGCATCCTTGATGTGCTCGAGCACACGAGGATCGAGTTCTTTCACAAAGGCCCCTTGTTGCTCTAGCAAGATAAACCTGACAGCCTGAATTTGCCTTTGTCAGGTGGACACTGCTAATGCAACAGATGCTACGTGCCTTTTGGACGACGTGACAACCATACATTGAAGGGATAATGCCGGAGTATGACCTTCGCACTGTATTAGGCAGTATGGTCATCTGCACCTGCACTCCATGCTCAAACAATTTCTGGATAACACAAAAATGCACATAGTTCGGTCAGACTCGCCTTGCGGAATTAGGCTGACACATACAAAGTTTCCAAAGATATCCTGAATGAGCTGCAGACCATTGTGAGGGACAACTTCATCGAAGAGAATTTGCTTCCCCTCTGATGTTCCAGCATCCGACTGTTGTTGCATGAACCGTGAACCATGCTGATCACTGTGAATTTGACCATGTAACCAAAATATCCTAAGAAACAGTTTCGTAAGTTGGCAGCTGCAGGAAGTGAACTCTGGTGATAAAAGGGCATACCAGGGGCGTTCATGGCAGTGCGGCCATACATAGCACTGTTGTGGAAAATAAAGGGAAGCTGGGCACTACAACCTATAGCGGTCACATATGCCTAAGCAAATTACCGATAGTTTCGTCACCATTTTCTCACTCACCTGTTGGTGTAACACAAACTAACCCCACGACCCACCTTCTTTTTATCTGGTATGACATCTGCCACCACAGCACTGAGCTGAAGCGTAGGCAAGGGAGAAAGATGGTCGCATATACCGTGGCTTGATGTGGGAGGTAGTAGATAATGGAGGGTGACCTAACAAAGCTAGAATAATCAGGGCATACCTGATTGCTGAACACCTGTGGCTGCACGATGAAGGGCCTGTGAAGAGGTGGATGGATACACTTGGTGGGGAGGTATTGTTCATGCCAGTGGAGGGATAGGGTGCTGTCCATGTCCATAATCCATACAAGGGTTGCGCACAGCACTTTACCAGCATAGTATGGCAGGCAATCTGCTTGTGAGTAACTAGGGTAATGTAACACCAATAATCCGAAGACTATTATCGGTCACTCCTTGACTGATATAGAGGCTGAGGGTTGAGGAACTGAGTTAATGCACAAAGCACAAATGAACTCGATTGGAGTGTCTATGACAAGAGAGCCAGTATTTATACTAACTAGAGTGTTTGTACCGTAGAATGTCATAGAACAGACCAAACAAAGAGGGATAAATGCTATTTGGCTGCAGCGATCCATGCTGAGTCAATGCGGCAATGCTGACGAAGCAGCTGACTAAGTGAAGCATCTATGAGTGCGTCTAACGTAACCCTAACCAGAGAGTGGATAAATAAGGAAGACTATGCTAAGACTATGATACAACTAGTAGTGAAAAAGTATGGGCCGTTACAGGTAAGGTGTTTGTCCTTGAACAACCTGTGGTGGTGGTCATACCTGAGGCACAGTCGAAGGAGGATGTGGCACAGCTGCAAGATCAAGGTTGTTCTTGATGACAGATGACACTTGCACGAAATCAAAACCACCATTTTCACCGGGAAAATGCGAGGACCCATAGGCACCTGACACCAGATGGGATGGCAAGGAGTCCCTGCCATCCTTGCCAAGAATGCGATCAGGACTTTGTGGCGAGAATTTGGCTGGTTTTTGCCAGACAGCAATCGTCCTTGAAAAGAAAAACTCAACACCAGAGTTAGTAGCGAGGATCCAAAGCTGTACATACTTCCTTGGTCCTGATAATTTGACTGGTTGAGCAACTCCAGTCTCCATCAGATGTGACAAAGTGGCAGAGCCAGTTGGAGTCCTGCTGCTTGCTGAACTGAAAATCCTGTTGTGAGGGAGGTACGGAAGTATGCTGAAAATCCCGACGTACCCCCCCTGCCATGATCGCTTTGAATCCTGGAATAATCACGTACAACCACATATCATTTGTCAAGAAATATGCCACTGCCTTCGGCTCCCAGACTATGGTCCTCTTTTGTCCGAATATCATAGGGATTTCATATGCCACAGAGTACTCCTTGGGCCATGGCTCAGACATTGCTCTCATATCAGGTGATTCGAGTGATCCGCAATTAGTTGGGAAGTTGAAATAGATATGAAAAGAAAAGACATAATAGAGAGGATAGTCAGCTGGCATATGTGAACCTGATGCCTCACCACGTAAATGTGACACAAGACGTGGGTGTTTGTGAATGAACCTAACAGGTACACATCAAAAGCACTACTGAAATGGGCAGAATATGACTCACACGTGAATATTCTAACATGGTAGCCTGTTCAGGGAGAACAGAAGATGTTTTACAGTAATACAAGCAAGAAGGCGTGTGGTAGGAAGACATGCCACTCACTCATCTCAGTGGTGGGACCGTGCGAGTCACCAAAATGGGTAACAGCACACCCAAGTCCAAGTCGAGCACAACAATAAATGAGAGTGGGATGAAGGCTGCATGTTGTCGAGAGCCCACCCACAGGGAGAAGAGGAACCACTTGGACTGTACCATAGCTTCACGAAATGATAGGTTCCCTGGACATGACATTACATTACAGTCACAGCATACAGCATATTTCACTCATATCTCGACGCCAGTAATATGAAATAAAGGAAGATATTTAGAACTTGTAAAAGCTTGGGCCAGCACTGCCATGCAGTGAATCACTGTCCGATTTGTACATCGCATTCCGCAAAAGGTCCTCGCTGCAATCAGATACATGATCCGAATTGGACTCATCCTGCATGAAGTCATCCTCCTCATCAGCATGTTCCCAAGGATCACCATGCTGACCATGCATGTCAAGCACAGATCCAGGTTCTACACTCTGACACTTGTCGGCTGCAGGTGCCACATCCAAATCATCATTATGCTGCACCTTAGTGTTGTGCATGCCAACATCCTCATTGTTGGGCTTCGTCCTGGGAGAGTGTGTGTAGATGTGCCCCACTGCAAGTCCCCAATGATATCGCATCATCATGTCACGATCCACAAACCTCGGAGAGAATCAGCTAATATCGATATTTGACCATGGACCCCACCTACCGATTGATATAATATACTTTCCAGTCTTCGGACTCACGGGCATTGCAAGACATTGCTACGCTATCAGTGTGCAATCTCCCATCAGCAAATGAAGGAATAAGATGACAGCACCGCAGCATGTCTGTGGGGTCAACGAAACTGAATGCATCAGCCCGGTCCATCGACACAAATCTTGCTCAGTCAAGGGCAGTATGCTGCCAACCAGAACGTTGGTCTGGCAACAGTTCAAACCAGCATACCCAAAGAAAGTTCTGTCTCTGTGATTGGTAATCTCTGGTTCCAGGGCCAACGTATATGACATTCACATGATATATGCCCAGGACATGGGCATAGCAAAACAGATGTTTCTCTGAACCATCCCCATCAGCCCTAACAGCATAATATCCCAATGTGCTGTTTGGGGATTGATTGAGTTGGTCTCCCTGTAGATTCAATTTCCCTTAAGAATGACATAGCTGAGCAAATTCAGGACGGATTGATCAGCATTTTCCAAGGGATTGAGTTCACTGGGCTCCCAAACTTGAGGATCTGAAAGAGAAGGACTCATATCGCTGGCATGCCCTTGTGTATGCAGGTCGCAGATGCGGCGCAGGAGATGTAATTTCAACTTCTGCACGAAACCCTGCCAGTCGGACAATTGTCAATTTCTGGCAAACCCCAACATCAGACAGTACACCTGACCTTCACAGCAGGGTCACCAAAGTTCTTCTGCATGAATTGAGTGATGTCTTCAGGCATGTTCTGAGATTTTCCAATGACATGGTGCACTTCTGGCAAGCTCGGAGTTGGATCCTCGTGGTGTAGGATTTCTCTTCGGGCATGGATATGACAAATACGTGCCTGTCTATGCTCGATGGACGCAAGCTGGGATGTGAATGATTTACCACTCGTCCTTCTAAACCAACTTTTGCTTGTGCGGTGCTCAAGTTCTCCCTGTGAAAACATTAATCCCTGTGAGTCCTAACAATGATCATGATGTAATGTCATACGGGCTGCATCGAAAAGGAATCTGTTGTCCCATACAACCATATCCAGGAAACACAATTGCTGAGTGCATGAAGTTTATATGTGCACAGATTCAGCACTTTGGAATGACGACCGGTTGTTGTGCCTGGAGCTGCTGCATCAATCTGAAAGCGAGCCGATGAGCCGCCTTTCGAGCGAGCTTGATGCCTCATACAGGACTCTGTTTCATGCCAAAGTTCCCTCATAGAGAATGCAGAGCATGTCTTGTCAGCGAAACTGCGAAGCCTGTTGCCAAGATCCAGCATGACATGCTCCAAAATGTTGAGTGTTTCATCCGTATGCATCCTTAATTTCGCAAGACCATGCCAGTGTGCAAGGACAAACAACAATTTAATGATTTGCCCATTATGTGGCTCTGGCAGGAGTCCTGTAAAGACAGGAATTGCACACCATAGGTGCAACCAAGTAAGACAGCAGTTGCAGGTCCCTCAGTGGTGTCACTCACTTGTAGAAGGTCTTCAAAATCACGCACAGCCATTTGCTTCAAATCAGATACATTTCGCCAAAAGCGCCCTATTGTATTGCGGCCAAAGGTGGGTACCTGTCGAAAGCTGATCCAATACTGAGATTTGTCTAAATCACTGGCAAACCAAGTAAAATTCTTACCGCTGGTCGAGAGTAGCAAGTAGGTGCCCTTTAGTGCAGTCCAGTATTCGAAGCAGGTGGATGAAGATCCCTTTCCAGATCCCAAGCTCAAACTCATGCAAAAGATCAACCACTAACATCAGAAAGAAATCAAATCCAAAGGGAAAAAGCCTAGTGGACAAGGCATTCTGCACAGGACGTCAGTGTTAATGCACTAACTTGCGATGCACGACTCCATACCTCCACCTGAGGTTCCCACTTAATGGCTTTTATTAGATTTACTGTTGTGACAGGTGTGTCAGTCTAATTTGACCAGTTTGGCTTCTTTTCCTGCCAGTATGAATAAACATGGAAAAATCCAGTATCTAGCATGAATAAATATGAAAAAAAGTAGGTACCAAGACATAGTTGCTAGTGTGTCAGTCCAGTACCAATAATCACCAATAATCATACTGTCCCTGATGTGATAACTGTCACAGCAATGTGGCTGTGTGCATTCCCACTGCCCCTGCCCTATAGGTTGACACAGCCACTGAGTGAGGGGTGATTCACAGCCACAGAGAGAGGGGTTCACACAGCCACACCAAAAACAAAAGTTGTAGCCTGGGACGAGAGGATCACAGCAATATGATTACATCAGCGAGATCTTGTTTTTTAGATTAGATATGAGTGAAATACTAAAATTTTCACGAGTCTTTTCTTTTTTTGCACAGCCACTCCACCTGCAATGTGTGCTTATCTAATCAAAAAGCACAGCCACACTGAAAATGAAAGTTGTAGCCTGAGACGAGAGGATCACGGCAATATGATTACATCAGCGAGATCTTGCTTTTTAGATTAGATATGAGTGAAATACTAAAACTCGGGAAGTGCCGCCTGCAGCGGCTGAAACCTTGCTTGCAACACTGACCATTCGCTCTTCGATAACTGGCGCCCAGTGGCGGTATGTGAAGGAGTGAACTTGTTACGATGTGAGGTACGAAGTGTTCTAGTACAGTGTGTAAGGTAATGGGAACGTCCAGTGTCTGCTCGGACAGTGTCAAGTATATCCAAACGACGGGCGTGCAGGAGAGATGATCTATTTGTAAGGTAATGGGAACGTCCTGTGCCTCTTGGAACAGTATCAAGTATGTCCAAACGACCGGCATGCAGAAGAGATGATCAATGAAGAGAAAATGTGTCCAGTCAACAGTGACAATGTAGCACCAAGGAAATGATGGCTGTCCGTGGCAGAAGGGAAGATCGACTAAACAGAATTGAGTCCACCACTCACAGTGGATCGTCCAAAGGAAGGTCAAGAACGAGTAGATCGTTTAAACACATGTACTAACAGGATATCACTCTGTCGCCTGCTTCTTGGACGGCACGGAATCGGCTTTCAAGTGAAGGGGGAGTCGCCTCTTTATACCGGCACATGTCGACGCAATCGGGGCGTCCAGTAAGCGTATCAACTCAATGTCACCGCCGTACACATCGCGTCTGACACCAGCGATACCCCAGTGTGACAGAGTGAAGTGAATTTCCACGACGGCGCCTTGAAGGAGACGACGGTAGGCGAAAGGGTGGATGAGGTTGTCCGCCAAGTCATACGCAGGCAAAGGGAGGATGCGATGCGAGGATTTAAGAGCAAGAAGCTCAGCACGGTTTCTCTGCTTGGTGAGCGGCCAGAGCTCGAAGGAGAAGGGATCTGATTGATCACATCATTTCAAGCAGATCAAAGTCGTGATAGATGGAATACGGACCTGTAGCGGCAGGCGGCCCAACGTCGTCACTATCCACACCGGTGTCGAGAGACTGTGATGAAGTGGGAAGCGATGTCAGAGAAGGCATGCACGGGAAGAAAAAAATGTACTTCTAAGAGCTTGTGACGAAGTTTGAACCGTGTGGGGTTGGAATTCTCATTGCCAAACAGACTTTTCCCTAAAGTATAACCCGGTGTGACACACTTTTGAGTGAGTAATTGCAGCGCGTTGAGCACGACAGCGAAGTCCGAGTCGATGGGTTCCAAGCCGGGTTTTGTGAGAGCACATGATAGTTTCACGTCCAGAATATCTTTCCAGACATTGCCAGGGCCTTGGTAACCGCCATCAGATACCAACCAGAAATCTTCGCGGTCGATGCGAACAATGGCGGACAGCACAGCACGCTCCGGAGGAGAAGCCGGCAGCGAATTTGCAGGTCGATCGGGTGCGGGCCCTTCATCTTCATCGGTAGGGGTGGCGGTCCCGCTCACTGCAGGTACAGCAATACGCGAGAGCACGTGTCCGCATCCCTCAGGTACCCATCGCAGATTTGCAGGCGTCTGAGAGTCGCTGAGGTATAGGCCGGAGGCCATGAGGCAATCACGAGATTGCAGGACACGAGAAAGAACCGGGTTACACGGGGAGGACATTGAAGTGCACAACAAGGAAGGCGTGAATGGTGCGGTTGCACACAAGATGAATGCTTATAACCGTGCAGAGAGAGGGGTCCACGCACACACGGGATCGGTCACGTCATCCCCGAATGTCTCGTTATCTCACCAAAACCCCCAATAACGACGTGTTTTCTGATATGATTGATGGGGCATCCAGGAGGGTCGGTCCGCATGAGCCCAAATTGGGGACGCCGCGGTCGAGACACACGTCATGGACCAAATTAATGCATAGACCGGCATGGGACACCGTGGAGGGGACGAGCATAGGAGCGTCCATTCAGATCATGGGGCAGATTCGGACGCATTATAAAGGGGCAGTGTGTGGTAAGAAGGAAGGGTTGTAGAAGAGAACACGGGCAGGAGCAGGTGCGCACCTTCAGACATTTATCATGAGGCAGTTCTGGAGACACAGTGCAGTAGAATGTCGCATACGACGCAGACCATAACGGCATTCTTGTTGGGCCATAGGGTGGGACCCTGCCATATTACTGTATGCCGGGATGGAGCAGGAACGTTTCACTTAGAGGTGAACGAAAATATATTCCCTGCGAATACCGTGCCATCCTCAAAGCTCTTTTCTGCTGGTATGAGGTTTTTCAGGGTATATTTTGACAAAGAGATGCACCTGCACGAGCGCGAGATGGCAGTGTACGCGTTCGTTGCAGTGGGGAGGACAGGTAGACCTCTCAATGTATGTTCGGAGGATGATCTTCCCGCATTACTGGAAATTCAGGACCGGTGCGTGGTGTTGTGGAATGACATTGAGCACGTGCTCACGTACTTTATGGTAGACTCGACAATGTTATTTAGCAAAGCGGATGCTACTCTATGATGGACAGTAATAGTAAAGTTGTGTGACATGGACAGTAGGAAAGTTCCGTGGCTTGGAGAGTCATTGTCTAACAGCGAACGTATGAGCGGTTGCGAACACGCCCCAGTTCGATGCAGATCTTTTGGGTACAAGTTGGATGGGTGAGTACGCCACACAGACGGTGTGATCGAAGCCGGCATGGTGAAACACAGATCGATACATGAAGAGATCGTGTCCCCAATGTGTAGGCTCTGAAACTCAAGGGCATGTTAGGCCGGTATCGCAGACGTGATGGGGACAAACGATATATACCGTAGGTGGAAGAGGCATGACGACACCCCCACCCCCCAATCGTTATGCAAGGGAACACGGCACCCGTAGAATACCTCTCATCGCCAGTGGACACGTTCTTCAATTGTTACGAACTCGTGCGGCACGTGGAGCGATACCTGGACATAGGTGATCTTCAGCGACTGGGCGCGACTAACCGACACCTGGGAGAATGGGTTAGGGACTACGTGAAACGGAGGATAAGCACGGTCAGTGCTCAATACTTCGCACACGCAGAAGATTTGCTGGACATCATACGTTGCTGTGACGCTGTCATTTCCGGTTCCACGGCACTCCATCTTCTGTTGCCAGAGTACGGCACCCCATGGACACCCAGTGACCTTGATATCTACGTGCCGCAGCGAGATGCGGACATGCTCCTGAAACTGCTAACAAAGCAGGGGTACGAAGTCATTGTAGAACCCCCTGTGAGGAGAGTTGGCTACATTTCCATGCATGTCAACCGCGTCGTCATTCTCAGCAACGGAAAACAATGTGTGGACGTCATAGTGTCAAGGACAGCCACTGCGCTGAGTCCCATATTCCAGTTCCACAGCACTGTCGTTATGAATTTCATCAGTGCGGACACCATGTTCTGCAGTTATCCGGCACTCACCTTGCGACACCTATCCCTCGTCAATGCAGGACCGCTGTATTACAGTCCCGAGAAGCACGCCATGATTCGCGCCATTCGGAAATACGTCTTACGCGGATTTCGGTATATTCACTGCGAAGAACAACATGGGCTGACGAGCAGCTGCAAAGTTACCACACGTACCGTTACGGATCGTGCGATGTTGTGGTTCAATTTCCACGCCATTCCGTATCTCTCTCACAACTTCCAAGAGGTTTTCCGGGCCTTTGGCGTTCTAGACTTGCAGTGGATGCTGGGGGGCATGCCGTGCGGGCTGGAAGCAGCGTTTGTACGTCCACGAGTGGATGTGGTGGAGGATCAATCGTAAGCTCTCACAAATACAATGGTGGGAAAGAACTGACATTGTGAAAGCTATCTTCTTTGGGATCCCATCTTTAGTGCGGGTGTTGTGGAGGCGCAGGAGTAGATACTGTCCCATAGACGGTGGAGAGAATTTAGAGGACAATCACGAGGTATGGATAGCAGAAGTGAAAACAAGGACGCTGGCAGACTGCCCGGAAAAAGGAGGCTTCGGACATAGGACTATGTAGGCATGGAAATGCATGTACCGTGCTCATGGACACGTAGAAATATAACGGCACGGCCACACGTGGTCTTGCCAGGATGAGGAGGCCGGTTTGATGATGGACAGTAAGCCACCGCACAGGGGAAACAGGATGTACAGTCAGCGACGGTGAAGCGGAATAGGGACTTCCGAGACACGCACTGTTTCCCCCCATGGACACTCTCGAAGCAGATATTCACAAACTGCCAAAAGCTGGAATCCTAAGCCGACTGGCGGGGACGTTGCGGATCACAGAGGAAGAACGAAGGTCTAAGGCTACGCTGGTTAATCGCGTGCTACGCGATGCGCTGCAACACATGCTGGATGGCATGCGTTCGGCGGCGTTGCAACATGAGGAGGAGAAAGTTGCACGGCGCGGATGTAAACACAAAAGGGAAGACCTGCCGCACACCGCAAACAAGACACCACGCATGGAGCCATGCAGTACAGAGACACCGACGACGACGGACAGTGTGCTGCCCACGAACGACTTCCTCAATGTGCCGACGAGGGAGGAGGTGCACAACATATACAAAGCATTCTACAGGGCTACAGGGAGTGATGCATTGGCCACCGGCACCTGCGGTGTTTGTGCCCGGGAGTGTAGTGTGAGGGAAGATGGGTTGCAAGCGGTTAAACTTACGGACGTCCCAAATGCAGCACGTCTGCAGCCAAGAACGGTGCATCCCATGCGTCAGCTCGTCAATAACATGCTTCTGGAACCATCCGCCATCCACGAAATCGACGGTCAGGCAACGGTGTCCATCTGCAACCAGTGCATAGGCGATTTACGAAAAGCAGGGAACAGACCCCCCCGTTATTCCCTTGCGAACCAGCTGTGGATAGGAGAATGTCCATGGGTGCTGCAGAGACTCACCTTTCCGGAGCAATTGCTAATTGCACTACTTTATCCTCGAGTGTATGTGTTCAAGTTATTTCCAAAGCGGAGCGGAGGCGTGCGACAGGTTACAGCCTTGCAGAACGCCATGAGGGGAAATGTTTGTACTTTCGACCACAACATGGACGCAATATCTGCCATGGTGGAAGGGAATCTCATGCCTCGACGTCCGACAATACTGGCATCGTTAATCACCATAACTTTTGTTGGGGTTGGAAACTTACCGCGAAACTGGTTGCATTCGACGTTCCGTGTACGCCGTCATGCTGTGCATGAAGCACTGTTGTGGTTGAAGGAGCACAACCCAAAATATTACGGGGCCATTGAAATCAGCAACGAACATTTGCAGAGCCTACCTGAGGATGACATCCCGCTCGAAATCTCTAGTGTTATAAGGCAGAGTGAAGACACAGGAATCATCGAACAGGAGAGCCAAGGTTATATCCCTCAAGATGATAACGAAGGTGGGTTTTCCTGCATGGTAGACGACCCCCACATTTACCACAACCTTCAATCAGCTGAGTGTGGTGACGAATGGCATGAAAGTGACCCACATGCAACAGGCAACACTGGTGAGCACGAATAATTGTGCGTGATACATACCAAACTCACATTCTCGCAGGAGGTGCAGATGTGGTGCCCTTGCAGATTTCGGGAACCATAGACACGGACATGTCGACTGTCACTGCACGCGAAATGATGGCGTGGGGTTTGTCGAACCTGTGGGACGAAGGCAGGGAAGGCACCTACGCAGTCAGACACGGAGACCGCCCTGTCAATGACTTCGGTCGGCCCCGGAAGAGTACTACGGAAGCGATGAATGATGACATAGGGAAACACACCAATTTCTTCGAAAGAGCCTATCCATGTTTGTACCCATATGGCGAGGGGGGCATTGAACGTCACCAAGATGTCCCACTTGACTTCGGAGAACATATCAGATGGGCACTGCGTTACCACGATCGTCGTTTCCGGAAACACGAAACGTTCCCGTTCGTGTGCTTCGGCATTCTCCAGAAACGACAGGCATTGGGATCAGCAAGAGTACAGATGCAGCGAAAAACCTTTCAGCAGGACTCACGCATGTTATCGTCCATCACAGTAGAAAAAATGCAGCAAGCACAGGACGAAGAGGAATCCAACCGGCCCATCTCCGACCCAGCGATACGGCTACTACGTCGACACCTGTATTCCACCGCAGGCCGGGTTGTCGGGACAGATCAAAGCCGTCATCAACTAAGAAGTCAGATCTGGGCCACAAGTATTATGTTGAACCCACCTAGTCTATGGATAACAATCAATCCGTGCGACTTACACGATCCAATTGCACAAATCTTCGCAGGCGAACACATCGACATGGACCAATTTATGCGAACGATGGGACCAACGAAGGACATTCGTGCCCAGAATGTGGCGGCCGATCCATACGCTGCAGCCAGATTCTTTCACTTCATGATCACGACGATCGTCCACACTCTGTTCGGTATTAAAGCAACGCCACACCAACTGTTGCGCACCAAGGGCGTGTTCGGGATGGTGAATGCGTATTTTGGCGTGGTGGAATCACAGGGTCGAGGGTCCCTGCACCTGCACATGTTAGTGTGGTTGAAAGACGCGCCCACGATGGAGGATATGGAAGGTCTTTTGAAGGAGCCCGCATTCCGCAATCGAGCAAGGACATTTCTGCAAGCGAATATACGCGCATTCATACCAGGCCTGGAGAGTGCAGAGATGATCAGACAGATACCAAATGAAGTCGATGTGGCATACTCACGACCGCCCCTTCCGCGCACCCCCGATTATGAAGAGCAACTAGAGCGTTATGAACGACGTGTCGTGAGGGCAAAGCAACTGCACACTTGCGAGGCGAGAAGATGCTTGGTTCCAAGCAAAACCGGGGGATTGGTGTGCAAGAGACGTGCACCGTTTCCTGTAAGCCAAACAGATTTTATCGAGGAGAACGGAGAATGGGGGATGAAGAGACTGCACCCATACCTGAATGCGTGGGTGCCCGCCTTGAGTGTTAATGCAAGGTGCAATAACGATGTCAAATTGCTGACGAACTCACGTGCAACCACCAACCTGACGTTTTACATCACAACGTACCAAACCAAGAAACAAGGGAAACACCATAATCTGTCGGCAGTGCTTGCGAAGGGCCTTGTGTATCACACGGAGCACACGTCGTATCTCGAGGACCTCCGCAACCAGCAACGATTGTTACTTTTTCGCCTTGTGCATACCATCAATCGAGAACAAGAGCTCGCTGCTCCGATGGTAATGTCATATCTGATGGGATGGGGGGACACGTACCGCTCTCACCATTACACACCTGTTTATTGGTCGTCCTTTGTCAGCGCCCTACTCGCTGTTTTTCCTCTGTGCAGCCACAGCAAAAACTCTCATGCCACGTATGTAGAATGCCCATATTTCAGTTCAGGAGAAATACTAACAATCTCTAGTAACTCTAAGCACGTTTCTGCGTCCACCGCCACTGGCACTGAAGCTGTGGATGGACAAGAGGTGAGCAGCCAGGCTTTTGGGACACGAAAAGATGCTAAGCTGTTTACCACAGGATGAGGTGTTGGACGTCGTCACTTTGGCAGCGGATAGCAATGGGAAGGTCATACCGAAGTGCCAGGTGACAGACTACGTCTACCGGGGAGATTTGCTTGAAGGTGATAATGTCATTAATTTCTTTATTAACTCGTACGAAGTCAACAAGACCATGCGAAGGAGCCCCGACGGCGGTAACCCCGCAGCAGAGCCGTCGGAGACAGCAGCTGGAAGACGTGGATGTGGACGCCCACGACACGAACGAGTCGACTATCATAGCGAACATCCCCGCTTCAACGAGAGACAGAGGGTTATACGTCGTGAGGACCATCATAATCTCCCCAACTTCATCGGCCAATATTTCCCTTCTCGAGATGACCCTGAACAGTATGATTTCTACTGTGCATCGATGCTCTTGCTGTTGAAGCCGTGGCGACAAATAGCATCCGATTTGAAAAGCCCAACAGAGACTTGGCAAGCCGCATTTGAGCGTTTTCTGTCTCATGCGCCACAGCAGGTCCATGAGATCTTGTCAGGAATCCAATATTTCCACCATTGCGAGAGGTCAGCACAGGAGCACCAGACCTCGGAAGCAGGTGTACGTTGTCAGGGATCCATGAATGAAGATGTGGATTTCGTGGAAGAAGGTTCGCAGTCGCACAAGGGTACACTAGGACATCGAACAAATCTGGAGGAGGAAGATCTCGCGCAACTAATTGCATCACAGACACCGCTGGCAGAGGAATTGCATGGTCGTCTCGCACTCGAAGCAGCACGATTTGCTGGTATCTTTGAGCCCGAAGGAACCAGTCATTCTGACTCGTCGGCACCCTTCCCTCTTCATTTCAGCAATGAAATCAACACAGCGCCTACGCATGTCCGCACAGCCGAGCAAGTCGACTTCGATAATCTGATGTGTTGGAAAGAGCAGATGTCAAGAGACGTCCAGCAGCAGAACTTGCCCGTCGATGCTCACCTGACGATGCCGACGAATTTGCAGGGAACTGCAGACGTGTATCCAATTGAGGATGAACTTATCCGAACGGGTGGGTTGGAGGACGGGTCGGTGGAAATGTCCGAGGCAGCACTCAGCGCCGTCGACCCCTCTATGTTGAATGTTGCACAAAGGCGGGCATATGATATTGTTGCATGGCATTACGAACAGACGAGAAGTGGCCGTCCACCGCCCCCGTTGCGCATGCTTTTGGTAGGAGAGGGCGGGACAGGCAAGTCCAAGGTTATCCAAACCATCACAGAGTATTTCCGTTGCAAAGGCGCGCTTCATTTACTCCTCAAGGCTGCATACACGGGGGTTGCCACGTCCCTCGTTGATGGGAAGACGACACACTCCATCGCAATGATCTCACGCGGGGGAGACCATGGAATCAGTGCGCAGGTGAAAGTCAAGCTTCAGAACTTTTGGCGCGACTACGAGTACCTGATCATAGATGAAATGTCAATGCTTGGCAAGACCTTTCTTTCCAAACTGTCACGCAACATCGCAGTGGGCAAGATGGTTGATGGTACAGTTGCGTCGTCGCATTCCTTTGGCGGAATCAATGTGCTCCTGTGTGGTGATTTTCACCAATTCCCTCCCGTCGCACTCGGACCCTCTGAAGTGCTCTATGTCCCCGCCAAACCACAGACCGAGGGCACACCGGCTCAACTGGGACGTGCCATCTACGAAGAATTCGAGACGGTAGTCGTTCTCCAAGAACAGATGCGCGTTACAGACAAAACATGGCATGAGTTTCTGTATGGCCTTCGAATGGGCCGTGTACAGGAACGGGACATTGCAATGCTTCGGCAGCTAGTTCTCACCAATCCGGGGGTCGCCATGCCAGATTTCGCTCAGCCTCCCTGGGCAGAGGCGTGTTTAGTCACGCCACGGCACGCCGTCCGGCGGCAATGGAACGATGCCGCTGTCCGAAAACATGCACATCTGACAGGTGCTGCGGTTTTCGTGTGTACAGCTGAGGATACTATCAAGGGTAAACCATTGGACCTCGAGCAACGGTATGCTTTTGCGTTGCGAGGCTCAGGCGGTGAACGCCAAGGACGGCGTGTCAAGCGTGAGTTGCCCGATCACGTCGAGCTGAGCGTGGGGATGAAAGTGATGGTAACGCAAAATGTGGAAACCGATCTCGACATTACCAATGGCGCGCGTGGGGTTGTAGTGAAAATTCTCCTACATCCTGAAGAACCCCCCCCCTCCCCGTCGAATGCTGTCCACCGGCTGAAACATATGCCGTCGTATGTCCTTGTGAAGCTCGCTCGCACGCGAACATCCCAGCTAACAGGTTTGGACCCATCGGTGATACCAGTCGAACCTGTGAGCAAGTGCTATACAATACGGTACACCACAGCAGGCGGATCACATGTGACACGGCGGGTACGACGCCTGCAGTTCCCCATCACCGCTGCATACGCGTTTACAGACTACCGGGCCCAAGGACAAACAATCTTGAATGTCATAGTGGACATTGCCAGACCACCCTCGGGGGGCCTGAATCTATTCAATCTCTATGTCGCATTATCGAGGAGCTCTGGTCGGGACACTATTCGACTGTTAAGGGACTTTGATGAAAAGCTGTTTCTAAGCAGCCATTCACCTGATTTATTGGCAGAGGATGACCGGTTGTCAACATTAGACGAACAAACCAAGGGGTGGTGGTTACAGATGACGTCCAAGAGACGAACATGTACATAGTATGTCACTGGTGCCACTGTACTTCTCTACGGATGTTGAAGGAATGCTCGATCACATAGCGGATCACGTGCAGTGTATGGTGAGACGAAAGAATGGCCGAAAAGGGAAGGTCTTTCTGAGACACACCGGTTCCCACGATTTATGATGCGACAGAGACCTTGCAAGCAAGGTAATTTTCATGAGTCTCTGCTTTTTTTGGCACAGCCACTCCACCTCTGATATGTGCTTACCTAATCAAAAAAGCGCACATGCACAGCCACACTGAAAACAAAAGTTGTAGCCCGGGACGAGAGGATCACAGCAATATGATTACATCAGCGAGATCTTGTTTTTTAGATTAGATATGAGTGGAATACTAAAATTTTTGCGAGTCTCTGCTTTTTTTGGCACAGCCACTCCACCTGCCATATGTGCTTATGTAATCAAAAAAGCGGACCAGATACCAAGGTTGTTGTTGCTGTACCACTCCTCCCCTCTAC
Source organism: Pisolithus albus (assembly GCA_024613165.1). Taxonomy (NCBI): domain Eukaryota; kingdom Fungi; phylum Basidiomycota; class Agaricomycetes; order Boletales; family Pisolithaceae; genus Pisolithus; species Pisolithus albus. The sequence continues at coordinate 92,698 of JANFAB010000036.1, forward strand.
TGTATGATACTTTACTGTGTTGCAGCATACTGTTGACATGAAACCTACCCATTTCCACACAGTTTGTATCCCATCCAGTGCTTTCTATGGATGTGAATATAAATAGGGGTAAAAATGCGAACTCTGCTCCCATTAGTGCAGTTCTTGACATATGGACTTGAAAATTTCACCCCACCTTTCCCTTGCATATGACTGTGACCTATCAAAATTACAGACCATAAGCCTCTGTTTTTGTGGAGGCAGAACCAGATCTCCTCCTCCCCAATGTATGTGCTACAGACATGGGCACTGCACCATTTTGGGTATTCTGATCCATTGGGACCATGGAAGATATGTCATACAATGTCCATGTAGAGGGACTTTGGTGGTTTATTTGGTGGAATGGATGTGACACCACCTTGTTGGTTTTTTGGTGCATGGCCACCACACCACACTTCCAAGGGTATCATACCATGTAATGCCATGGGTACATTCTACACATATATAGCTACCCTCATTCAAAGTTTGAAGTCCATCCATCAAGAAATGGGTGAGCTAGAATGAAAATGAGAGCTGGAGAGCGTGGGAAAGTGTGCGATGATTTTAGGAGACTTAAGAAACATATCAAAAACCTGCCATAGCACATCACAGAGTGAAGTAGTTGTTGTGACATGGTCCCCTGACCTGTCTTTGTTTGCACCGGTAATATCTTACATAATATTTTCCGTATGGTTCAACTGTTTATACCGAACTCCGTACTTGTTCCTACCATCACCTTCTATCAAATAGAAGCTTCCTTACTCGTTCATCTCTCAACAGTAGTTAGTAAGATAAGTGGATGGCTGGATTCCTACTGGCAATTTGTACTCTCCTGCACCATTTCTGCAACGGCAATCCTGCCCAGCATGGATGGGTGGTGTCAACCTCCTAGATGCCTGCTTCACTCTTGCAGTTCATACATGGGATGCAACCTCCCAACTTTTCGCATTTTTGAGTATTTAAGTAATCATACTACATTTTAAATGGTATTGGAGTGGTCAGATATGCGCTCACACATATTGCCCACAGCCTCTTGAGGCCAGGTCCACTGGGGAATGTGCTATGGCAGGTTTTTGATATGTTTCTTAAGTCTCCTAAAATCATCGCACACTTTCCCACGCTCTCCAGCTCTCATTTTCATTCTAGCTCACCCATTTCTTGATGGATGGACTTCAAACTTTGAATGAGGGTAGCTATATATGTGTAGAATGTACCCATGGCATTACATGGTATGATACCCTTGGAAGTGTGGTGTGGTGGCCATGCACCAAAAAACCAACAAGGTGGTGTCACATCCATTCCACCAAATAAACCACCAAAGTCCCTCTACATGGACATTGTATGACATATCTTCCATGGTCCCAATGGATCAGAATACCCAAAATGGTGCAGTGCCCATGTCTGTAGCACATACATTGGGGAGGAGGAGATCTGGTTCTGCCTCCACAAAAACAGAGGCTTATGGTCTGTAATTTTGATAGGTCACAGTCATATGCAAGGGAAAGGTGGGGTGAAATTTTCAAGTCCATATGTCAAGAACTGCACTAATGGGAGCAGAGTTCGCATTTTTACCCCTATTTATATTCACATCCATAGAAAGCACTGGATGGGATACAAACTGTGTGGAAATGGGTAGGTTTCATGTCAACAGTATGCTGCAACACAGTAAAGTATCATACAGTAGAGGGGAGGAGTGGTACAGCAACAACAACCTTGGTATCTGGTCCGCTTTTTTGATTACATAAGCACATATGGCAGGTGGAGTGGCTGTGCCAAAAAAAGCAGAGACTCGCAAAAATTTTAGTATTCCACTCATATCTAATCTAAAAAACAAGATCTCGCTGATGTAATCATATTGCTGTGATCCTCTCGTCCCGGGCTACAACTTTTGTTTTCAGTGTGGCTGTGCATGTGGGCTTTTTTGATTAGGTAAGCACATATCAGAGGTGGAGTGGCTGTGCCAAAAAAAGCAGAGACTCGTGAAAATTTTAGTATTTCACTCATATCTAATCTAAAAAGCAAGATCTCGCTGATGTAATCATATTGCCGTGATCCTCTCGTCTCAGGCTACAACTTTCATTTTCAGTGTGGCTGTGCTTTTTGATTAGATAAGCACACATTGCAGGTGGAGTGGCTGTGCAAAAAAAGAAAAGACTCGTGAAAATTTTAGTATTTCACTCATATCTAATCTAAAAAACAAGATCTCGCTGATGTAATCATATTGCTGTGATCCTCTCGTCCCAGGCTACAACTTTTGTTTTTGGTGTGGCTGTGTGAACCCCTCTCTCTGTGGCTGTGAATCACCCCTCACTCAGTGGCTGTGTCAACCTATAGGGCAGGGGCAGTGGGAATGCACACAGCCACATTGCTGTGACAGTTATCACATCAGGGACAGTATGATTATTGGTGATTATTGGTACTGGACTGACACACTAGCAACTATGTCTTGGTACCTACTTTTTTTCATATTTATTCATGCTAGATACTGGATTTTTCCATGTTTATTCATACTGGCAGGAAAAGAAGCCAAACTGGTCAAATTAGACTGACACACCTGTCACAACAGTAAATCTAATAAAAGCCATTAAGTGGGAACCTCAGGTGGGTATAGCGGAGAAAAAGAGACCTTCGGTCGAAAGCGCACGAAGTTTCCGGGGGGCACCGGGGTGAAGTTTGTAATTGCCTCCTGGGCGTTCTTAAGAGCAGACCTAGGCTCCCAAGTGCGATCTTCTTCCGGGTGTCCCCTCCAATGGACGAGGAACTGAAGATTGCCACGCTTCAAGTGGGAATCCACAACCTTTTCGACTTTGTACTCGACATCTCCTTCATCCGTAACCCATTGTGGGCCGGGCCAAGTAACCGGTTGCCCATCAAGAGCACCGAGATAAGGTTTCACCCGTGAAACGTTCACTACCGGGTGTATGCGCATCAAGCGCGGCAACTTTAACTTAACGGCGTTGGGTAAAACGTCCGAGACCTCGTACAGGCCTATCCACTTTTCAGTCAACTTTCGGCTCTGCCGATCTTTCAGCGATAAATGGTCAGTAGCCAGCCAAACCTGCGACCCTACGGAGTAAGCAGGGGAAGGGGATTGTCGTTTATCTGCCTGAGTTTTCTGACGAGTCCTAGCTTTTCCCAAACTTTCGCGCACATCCTGGAACACCTGGAACCAGTCTTTAGCGGTCTCCTCTGCTGCTTCTACCTTAGAAGTCATCGGCTCGACGCCCATTCGTGGTGTATACGAACGAGTAACTTCAAAGGGGCACTTGCCAGTAGAAGAAGACTTGGAGTTGTTGTACGTGAATTGAGCCAGGGGAAGCCAATCCTCCCATCGTTCCTGCTGATGGTTTGCATACATCTGTAAGTACTGCTGAATTTCGCGGTTCAACCGCTCTGTTTGACCATCTGTCTGTGGATGAAACGCCGTCGAGAGCTTCTGCTCGACACCCAACATTTTAAATAGCTCCTTCAAGAACTGAGATGCGAACTGCGGTCTGTGATCCGAGACGAGAGACTGGGGAAGGCTGTGATGCTTCCAGACGTGAGTTAAATAAAGCCGAGCCATACTAGCGGCAGTTTCCTTTTCAGTACAGGGGATGAACTCTGCTTCCTTAGAGAACCGATCGACGATGACTAAGACATAAGACTTTCCAGAGGAGCTCCTGACTCCTATATCCATGAAGTCGGTCGTAAGGTCCTTCCAAGGCCCATCAGGGACGGGTAAAGATTTGAGTTCGCCTGCCGGTGGCTTGTTACTAGACTTGCTAGCTTGACACGTCTGACAGTGCTTTACGTACTCCTCGACATCGGGCTTCAAGGTGGACCACATGAACCAGCATGTGATCAACTCCTGAGTTCCTTTTACACCTCGATGACCCGCTAGGGGTGAATCGTGAAGAGCAGCGAGAACCTTCTGTCTAAGTGCCTCAGGCACAAAAACTTTGTCTCCGTCATACAGTAAACCGTCACGTCAGTCGAGCATTCCAGCGTCAACCTCGGCCGTTACACTGCGCAGTTCTTCTATGAAGGGATTTTCTAAGCGCACAGCGCGCACTTGTTCAGGTTTAATAAATAATGACTCCTCTGATTTAGCGTTTTCGCGATTTTCCACTAAGTCTTCGCGGCGAGAGAGAGCATCCGGTCGTCCCATCGAAACTCCTGGTTTATGGATGATAACACAGTTGAAACGACTAAAATACTGCGCCCAACGCACCTGGCATGGTTGAAGCTTTTGTGACATCATGAACCACTTAAGGTTGTGGTGGTCCGTCCAAATTTCAAACTGGTACGGAGTAGCCTCCAGGTAGTGACGCCATTGCTCTAAGGCGCGGATAATGGCTAGCATCTCCTTGTCGTGAACCATATAATTAAGCTCTGCTCCACTAAGCGAGTGACTCGAATAGGCAACTGGTCTCCAGAGACCGTCATCGCATTCTACCGAGAGCACGGCTCCGGTCGCATAATCCGAGGCATCGGTTTCTAAGCGGAACTTCCGATCCTGATTGGGAAACATAAGTATAGGCACGGTCGTGAAGGCTTCCTTTAGTGTATCAAACGCTACTTGGCACTTGTCGGACCAGAGAAACGGAGTGTCCTTTTTAGTTAGATCGTTAAGGGGGCATGCGACCTGTGCGAAATCCTTTATGAATCGTCGGTAGAAGTTTGCAAGGCCAAGGAAGCCTCGAACTCCACGAACAGAAGTAGGGACGGGCCAATCGCACACAGCAGCGACTTTAGCGGGGTCCATCTTAACTCCATTCGTGCCAACTATCATACCCAGAAAGTCGACCTCTTTTTGTTTAAATAAACATTTCTCCGGTTTAACGAACAAGTCGTTCTCCTTCAACCTTCTAAGCACCTCTAGCACAATCCTGTCGTGCTCCTTTTCATCGTCTGTTTTCGTAAATATCATAAGGTCATCTATATATACTACTAGAACGTCCTCCATATCACCGAAGATGTCGTTCATCATGTTTTGAAACGTGGTGGGAGAATTACATAAGCCAAAGAACATCACCAGCGGTTCGAAGGCTCCACGGTGACAGACGAAAGCGGCTTTCCACTCGTCACCTTCCTTGATCCAGATGTTATTGTATCCCCACCTAAGGTCCATTTTCGTAAATAATTTACACCCTTTCAACTTGTCAACAAGCTGCGAGATGAGCGGGAGCGGATACGAGTTCTTGACTGTATGCTCGTTTAAATACCGGTAGTCCTGTACCATGCGCTTCTTTCCATCCTTTTTAGGAACGAAGAACATGGGAGAAGTCTGCGGCGATTTACTGGGCCGAATATAACCCTTCTTGAGTTGTCCGTCAATGAAGTTGCTAACTTCGGTCTGCTCATCAGGGCTGAGAGGGATCAACCTTCCCTTTTTCGGAACAAATGACTCCTTTAGTTCTATCACGTGGTCCCAAGGTTTCCTAAGCGGCATGCGCTCGGATTCCTGGACAGAGAAGACGCTTAAATACTCGTGGTATTCCTTCGGAACCAGTTCCTCAGGGGTTTTATCCTTTTTAGGAGCCTCCTGTTTGTCGGCTCTGAACATATTATGCCAGTCTTCGAGGGCCTGGACCTCCTCCTTTTCGATACGTCTAACGAAGGCCGGCTTCGGTGCGAGTTGCCTGCAACTGCGAGGGCACCTCTTCATCGAGATTTCGCCGGTTTTCCAATTGACTTCTGGGTTGTGAGTGGCAAGCCACGTGTGACCCAAAATCATGTCGTGAGATCCCAGATCTGTGACATTGGCTACTAACTCTTTGAAGTGATCTCCGAACTGAACTCTAAGTGGTACTTGATGCGTAATCCTTCCAGCAGAGTTAAGAGTACCATCGACATTAAATACGTCCACAGCATGTGGGAGAGACAGCTTGGGAAGCTTCTTTCGATCAACGAATTTAGCATCCACGAAAACACCTGTAGCACCGGAATCCAACAAGGCCTGCACAGTGTGTGTGTCACCCTTCCTAGTGCGAATGACAATAGGAACCGATATGTGATCCTTTAAGTTGAGCGTGCGAACTCGGGATTTCAGCGGTACTGTCGCCTGAGCATCGCTAACCGACTCGGATCCTTCCGAAACGCTATTTTTGGGAGTTTTATTGCTTGGAGAATTAAGCGGTGCCAGTTTAACGTCCGGTCCCGAGCCCTTTCGGGACCCTCCAACAGACGGTGTAGGTACAAATTTCGAATCATCGTCCATACTATCTACAGAGAGAGGAGAAAACCTATTTACAGTAACTATGTCCGAGAATGAAACCCTTTTTTGTGTTTTTGTATTATCTATTTTTGTGCTTTCTTTACTATTTTTAGAAGATGAAACCGAGATGCAACGAGAAGAAAAACTAAAAGGAGAAAAAGAAACTAGTCCAGTATGAGAATTGTCCGAGCCTGCAGGACCCGACTTCACTGCAGCTCCGATTCTTTCAATTTAGATATATGAGCAACCACCTGCTCAAACATCATACCGTCCATCGCGGCAAGCCGCGGGTCTACACCTTCGGAGCGCACCTGGCGCCCTTTGCCTTTGTTCCTGGCCTGCAGGCAGTGCAGACGAATATGGCCCTTCTGGCCACAAGCGTAGCACTGATAGTTCGAGAAGTCTTTCTTTGGGCGGCTTCCCGATCCGCCTTGCGCAGCCCCAATGTCCATGGGCACGCCTTGCCCTGACGTAACCCCGGGCGAGGGTCATGAGAAGTTTTGTCCCCACCTAGAGGACATGCCGCCGGTCTTGATTTTGACTGCCTCCAGGGCAGCGCTGAGACCCCTGACCACAGGGTCGTACTCCGCCCAAGTGTCCTTTCGGCATCCTTGGACAAAGACCTGCTGAAGGATTTCAGGGCGAATGGCCCTTTCCAGCATAAAAATGGCATAATTATTGGATACCCCGGATGCGGTCCTTAAAGCGTTAAACTTGGCCAAGAACTCTTCTGTTCTGGCCGAGCCTTGGCGGATTTTTGCGAGCTGGTCCCTAGCCCAGTCCTTGTTGTGGAGTGGCCTGAAGCGCCCCTCTACTTCTGCCTGCAGTACGTCCCAGGCCAGCCACTGATTGGTGGCGAGACATTGGTCGATACACGCCCACGTGTAAGCTCCTGCTATGGGTCCAGTCATACGAGACCAGACCGCCAGGCAATCTGCCCGACTCGTCGAATAGTTGGCGGTTACGACATAGGCTTTGACCTTGGACCACCATTCTTCGAATTTGCTAATCGAGCCTTCAAACATGCCGGGCTCGGCGACGCCCCGTTTCGTGGGGTCAACGTTTCTGTTGGTGTTCTGGGCGGCCCCTGTGCCTCCTTGTTGCTGGATGCCCGCCATTGCGCCTGCGACCTGTTGAGCCACCTGGTTGGCGACCTGCGCGGTGATCATGGCAGTCATTTGCTTCATGAACTGCAGCTGGTCCTGGGTGAACTGGTCCATGACCGATGAAAGTTATGGGGGTGCGAGGAGGAGGGCGGATAGTTCGTCTATTCCGTAAGTTGTACGGAACGTGCAGGACGAAGCCCAGTAAGTTGGGGTCGGGTGAGGGAGATCGAAGGGGGAGAGGTGAGAGACGTGGAAGAAGGGGTTCGGGGGTGCCGAAGATTTGTTGCTCGAGGGGTGTTACTTCCCGAGCGAACAGGAGTGGGGGAGCGGGCGACTCTTCCTTTTTTAGGTAAGGAGAAAACCTAATATGAGGAGCCAAAGACTCCGACTTCTTAACGCGAGGAACGTTGACGAGAGATTTTCCCTGCCCTCAGTGGCGGTACTCTGTCTCAACTATTGTAAGAGTAACTAGGGATACAGTAGTATGCTTTCTACCTCCCGTGACATAGGGGAACTACTTTAGACTATGCGTTTCCACCCCCTAATGTGGGTTATGCCTTCACACTGCCCTTGACGGACAGCGGGACTACTGACTATGGTTTCTTCTTCGATACAACCCCTTGCCGTAAAGGGGACGAGACTAAAAGCGTCGTCTCGTGAAGAAACAAATGCGTGAAGATGAAGCTCCTTAACCCTGGAGTCCGGGTATAGTTGCCCTATATGCCTGGGCGCAAGCGGAGTGAGGGATAACTGGTAGAATCGAGTTCAAGTGTAACACCAACAATCCGAAGACTGTTATCGGTCACTCCTTGACTGATGGAAGGCTGAGGATGAGGGAACGGAGTTAATGCGCAGAGCACAAATGAACTCAATTGGCGTGTCTACGACAAGAGAGACGGTATTTATACTAACTAGAGTGTTTGTACCGTGGAACCTCGTAGAACAAGCCAAACAAAGAGAGACAAACACCATTGGCTGCAGTGCTCCACGCTGAGTCAATGCGGCTATGCTGACGAATCAGCTGACTAAGTAAAGCGTCTATGAGCGCATCTAAGTAACCCTAACCAGAGAGTAGATAAATAAGGAAGACTACGCTAAGAGTACGCTACAACTAGTAGTGAAAAAGTACAGGCCGTTACACACGTACTGTTCCTCGTATATGAACTTCTGTGCAGCGGCAACTTTTGCCTGCCACTCAGCAGTGTCCTTACGCATCAACGATTGGCATTGCGCCATGTCCATTTCCGTTGCTAGCATTGGTATCTGGTCTTTTGAAACAAGGCATCATGGACAGGGGCAACCACCGAGGTTACGTATGTTTGCAATGAGGACCCTACATCGGAGTAAATTCCATTAAGCATGAGCCGCCTCGAGGCTAAATCTCGAGGTTACCTACTTACTTTTCAGGATAATCAGCTGAATACATAAAGATTCGAGGAAACAGGCGTCTGGTACACCCATCAGCACATGCAAGTACAATTCCATGTTGATAAGCCTCGATAAATTCATTGTCGAGGAGCACCCGCCACTGTGCATGGAACAGTTCCCTGTGACAGTGTGTATAGAGGGGACTCCTCTGACCAAAACATGAGGGCAACCACCCGACGGGGCAAGTTACATTCTGGTTGTGGAGGAGATTCCTGCAATGTTTGATGTGCCTCAAGAAATGCCCAGGAAGTAAACAGTTCCCCATAGACCCCAACATCGCTCTCCTTGTGCGAAGGGTGCCAGTGCAATTTGTAGGGTTTGAATCTGAAGTTTTTGGAAAGAGTACGATCTAGCAGCCGCTCACGAATTACAGACAAGAGAGAACAGTAGAAAAAGTTTTCAATAAGAATTCTTGTGGTCCAGGATTCTGAGCTCAGCAAGAGTAAGGAACACAGCATGTCCTCACATCCACCCCACATCATGGTCCAGGTACTCTTCTTCTGCATTGCTCTGAGGAGGGTTGCCAGATGCACTCAATACTCCCAAGTGACGGTCCAATCCCATGCAATTGGTAAATTGGATATCATCTGGGTGGAACTCTGTGTTTCCAATGATAGCTACCAGTTTCCTAAAACTAGACTGCGATTTTTGTGACCCATGGTTCCAATACCAATCACCTAGAAGCAAGGAGCTCTTGTTTGGATAAGGGTGGAAAGGATTGGAGGGATTATCCTCTTCACTGTGCCGCAGAGGGGTCTGCAGTGGTGGGTCTTCACTTGAAGGATCTTCAGGATCGAAGAGTGGAACAGCATCTTTGTCATAGATGCGGAACAAGCCAAAACCATTCACTTGTGACTTGAATGTAGCCTGAGGATGCACCCTTTGCGAGGCAGAAGGGGTACATGTATCATCTGGCAGCTTCGCATGCGAAACCATGATGGCCCGTGACGATTCCATCTCGGTTACCATGCAAGGTAGCATATCCCTAAATCGTTTTGGGAGTCATCTGTTTTCTCAGCGAGATCTCTGCAGAGACAACAGCAAGTCGCCAATGTCTGTTTGTGGTAGATCCGAGCCAGTAATGTCAGAAAGATAATCGAGCTAAAGAACAAATGAAAATATCCAAGTTAGCAGCTCCCGAAGCTACCCGAGTTGGACACATGTCACTGGCACTTACCTGTCCAGCTTCTCGAGGTTGGGATGGACCAGGATATCCATTTGTTGGATCTTCGAACAAGGCTATACCATCTTCGCGGAAAGCCGAATGAGTCCCTTCCTCTCCAATGAGTTGCTGTGGCTGCTTGTTCTGGTAAATTTCTTTGACACGAGTTAGAGCACCAGAAAGGCGCTTTTTGCCTCTTTGACAGTTCCTGTTATGCCTCGTGAATGCTGCTATGTCCGAGAAAGAGCGTCCACATATGCATATTTGAGCAAATTCCTGTGACATGGTCATCCAGAAAGTGGTAGGGGTCTCACCCTAGCTGCTTCACCATTACATCATCACATCGCACTGTCACACTCTCCAACTGATCTTTAGCACATAATTTGTCCATTTTTTACTGACAGATCAAGCATGTGCATGTATGGGTGCTGGTATCATCGCAACATAGCTAATCCTGGCGAATTGGCTGCTTGGCAAGTTGTGCAGGGAGCCTGTATACTGTTGTGTTGGCATGAATATGGCACATTTGACCCACATGACTGTGACTACAAGCGGGCCAGAACAGGAAGGTCTTTCAGGCTTGGGAAGTGCTGTCTGTGGTGGCTGCATACCTTGCTTGGTGGTGGATGTCAGACTGAGCAGACACCATTTATACTCTATAAGGTGTGCAAGCTTGTAATATGACACTCAGCAGTTCGTAGGTGGTGCTGTAAGGAGATGGGTCTAGGATGTATGTATGGGATAGTTTTTTTAGGTAGGTGGAAAGCATCAGAGGAGGCAAACATGGTCAATGATTTATGCATGGGAGAGTTTATGTTTCTCGTTGGAGTAAAGTGTCAGGAGAGGATCACAGAGAGCAAGGGATAAAAAAAAAGGGAGAAACAGAGAGTCCTCATATATCATACGAGCTGGGAGGGCTGTGTTCATACATGGCACACAGAGGTGTTCAGGCTGTGGCATGCTTTTTGGGCAGACCTCCATCAGTTGGCAGGTGAAGCAGGAGTTTTCTCTTTCTATCAGGTGTAGCCAAACCCACGGGTGGTTCCAGTACGTGAATAAATTCTATCTCACCTCCATAGACATCTCTTTTGATTCCTGCAATTCCCCAGTGCATGAGGGTAAAGTGTACCTCGACTAGAGCACCTTGAAGATACTGGCGGTGTGAGTTGATGTGTGGATCTATGGTGAAAACCAACACAAAGACAAATGCCGAGTTGGTGGTTTACCTGCGCGGACTTTGGCTCGAGGGATCAGTTATAGCAAAATGGGGAGGGGTTCTGTGCACTAGAAGACTAGGGCAGAAGGGAATAGTGCTCCTGACAAGAGGGGAGCAGGGGGAGACTGAGAAAAAGTGAAGTAATATAGGCTACTCGGAGCCTAGAAGCGACGTAAAAATGATGAAGAAGACAGTAAATAGACCCTTAATGGAGCCTCAGATACTGCGAGAATAAGGAAGATATTGAAGGGCCTTAAAGTGACAACGATAATGATTGGGCAGCAGTCTCACTACAAAGGGGACGGTATCCTATGCAGGGGGGGGGCTACTTGCTTTCTGCTTGCTGCAACATATTGGTACTTATATACAAAAGGTAGTGCAGCCTGAAGTAAATAGAGGGAAACACTTTGTAAGGGGTTTGTAAGTGATTGGTAAGAGGATTGGTAAAGGATTGGTAAGGCTGAGCAAGGCTGAGTAAGGACAGTAAGCGATTGGTAAGTAAAATCAGTCAGCATGATGAAGAATATCACAAATCATTTGAAATAGAAATGAGTCATTAAGGAACGGATGAATAATGCGACAGAAAGAGGGATGAGTAAGCACACTGGTCACTGCTGAATAAGGGGTATGACTGCAAATGAGTCACTCTGACTCCTAGATCTGAGATCCAGATTCATTGGGGCGATATGCTGCGCGTCCGAAAGAAGAACTGTGGGGATTTCTGCCAGGGGCCAATTTTGGGGGTCTCCAGGGTAGTCAGGGCTTAGGATTTCGCAACTTTCCCCCCTCTCTCCTCTCTGCAAAGCGACCTGTACCAGGTGCAACTAGTGTTCTGGAGGGCATGAGGAGGGGGAGGGGCTGTCTTCTCCAATGAGGGCAGGGAGAACTGCCTCAAATTCATCATGAATGCGATCAGATAGTGTAGATAAGAGTAATTGGTACTGCAGCTGTCGCAATTTTGGGAGAATGAAAGACGAGATTGAGAGATAGATGTTGCAGGGGGCAGGAAGGAAAAATCCATAATCCTTTTCAACGGAGAGACCGAAACAACCACATAAGACCTCTCAAGCCTGACGACAGACTTGAGGCGACCAAAGAATGTCTTCCTCGACTCAGACTGATGAGAAGAATGTGCTGTCCCAAAGTGATAGGATGGGAGGTCATGGATGAGGGAGGGATGAACCAGGAGGCTTCGGGGCGAGAGCTGGTGGGGATTCCTGGCAAGTACTCGTAGTTATTCTCCCTAGCAAAGGACACGAGTGAAGAGACGGTTGAGGAGGTGGCCATTACAATAAATATTGGCAAAATGGGTGTTCGTTGGTAGAAATGATGCAGAAAATCGTGGAGTGTGTGGATCATTACCACATTTGGTAGGCAGGATGGCGTGGTCGAGAGCTTCCTGTAAGCGTGGCAATGGTGTCGATATCTTTAGAATTGACGGAGATATTCGAAAAATCGGAATGCCATAAACTAGTGCTCAAAAAGTTTTTTTCAGACGCTCGAGTGGTTTCTTCCCTAATGTTAAGGATGGTTCTTGCATGATGGATGACTGCTGGCAATATCAGTCATTCTTCGCATTAGGGCTAGGCTTCTCCGTTCTTCATTATCCAGCTTCTGAGTCCATGCTCACGTTGCCAAACACGTTTGGTGCATGACATCCACCAGCAACAAGAAATGCAATCGTCCCTGATTGCGACCAATGCAGCAAACACAAACAGGGGAAACAAAGAAAAGAAAAAAAGGAATCTGAAAGGAGTGGCTGGAGATAGATGAAAAGTAGTGAAAGAAATCATGAGAATTCGTCAGAGTCATAAGCATTATTTTCGTTCTCGTCGTCATCTTCGTCATCGTCATTGCTTGGCTCATCATCTCCACTGAGGAGGATATTGTCAGGTAAAGGAGTGTTGTGTGAGTAATAGGGAATGAGTCGGAATGCAGCAATGCCTCGTCTAGAGATAGTGCCATTGAGTTCTTTGAGGACATAGGAGCCTCCCTTGGTGCAATGAGTGACTTCATAGGGACCAAGGTATCGTGGCTTCGATTTTCGATCAAGCTCCTTCTCAACCTGGCTATTGCAAACCAAGACAAGGTCTCCAGGCTGGTATGATGACTTTGCAAGGCATAGGGCATACTTTCTTTCAAACTGGTCTTTGGATCATAGGCATGACTTCTGTAGAGTAGTAAAGGCGGCATGGATATCGTCTTGTTTCTTCTCCAACTGGCGAATGCGAAGTGAAAGAAGCTCCTCTGAGCTCATTCCAGAATAAAATCCTTCAACGAGATACATAGATTCAAAGAGATTGAATGGGAGAATGGGATCGAGACCATGAAGGAGGAAGTAGGGGCTGAATCCAGTAGACCGTCGAGTCGTCACTTTGTCTGCAAAGAAAGCATGATGGACCTTGGTAGGCCAGAGATTGAGATCGCCTTAGCAAGCCTTGACGATAGCTTCTCGAATGATAAAGTGTCCTCGCTCCACAACTCCATTAGCTCGAGAATTGTAGGGCGAGATGCAAATCTGAGGGATAGAGTAGCGCTGCATGAGTTTCTCAAAAGCACCCTTGATTTTGCTGCCATTGTCAGTGACAATCTGAGAGACCATTCCATATTGACAGAGTATCTCTTCCCAAAAGAACTTGGTGAGATTATCCGCATTGGCATGTCTGAGAGCATGGCCTTCTGCTGCAAGGGAAAGATCATCTCGAGCAGCAACAAGATAGCGATAGCCACGGGCTTTGGGCATGAGCATGATGTTGACATAAACCTTCATGAAGATTTGGGGGGATGCAGAGATCGTGATGGGGATTTCAGTTTTATGAGTGATGCGAATCTGGCATGCATGGCATGAGCGAACGTGATGGCAACATCCTTGTACATCTGAGGCCAATAGAAGTGCTCTCTGACCATCTGGAAGACTCCAAAGACACCTCTGTGACCGAGTTCTTCATGGGCTTGATTCAGTATCTGTGCACGAAGATCTGGGTTGAAGATAACTTTGACAGGGGTACGGGAACCTCGATGTTTGAAGAGATGGCTTCCACGGAGGAAGAGCTGCAAGGATCTGCGAATGAATCGCTTTCGAGAGGTATTGGAAGGGAAATGGGGAAGTTTGGTGGTGCGAAGGAAGTGTAGGATTTGGCATAGCTGGGCATCTTGGGTCGTATCATTGGAAAGGAACGATGGGAGCGTCATGGCGTCATAAGGAAGGGGATGAGTTTCTGCAAAGAAAAGAACGTTCTCTAACCAATCGTCGGCTTCCTCTGCATCAATACGGCCCTCCTCGTAGTCTTCCTCGGTAGGTTGACGACGAGAGAGTGCATCAGGACCACGGTGCTTGATAGCGGGTACATGGATCAACCTGAAGTCAAAGAGGAGTATACCTTCAATCCAGCGATTGATCATTGCATTGGGCTGAAGATCTGGGTCGTTAAGCATACCCTTGATATACTTGGCGTCGACTTCGATCCATAGGTGACGAACGCCATAAAGATGGATGCGGTAGTGTCGTAGTGCTCTGAAAAGACTGTAAAGCTCCAGCTTAGGCTGGCTGTAGCGTGATTCTCGTTCATTGATAGGGAGTGAACCATAGCGAGCAGGGCATTTGCGTCCTTCTGAGTCATACTGCAAAAGAATGAATCCTATGGCGACATTGCTGGTGTCGACGGAAAGAACGACAGGGGAATTGGATGAGTAGTCGATGGGGCGAAGGGCAGGGGCAGTCGAAATGGCGAGCTTCAAGGTGTCAAATGCCTCCTGTTGGGGCTCTCCCCATTCAAATGGAGCGTTCTTGCGATAGAGGTCGACCAGCAGCCGAGCCAGCTGTGAGTAGTTCGCAATCCAGATACAAACGGTACCACAGAGGCCTAGGAACAACTGTACATCTTTGGGCGTAAGGAGCATTGGCCAATTCACAATCTTCTTCACCTTGCTGTCGTCAGGGGAACGACCACGAGGATGGCAGGTTTGGCCAAGAATAGTGACACGAGGTTGGCAGATCTGAGATTTAGGACCAGAAAATGTTCCTCCGGTGTAGGGAATGGTATTTCCCTACCAGGGGATTTTCGTTATTTTATTGTTTTACTTTCATTTCTTTTTCTTTCTATGCATTTACTCTAGTGTGACTTAGTTGCTTCGAGTTTAGACATGTGAGTGGCTTAAGTAAGCCACTCGCGACTTACATTACACTGTACCTACTTACAAATAATAACAAGTCGCATTTCAGAGTTTCGAGAGTTCGAGTTCGAGTTCGAGAAGGCCTCGAGTGCCTCTCTCAGTGTCTAGACAGCCGCAGACAGCATCAGACGTCCCTAGACAGCCTTCTTCCAGGCTAGAGAAGCCCCTTGGGAAGAATTCCCCCTCAGACAGTTCTAGACCATCTCAGTCTCACTTTATTTCATTCTCTTCATCTGGAGCCCACCGCGAGGGGCTTCTGTCTTAGCCTGGTAACCCCTTTCTGATCAGTTTCAGGCTCGTTCTTGCAGTTTCAGGCCTCGGATCCTCGGTTTCAGTCACATCCTCACAGTTTCCAGCCTCGGTCTCGCTTTCGTGCTCATATTCTCTCTCAAAATACTCACTCATATATCACTATAATCATTCGAGCTCACACCAACGTCATGCATGGCCCAGATTCCCCGAGTTGTGGTTCTCCCGAAGCTTCGAGCTTCCTTCGGCACCCCAAGGACCTTTGAAGGTTCCTCGATCACATAATCAAGCTCGCAACTGCAGCAAAGTCTCTTCTCGAGAGTCATGGTGGCCTTCGAGAGGCCGGTAGTTCGTGCGCGCAGCCACCAGTCACCTCTGTCAGCCGTTCACCCCACTGAATATACTCGTTTTGCTTTTTCTGTGGCGAGACAGGTCATATCCGGGCGAATTGTGATTCATGCAAGGAGTATGTGGCCGCGGGAAAATGTCTAATAGTAAAAGGTCGTGTCGTACTCCCTACAGGCCAACATCAGCAAAAGTGGCCGCACCTAGCTAGACCTAGTAAGGCCTAGCAAGACGTACAAGGAGTGCTAGATATTGCAGCGCTTGCCCGGAAATACACTTTCTAGCAAGTGCTGCCATATCTTGCAAGCAACGCGCCATTCTTGCTACATCTAAATAGGTATATTCATCCAGCAAGGCCTTGCTACGGCTTGCAAGACCTTTTACACATCACACGAGACACATGCACCTTGCTAGCTTCCATTTTTCTTGCTAGATCACACCGGTCCCAATATCACGTTACATCAAATGCACATTAATGCTTGTAATGTATGACAGTCATGGTTACAGAGCACGGATATGCGAGAAACCCAGTAATGTTTGGGGCAGTATACGGTACCGGGCTCAGAACCGGTTGCTCTTCCCGGCAGGGTTGCTTCACGAACGAAGTACGGGAGTGGGGGCATAAACGCTGCAGATGGATGGCTGGCGACCTACTGGTAGTCGAGGCTAGGACTGCGTGTCCTGAATCGCCAGACAGATGTGCCCACATGCTTGAAGTACCTGACAAGATGGGTCAGCATGTCAGTAGTAGGGTTGTAATTCATGAAGGCGCGCCCGGGGGCGTATTGAAGCTTGGATATGTCAAATGTCTGCACACTCGGGCCTGGCGCTGGACCTACGCACGATGTGTTCATTATTGTCGACACAAGTCCACATGCGCTGGACGTACCTGAACACGGTCATGGGCTGACAATGCCTGTAGTAAGTGGTCTATCAACCCCGGGTACACTCATGTGAATTGCGAACGAAATTCGATAGACTCACGATGTACCTGGTCCTCCTCAACCTCGTGCTGAATCATTCGGGCTGCAAAGTCCACTGGTCAACGAGCCGTGTCAGCTAATTTAGACCAAATAGGCCCAGCAACTATCACTTAGCGATTTACAAGAATCACGGTAACTACCACTGTCCAAATAAGGAAATACCCCTAATGAAAATTGTCGCAGGCAGCCTCTGCTGTCGGAGTTTGAAAACTGCACATTACATAATGTGGCACAGCCACAGTGCGAACCAAAGTTGTAGCCCGGGTTGAGAGGACCACAGAAGTATGCTTACATCAGCGAGATCTTTATTTTTGGATGAGATATAAATGGAAAACTAAAATTTTCTCGAGTCTTTTTGGTTTAGTTACACAGCCACACAGACGAGGAGAGTGCACTGCCACACAGGGGAAGGTGGTGCACAGCCACATGGACAGGGTTGTGCACAGCCACACAGGGAAGGGGTTGCACAGCCACATGACAGGGGCAGTGCACAGCCACACTGAAAACCAAAGTTGTAGCCCGGGTTGCGAGGGTCATGGGAGTATGCTTACATCAGCAAGATCTTTATTTTTGGATGAGATAAATGTAGAATACTGAAATTTTCACGAGTCTCTGCTTTTTTTGGCACAGCCACTGCACCTTCTATATGTGCTTATGTAATCAAAAAGCGGACCACATGCCTGGGTTGTTGCTGCTGCCTCCACTTGCCTGTTCCATTGGATGGTATTTCACCATACTGCAGCATACTATTGACAAGTGATCTACCCATTCCATACACATTTTGGATCCAATCCAATGTTTTTGGACATGGATATGAATAGGGGTAGAAATGCGAAATCTGCTCCCAATTGTGCAGTTCTTGACATATGGACTTGGAAATTTCAACCCAAGTAGCTCTGGCATATATCTACAATCTATCAAAATTGCAGATCATCAGCCTTTGCCCTTGTGGA
This sequence comes from Pisolithus albus, assembly GCA_024613165.1. Lineage (NCBI taxonomy): Eukaryota > Fungi > Basidiomycota > Agaricomycetes > Boletales > Pisolithaceae > Pisolithus > Pisolithus albus. The sequence continues at coordinate 110,530 of JANFAB010000036.1, forward strand.
GGTGGAGTCAGATCTCCTCCTCCCCAGTGTATGCATTATACAGATGGGTACTGCAGCTTTCTGGGTAATTTGACCCACTGGTACTGTGGAAGATACATCTTCCAGTGTCTATGTACAAGGACTTTGGGGGTTTATTAGGTAGAATGTGTGTAACACAACTTTGTTGGTTTTTTGGGTGCATGGCCACCATGCCACACCTGCAAGAGTAACATACCAACTAATACCATAGGCACATTCTACACCTATATATCTACCTCCATTCAAAGTTTCAAGTCCATCCATTGAGAACTGGAGGAGCTGTAATGAAAATGAGAGCTGGAGAGCGTGGGAAAGTGTGCGAAGATTTATGAAGAGATAGGAGATCTGTCAAAAACTTGTCACAGCACACCATAGAGAGATGTAATGAGTAAGATAAGTGCATGGCTGACTTCCTACTTGCAATTTGGACTGTCCTGAACCATTTCTGCATTGGATAGTCTGCCCAGTGTGTATGCATGGCATCAACCTCCTAGGTGACTGTTTCACTCCTACAGTTCATACATAGGATGCACCCCCCCATATTTTTGCACTTAGAAGTATTTTGGTAATTCAATGGCAGTTCAAATGGTACAAAGATGTTCAGGGATGTTCCTACACTCATTTCTCAAAGTTTCATGAGACAAGGCCCACTGGATAGTGTGCTGTGACAAGTTTTTGACAGATCTCCTATCTCTTCAAAAATCTTCGCACATTTTCCCACGCTCTCCAGCTCTCATTTTCATTACAGCTCCTCCAGTTCTCAATGGATGGACTTGAAACTTTGAATGGAGGTAGATATATAGGTGTAGAATGTACCTATGGTATTAGTTGGTATGTTACTCTTGCAGGTGTGGCATGGTGGCCATGCACCCAAAAAACCAACAAAATTGTGTTACACACATTCTACCTAATAAACCCCCAAAGTCCTTGTACATAGACACTGGAAGATGTATCTTCCACAGTACCAGTGGGTCAAATTACCCAGAAAGCTGCAGTACCCATCTGTATAATGCACACACTGGGGAGGAGGAGATCTGGCTCCACCTCCACAAGGACAGAGGCTGATGGTCTGGAATTTTGATAGGTTGTGGATATATACCAGAGTGGCCTATGGTGAAAATTTCAAGTCCATATGTCAAGAACTGCATGTTTGGGAGCAGATTTCGCATTTTTACCCCTATTCATATCCATGTCCAAAAACATTGGATTGGATCCAAAATGTGTATGGAATGGGTAGATCACTTGTCAACAATATGTTAGAGTACAGTGAAATATCATCCAGTGGAAGGGACAAGTGGTGGCAGCAACAACAAACCAGGCATCTGGTCCGCTTTTTTGATTACATAAGCACATATGGCAGGTGGAGTGGCTGTGCCAAAAAAAGCAGAGACTCGCAAAAATTTTAGTATTCCACTCATATCTAATCTAAAAAACAAGATCTCGCTGATGTAATCATATTGCCGTGATCCTCTCGTCCCGGACTACAACTTTTGTTTTCAGTGTGGCTGTGCAGGTGCGCTTCTTTGATTAGATAAGCACACATCGCAGGTGGAGTGGCTGTGCAAAAAAAGAAAAGACTCGTGAAAATTTTAGTATTTCACTCATATCTAATCTAAAGAGCAAGATCTCGCTGATGTAATCATATTGCCGTGATCCTTGCAACCCGGGCTACAACTTTGGTTTTCAGTGTGGCTGTGCACTGCCCCTGTCATGTGGCTGTGCAACCCCTTCCCTGTGTGGCTGTGCACAACCCTGTCCATGTGGCTGTGCACCACCTTCCCCTGTGTGGCAGTGCACTCTCCTCGTCTGTGTGGCTGTGTAACTAAACCAAAAAGACTCGAGAAAATTTTAGTTTTCCATTTATATCTCATCCAAAAATAAAGATCTCGCTGATGTAAGCATACTTCTGTGGTCCTCTCAACCCGGGCTACAACTTTGGTTCACACTGTGGCTGTGCCACATTATGTAATGTGCAGTTTTCAAACTCCGACAGCAGAGGCTGCCTGCGACGATTTTCGTTAGGGGTATTTCCTTATTTGGACAGTGGTAGTTACCGTGATTCTTGTAAATCATTAAGTGGCTCTTGCCACAACCTTTGGTCAAAATCTACAGACTCTGGTGGGTCAACTGATCTACCCAAATTCCAGATGCTGTGACTGAGGGAAATGTTAGATTACATGTGGACTATTCTGGCCATACCGTCATTGCGTGCATCCGGGAAGGTGCGAACGGACCCACACGACCCTGCCAGGAGACCAGAAAGTCTCGCAGTGGGCTTTCTTGTTCGTAATAGCTTTGCTGTGCTGATAAGGTCGGATTGCTCATGCCGGTAGTGATGTACACACAGGAGGTTAGAAAAAAAGAGCATATATGCACGCAAACTAACTTACCCAGACACATTTACCTCTTAACTCACCAAATTTTATCTCTACCAACCCATCTTTTCAGCCAGAATCAACCTCGATCGAAGGTGGAAACATCTCGGATGGTGGGAGTTAGGAGAGAGACGCGAAAGGAGATGATGCAGAGTTGACACTGAGATTGAAATTCTTGGCAAGCGCCGGAAAGCCCAAAATTTCTCGAAGTCATATCACACCCATCACCACCGCTCGCCGCCGCCTGCCCCTCAGCTTGCATCCTCGCACCTACGAACCCTCTCGAGAGACGAATCAGAACTGGACGAGCTTGCCAGTGAGCTAGTCAACAGGTTCACAGCCTCGAATATCTACAGTACTCGCTCGTCCTACAGTAGTCACGCACTGGCATCCTCGAGAAGGTCGTGCAGCTGCAGTCGCACTCCCCAGCCCTCGAGAAGGTGGTACTGAGTCGATGTAGGGCTGCATTGGCTTGCTGGGTATCATATTCTATGTTTTTTTTTTATGAATATATCATTCTTGAAGTTCCCTGCGCGTCCACATCACCCCCGGCCCCGTCAACGCGATATCTCGACCGCCACTCACCCGTCCCTCTCGCAAACCAGGATTCGAGCTCTACTCAACGAGAGCTTTCGAACGGTGTATTTTTCGTCGCATTCAGCCCAGTACATCCGAAGATATCAGCCGTTCTTTGGAGAAAGGTTTTGTAGGACAAAAATTGGGATATCTCGGGATTGGGTGCGCCGTTTTCCGTGTTTCCACGTTCTCCCAAGTCCCTATGCATCCCTCTACCATCCCCCGAGGTTTCGTAGGATTCAGCCCAGTGGTTCCTCACTGACGTGATACCATCCTCCCACCACCTACCCTGTTTAGGTCCTAACTTGTGCTGTTCTCGCCCAAATCGCTCGCTTTTCTCAGACGTGACTCTACTCGACGAAACCTACCAGACGATATACAAGACGATGTGCGCGCTTTTGTGGTTCTGGACGTGTTCAAGTTTTTTGGGTTTGGACAGGGTGGTGAGGTCGGGTCTGCGTATCTCGGCCGTTTTCACACCAGGCCTCTCGCTTTTTCGTGTGGTGGTACTACTTGTTCACAGCTACCTGCATCAGGAAACCTGCATTTTTTCTGGTGACACTTACGGCAACTGACCTGTCTGGCAGCAGTCAAACAAGTCATGGCAGTACAAACAGCCAGCCAGACATTGTCAGAAGAGCAGTTTCCAGATATTCAGAATTGTCAGACCATAAGATACTTAGTACATCAGGTGGGCATAGCCTTCAGACTATAAGTTGCCCAGTACACCAGAGTTATCAGAACTGTCAGACCATAAGTTAGTCAGTACACCAGAGTTATCAGAACTGTCAGACCATAAGTTAGTCAGTACACCAGAGTTATCAGAACTGTCAGACCATAAGTTAGTCAGTACACCAGAGTTATCAGAACTGTCAGACCATAAGTTACCAAGTACACAGCTTGTCAGAACAGTCAGACCATAAGTTACTCAGTACATTAGCTTGTCAGAACTACCAGCCTCTCAGACTTACCCCTGGCTGTTTCAGTATACAAATTCCCACACTCAACTTAACATGTAGTCAGCTAATAATTTAATTCTATTATAAAATTACTTTAATTACAACAGTACAGGGACTACATATCTAATCTACAAGGACTACAAATCTAATCTAAATGGGCATAGCCTCACAGGGGGCCCACCCCCTGCCTCTGCCACCCCCCCCCCCCCTGGTGGATCAATCAGAGGGAGGGATGATGATGACAATGAGGGGAGATGACAAGGGGAGACGACAAGGGGAGATGGTGGTGGTGGAGGAAAGAGTTGTGTTGCCGGAGTGAGCAGGTTTATATACACCCCCACAAAAATTTCAATCAGAGTTTGAAATTGCCACAGCACATTGGTGGAGACTCAGAAGTCGAAAAATTTACTATATGGAGTAATTGTACAGCCACGATGTCATAACAAAAGTTGTAGCCTATGATCACAGGACCATGGGAATATGCTTACCTTAGCAATACCTCCATTTTTGGGCGAGATATTTGCAAAGTTCTGTGGGAGACCCGGCGCAATCAGAGGATATAAGTGGCTGTACAGTTATGATGTCATAATGAAAGTTGTAGCCCATGATCACAGGACCATGGGAATATGCTTACCTTCGCAATATCTCCTTTTTTGGGAGAGATATGGGTGAATCAATGTTTACAAAATTCAAACTCTGATTGAAATTGCCTCAGCACATCTGTGTAGACTTGGAGAGTCATTGTACAGTCATGATGTCATAATGAAAGTTGTTGCCTATGATCACAGGACCATGGGAATATGATTACCTTAGTAATATCTCTTTTTTTGGGTGAGATATGGGCAAATTAATGGTTACATCTATGGGTCTGTGGGGCTGTAGGGTCTGTACTTGCTCTGTGGAAAATCTGTACCATCTGTGGGTCTGCCACTCTGTGCCTCTGTATTAAATCTACTGTTTTGCTGATGGAGAGTTCTGACAAGCTTACTGCCTGGGTCACTTAATTATAGTCTGACTGTTCTGACAAGCTGGTGTACTGAGTAACTGATAGTCTGCTGTTCTGAAAAGCTAGTGTCCCAAGTACTTATAATCTGACAGTCCTGGAAAGCTAGTGTACTGACTGACTTATAACCTGACTGTTCTGGAAGGCTAGTATCCTGAGTAACATCTAGTATTACTGTTCTGACATGCTGGTATGCTGAGTAACTTATAGTCTGACAGTTCTGACAATTGACTGTTCACTGACTGACTGACTGACTGACTGACTTATCTTCAGCTGCTTTAACTGACAGAACTGGATCACCTTACATGCAGATCTTCTGATTTGACTGAGAGAACTGGATGAGCTGACTCACTGAGTAACTTGCTTTCTGATTTCAGTGATAGAACTGCATGTACTGATGACTGACTGGCTGGGTTTCTAATCCCAATGATAGAACTGAATTGACTGACTCCAGAGTTGGGAGTAGTGCAGAAGCTAAGATGCACTGTAAGAGCATGGCTCTGCACCTTGGGGCGAAGAGGAGGAGAGGCAGAAGAACTTCGCACGTGGCTGAGTTGAACTGTACAGTTCATACAAACATTGCCAAATATCAATTTCTGGGTGTAACTGTCACAGACACATTGATGGTCATGTGTGCACATGAAATGTTTTGCAATTTGGTACCTGGTGAGCCTGCACAGATATACAACCATTACAATACCACATGTGTAGTAGCAACTTTGCAGAGATATACTAGTTGTGTGAGCAGTATCCAAATAAGGCAAGCCACTCTTGTCTGGTGTTTGTGGCACTCTCCGCATGCTGGTTGCCTTCAACTGGCTCCAGAGGGTCCGTTTTTCTATTTTGCACCCAGGGATTTTAAACACATCTTCTATGGACCCTATTCAGGGTATTTGTTGGTTCGAGATCATGCACTTCTGCCTCAATATGATCTGGTAGTAAGGTGAGTACACCTTGCACTTCTGCTCTGCTTGATACTTCTAGTCGTAATTTGAGTTTTTCGTGTTGCCATGGATGAGTCTTGCCACTGTAACTATGTAGACTACATGGACTCAGTAGCTTCCATAGAATACTACTGTGTCTATGACATGCTATGGGAGAGTGGTCCATTACTATGAACACTATGTCACACTCCATGTCACCTGGTGACAGCTACGTATCAATATAGAACATGTGCCTGACATTACATAGTGTCACAGAAGCTATGGATCACGATGTACCTTATGCGGGTGGCTACCAGTGTCAAAATGTTTTTCCTGATGTAGCCCACATGCCAAAATGCCATCACCTATGTACAGCCCGAGGTGGGCCCATCTAAATTTATATAATGTGACACATGAGTGGGCCCGAGTGTGAAGAGTGGTAGTAGCATATGAGTGGGCCCACAATGGGAATGCAGAATATATGCCACCACTTGTGAATGGGCCCGAGATTGGGGGTATACTGGAACATAAGGATGGGCCTGTCATCAAGGGAAGGAGTGAATGAGTACACCACAAGGGTGGGCCCAGCAATTAGATAGGACCCAACATATGAGTGGGCCCAGGCAGGCTCAGTTGCAGAATGTACTGCAAATGTTGGAAGGCCCACCCCCAATGAGATATCGTGTGATACAACATATGAACGGCCGTCCTGCGATACACTGGCCCATGACACAACACATGGACGGGCCTTCCCACGATATATTGCCCCATGATGCAACACATGGATGGGCACTTCAGTCACCCCCGTCAGGGACCTATTAGGTCTATATATTTCTACAGATGTATATACCTAATAGGTCTACTGGGGTTGGGAATTCCCAGCTGGTGCTGGTGAATCACCATGCCTGGAGAATCACCAAAGAAAGTTGGAGAAAGATCTTTTCTCCATAAACAATATATTGTGGGGTATGATAGAGTGCCTGGGTTCCAAATTGGACATTCTCCAGTGTAGAATAGACCTTGTGTTGGATGATATGGGATATTCTCCAAGTCAAAATGGACCTTATTTTGGACATTCTCCAGTGTAAAATAGACCTTATTTTGAATGATATGGGACATTCTCCAGACCAAAATGGACCTTACTTAGGACATTAAAATAGGCCTTATTATGTAAATGATTGGTGAATCTCTAGACTGACATGGTGAATCTCCAGATGGGCATGGTGAATCACCACCCTGTTCTGGTGAATCTCCAGTCTGAGATGGTGAATCACCAGCCCACTCTGGTGAATCACCCCCAGTGAAAACTGGACATTACCGGGTGTGACCACACGTTGTGAGCTATGAATTTCCTTATTAGGATTATGCTTAGTTAGTGTCAAATATTACCAAATCTCAAATGAAGCCTTTGCTATGCATTGCTTTACCTTTTGCATGTGCGATCCACGTGATGTCGATGCAACGTCATGACCTCGACGTTGCAAAGCATTACATTGCATTGCACATTCGCAAAGCATTACATTGCATTGCACATTCGCAAAGCATTACATTGCATTGCACATTCGCAAAGCATTACATTGCATTGCACATTCGCAAAGCATTACATTGCATTGCACATTCGCAAAGCATTACATTGCATTGCACATTCGCAAAGCATTACATTGCATTGCACATTCGCAAAGCATTACATTGCATTGCACATTCGCAAAGCATTACATTGCATTGCACATTCGCAAAGCAATGTAATACTTTGTCACCTCAACTACTAACATGCAGGCAGCGACCTCCGAACTCCCCCAACAGCCTACTAGACGCCAATACGACTGCATCTGTATCAAGTATGGCTTTGGACAGCTTCACAAGGTATCTCGCATAACATGGCAGCAACATTTCACGAGCGCAAGCTCAGAGGACGAGCGTCGGCGCATATACACTGCCAGACTCTTGGGAGATCGGATCACTAGCCTTCCTCCACTTGCAGGTCCTTCATCGCCGCCAGGTCGTGACTATTCTGTTCCTCCCAGCATCCGTAGGGCTGAGGCATGTCGGGGCCTTGCAAAGTGGGCAAGAGAGGATCATGAACTGAATGGATATGTAGGCTGCTGCAAACACACTCGCGTGAAGCAGCCTAGTGACCCCAAACAACTTGAAGATAACTTAGGGATACAGGTGAGCTTTTGTTGTGTACTTCACTTCAGTCAACCCCCTAAGGGGACCTATTAGGTTGACATATTTCTATAGATGTTTATACCTAAGAGGTGTTCACTACCTGGGTATTCCCGGCTGCTACTGGGTATTCTCCAGTGCTCCAGCAGGCCCTGGAGATTCTCCAGAGCTGCCATGTCAAGGGATTTTCTCCAGCACTTGCAGAGTGTCTGGGGTCCACATGGGACTTTCTCCCACCTATATAGGGCCTCCTGCTAGGGGTCATTGGGGCTTTCCCCAGCATAATTGGACCCTCTTCCTAGGGGGTGGTGAGACTTTCTCCAGCATAAATAGACCTCTGTGTAGGGGGTGATGGGACTTTCTCCAGCATGAATGGACCTCTTCTTACACATTCTGGGACTTTCCCTGGGCTTTCCCCAGGCTGAATGCATGGCATTCCTCCAGCCTAAATAAGCCAATCCTGGACTCTGTCCAGGCTAAATAGACCTAGCTGTGGAATTTCTCCAGCCAAAACAGATCACTTCCTGGGTTGTTTCTGAATTTTCTCCAGCATAAATGGACCCTGTCTGTGGGATTTCTCCAGCACAGATAGGCCTCTTCCCAGGTCCTATGGGACTTTCTGCAGGGTGAATAGACCTAGCTGTGGATTTTCTCTGGAGCAAAAAACAGACAATCCTGGGTTGTTTCTGGGTTCCCCCAGGCAAAATACATCACTTTCAAGGGAATTCTGGGACATCCTCCAGTGTGCACAAATAGACATCTTTCAAAGGCACTTCCCTGTGCAATAGGGCAGTAGGGGAATTCTCCAAGAAGTGTTTGCATCAGGAGGGGGAATCACCAAAGAGGATGGAATGGGGAGCCTGAGGGCCTCACTCATGGTAGTGAGAGTTAATGCAGGGTACAGATCTTTCCCAGAACTTAGAGATCATGATAAGAAGTCTCCACAAAGTCTGCAAGGTATGTGACATGGTGATAGGGTTTTATATGCAAATATCTGGGTACTTGGCCAGATAGGCACTTGGAAATTCGGCGCTGGCAGGAGATGGGGTTGGAGATTCTCACAGTTGGAGATTCCCCAGGGTGGTCAAATGGGGTTGGGGATTCTCCAGGGGGGCAGTTGGAGATTCCCCAGGGTGGTCAAATGGGGTTGGGGATTCTCCAGGGAGGCAGTTGGAGATTCCCCAGTGTGGTCAAATGGGGTTGGAGATTCTCCAGGATGGCAGTTGGAGATTCCCCAGGATGGTCAAATGGGGTTGGAGATTCTCCAGGGAGGCAGCTGGAGATTCCCCAGGGAGCAGTTGGAGATTCCCCAGGGTGGTCAAATGGGGTTGGAGATTCCCCTGGGAGCAGTTGGAGATTCCCCAGGGGGCAGTTGGGGATTCCCCAGGGTGGTCACATGGGGTTGGGGATTCTCCAGGGGGGCAGTTGGAGATTCCCCAGGGTGGTCAAATGGGGTTGGAGATTCCCCTGGGAGCAGTTGGAGATTCCCCAGGGGGCAGCTGGAGATTCCCCAGGGTGGTCAATGGAGATTCCCCAGAGAGCAGTTGGAGATTTCCCAGGGGGCAGTTGGAGATTTCCCAGGGGGCAGTTGGAGATTTCCCAGGGGGCAGTTGGAGATTTCCCAGGGGGCAGTTGGAGATTTCCCAGGGGGCAGTTGGAGATTTCCCATGGTGGCCAAATGGGTTGGAGATTCTCCAGGGGGGTCAAAAGAGGTCGGAGGCTCTCCATTGGGTGCCATATTGGTCAATGTAGCAGTGTCCACCCATAGTGTAGTATGAAATGCATAGCAGTTCACATTTTTGACTGCTAAAGTGTAGTGTGGTTGATTACCAAGAGTGTAATAGGGACCAACAAAAGTGTAGTCTAGTTCATTAGCAAAAAGGGTAGTGGTCTCCATTTTTGACTACCAATGTCTAGTGTAGTTGACTAGGAAAGTTGTAGCATAATTCATCAGCAAAAGGTTGGACTGTTTGGTTAGGAAAAGTGTAGTGGTCCACATTTCTGACTACCAAAGTGTGGTGTAGTTCATTACCAAAAGCATAGTCTAGTTGATCAGAAAAACCATAGTGGTCCACACCTTTTACTAACAAAATGTAGTTTGGTTCATTAGCAAAAGTGTAGTCCATTTGATTAGCTAGAAAAAGTGTAGTGGCCTGGATTTTTGACTACCAAAGTGCAGTGTAGTTCATTAGAAATGTGCATAAGTAGTCCACACTTTTGACTACCAAAATGTAGTCTAGTTCATTAGTGAAAGTGTATTGGTCCAAATTTTTGATGACCAAAGTGTAGTGTGGTTCATTAGAAAAAGCATAGCACATTTGACTAGCAAGGTGCAGCACAGTCAACTAGGAAAAGTGTAGCACAGTTCATTGGAAAAAGGGTAGTCTGGTTCATTAAGAAATGTGTAATGGTCCACATTTTTGACTACCAAAGTGTAGTGTAGTTCAGGTAGTCTAATTCATGAGGAAAATGGGTAGTGGTCTGCATTTTTGACTACCAAAGTGTAGCCTGTCAACTAGCAAAAGGGTAGTATAGTTCACTAGCAAAAGAGTGGTCTGCATTTTTGACTACCAAAGTGCAGGGTATTCCACTAGCTAAAGTGTTGTCTACTTCATTAGGAAAAGTGTAGTGGTCCACATTTTTGACTACCGAAGTGTAGTGTAGGCCATCAGCAAAAGGGTAGTCTAGTTCATTAGCAAAGTGAGTAGTGGTCCACATTTTTGACTACCAAAGTGTAGTCTAGCTCATTAGGAAAAGTGTGGTGGTCCACACTTTGGACTACCAAAGTGTAGCATAGTCAACTAGCAAAAGTGTAGTATAGGTCATTAGCAAAAGGATAGTCTAGTAGATCATTAGGAAAAATGACAGTGGTCCGCATTTTTGACTACCAAAGTGTAGCATAGTCAACTAGCAAAAGTGTCATGTAGGTCATTAGCAAAAGGGCAGTCTAGTTCATTAGCAAAGTGTGTAGTGGTCTGCATTCTTGACTACCAAAGTGTGGTGTAGTTCACTAGCAAAAGTGTACCCTAGGTTGAATAGGAAAAATGGTAGTGGTCCACACTTTTGACTACCAAAGTGTAGCATAGTCAACTAGCAAAAGTGTAGTGTAGGTCATTAGCAAAAGTGTAGTCTAGTTCACTAGCGAAGTGTGTAGTGGTCTGCATTTTTCACTACTAAAATGTAGTGTAGTTCACTAGCAAAAGTGTACCCTAGTTGATTAGGAAAAATGGTAGTGGTCCGCATTTTTCACTACCAAAGTGTAGTGTAGTTCAATAGCAAAAGTGTACCCTAGTTGATTAGGAAAAATGGTAGTGGTCCGCATTTTTGACTATTGATTTGTAGCATAGTCAACTAGCAAAAGTGTAGTGTAGGTCATTAGCAAAAGGGTAGTCTAGTTCATTAGCAAAGTGTGTAGTGGTCCACATTTTTCACTACCAAAGTGTAGTGTAGTTCACTAGCAAAAGTGTACCCTAGTTGATCAGGAAAAATGGTAGTGGTCCACACTTTTGACTACCAAAGTGTAGTGTAGTCCACTAGCAAAAGTGTACCCTAGTTGATTAGGAAAAATGGTAGTGGTCCGCATTTTTGACTACCAATGTGTAGCATAGTCAACTAGCAAAAGTGTAGTATAGGTCATTAGCAAAAGGATAGTCTAATAGATCATTAGGAAAAATGGTAGTGGTCCGCACTTTTGACTACCAAAGTGTAGTATCCTAGTTCATTAGGAAAAATGGTAGTGGTCCGCACTTTTGACTACCAAAGTGTAGCCTAGTCAACTAGCAAAAGTGTAGTATAGGTCATTAGCACAAGGGTAGCCTAGTTCATTAGGAAAAATGGTAGTGGTCTGCACTTTTGACTACCAAAGTCTAGTCTAATTCATTAGCAAATGTGTAGGTTAGTTCATTAGCAAAAGTGTAGTAGTCCGCTTTTTGACTGTCAAATAAGGTTTCAATTGATTACCATATGTGTGCCTTCTTTCATAATCTGAAGTGCCGGCGGGTGGCATTCCCCACAGTGTGGCTGTGTGACAGGTGGTGCCTAATTAGTGTCACTTCCTGCCACTCCGCTTTTTTGATTATGTAAGCAAAAAAGCGGCCTCAACTGACTTCTTTCTGCCTCACTACACTCCCTCCTTACATTTGTGCATGTTCTACTGTATTGCAATGACTTCAGGACATATATTCCCTTAGAACTAGCTGCTAATTTCAGCAAATTCAGTGCAGTACAAGGGTACTAGGATAAATAGGGGCAAAATGCGAATTCTCTTCTCAATCCTGCAATTCTTAATGTACCCCAATGAAATTTGACACCCAGATCGCCTTCACATACCCCTATAACATATCAAAATTACAGACCATCACAGCCACCCCTTCAGAACATATGACCAGTCCTCCCCCTTCCCCTCCACACTTGTATCCTGCACAGTAGAATTAATTATAATACCACAGGACCATGGGGGAGGCAGTCCCCCATCTATATGTGTAATTACTTGGGAGGTTTAGATGGCAAATAAGATGTGGGTCCGCTTTTTCACCTTTTCCTTCAGAGGAGCACCACCAACTATCCTCATTAATAACATATCTTTAAATTCCTGGTGGAGCTACCTGACATATATAACAACCCATGTACAAAGATTCAGCTCGATCCAAAGGGTATTGAATGTGCTGGAAGGCAGCCGAGTTTTTTGGACCGTGGGAAAGTGGCCGAAGAATTTAGGAGACTCGCAAAACATATCAAAAACTCATCACAGCACAACATATCAGCTGCTAATGATCAAGATAATGTCATATCTATGCTGGAATACCTAGTCTACACCCTTCATGTGTTGAGCAATGGTGCATGGCACAGAGGCCAGCTCCACTGGACTCACCTTAGGTTGGAGTGGTAACGAGTTGAGACGAGTTAAGAGAGGCAAAAGCGATTGTATTTTAGGGTGCCATAGGCTGCCTTTATATACTACAGGGTGAGTGTGACATGACATGTGACAACTACCTAAATAGTCGTAGCTATTGTCTACCGTATTTGGACTAAGTGTTGTTCTACCTATGTAGTAACTACTTCCCACGCTGCACTGATTAGGTGCGTGTTCAACACTCCCCCTTGCTAAGTCGCTGGTTAAAGCGCGCAAGCATAGGATGGCGCTACAATTAAGTGCAGCCAGATTTAGTCGTCAGCCTGATAGATTTCAAGCCCAAGTTGTGCCCTGAATTTCTCAAATTTGTCTCGACCCAAGTTCTTGGTGAACATATCCGCAGGGTTCTCTGCACCATCGATGAAGAACAGGGCGACTTTGCTGTCAGCCACAGCTTCGCGTACATAGTGGTAGCGAATATCAATGTGCTTGGACCTTTTCTCGGTCACAGGGTTTGAAGCCATAAACAAGGCTCCCTGGTTGTCACCGCAAATCGGAATGGGTTTCAGCTTATATCCCAATTCCTCGAGCAAGTTTCGAATCCAGATTACTTGGCGGCTACAGTCACTGAGCGCCATGTATTCTGCCTCAGTGGACGACAGGGCTACTGTCTTTTGGGCATGTGATGTCCAACTGAAGATGCCATCAGCAAGTTTCAGGAAGAATCCTGTCTGCGATCGGCGAGTGGAAGGGTCAGAGGCCCAGTCTGAATCTGTACATGCAGTGATGCCTAGACCAGAATCACCATTGAAAACGAGGGAATAACTTCTTGTCCCAAGTAGATAGCGGCAGATATACAGCGCTTTATCTAGGTGTTCTTTAGACGGATTCGCGGAGTGTCGCGATAGAGCCGTCATGGCATATGCAATGTCAGGACGGGTGCCTAACATGATGTAGAGCAGTGACCCAATCACTGTCTGGAAATGAGTTCTGAGCTCTGGGTCGGCAGGCTCGTCGTTTGGTGGGGCATAGTACCCAGTGGGTAGTGGAGTCTTTGCCGGTTTGGCATTTTGGAGTCCACAGTGCTCAACGATTTTGTCGAGATAGATCTTGCGGCCTTTGCGCTTGATGGACATCCGGAGGAACTCTTTGGGTTCTCCAAGATCTCTACATTCCCACTTGCGCATAAACAGCGCTTTGACCTCATCGACTACAGCCTCGCTAGGGCCACAGAAGAGGGCGTCATCCACATATATAATGGCGACGACTGTGTTTTTCCTCTTGTAGAGGAAGAGTCCAGCATCGGACTTGAGGCGCTCAAAACCTAGTTCCTTTAAGGACTTATCTAGTGTTCGCCACCAGGCCAGGCCAGCCTGCTTCAGGCCATAGAGGGCACGCTTTAAGTGGAGCACTTTCTGCTCTTGCCCAGGCACTGCGAAGCCTTCAGGTTGCTCCATGTAAATTTCTTCTTCAAGTTCGCCATATAGATAGGCGCTCCTGACATCGAGGGCTGAGATGTACCAGTTTTCAAGTGCAGCAAGCGCGAACATAAGGCGCACGGTTTCGTAGCGCACTACTGGTGAGAAGATTTGGTCAAAGTCTAAACCTTCGACCTGGGAGTAGCCTTTGGCGACAAGCCTAGCTTTCTTCCGGCCATTGGACTTTACGTCAAATACCCAACGGTTTTTGATCACCTTTCTCCCCCTTGGGCAGCTTACGAGGTCAAAGACCTTCCGCTTTCGGAGCATATCAAGTTCCTCACGACATGCAGTTTCCCACTGCTGCTGCTCAGCCTTGGGTAGGCGAGCGATGTCGCGGTAAGACCATTCCCGCACATTAAGTTTGGGAGGCTCACTAGAGGGGACCGCTTTGGCGAGGAGGAAGTTTGCCAGGTCTACTCCCCCTTCCTGGCATATCCGCTCGACGTCATCCTCACTACTGGGGGACGGAGAAGGGGGTGGTTCCAGGAATCCTCCTGGCACGGGGCGAGATCCTGACGATTCGCCAACTGTTTCTCTCCAACGGCGCTCATTTTCAATATCCCTGAACTGTTCGACAGGGTGGCGCCGTTCGCCATAGATATTGCCTGGGCGAACTGGAGGTCTGCGCTCCCTCTGGGGGCGCAGTGGTGCCGGAGGTACAGGGGGCCTGCGCTCCTTACGAGGGCAGCGAGGTTCCTGGGGTGGTGGTGGGTTTCGAGCCGGAGAAGGTGTTCTCGGCGGCGGAGGAACAGGTTCCTGCTCCACTGGAGTCTCAGCGCGCTGTCTACCCTGGGTGGGGCGCGAAGGACGAGGAGGGTCATCCTCAGGTGGTGCAGGGGCCTCATGAGTGGGCTCATGATCTTCGCGGACTGGTTGTCTAACGCGAGATCTAGTCGAGGAGCAGCGGGGGAACGCGCTCTCATCGAAGGTTGCATGTGCCGCAGTGAATATGGCATTGGCAGGGCACATGAATAAGTAATTGCGCTCATTCCCTGGAGCAACACCAATGTAGGTCATTAACTCAGACTTCGCAGCCATTTTGTTGGCGCGAGCCTCGGCAGGCAAATATACATATGCGCCGCATCCAAAAACACGAAGGTGGTCGATGGATGGTTCCTCCCCATTTATCAACTGATATGGGGTGCGCCAGTTAATACGGCGCATCGGTGACCTGTTATAGACATGGGTCGCATGTGAGAAAGAGAACTCCCACCAGGAGTCAGGGAGGCAAGCCTCGATTCTCATAGACTTGGCCTTGTCCATGAGGGTGCGCATGATTCTCTCTGCGCGACCATTTTGCATAGGGGTGCGAGGCGCACTTTGGAATATACGAATTCCCTTCTCCTGTAAAACTCGATCGAAGGCTTCAGATTTGTACTCTCCCCCTGCATCGGACATCCAGCCTTTGACATAGGCATCATATTGAACGCGGACCATCTGCAGAAAATTTTTGGTCGCGGAAATCGCAGCATCTTTGGTGCGCAGATTTACTGTCCATGCATGTGATGAATAGTCATCTAAGAAGACAATCACATATTTAAACTTGCAGTAGGACACAATGGGGAAGGACTTCAGATCAGAGTGTATTAACTCGAATGGCTGCGAAGCTCTGTGCTCATTCGGTGGGAAGGCTCTGTTAGGCATCTTGCCCAGAGCACAACCAGGACATATCTCGTCCTTGGTAGGTAACTCGATCTCAGGGAAATCCCTGGTATGTTTCTGCGCTTGGCGCAGGACGTCCTTAGAGGGGTGTCCCAGACGTCGATGCATAGTATCGTAGGTTACCATGCAAAGTGTTGCTTCAGTCAGCACAGCAGGCGACTTCAGCACAAAAATAGTGTCCTTGTTTTCCCTGGGGACGCAGGTCAGGTATGCATTTCCATCAGGGCTATATATCGTCAGATGCGACGAGTTACCGCGCACGACAGCACCTTGTTTGAGGAGCACACCTAGTGAAATTAGCCGGCCCCGTAAATCCGGCATATAGTAAACGGGATAGAGCCGCACAAGATCTCCTTGGCACTCATTTGGTAGTCCTGAGTAAACGAGGACAGTTCCTCTCCCAGTCGCAACGGAGGCTCCATTCGCAGTCTGGATAGGGAGTTGTTGGTCCCCTTTGAGTGGCTCATAATCAACGAAGTCATCTAAGTCATTCATGAAGTGGTTTGAAGCACCAGAATCAAGCACCCATTCGGGGTCGTCATGCTTACCTTTACCCTTACAGTTCACACACATCGCAAAGGAGAGCGCATGGACACAAGTAGCATTTTTCGAAAAGGAATACATGCTGCTACTACTACTCGCTATATACCGCGCAGAAGTGCAAGCGTAAGCAGAGTTAGTATCCTGCTTAAGTGAACCGGAGAGGGTGACGAACCTATCCATGGTCTGGTCGATGCCAGCTGCTTCAGCTATGTCGGCATCGATATCCCCGTCGTAGATGGTACCGATGGAGATAGTATCTTCATCATCGGGGGACGGGTTGCGCACCTCAAGACGAGGGCGCTTTGAAGGACCTGCCTCTGGGGCAGACTGAGCGAAGGGCGACGGGATGCAGGAATCTAGTATTTTGACCTGCTGAGGGGTCGGTTGGATGCCAATGCGATGGGCCAGCTCGAAGGCTTTAACCGTCTGGGGGAAGCCGGGAGGACCATACTGCGCAGCACCGACAGTGTGCGCAAGTTTCCTTGGATCAGGAACTGGCTCAGGGCCAGTGGTCACAACCATGGAGGCCATGTGAGCCTCCTCGTCATCATGCTGACATTTCTTCCCTCCACGCTTACCATGTTTGTTCTTCTTCTTCCCCTTCTCCTGGTTCGGCGCATTGTTGCCACCAGAACCGGAGGGCTTCTGCTGCTGCTGTTGCTGCTGCGAGAAGTGGGGGTCGCCTTGCTTGCGCTTGACAGCGCTAAGCTTGTTGGCAGAGGCGTGTGGTTTGCGACGGGAGTTCCTTTGCTCCCAACTCAGAGTGGCGGCACGTATGATGCCATCCGGTTTTAGGTCTTTGATGCTGTCAGCCTCGCTGCTGGCTTGATTAAGCAGCTGAGCTACTACCTCCACAGTAGGAGGGAGCTTGGCGAGGACGATCATCGCCTGGACTGGGGCAGAAAGCTCGAAGCCGGCATCGGCGAGCTTAGTGAAGTGCGCCATGATCTTTGTCAGGGCAGGAGCAGGGTGCTGGTCACCGGGGACGGTAGTCTCTATCAAGGTCTTGAAGTCGGCATAGGCCGCGGCGATACCGGGCTTGCCATACTCAGCCTTGAGAGCATCCCAAGTAGCCTTGGCGGTCGAATGGGTCGACACCTGGATGCGCACAGGAGGCGCAAGGCGAAGACGGATGTTCCCAAGAGCCTGGGAGTTGCTGTCGTCCCAGTCGCCAGCATCGTCATCACTGTCAGGGCGGGTCTTGTTAAGAACCCACCACTGACCTTGAGACATCAAGAAGGCCTCCATTGCTGGAGACCATTCCTGCCAGTTGGCGCCAGTGAAGACGGGGATGAGGTTGGTCAATGCGCTAGACATGGTATCTGCAAGCAAAGACGGAGTCAGCACTGTGGGGTGCGACGTCAAAGGGTGAAAAGCCTTGGCCCAGCGAACGAGATGTTCAGCTGAAGGCCATTGCCAATGAGCAGCCATGAAGGCGCTCAACGTTCTCAACGAGGCAGCCAATAAAGGCGCCACTAAGGCGAGCCAGAGTGCTCCTCAATGCTGCCAAGAATGGCGCTGGAGAGGGCTGCTCATCGGGGCTCATAACCTGATGAGCAACGGTGCATGGCACAGAGGCCAGCTCCACTGGACTCACCTTAGGTTGGAGTGGTAACGAGTTGAGACGAGTTAAGAGAGGCAAAAGTGATTGTATTTTAGGGTGCCATAGGCTGCCTTTATATACTACAGGGTGAGTGTGACATGACATGTGACAACTACCTAAATAGTCGTAGCTATTGTCTACCGTATTTGGACTAAGTGTTGTTCTACCTATGTAGTAACTACTTCCCACACTGCACTGATTAGGTGCGTGTTCAACATCATGAGTATTTAAATACACTCTGTTTGCCCTGAATGTCCCTAGGCCCAAAATGTGCCATTGGTGAGCTTCACATTTGCAGCAATAGTTTGCAAGGTAGTACCTCAGTATTTCGCACTTTTGACACTTTTGGTGAATATTCATGACAGATAATGCAGGGACTGTATTATGATATGTCTACGTACTCAGGAAGTGCCGGCGGCGGTGGCTGAAACCTTGCTTGTCACATGAAGAATACGGTGCTGCTGGAGAACTGAGGCACGAGTGTTCCATGGATTGGTAGCCTGTATAGAAAATCATCAAACTTAACTGCACATGCACCTCCCAGCTCTGCAGCATCTGTTATCCCAGTCAAACCAGTCTGCAAAGCCTACTGTATATGTCAAATGTCCGGTGTAGGGAGGGCATCCTCCCTACCATGGTAAATACTATATTTCTTTGTTTCCATCTTAGTTTCTCTTTCTATTCTTTTACTTTACCTTTTTTTACTTAGTGTTTGGACGAGTTTGGCTTATGTAAGCCAGACTCGTACTTAGCATGTACTGTGCTCACTTAGGACAATAATAGATGCCTTACCACCAGACGAAAGACGGAATTCCGAGCCCAAGGGACTTGGAATAATTGTTCCTCCCTTATCAGACAGTCAGTAGACGCTATCTCAGCCATTCTTGGGACTTTCAGGGCGCGTTTTCTGTCTCTTTCTCTCCTCTCTGACTCTCTGCCAAGCAACTCTAGCCCCCTAGGGTCGAACTGAGACCCCCTTGTCATTCTAGGAGACTCAGGTATATTCCCAGGTCTCCATCTTCTCAAACCTTCACCGGTGCAGCAAATGCAGTGATGCATAGGGTGTGGCATCGACAGTTCCCAATGACATGCACATATGCTTTCAGACTACTAACCGTTCGCTCTAGGGCACCTTCTATCACAATCACGGTCGCCTGGTCCAGGGGAGTAGGTTGTATAGTCACTGAGATGCTGCCTGCATCTGTGTGGGGGCTGCTGCAATTCTGCCCCAAACGGCAGCGACCTATCATCGATACCATAGCTGACCACTCGCTCCACATCGTAGAGCGTCACTCGAGGGTCTACTTTGTAGGCATTTCGCAAGAAGTCGCTAGTCATTGGTAGGAAATCGTCCAAATCACCACACAAGCGGCCGTCGGTCAAAGGATTGGCAGGCTGTGAAGCGGAGTGGGTTGATTTCAGGAGGTCACTAATTTTTGCGGGTTCAAGAAGTAGTAGATTCTCGGAACCCACACAGAGGAAGGAGTGAACTCAGCTTGAGATTGTCAAGACTATATATGTACTAACTAACCTGTATTAAAGGAGTGAACTGGTAAAGTCAGAACATATAGTAAAACGAGTGTATCATAAATATCTCACCTCAGCTTGAGATTGTCAAGACTGAGGTGTGCTCGAAGGAGAAAAATGAACATGAGTATGGGCAACATTACATAAGCTGTATCGCTGACTAACATAGTAAGAATGTGCTACAACACACCCACTCAGCAAAATAAAGCTTAGAATATAATACCCATGCCACTAGAACACAAAATATGCCTCTCACGAGACAGGCCCTTGGTAAGGACATCTGCAGTCTGCTCGGTAGTAGACACAAACTCGACAGAGACTTCACCTGAGTCCACTTTCTCGCGAATGAAGTGGTGACAGTGTGAGTCGACGTGTGGATCTATGGTGAAAACACCAAAAAAAAAACCAACACAAAGACAAATGCCGAGTCGGTGGTTTACCTCCGCGGACTTTGGCTCGAGGGATCGGTTACAGCGAAGAGGGGGAGGGGTTCTGCACACCTAGATGACTAGGGCAGAAGGGAAGGTGCTCCTGACGAGAGGGGAGCAGGGGGAGGACAGAAAAGCGAAGATTTATAGGCTACTCGGAGCCTAGAAGTGACATAGAATGACAAAGATTACAGTAAGTAGACCCTTAATGGAGTCTCAAATACTGCAGCAGTGAATGATGAATAAGAAAGCTTCAGAGCGACGATAATAAGGCAGATAATGAAGATAATGATTGGGCAGCAGTCTCACTACAAAGGGGACGGTATCCTATGCGGGGGGGCTACTTGCTTGTTGCTTGCTGCGACGTATTGGTACTTATATACAAAGGTAGCGCAGCCTGAAGTAAATAGAGGGAAACACTTTGTAAGGGGTTTGTAAGCGATTGGTAAGAGGATTGGTAAAGGATTGGTAAGGCCGAGCAAGGCTGAGTAAGGACAGTAAGCGATTGGTAAGTAAAATCAGTCAGCATGACGAAGAATATCACAAATCATTTGAAATAGAATGAGTCATTAAGGAACGGATGAATAATGCGACAGAAAGGGGGATGAGTAAGTGCACTGGTCACTGCTGAATAAGGGGGCATGACTGCAAATGAGTCACTCTGACTCCTAGATCTGAGATCCAGATTCATTGGGGCGATATGCTGCGCGTCCGAAAGAAGAACTGTGGGGATTTCTGCCAGGGGCCAATTTTGGGGGTCTCCAGGGTAGTCAGGGCTTAGGATTTCGCAACTTTCCCCCCTCTCTCCTCTCTGCAAAGCGACCTGTACCAGGTGCAACTAGTGTTCTGGAGGGCATGAGGAGGGGGAGGGGCTGTCTTCTCCAATGAGGGCAGGGAGAACTGCCTCAAATTCATCATGAATGCGATCAGATAGTGTAGATAAGAGTAATTGGTACTGCAGCTGTCGCAATTTTGGGAGAATGAAAGACGAGATTGAGAGATAGATGTTGCAGGGGGCAGGAAGGAAAAATCCATAATCCTTTTCAACGGAGAGACCGAAACAACCACATAAGACCTCTCAAGCCTGACGACAGACTTGAGGCGACCAAAGAATGTCTTCCTTGATGTCAGACTGACAAGAAGAATGTGCTGTCCCAAAGCGATAGGATGGGAGGTCATGGACGAGGGAGGGATGAACCAGGAGGCTTCGGGGTGAGAGCTAGTGGGGATTCCTGGCAGGTACTCGTAGTTATTCTCCCTAGCAAAGGACACGAGCGAAGAGACAGTCGAGGAGGTGGCCATTACAATAAATATTGGCAAAATGGGCATTCGTTGGTAGAAATGATGCAGAAAATCGTGGAGTGCGCGGATCGTTACCAAATTTGGTAGGCAGGATGGCGTGGTCGAGAGCTTCCTGTGAGCGTGGGAATGGTGTCGATATCTTTAGAATTGACGGAGATATTCGAAAAATCGGAATGCCATAAACTAGCGCTCAAAAAGTTTTTTCGGGTGCTCGAGCGGTTTCTTCCCTAACATTAAGGATGGTTCTTGTGCGATGGATGACTGCTGGCAATATCAGTCATTCTTCGCATTAGGGCTAGGCTTCTCCATTCTTCATCATTCAGCTTCTGGGTCCATGCTCACGTCGCCAAACACCTTTGGTGTGTGACAGCGGGATGACAAAGTATGTGTAGTGGGTGTGGGAGGCATTGTCAATGCAGCCAGAGTCTTTACCCTTCGAGGATGGGAGATCTATGCTAGCAGCAGTGGTACGTCAGACAGCACGCCATGAGGTATCGTAGCACCTGATTGAGACGATGCTGCTGCGACTTGTAGAGGATGGTAAAGGTCAGGACAGACTTCTTAGTTGTACAAGCTGTTTCGTTTCGACTGGTGCGGACTGCGACCGCTGTGGCTCACGCACTTACAGAAACGTGAGAAAAAAATCGATCCCAAAAAGGAAGGACTTTCAGCAACAGGATGGTTCCCACGCAGATATGGGCGGGCAGAAACCTTGCAAGCAAGGTAATGAATTTCTGAAAGTATGGTGTCAGTAGAGGGGCTGGGTGTTGTGCTGTGATGAGTTTTTGATATGTTTTGCGAGTCTCCTAAATTCTTCGGCCACTTTCCCACGGTCCAAAAAACTCGGCTGCCTTCCAGCACATTCAATACCCTTTGGATCGAGCTGAATCTTTGTACATGGGTTGTTATATATGTCAGGTAGCTCCACCAGGAATTTAAAGATATGTTATTAATGAGGATAGTTGGTGGTGCTCCTCTGAAGGAAAAGGTGAAAAAGCGGACCCACATCTTATTTGCCATCTAAACCTCCCAAGTAATTACACATATAGATGGGGGACTGCCTCCCCCATGGTCCTGTGGTATTATAATTAATTCTACTGTGCAGGATACAAGTGTGGAGGGGAAGGGGGAGGACTGGTCATATGTTCTGAAGGGGTGGCTGTGATGGTCTGTAATTTTGATATGTTATAGGGGTATGTGAAGGCGATCTGGGTGTCAAATTTCATTGGGGTACATTAAGAATTGCAGGATTGAGAAGAGAATTCGCATTTTGCCCCTATTTATCCTAGTACCCTTGTACTGCACTGAATTTGCTGAAATTAGCAGCTAGTTCTAAGGGAATATATGTCCTGAAGTCATTGCAATACAGTAGAACATGCACAAATGTAAGGAGGGAGTGTAGTGAGGCAGAAAGAAGTCAGTTGAGGCCGCTTTTTTGCTTACATAATCAAAAAAGCGGAGTGGCAGGAAGTGACACTAATTAGGCACCACCTGTCACACAGCCACACTGTGGGGAATGCCACCCGCCGGCACTTCAGATTATGAAAGAAGGCACACATATGGTAATCAATTGAAACCTTATTTGACAGTCAAAAAGCGGACTACTACACTTTTGCTAATGAACTAACCTACACATTTGCTAATGAATTAGACTAGACTTTGGTAGTCAAAAGTGCAGACCACTACCATTTTTCCTAATGAACTAGGCTACCCTTGTGCTAATGACCTATACTACACTTTTGCTAGTTGACTAGGCTACACTTTGGTAGTCAAAAGTGCGGACCACTACCATTTTTCCTAATGAACTAGGATACTACACTTTGGTAGTCAAAAGTGCGGACCACTACCATTTTTCCTAATGATCTATTAGACTATCCTTTTGCTAATGACCTATACTACACTTTTGCTAGTTGACTATGCTACACATTGGTAGTCAAAAATGCGGACCACTACCATTTTTCCTAATCAACTAGGGTACACTTTTGCTAGTGGACTACACTACACTTTGGTAGTCAAAAGTGTGGACCACTACCATTTTTCCTGATCAACTAGGGTACACTTTTGCTAGTGAACTACACTACACTTTGGTAGTGAAAAATGTGGACCACTACACACTTTGCTAATGAACTAGACTACCCTTTTGCTAATGACCTACACTACACTTTTGCTAGTTGACTATGCTACAAATCAATAGTCAAAAATGCGGACCACTACCATTTTTCCTAATCAACTAGGGTACACTTTTGCTATTGAACTACACTACACTTTGGTAGTGAAAAATGCGGACCACTACCATTTTTCCTAATCAACTAGGGTACACTTTTGCTAGTGAACTACACTACATTTTAGTAGTGAAAAATGCAGACCACTACACACTTCGCTAGTGAACTAGACTACACTTTTGCTAATGACCTACACTACACTTTTGCTAGTTGACTATGCTACACTTTGGTAGTCAAAAGTGTGGACCACTACCATTTTTCCTATTCAACCTAGGGTACACTTTTGCTAGTGAACTACACCACACTTTGGTAGTCAAGAATGCAGACCACTACACACTTTGCTAATGAACTAGACTGCCCTTTTGCTAATGACCTACATGACACTTTTGCTAGTTGACTATGCTACACTTTGGTAGTCAAAAATGCGGACCACTGTCATTTTTCCTAATGATCTACTAGACTATCCTTTTGCTAATGACCTATACTACACTTTTGCTAGTTGACTATGCTACACTTTGGTAGTCCAAAGTGTGGACCACCACACTTTTCCTAATGAGCTAGACTACACTTTGGTAGTCAAAAATGTGGACCACTACTCACTTTGCTAATGAACTAGACTACCCTTTTGCTGATGGCCTACACTACACTTCGGTAGTCAAAAATGTGGACCACTACACTTTTCCTAATGAAGTAGACAACACTTTAGCTAGTGGAATACCCTGCACTTTGGTAGTCAAAAATGCAGACCACTCTTTTGCTAGTGAACTATACTACCCTTTTGCTAGTTGACAGGCTACACTTTGGTAGTCAAAAATGCAGACCACTACCCATTTTCCTCATGAATTAGACTACCTGAACTACACTACACTTTGGTAGTCAAAAATGTGGACCATTACACATTTCTTAATGAACCAGACTACCCTTTTTCCAATGAACTGTGCTACACTTTTCCTAGTTGACTGTGCTGCACCTTGCTAGTCAAATGTGCTATGCTTTTTCTAATGAACCACACTACACTTTGGTCATCAAAAATTTGGACCAATACACTTTCACTAATGAACTAGACTACATTTTGGTAGTCAAAAGTGTGGACTACTTATGCACATTTCTAATGAACTACACTGCACTTTGGTAGTCAAAAATCCAGGCCACTACACTTTTTCTAGCTAATCAAATGGACTACACTTTTGCTAATGAACCAAACTACATTTTGTTAGTAAAAGGTGTGGACCACTATGGTTTTTCTGATCAACTAGACTATGCTTTTGGTAATGAACTACACCACACTTTGGTAGTCAGAAATGTGGACCACTACACTTTTCCTAACCAAACAGTCCAACCTTTTGCTGATGAATTATGCTACAACTTTCCTAGTCAACTACACTAGACATTGGTAGTCAAAAATGGAGACCACTACCCTTTTTGCTAATGAACTAGACTACACTTTTGTTGGTCCCTATTACACTCTTGGTAATCAACCACACTACACTTTAGCAGTCAAAAATGTGAACTGCTATGCATTTCATACTACACTATGGGTGGACACTGCTACATTGACCAATATGGCACCCAATGGAGAGCCTCCGACCTCTTTTGACCCCCCTGGAGAATCTCCAACCCATTTGGCCACCATGGGAAATCTCCAACTGCCCCCTGGGAAATCTCCAACTGCCCCCTGGGAAATCTCCAACTGCCCCCTGGGAAATCTCCAACTGCCCCCTGGGAAATCTCCAACTGCCCCCTGGGAAATCTCCAACTGCTCTCTGGGGAATCTCCATTGACCACCCTGGGGAATCTCCAGCTGCCCCCTGGGGAATCTCCAACTGCTCCCAGGGGAATCTCCAACCCCATTTGACCACCCTGGGGAATCTCCAACTGCCCCCCTGGAGAATCCCCAACCCCATGTGACCACCCTGGGGAATCCCCAACTGCCCCCTGGGGAATCTCCAACTGCTCCCAGGGGAATCTCCAACCCCATTTGACCACCCTGGGGAATCTCCAACTGCTCCCTGGGGAATCTCCAGCTGCCTCCCTGGAGAATCTCCAACCCCATTTGACCATCCTGGGGAATCTCCAACTGCCATCCTGGAGAATCTCCAACCCCATTTGACCACACTGGGGAATCTCCAACTGCCTCCCTGGAGAATCCCCAACCCCATTTGACCACCCTGGGGAATCTCCAACTGCCCCCCTGGAGAATCCCCAACCCCATTTGACCACCCTGGGGAATCTCCAACTGTGAGAATCTCCAACCCCATCTCCTGCCAGCGCCGAATTTCCAAGTGCCTATCTGGCCAAGTACCCAGATATTTGCATATAAAACCCTATCACCATGTCACATACCTTGCAGACTTTGTGGAGACTTCTTATCATGATCTCTAAGTTCTGGGAAAGATCTGTACCCTGCATTAACTCTCACTACCATGAGTGAGGCCCTCAGGCTCCCCATTCCATCCTCTTTGGTGATTCCCCCTCCTGATGCAAACACTTCTTGGAGAATTCCCCTACTGCCCTATTGCACAGGGAAGTGCCTTTGAAAGATGTCTATTTGTGCACACTGGAGGATGTCCCAGAATTCCCTTGAAAGTGATGTATTTTGCCTGGGGGAACCCAGAAACAACCCAGGATTGTCTGTTTTTTGCTCCAGAGAAAATCCACAGCTAGGTCTATTCACCCTGCAGAAAGTCCCATAGGACCTGGGAAGAGGCCTATCTGTGCTGGAGAAATCCCACAGACAGGGTCCATTTATGCTGGAGAAAATTCAGAAACAACCCAGGAAGTGATCTGTTTTGGCTGGAGAAATTCCACAGCTAGGTCTATTTAGCCTGGACAGAGTCCAGGATTGGCTTATTTAGGCTGGAGGAATGCCATGCATTCAGCCTGGGGAAAGCCCAGGGAAAGTCCCAGAATGTGTAAGAAGAGGTCCATTCATGCTGGAGAAAGTCCCATCACCCCCTACACAGAGGTCTATTTATGCTGGAGAAAGTCTCACCACCCCCTAGGAAGAGGGTCCAATTATGCTGGGGAAAGCCCCAATGACCCCTAGCAGGAGGCCCTATATAGGTGGGAGAAAGTCCCATGTGGACCCCAGACACTCTGCAAGTGCTGGAGAAAATCCCTTGACATGGCAGCTCTGGAGAATCTCCAGGGCCTGCTGGAGCACTGGAGAATACCCAGTAGCAGCCGGGAATACCCAGGTAGTGAACACCTCTTAGGTATAAACATCTATAGAAATATGTCAACCTAATAGGTCCCCTTAGGGGGTTGACTGAAGTGTGTACTTCTGCATACTAACAGTGTACAAGACTGCACTGCTAGACAGATACTAACGAGACGGCTGGTTCTAACGAGTATGAAGTGTCCCAAAAAAAAAATTACCCATTGCTATGGCGCCGCATTACAAGTGATTTGTAATGAGGCACTAGCCATTACAATGGTCTATTTGCACTAAATTATATCGAATATCTGTTATTTTCTGTATAAATATTAGTGAAAATGTATAATATTGAGTAGGAAATATCCTTTTTTGGAATCATTGCAATGAAAACTTTACCCATTGGCACTACGTTGAAATGGGTGTTGGGACTTCTGCCATTAACACCCATTACAAGTAATTGTCACGTGTCCAAGATTTTTGCGACAAGGGGACCAGGGTAGTCCCAGTCTCCTGGTAGGTTTTACTTCATCAAACATATTTACGTGTACCTGACAATTCTCTCTTCAGGTCGACGAGGATCCAGTTGATCCAGTCGATGATAATGAACACCTCTTTCTCCCACCTTCCCCGCCCCACTCCCCTCCTGTAGATGCGACAGACCCTCGCCCATCACCTCCACCTCCCAGTCGCTTCAATCACATTCCACGAGAGGACCCCGACCCGTGCCTGCCGCCCTCACCTCCAAACCACATGGACCAGGCTCTACGAGGGATCATGTACCAACGACGTGCTCGACCTCAAGTTAGTATCCAAGTCCTGTCCCAGCATGCCATTCTTCCCAAGTTGAAAGATACCCTCCACTTCATCTCGGCTCTTGCAACCGCTACCTTAGAAGACCCAGTCGCAAAGCTCAATCCGCTTGCACTGGAACGCATTCGTAACCCCCCTCGCCAGCTCCTTCAGATCAACAATCCCAGGCACCATCACAGTATCTCAACATACCTTGCTACAGAACATTCCTCCAGAGACGCTTATGAAAAAATGTGTCGGTCCACTGTTCTCAACTTCTCAGGTGTGCTGGGCATTGAAGATATTCTCTCCTTTCACAATGTTGAGAATCTCATCGCATCATTCACTGGAATCGAGAAAGTTCAACACGATATGTGTCCTAACGGTTGCGCTGCGTTCACCAGCCCATTTGCTGATTTCGAAGAGTGCCCACTTTGTGGGACATCACGTTGGAACGAAGAAGTCTTATGGGGTACCAACAGCCGAACCAGGGTGCCCGCCAAGAAGTTCACAACTATTCCATTAGGCCCGCAGCTCCAAGCCCACTTTATCACGATCCGGAGTGGGCTCGTCAAATGCGTTACTTACACAAGCACGCACAGGAAATCATCGAGGAGCTACAACGAATGGGATCGATATCTCTGGTCGACGACATTGCGGCAGGGTGGGATTATGTACCTTGGTGCGGTACTCGACGGTGACATCAAGAAGGACGACATCGTGGTAATGGTCTCACTCGACGGCGCTCAATTATGTATATGAGAGCAAGCAGTCCGACTGTTGGATTTACATTTGGATCATACTTAACTTAGCGCCTGACAAGCGGTACAAGAAAACCCATGTCTGCCCAGGCGGATTCATACCGGGCCCCAACAAACCCAAAAACATCGATTCATTCCTTTTCGTAGGTCTTCATCACATCGCAGCACTGCAGCAGGAAGGGCTGTGCATCTGGGATGCATCCGAGGATCATGTGTACTCGTCAGACCTCTATCTACTGTTCACAACTGCTGATGGCCCGGGCCTTGTCTGTTGGGATGGGATGGTTGGACACAGCGGGAAGAACGGTTGTTGAGTTTATTGTCCAACACCAGGCAGATGCAAGCTTTAAAGCACGCACTACTATCCGGCTCTTTTGAAACCATGGGGCAACTGCCCACCTGGTAGCGACCACCCAGACATCGACGTTTTTCAGCTCCCTCTTGGTGGCTCAGGTGATTATGCAGACAACCTCTTGCAACTCATTAGCGCTCGTTCCCAGCGGCAATGGAATATCCGCAAGACCGAAACTAGTATCACCAAGCCGCCTCTAATTCTGGGGCTCAACCCGACCCGTTCCCTTGGAGTACCTCTCTGCATGATGACGGATCTCATGCACCTTGCTGGAAACCTCTCTGACCTGCTCATCTCCCTCTGGCGCAGGACGATAGAATGCAATTACCCGGATAACAAAAACTCCTGGGACTGGGCGGTCCTCCGTGACGAAGAAACTTGGATCACACACGGAAAGGTGGTCGAAGACGCTGGCACTTCGATTCCTGGATCATTCGATCGGAAACCACGTAACATTGCGGACAAGATTAATACGGATTACAAGACCTGGGAGTTTCATATGTATATATTCTGCTTAGCACCGGCCCTCCTTTACGGCATCCTGCCAGAGCACTACTGGTCGAACTTTTGTAAGCTCGTGCACAGTATTCAAATTATGTCTCAGTATACCATCAATAAAGAAGATCTCGAACACGCCTATGTCCTCCTAGGGTCCTGGGGCCATGAGTTCGAAATTATTTACTACCAACGCAGACAAGAATGCCTCCACTTCATCTGCCCATGCGTCCATCAAGTCCTCCACCTGGTT
The DNA here is from genome assembly GCA_024613165.1 of Pisolithus albus. Lineage (NCBI taxonomy): Eukaryota > Fungi > Basidiomycota > Agaricomycetes > Boletales > Pisolithaceae > Pisolithus > Pisolithus albus. The sequence goes on from JANFAB010000036.1 coordinate 139,977, forward strand.
ACCGAGGCGATGCACAAAGGCCCACCAATTTGCTACACTCAGTGGACAATGGAGCGTACAATAGGTAACCTCGGCCAAGAAATCCGGCAACCCTCTAAACCTTATGAGAATCTCGCTGAAGAAGGGGTGCGGCGATCTAGGGTAAGCTACTACCGGCAAGCACACTCAAGCTAACTAACAACGCTACCAGGTTAACACACTCCTTGCAATCATGCCCGAACTCGACGATGGGATCAAGTGTCACGGCCATGCCTTGCCCGACCGTTTCCCACGCCTCCGCACCCTTTCCGACACCTCTGCCCACCTCTCCGACACCCTCCGACCCATTCCCGACCAAGTCCGACGCTTAATAAGCTTGCCGACCACTCTGCCGCTGCATCCGAGCAATTGCCGCTGTCGGTCTTGACTCGTAACCACCATTCGTCTATATTGGGTTGACCCCCTGTGGGTCATGTGATCGTCTTAGGGGGCTTTATCCATTTGGGGCCACCAGGCTGATTAGGCACAGCACGGTGCCTGCACCGTGTGGCGCTCCGAAGGGTCGCACCGCTTTCCGGGATTTCGGCCTGGCCTGTGATTGGCTGTTGGTGAGCGCTCCATCACAATCTTATCCGCTTGTAGATACATCCTTTGTCTCGTCCATTTCATCCGCTGTTAGCCTTCATTCCGTTGTGAAGTTTTCTGACACTTACTTCCCCTTGAAAATTTCCGTACCTCCGTATGTTAGTTCTGACATCCCGATACTGTACCGCCTCAGTCCCGCTGTAGTGTATAAATACCCATACAGTACCCCGATGTCCCCTCAGTACGAATATCGACATAAGTTCCCCATTCCAAGCCTCCGTCCCTCTCCTCTAAGTCCCTCCGATCTCTCTGTACTTAGCCCGCCTCCAAAATACGAGGGCCGAGCTTGTACAAGGGGGCAGCGCACGAGCTGAACCCGATGCCCTCCTCCGACCTCCGCTCCGCTCTGCTAGCCGGAACCTCTGTCGGCCCCTTCCGGCCATCCCCCGCTCCGCTCCGCTAGTCGGAATCTGTCGGCCTCCTTCAGAAGGCCTCGGTCCCAGTCCCTACCAATCGGACTAGCGTCGGACTTTGAATCCCCGACGTCGGTCTACCCTCTAGTACCCTTTCGGGACCCTTTCGCCCCTGAGAACCCTCGGAGTGAGGCCCGAACTTGACATCAAGGGGCATCCCACGGGCTCTATCGAACTAGGAGATGGGTTTGTCCTACTATGCAAACAGGACAAGCGACCTTGGCTCCCGTCCAGGGAAGAAGCACGTGTCATCAGTGAGTTTGTCGGCCGGGATCAACCTCTTCACCGCTTCAGACGGTGGGCCCGACTTCGTCTTCCAAGCGGACAGATTGCTCGATCTCTGTGGTGAGAGAAGTTCAAATCTCCTACTCAACTACATATCTCAAGGAATGTCAAGGTAGGTATATTAGTATTAGCGCTATAGCGTACTAACAGTGGTTTAGTTTATGTATGGCAGGCAGGAACGACTCGCAGAAGTCCAATACTTCGCCAGGCTCCCATTGGATGCAACTGAAGGAGATGCCGAAGAAGCACGGTTCGAAAACATTGCCCTCGTACGTCTCTACACCGTCCCAGACGAATCGCTCCTGCAAATCTTGTCACACACGTTTATGGTCTCAAAACTTTCTGATCAATTCGTTGTTGTTTGTGTCAAGTCAATCAAAAGTGTTGTAGGTATGGTACCTTACCATCTCAGGCGTCCATTGGGCATTATAGAGGATTGTTTTTTGTGGTGGAGAAACCTGGGCTCGATATTTCACGGCTAGGTATATCATACAATGTGTATCAGGATGAAGATGATCAGAGTCCGGACATGGAGTAATTGTAGGGCATCGTGTCAGCACTACCACACAACAAGAAAACATCGTGAGTCAACAGAACGCATGGAAGATACAGCATGCAAGAAGTGTGAAAAAATCGGAGAGGGCGAGCAAGAAATGACGTGGCATTCAGATCTCCAGCTTTGCGTGCTTGGGAATGGAACCGGGTGACATGTCAGCTGAAGCCTTCCTCTTTGCGAGCTGTGTAGGGATATCAATAGGATCGAATGGAATGATGCGATACGCCCAAGGTTTGCTCGGACTTGCCAGGTCTGGGTTCGGGTTTCCCGAGAAACGTGCAAGAACTCGACATGGGGAGGTGGAAGCAGGCTCGAACCTGTGATAGGTCAGACGATCATAAATGCAACACGCTGTAAAAGCATACCGCGATGCTGTGATATCTTCCAATGCGGGGTCCGGCTTAACATCAACATCCTCGGCTTTGACGCGCTCCATCTCGATAGAGTCATTAGCATCCCTAAGGACAGACAACTTGTTGCGAATCGTGTCCAGTCTGGCGCTCGCATCCGTAACCCTCGTGAACGTCTCTTGGATACCGATAGTCCCCTCATACGCCTTCCACAATGCTGCATGAGCAGCACGGAGCTTCAAGCTGGCTTCCTCAACCTCCTCCAGAGCTTCTTCTTCCAGTGTGTGCTTGCTCTCGGGAGAGAGACTACTGTTAATATGTTAATAGTATCAGCGCTTTAGACCAACAAAAAGCATGGCTTACACACTATTGCCAGTGTCCTTTAGACGAAGTATGATTTTCTTGATGCCGGGCGACTGAATATCGACTGAAAAGAAATGTGTGTCCCACTTAGAAAGGGAGCCAGTGTTGTGACATGGTCCCCTGACCTGTCTTTGTTTGCACCGGTAATATCTTACATAATATTTTCCGTATGGTTCAACTGTTTATACCTAACTCCATACTTGTTCCTACCATCACCTTCTATCAAAAAGAAGCTTCCTTACTCGTTCATCTCTCAACAGGTTATGAGCCCCGTCGAGCTCTAACTCCTAATTGATATTCCGTAACTCGCTTGACTACTTTTATTCGATATGTCAAACCCGTCTCAGTCCATGTCTGTGGGATGACCTGGTCCCTCAGCAGCTACCTCATCAAGTGTTTCATCTGCGAACAGGGTCGCAGCACCCTCGAGTCGCCTATATGACATACCATCTCTTGCGGATGATGGTTCGAACTACCAGATGTGGAAGTTCCGAGTCACGAAAGTACTAGGTATTCGAGGACTCTGGGAGGTTGTGGGTGGAAGCAATACTACACCTCTGGATGCAGCCACCCACCCAGATGAACATGCTGAGTGGGTGATGAAAGACAACGAGGCCTGTGCCCAAATTACCCTGACACTCAAGGACGAGCCTTTGAGTGGAGTTATGTATGCCTCGTCTGTGGCCGAGACTTGGAAGAAGCTTGGCGAACGCTACGAAGGCAAGGGGAAACAGACAATTGCATATCTTATAGGAGAACTGTTTCATGGCACCCTGGTGGAAGATACTCCAATGGAGACGCAACTGAATGCGATGCGGCAGAAGTCACTCATTCTGAGCTCACTCGGACAGCCTCTCGATGAGAGTCTGGTCGCGATAGCCATGGTCATCTCGCTACCACAATCGTACTCAACCCTTCGGACCATTCTCATGTCAACGAATGACAAGCTGACAATCGATGCAGTGATTTCTCAGGTCCTCATAGAGGAGAGAACTCGCCAGGGCTCGCAAGCACATAGTGCGCTTGCAGCAACGACTTCGAGTGCGAAGTCAAAGTCGAAAGGGAAAGGGAAGGATAAGTCGAAGATTAAGTACTACAAGTGCAAGGAAGTCGGGCATACGAAGGACAAGTGTCCGCAGAAGGCAGCTGGCGAGGCAAAGGCCTCGTCAGATGGGAAGGAGGACGAGGAGAAATCCAGAGACAAGGGCAACCTGACAGCTAAGGTTGCGCAGGTGCAGGAAGTCGGGGAACAGTCATTACAACTGTTCATGGCTCAAAAAGGTCCAGTAACGAGTCCAACCGAATGGGTGGTCGACTCAGGTGCTTCGGCACACATGTGCTGTCAGCAGAGGTGGTTTGCCTCGTTTAGGGTCTTGGAACCATCAGAGCCAGTAGTCATCGGTGATGGAAGATCCATAATGGCAGTCGGGAAGGGCCAAGTGGAGCTCGACATGCAGGGAACCTGCAGTGGAGGTAGACAGACCATGCTACGGGATGTCTACTATGTACCAGACCTGGATACGAACCTGGTCTCAGTACCTTGTCTCACTTCGAAGGGTCTGCAGGTGACATTCGAGAAAAATGCCTGCAGGATACTGGCTGGCAACACGGTTGCAGCAGTGGCAGAGAAACGGAGGTCCCTCTATGTACTAGATGCGACGGTTGTCTCTGGGAGCCACTCAGCCTATGTGGTATCGGATCCTGCTCAGATGAATGCATCTGAACCCCTCACGGCTCTCGCAACCCGTGTAGGGACCTCGAAGGCGCCTTTGGCCATTTGGCATCAGCGTCTTGGTCATGTGAATGCAAGGCATGTCCTGAAGCTCGAAGAGCAGGACATGGTTACCGGCATGGAGATAGTTGGGTCACGGAGTCATAGTACTCATGACTGCAGGGGCTGCCTCGAGGGGAAGCAGCAGCGGAACCCCATATCTCAGAAGTCGGGTGTGGAGAACCCACGACTTCTGCATTGGACGTACTCAGATGTCTGTGGTCCGATGGAGACACTCGCCCGTACTGGCCACAGGTACTTCGTTACATTTATTGATGGGCAGTCGCACCACCTAGTGGTGAAACTACTGAAGACGAAGGACGAGGTGCTCAGTGCAACAAAGGAGTATTTTGCACGAGCAGAGGCTGAAACCGGAGAGAAGGCTAACTACCTTCGAACGGATGGAGGGGGCGAGTACTGCTCTCGAGAGTTCGAGCAGTACCTGAAGTCGAAAGGGGTACACCATGAGAAGACGAATGCATACACTCCACAGGAAAATGGAGTGTCAGAGCGGATGAACCGCACTCTCGTGGAGAGTGCAAGAGCTATGTTAAGTGATGCGGGTCTCCCCAACAAGTATTGGGGAGATGCTATACTACATGCGGCTCATCTACAGAATCGTCTACCAACAAGAGCCCTCGAACGGCATGAGACTCTGTACGAGGCATATACCGGCAACAAACCTTCACTCTCACACCTGAGACGTCAGAAACTTGATGTTAAATCACTGGAGTGCACTCATCTTGGTTTTGCAGAGAATCGCAAGGCATACATATGCCTACACCGAGCCAGTGGGAGGATCTTTGAGTCTCGTGATGTTGTATTCAACGAAGGGGGTGGGGGAAGTTGTCATTCCCTGCTCCAGTGGCTTCCTCAACTGATTCCTCAACATCAGCAAACCAACCCTTTTGCTTAGCTGAGATTCCAGCATTCCAGATCATTTAGCCAAGTGCCAAGCCTGGCACAGTCTGGCACAGATTGGCACAACTGTGCACAACTACACAGTCATTCCAGTTGTCCCCAACTACTATTCAAGAATTCAAGATACTAAGTACTATTTACAGCACTGGCCTGACTCCGAGTACTCAACTAGTATAAATCATTAGTGGTCTGTCTGTGTGAACTTCAAGCCTTAACAGTGCCACTGACTCGGAGTCAACTTCACTTAGTCAGCGGGTGGCGGGCCATCAGCAACTAACAACCCTCCGGTGCAAGTTCGCTGCACTACTGAAGTTCTACCATACGACGGCACCAGAGGCACACTACTGATCCTAGCTCTTCAGACACCACCCATTGCGTCTTGGATTGAGTTGCCGGAAGACAAATCATTACTTACTAGAAGTACTATTTCATTCGCCTTAACTGAGTGCCATGTTTCGAGCCAATGCAATACTCAGAACAATATCACGACATACATCCAACACACCACTGAACAGATATCCTACTAATCTAAGACAACATCAAAGGTAGAGGGTGCTGGTTTATCTATACATATCACTGAGTCATGAGAAATGGAAGCTCAAAAATGCTAGACTTACTGGCTTGAGGGCGACGGGTCCAAGACTCTCGCATTGCATATTCAACCGCAGCCGAATGGCCACTCTGTCTGATGGTCAGTCGAACATGACCAACGAGCTCAACTGCCGCAAGTAAATCCGCCTCCGCCCTCTCAAGCATGATGCGGTTGAGTTGTAAAGCGATAGTGTTACGATGAACGATTTCGTATGCGAGATCCTTTCGCATGAGGGATATTTGGCGATCGCTCTGAGCAGCCTCCAAGAGGGGGTAAGCCTCCATGCTGCTGCATGGAGGAGGAATGACATGGCATACGTATGATTTTGATGCTTCATGCTGAACTAGAAGTTAGTACATATAGCCTCAGTGCTGTGGTTGGCTGACCTTTTCGTCTGACGATTCAAATTCTTCTGGCTCCGTCGATGACGCCCGAGAATGGCGTTGTGACTCATCAGAAGATAAAAGGTTTGTGCGTTGAAAGGGCCAGCATATGGGAGCAATTGCATTGTTGTGAAGTTTGGAAAGTGGAGAGGAGAAGTAAAGGTGCTTGGAGTCTCGTTGGGCACAATTATCGAGAGTTACAGAAGATTCTTGGGCCAATTGGAGGACATTCATCATGATGGTGTGTTCTAGCTACACCAGCACATTGAGATGCACAATGCACGATGCGTGATGCTTGGTAAGCATGCGATAACCTTACGCCTCAGGCGGGATCTCACTCTGTACCCTTACAGTCTCTCTGCTCTTCGGTGACGTCCTATTAAAATGCCTCGGAAGAAAGTACCTTCTGATCTACCAAAAAACATTAGCTGTCCTCGGTGCGCTAAGAAATTTTCCATGGCAACAAACGTTCTTCAACACATGAATCAACCCTCAGGCACATGTTACCGTACATCTTCGATTGAAGACGCGATCCATGGGGAGGATGTTGAGGTTCACTCGCAAGGTGATGATGAGAACGCTGATATGGACGTCTTTCCCGATTATGGCGACCCCTTAACCCCCGACGACCCTCATGGAACTCACAGAAGTCAGCATGATCCAGACCCTGGAATATATGTCGAGACCTACGAAGGATGCACGGAAGCGTTCCCTGGTGGGGAGACGTTTATGGATCGATTCGGGCATAATCAGTATGCAGAGCAGCGCCGAGAGAATAGTTATTTTCCATGGGCTTCAAGGCAAGAGTGGTCTTTTGCTTCATGGCTCTTGCGGTCTCGTCTTAGCATGGCCGCCATTGACAGTTTACTTTCGCTTGAAATCGTAAGTCGTGATATTCCAGTACCTTTGAAGTTTCACCATCCACGACAGATGAGGGATCTTTCGCTTTCCTTTCGCTCTGCAAAAGAACTCAGGACTCGTGCCGAAACTCTCCCATCTGGCCTGCGATGGGTATGCGAAACATTGACGACCGAATATCCTACAAAAGAGCCGGCTTATGTTTTCTACCGTAATCCCATTGATTGTCTACAGTCACTTCTGACCCATCTGCTTTTCGAGCGTCACATATCATTTGTCCCAAGAAAGGTCTGGACAAGCGCCGCGAAGATTTGTCACATATATGGCGAGTGGTTGAGTGGGGATCGCGCGTGGAGTATGCAGGTATGAGTCTCGACTCTTTTCAGGCTCACCAATGATGACACTGTCACTCAGGAGGCGCTGCCACCAGGTGCTACTCTTCTAGGAGTGGTCTTGTCGTCCGACAAGACCAATATTTCGGTGATGAGTGGTAACCGTATGGCTCACCCCCTCCTAATCAGTCTCGCCAACATCGATGCATGCCTTCGCAGCAAATCATCCGCGCATGCTTATATCCTCCTCGCATTACTCCCCATCGCAAAGTTTACACACGGAACCACTCACATCCATAGTTTACTCCAAGACCGGCTTGTGCACCAAGCACTCAACGTCGTTCTACCGCCTCTCAAGACTGCTGCATCTGTGGGGGTCATGATGAGTGACCCAAGAGGCAATTTACGTTACTGTTTCACTCTGTTAGCTGCGTGGATTGCAGACACGCCTGAAGAAGGCCTGCTGGCAGGGACAGCCATGAAGGTTTCTCCCATCACCACCGCTACTTCAAAGGAATTTGGTGATCCCTTTCAGCATCCCCCTCGTACTGCAGCGACCACGCTCACTGCCATCTGCAGCGCATGTTCTCAATATCCCCCGATGGACTACAACAATTTTCTCAAGGCTATGAGACGGTTTCGGTTAAATGGTGTCGTTGAACCGTGTTGGAATCTCTGGCCCTTATCAGATCCCTCCATCTTTCTCACTCCCGAAGTATTGCACCATTTTCATTGGATGTTTTGGGATCACGATGTCAAGTGGTGCATCGATGTGACAGGGGCCGCTGAACTGGATTTCCGTTTCTCTATCATTCAGACTTCCGTGGGGTATCGGGCATTCAGCGACGGAATCTCGAGGCTTAAACAAGTCACTGGTCGTGATCACCGTGCAGTCCAGCGCTATATCATAGCTGCTGTGGCTGGATCCATTCCACGCAAGTTTCTCATAGCAATCCATGCTCTTCTCGACTTCCGTTATCTTGCACAGGCACCATCATTCACCACTCAGTCTCTTGAAAAGGTCGCTAGCTCCTTACAAGAATTCCATGATCACAAGGAGGCCATTGTGAGTGAGGGGATACGAGTTGACTGGCAGATTCCGAAGCTGGAGCTTCTCCAGAGTGTAGTCCCAAGCATTCGGCAATCTGGAGCGGTGATGCAGTGGTCTGCTGACATCACTGAACATGCCCACATCGAGGAGATCAAGGTTCTGGATCGTGCAGGCAATAATCAAAACTATAACAACCAAATTGTACGCCATCTCGACTGGCTGGATAAGTGTTTATGTTTTGACCTTGCAACGTACATCCGGCAGCATGCGGATCAACTCGGGACTGACGATGAAAGTTTCTCCGACTCAGACATGGAGGAAGGATATGAACTAGATGGCGAGGGCTACCTCTCTGCGTACTCTACTTTGACCCATCGAATTCCTGACTATTTCTCCATCTCCACCTCCCTTCTCCTCGGAAATATTCCCACGGCTCCAAGACCTTATCGCACATTCGCAACACCGATGACCGGTTTCCATCTTGCAACTAAGCCCTCGTTATGGCTAACCGTTGATGAGGCCGGCGTTGCCTACCAACTACCCAGTCTCGAACATGCCTTAGCTACCTTCTTTGCGAATAGGGATACTTCCTTCCAAGTTTCGCAACCTGCACTCATCAAGCTTCAGATCTGGCATAAATTGCGTGTACAACAGCTTTCATACCATAGCAAGACTCTACTGTCGCCTCAGACACTTCGTGCTGTACCGCCCTCGGCAGCAAAGCCTCACGGCCAATACGACTCAGTTATTATCAGTGCACACCCCGAGAGCGACTGGCTGGGAGATGGTTTAGCTGGACACTCCATTTCCCAGTTGCGAATGATCTTCTGCCCTGCGCACCTGGACCTCTTCCTCGCGTACGTTCAGCACTTCAACATTGTGCCTCAGTCCAATCCCATTAATGTTAATCCAGCGACCGGTATGCATTTGTTGAGGCGGGCAGTGCGGAGCAATGGTCAACGAGTTGGAGAAGTAATTCCACTCACTCTCATTTGTTCTCCAGCTCATCTAGTCCCAAACTTTGGGCGAGAAGCTCACCCCCGTCTGACATGTTTAAGTAGCTACGAATTCAGTAACGAGTTCTGGCTGAACAAGTACTGGACAAAAGAACTTTACTACACGTTATCTCCAGCTTAGATGTTATTCTCTATCACACGCGCGAGAGTAGAATGACGATCAAATGCTATCGACTTTATCGTTTCGAATTGTGATATGTAATCTGGAAGTCGACATCTACCCGTGGCTGCCCGCAGCCGCTTCAGCACACTCCATCTCCTTACGCTCATCCTGTGATGAATATCTTCAGGCCTGTGTCAGACAGCAACGAAAAAATGCCACAGAAAAGTCAAGTGAGTAACTATCAGCTTTACCTTACTTAGCAATATCTCAGTGCATTTTTGTGCAGCAGCGGCCAGTCCATGTGACACCGTACAATCGACAGCGTGTGAGTGGCATCCACTTGTTTTCCAACAAAGACGTGACAATCATCCAAAGCTTTCGTCTATACATCCGTGCTTGAGGCAAGAACCGACTGGTTCTGCGCTGTTATGGATGATATGGTCGAAAATGACACCCGTGAAACACACTGGGAGCTCTCGAGAGATGACAGTGATAGGCTTTTGGACTTTCTTTTTCCAGATGAGGTCCTGTTTCCAAAAGGAATGGGAGAACTAGCCCAAAAATCAGACCACTATGCGATGGAGCAAGTACTGAACCACTGCATTGACAAGGGACTCTACCTTCAAATGGTCAAACCTACCTCTGGCTCTTCCGAGGAGAAGGCAGTCGGCTATTGGCCTGGAGCTCCTCAGCTTGACGCGAAGCCTACAGCACGCGAAGGCTTACTTGCGGCCTTTTTCAATTTGGTGGTTGGGGCCGTTAACCAGGCATGTGCGATGGTTTCCATCAGGTGAGTTCAATTCTCTCCTACCACTATTTCTAGATACTCACTATCCACAGGGTGTGGAGTGCAGATTCTGCTACGCGCCCCTTGAGTGGGGGCGATGCGATGAGGAAACCGGACCTGTCATGTTGGCTCGCTCCTGGGAGCAAATTTGATTGGAGGCACCTCGCCACCTTTGCTGAAGTGAAGAACTGCACGGGAAAGGATAACGAGAGATCATCGTACATAGAAACGGCCGGCAAAGCATCCTGCCTGTTGTATACCTCATGGTTTTTGATCACAGTGGGTCTTTCTCTACTTGTGGCTATGACATTAATCATAATCCTCGTGAGTTCCTGCGCATACTCATCGGTGTCACATCTGCTCCCCGTAACATTCTCGGGTTCGATACTTCAATCAGTTGGGGGAAGAGAAGCTGCGAAGATGGAAAGGTGGTTGATATGAAGGAGTTGAAAATTGAGATGGATGCCGCCACCTGTACCATTGAACTCAAAAGATTGCTCTTTATATCTGACAACTTATTCGGTCGGGGAACTACAGTTTGGGAAGGTATGATGAGGGCGAGGGGTACCGGTGGTATGCAAGCTAGGAAAGTGGCCATGAAGGATTCGTGGATTGACCCCCTCAGGAAGTATACCGAGGGAAAGATACTCTCCATTTTGGACGCGTACAAGGTCAAAGGCATTCCAATGTTAGTTCACAAGGAACAAGTCAAAGTACCCTATCCGTCGGTAATTGAAGGTCTACAGCTCAACGGTTCAACCCATTTCCTCCAAGCGTATCTTGCCCATTACAAGACCAATCCCTACTACCTCCGTGTTTTATCTCGCATTGTCACTCATCCAGTCGGCGATCTTATCACCGATTTTTCCTGTCTGGGAGAGCTCCTTGTTGCCTTTCTTGATTATATTGTTGGTAAGTAACACTATTGTTCATGGCCTGTACTAATCCCTCATGGAATTATTGATAGCCCATAAAAATGCGGTTGAAATCGCCCGTGTCCTGCACTGCGATATTAGCCTGTTCAACCTTCTTCTCGCATCTGTGACTCAAAGAAGTGATCATTCAGAGTTCGTACAGAGGATGTCCAGCCTTTCCGCTGCTGATCAAACTGCCTTGTGCACAAGAATAGCGAGTGTCAAGCGACGAGGGGTGCTTGCTGATTGGGGTTATGCTGTCCCAATGGCAGAGCCTACCACTATCACTGGTTCTGTGACACCCACACCACCGGTTGAACAGCCAACTCAAGCGGAATACGAATCCAGCAATTCTGTCCCCGTTGTGCCTGTAAATTCGAAGGATGTGTTGAGATTAGTCTCAGACTTGACCAAGGAGGATAATATTGTCCTCGCCATGGGTCCTGCCAGTGTGGAGAATGACCTGCGACACACAATTGACACATCCCCTCTTCATCGTACGGTGCGTTCCATATTCTTGTAGCATCAAACAACTCACCGATCAAAATTAGGGAACATGGTCGTGGATGGCAGCACAGCTCGTAATGGCAGGCGCTGGGCAGCCCGTGGTACATGATGCAACTCATGATCTTGAATCATTCTTTTATGTTCTTATCGGTATATGCGTTCTTCTCAACGAGCCTTACAAGCCGAAATGCGACAACCTCACGCAATGTTTCGACAAGTATTTCAATACTTTTGAGCCGAGTGTGCTGAAGACAATCACGATCCGGTCGGATCTCACATGGAAGCCGTTCATACTGCAACATATTTCAGACTACTTCAAACCTATCATCAACCTTCTGACACATCTGTGCAACACCATCATTGTACCCCTATCCGCTGATGGCCACGGCAATGTCGATCGCAAGACACCCTTTACTCACGACATGTTCATTGCCGCCATCATCCAGATGCTCTCAGAACTCGGCCCTGACGCGTGGACAGCTGTAAGTCAAGCGGGCAATGATGATGAAGTTGGCTCAGAGACGGAAATTGGAGGCGAGAATAGCTTGAAGTTAGTGGATGTGGAGAGTGAAGTGGATGCCTCGCCTGATGATTCTGCAGATGAATCATCGAATGGGGGTAAAGTTTTCCCGTCAAACTTACCCTTTTTGTTGCCCAGACCCGCTCCCCATCGACGCTCTGCAGGTCCCGGTTTCTACAGCTTGGACTCAGGTCTGGCGCTTGGTAGTCACGCCCACCAGGAGCGTAGGAACGACTTGGACCCCCCGGAGGTTCCAAATAAGCGTCGGCGTTCATCTTCGCGCGGTGATTCTCCCACTTCAAGTTTACCAAGTCGTGGTGCCTCCGTTCTTCGCAACCGGAGGGGCTATAGTACTGGTTCCATGCACCAACGGGCCACGCATAATTCAATGTGTAAGTAGTTTGCTTTTGTCACATCAAACTTGCAGTTCTTTCCGACCATTCATTCACTCGTGTGGAGTCTCTCTTGGGAATGGCATGGCGTTGCTGTCGGTATCGTACTTATCCTCTCTTTTGCTCCACATGTCGAGTGCTATTTTGTATTTGACTATACATCCTTATCATGTCGCCTTCGTGTGTAATAAGCCCATTATATAATTTGGCACGAAGCGGTGTTGCAATGTTTTTCGGTAGACTTCGGAAGTGACCTTAGCAGTTGACTTCGTCCCTCAATGCCTCCCAAGCGCAAACACAGCAGCAAAGCCATTCCCAGCTCCCAGTCCACTGCTGACGATGATGCTGTCTCATCACAAATGAAGTGCTTACGAAGAGCTGATCAGCTTTTTGATGAGGAACCTGCGCCTCTGGACGGTGGGTTTGTTCAGCTGTTCTATGTTTTCTGACCACGTCTTGTTGCAGACACGGAGCACGACCAACCTAGGCGCTCTTCACGCGCTGGAAGAGGTGGTGGCGGGCGGCTTCGGCAGCTCCACAATATTGAGAGCATTCAAACTGCAAGGCACCTGCGACCGTCAACTCGGAATCTCGACATAGCTACGCAGGATGAACCGGTCAACCCCATGGCCCCTGGCTATGCAGAGGACGAGCAGGAGAGTCAAATTCCGCCGTGGGCAGTTGAGTCGACTCCACCATTTGCAGAGCAAACTCCCGAAGTGCAGCCATCGTTCAAACATTCTCAACCCGGTCAACCATTCGGTTTCAAGCTCCCTTCTCAAGCTTCCACTGGTGGGACGCAGTCTACCAGGTCGTATAATTCTCGTTCATCCTCTGGTAATCCCTCAATGTTTTCGGCTCCTGTCTCACAAGGTTCCTCTGTGGTGAGTTCTTGCCCTGTGTCCGAATGTGGGACTGATAGTGCTTGTCAACGACGAGACGACTGGGATGGTTCTCAACCAGCTCTACCCAAACGGCTATCGCAACTTTGCATGCTTGCAATGGCTGAAGACCATACTCTAGATGTTCCTCAACGTAATTCTCGTGTCCATACTCATTCTAGTCTATCCTTTTCTGGTACCCCTGTCCAAGGCCAACATCCAGTTCATGACAATGGCTCCCCCTCACCCCCTCCACGACTTCCAGGGCTATGTCGAACCCAATCATTTTCTCAGCTCCCTTCAACCATAGCCAAATCCCACACCATATTCACCGAGAATACTGGAGGTGGTTTGGATCCAGGTGAAGATGACCTGGTGATTGATGATGTATCTCCGAGCGAGGATGATCGTTGTGCGGAGGCAGTTGTATGTGGCGAAAGTGCTGAGTCTTGCTAGTGGCTATTCTCGTGAATCACAGTGATTCAAACGTCTAGCTGGAGATCATGGTCACAGCAGCCAACCTGGCAAGAACCATTCCCAATCTGGTGCACAGCGGTTTCAAGGTGACCACGGGTTCACAAATACGTGGCAAAGTAAGCTCGGTATCTGTTGGTACGCTGTGCTGACAATAAGATTAGGAGAGATTGAAGACGTTGTTGCTCAACACCACCAGCGTAACCGTGCCCCCCAACTTCCTGACAATACCCGACTTCTGGCTATACATGATCGTCAGAAATCCAAAACTTCCTGCCATATTGGCCATTCTGAGGGTGACGCTTTGGACAGTTTAGAGGGTCCCATCAGCGAGGAAGCTTTTCCCATCCCCCTTCCTGCGACTTCTGTCGCTTCTGGTATAGTACCCAACAGCAATTCTGATCCCTCTCACCTCCAGTTTTACACCCTGCCAATCCATGACATCATCGAGCGTGCCAAACAGATCTCTCACTGCGATATCGCGTCCATCAACTCATTCCCATTGCATGCTGACTTCAACCGCAAGGCCCCTGAGTATGTGAATGAAGCTATTGCCGAGCGTCGTTCTCGAGGCTTAGCAATTCCTGACGGTAGGTAGTAATCACTTAGAGGGACTAAGACTGATTTACATAATGGTTCGCAAAGGGTGGTGGCCTCAATATTCGCCCAATATTACAAAGCTGGTGAGTGTCAGACAGCAACAAAATTTTTTTAACTGACTTTTTGTAGCTTTGGGAAGATCACGGAAACTGGCGCTCTGCACTGAAGAAGAAAGCTCGCACGTTCATCCGTGACCGCTACGAATGGGACCCTCAAAATCGTCGCCCCATTAATGCCGAGCTTGCAAAGAGCCTTCTAGAGCGTGGTAACTTCTTGAGGCACGGGGTAGATACAGAGGTGAGAGCAAGATTAGTACGTGATTATGCCCTCACATTGTTTGTGTAGGGTCATACGAATAATTTTGCGCACCCTGCACTATCTGGACTCATCATCGATTTTTTCTATATGGGTTCAAGTGCCATCGCAAGTATATTTCCGGAGGTTTTTGAGAAAGAAGTACCACGCGCTGCAGTTGCGCTTGCCACCACCGCTGTATTTTGATTGGACCCTTGCTCGTTTCGCGTGCTGACACCCATATAGATTAAAGTTGCCCTGGACGAAATGGTCGTGGAGGGCAAAGAGGTCACATTCAAATGTGATGTTTATGCGGATGTCTACATTGATTTACTTGGACTCATGGCGAAATGTGATACTGCGCCTATTCACCGTGCCAAGACGAAAGCGCTCCGTGTGGAGTGGGCGAGTATCGGAAGGTGAGTAATAAACTGTAACTTGTTTTATTATTGCTTGAATACCTTGTTTTGATTAGGAATGGCAGCACGACTTTGGGCATGAATACGGGTTTTGATGTTGACCTTGACTAGATGTAGTTACAGTTATCATACCATTTGGTCTGTCTCATGCATACTAGTTAGAATGCAAGTCACTCTTCTGTCCAATTTACTTGTCTGGAATGAGCTGGTAGCAACCTAGTCCACTCTGGAGTGAACTGTCACATACTGTTGAATTTGGATTACTCCAGGACTTGAAGCAAACAAGGGGGATTCCCCCAGACTGTAATGGAACTGGATGTGCTGGGACAGACTTTACAGATTCTGACAGTTAGGTACCTTGTTGGGAGAACTGGGGTTCTGGGACAACTGGACAGTGCTGTCCAGCACTGCCCAGTGGAGGGTTGGTTTGCTGATGGAGGTCGGGACCAGTTGTCGCAACGCTTAAGGTCTCAGCAGCTTCGGGCTGCCCAGGAGTACCTGCCGTCCAAGTTTCAGCTTGATCCGACGAGAACTCAGCTCCGTCTGAGTCGTTCTTCGCCTCCTGCTCTTCTGGTGGCACCTGCCCTCCTAACGGGTTTCCCTGTCCCTCTGGTTGTTTCATGCTTCAAGTAACCAGTTCCATCCTGTCAACTACAACTCGGGTAGGTCGTCCATCAGCAAAACCATTAGTCACTGTACAGCACTGTACAGCTCGCCACAGCCCATTACAGCGCCCACAGCACCACAGGAAAGTCCCCCCCTGTACAGTGCTGTCACAGTCCTGTACAGTCCTGTACAACTACTACGCTTTTTTGTAATCCCACTACCATTTTTTACTAATGCCACTACTACGGTTTTTTCCTAATCCCATTACCATTTTTTGCTAATACCACTACTACGCTTTTTTCCTAATTCCACTACTGTTTTTTGCTAATACCACTACTACGCTTTTTTCCTAATCCCACTACCATTTTTTGCTAATACTACTACTACGCTTTTTTCCTAATCCCACTACACTTTCAAGCTAATAGAACTATCACTCCATCACACAGAAATCAAATCAAATGTAGTAGTATATTCAAAGTCAAGTACTACCACATAATAGACTAATAGTACTACGCTTTTTTGCTAATAACACTACCTATTACACTTTTTACTAATAGTACTACGCTTTTTCCTAGTACTACTACCCTTTTTCCTAATACTACTACCCTTTTTACTAATACTACTACGCTTTTTCCTAATACTACTACACTTTTCCTAATAGTACTATGCTTTTTTCTACTACCACTACACTTGTGGGTAATCAAATGTGTGGTAGTAGTGGGCTAGTGGCATACACTACCCTATAGTAGGAATTGGCCATTGTTTGGTCAGCTTTGGCTGCTTGCGCGAAAGGCGTGAGTTTTGGTGTCCACTATATCGCTTTTTTGGGTATTTTTGTGACTTTGCAAAATTTTGAGGCATTAGTGGCTGTGCCCACTACACAACAATTCATGACTACGCTTTTTTGCTAATCAACACTACTGTACATTTCCTAGTCACACTACAAATATTTGGTAGTCCAAAAAAGCGAAATTTTACTACACCTTTGGTAATCAAAACTGTAAACAGGGCAGCCTGTGTGATTGTACTCAGTACAACGTAAAGTCAACGACACGTGATAAGGTAGTTCATGTACACTACAGAGCAACCGTCCAAGTACTGTACCATTGAAGAATTGATGTGCGAACACTGAAATTTGCAGGTGGTGGCAGCGTGGGAGTTGCCCGATAAGATGAAGCCCCTGGCAGGTGAGGCCGTGCACGGGCGACTCATTCAAGGGGGCTCTTGGGGCAACGCACAGGCCACAAGGTTCTGGAGGGCCCGAGGGGCTCTGTTCACAATCTCACTGCATGTATCTACTGTTCTAGCTAGTACCGAAAATGCGTGGGGAAAGGCTTGTAAAGTCACTTCACACTACGAAATGTGCGGGCGGGATTGCAAATTTTCCCTGGAAGAAGGTTGGCTGAGTGCAAATTTTTGCTGCACAGCAAGTACCTATTTTGCAGTGTCAACCCGATCCCGGAAGGGGAGAACGTATTCTCCTATAGATGGAAACATACCAGTGCAGTGATCAGGTACTCGAACATTTTGAGGGGTCTCGTCCTCAGTGGGTTGTCGAACGCCGGAAGAAGCATGATGTCGGAGGCGGTCAATAAGACACCCACCCAAAGTGGTAGTGAAGGGAACAGAACGACAAGGGTGATAGCAGACCCGACCATCTCTGCCAAGTCGGTACTGATGATGGCGATCTCTGAGAGGACGTACAGCGGATACAGCACTCCCCAGCGCCATAGCATCTTGTGCCGAGGGCAGTCATGGAGCAGCAGTCTGCAATGAGATGCGAAATCTAACAAGAGTGAGCGAGAAAGATTGGAGAAACATTCGGATAGGCTCATTACCTAGGCCAGTTACTACTCCCAATCGACCAGCGAGAACCTGTGAGAAGAAAGTGTCACCAATGAAAGTAACGACCACAGAAAAGAAGGAAACCTGGAGGACGGCCGCCAACAGTCCAGCAGGGAGGACACAGAAAAGGAGACTGTATCCAAACTGCGACCCTGCCTGGATATCGACTCCCCAGTTACCGCTGAAGGGGGTCAGCTTTGACGGAAGCAAAGGTCCTCGAAGCAACGACTCACGGATCGAAGTACACGACAGAGCACACGATGCCCACGCCTGTGTGTGTTCGAGCATGGTGATACACTCGCCAAGCGACCTTGTACACAATGGAAGACCAGTGGGCCCCTTTCTGGTTTGTTCTCGGGAATGACAGGTACCGACATGGTGGTAGAGGAGCTCGGGAATGTTTGGGTCGTGCGTTTCTACACCCACAAGTGGTAATTCTACTGGACTAGAGAGGAGCGTGGACACGCATGTGAGGGGCTCAAATCTGGAATCAGTCATCTCTTTCATGAGTCTGTGAATGAAATAAACGAGAACGTAAGGACTCGGAACGACTTACAATCATTGACAGGGGCAGCACAGTTCCGACGACGTCACGACAAAAACCGGCGTGTTCGTCCGCACGGTGTCTATGATACACATCGTGCTAACGGTCGATACAGTTCGCGCCGGCCAACGAGCATGCGGCCAGCGGGCGGGGGTCACGTGACCGCTGCCTCGCAAATTCGGGCTCATTTCCATACAAAAATAGCTATTTTTTTTGGGACCATTCCGTAGATATCGTCCCGAGCTTGCCTAGAGTAGCACTAATATGGGTATGAAGGGGGGTTAAACGAGCATCTGACTTTACATTATCAATGTTACAACTTTGGACTATGTGAAAAGTGCGCGGCAACAACCGTGCCAGAAAAGGAAAGAAATTCTGTCGTCCGACGGTTCCCACGGGAATTATGGTGCTGGAGAAACCTTGCCAAGCAAGGTAATCAAAACTGTAAACATTTCACTAGTCAAACACTAATCAACACTACACTTATTTGGTAGTCAAAAAAGCGGACTTTACTACACTTTTGGTAATCAATAGTCTACACAACACTTTGCTAATCAAACACTACAAAACACTACACTTATTTGGTAGTCAAAAATGCGAACTTTACTACACTTATGGTAATACCCATCTACACTACACTTTGCTAATCAAACACTACAAAACACTACCCTTATTTGGTAGTCAAAAAAGCGCACTTTACTACACTTTTGGTAATACACATCTACACTACACTTTGCTAATCAAACATTACAAAACACTACACTTATTTGGTAGTCAAAAAAGCGCACTTTACTACACTTTTGGTAATACACAGCTACATTACAACTTGCTAATCAATTACTAACCAACACTATACTTATTTGGTAGTCAAAAAAGCGCACATTACTACACTTTTGCTAATCAAAACAACTACACTGATTAGGTAATCAAAAATGCGCCACAACTCTTCACTTTTGGTAATAAAATGTACACTACACTACACTAATTGTATATTGCCTATATCTCAGCCATTTTTGCATGGATGGATGACATAAGCATACCTCTGGGGTCCTCTAGTCAGGCACTACAACTTTCATTATGACATCTTTGAAATTTAATTTTTGAGACATCCAATTTTTTCAGTATTTTGCATTTTTCTCACCCATTTTTGGGCATATTGATGAGATAAGGATATTCCCACAATCCTGTGATCCAGCCCCACAACTTTCATTATGACATTGTGGCTGTACAGTGACATCTGTGAGATGCCCCTATCTCTGTAGCACTGTGTGTCTGTAGGCCTGTAGCTCTGTGGGAGCCTGTGGGGAACTGTGACATGGTAATGTCACACAATTGTCACACTGTACCTGACTGTGCACTGTCACACTGTCACACTGTGGCACTGTGGGACACTGTGACATCACTGTGGCACTGTGGCCTCTGTGCCAAAAAGGTGGTTTTGCTGATGAAAGTTGGGCAAAATGCGCCAACTCTGAAGGAGGAAACCACTGGGAAGGACCCAGGAACATCGCAGGGGGTCCCTAGAATGTCCTCACGACGCACTGCGGCGTCGTGAGGCCCGCTGGTTCCTTATCCACAGCCAGTGCCCACACTGGCTGTAAGGAGGTCATCCAGGGCTAAAAAGCCGCCAATTAGCGATGATGACCCAAGATACTTTGTCAATGCTTACCAGAAGGGCACCTTGATGCAAAGGAAGGTCGACGAGAGGCCTGACAACGAGCAGCAACGAGGTAGTAGTGGTGTGGGGGGAGATGCGACTGCGAGCGAGTCAAACACGTCATGCTGTGACAGTGACACGAGTGAGCCACAACACCAAGCTTACAACGCAAGCTCTGCGTGCGACTACGAGCCAACAACCTTCGAGGAGGCTGTTAGCCGCACGGATGGCAATCGCTGGTACTCAGCGATGGCCGAGGAGCTCTTGATGTTCGAGAGGCTGGAGTTGTACGAGGCCATTGAGCGTCCTCGTGGTAGAAAAGTCATAGATTCAAAGTGGGTATACAAAATTAAGAGGGGACCAACAGGCGAGATAGAGAAGTACAAAGCTCATCTTGTTGCGAAGGGATTCACCCAGGTGCATGGGGTGGATTATACTGATACTTTTGCCCCTGTGGCGAAATTTACTACCATTCGAATCTTGCTAGCACTCGCTGCCAAGTATGATCTCGAGTTACATCAAATGGATGTCAAGTCTGCTTTTCTCAATGGCAGGCTCGACGAGGAGATCTATCTACGACCACCCCCTGGCTTCCAGGGCTCACCAGACACTGTCTGGAGGCTGCACCGAGCTCTCTATGGACTGAAGCAAGCCCCGAAGGCTTGGTACACTCGTCTTAGAGAGGTTTTTGAATCCCTCGGGTTCACTCGGAGTGAGGCTGACCACAGCCTATTCTACAAGGTAGAGGATGTAATGGCCTGTACTTTTTCACTACTAGTTGTAGCGTACTCTTAGCGTAGTTTACCATATTTGTCCACTCTCTGGTTAGAGTTACTTAGACACGCTCATAGACACTTTACTTAGTCAGCTGATTCGTCAGCGTAGCCACATTGACTCAGCATGGAGCGCTGCAGCCAATAGCGTTTATCTCTCTTTGTTTGGCTTGTTCTACGAGGTTCCACGGTACAAACACTCTAGTTAGTATAAATACCGTCTCTCTTGTCGTAGACACGCCAATTGAGTTCATTTGTGCATCGTGCATTAACTCAGTTCCCTTCATCCTCATCCTTCTATCAGTCAAGGAGTGACCGATAACAGTCTTTGGATTGTTAGTGTTACACTTGAACTCGATTCTACCAGTTATCCCTCACTCCGCTTGCACCCAGGCATATAGGGCAACGTATACCCGGACTCCAGTGTTAAGGAGCTCCATCTTCTCGCTTTTCTTTCTTCACGAGACGCTGCCTTTAGTCTCGTCCCCTTTACGGCAGGGGGTTGTATTGAAGAAGAACCGTAGTCAGTAGTCCCGCTGTCCGTCAAGGGCAGTGTGAAGGCGTAACCCACATTAGGGGGTGGAAACGCATAGCTTATAGTAGTTCCCCTACATCAAGGGAGGTAGAAAGCGTACTACCGTATTCCTACTAGTTCCTATGATACTTGAGACAGAGTACCACCACTGAGGGCAGGGAAAATCTCATCAACATTCCTCGTGTCAAGAAGTTGGAGTCTTTGGCTCCCCGTATTAGGTTCTCTCCTTACCTTAAAAAGGAAGAGTCGCCCGCTCCCCCACTCCTGTTCGCTCGGGAAGTAACACCCCTCGAGCAACAAATCTTTGGAACTCCCGAACCTCTTCTCCCTCGCCTCTCTCCTCTTCCCCTTCGCTCTCCCTCCCCCGACCCCAACTTACTGGGTTTCGTTCTGCACGTCCCGTACAACTTACGGAACAGACGAACTGTCATCCCTCCTCCTCGCCTTCCCGTGGTCTTAACCGATTTCCGTCAAGATGGACCAGTTCACCCAGGACCAGCTGCACTTTATGCAGCAAATGACTGCCATGATCATGGCCCAGGTCGCCAACCAGGTGGCCCAGCACGTCGCCGGTGCCGTGGCAGGAATGCAGCAGCCGGCGGGCGCAGGGGCCACCGCGAACCCTAATCAAAACGTTGACCCCACGAAACGGGGCATAGCCGACCCAGGGATGTTTGATGGGTCGATCAGTAAATTCGAGGAATGGTGGGCCAAGATGAAGGCCTACATTATCGTGGCGAGCCAGACCAGCCCTAGGGCCAGGAATCTCGCAGTCTGGTCGAGGATGACTGGACCAATCGCTGGGGCATACGCGCGGGCGCGTATTGACACGTGTATGGCGGCAGGGGCCTGGCCGTCCTATGATGATCTCGTGGCCGAAGTGGAGGCGCGCTTCAGGCCGCTTCACAACAAAGACTGGGCTAAGGAACAGCTCAGTAAAATTCGCCAAGGCTCGGCTAGGACGGAGGAGTTCCTGGCCAAGTTCAATGCTCTAAGGACCGCATCTGGGGTATCCGATGATTACGCTATCTTCATGCTGGAAAGGGCACTCCGCCCTGAAATTGTTCAGCAAATCTTTGTCCAGGGGCGTCGAAAAGATACCTGGGCAGAGTACAACGTGGAGGCCAGGTGTCTCAGTGCTGCCCTGGAGGCAGTCAGAATCAAGACCGGCAGCACGTCCTCTCGATGGGGACAGAACTTTTCTCGACCCTCGCCTGGGGTTACAACAGGGCAAGGCGCACCCATGGATATCGGGGCTGTGCAAGGCGGATTGGGAAGCCGCCCTAAAAAGGACTTCTCGAATTATCAATGCTATGCATGCGGCCAGAAAGGCCATATACGTCCGCATTGCCCGCAGGACAGGAACAAAGGCAAAGGGCGCCAGGTGCGCTCTGAAGGTGTCGACCCACGGCTTGCCGCTATGGATGGGATGACTTTCGAACAGATCGTCGCCCATATCTCTAAGTTAAAAGAATCGGAGCTGCAGTGAAGTCGGGTCCTGCAGCCTCGGACAATGTTAGTACTGGACTTGTTTCTTTTCTTCCATATAGTTTCTGTTCTCGTTGCATTTCGGTTCCTTCTAAAAATAGTACAAAAGAAAACACAAAAATAGAAAATACAAAAGCACAAAAAAGGGTTTCGTTTTCGGACATAGTTACTGTAAATAGGTTTTCTCCTCTCTCTGTAGATAGCATGGACGATGATTCGGACTTTGTACCTACACCGTCTGCTGAAGGGTCCCGAAAGGGCTCGGGACCGGACGTAAAACTGGCTCCGCTTAATTCTTCGGTGTATAAAACCTCCAAAAATAGTGTTTCGGAAGGATCCGAGTCGGTTAGCGATGCTCAGGCGACAGTACTGCCGAAATCCCGAGTTCGCACGCTCAACTTAAAGGATCACATATCGGTTCCTATTGTTATTCGCACTAGGAAGGGTGACGCACACGCTGTGCAGGCCTTGTTGGATTCCGGTGCTACAGGTGTTTTCGTGGACGCCAAATTCATTGATCGAAAAAAGCTTCCAAAGTTGTCTCTCCCACATGCTGTGGACGTATTTAATGTCGATGGTACTCTCAACTCCGCTGGAAGGATTACGCATCAGGTGCCTCTTAGAGTTCAGTTCGGAGATCACTTCGAAGAGTTAGTAGCCAATGTCACAGATCTGGGATCTCACGACATGATTTTGGGTCACATGTGGCTTGCCACTCACAACCCGGAAGTCAATTGGAAAACCGGTGAAATCTCGATGAAGAGGTGTCCTCGTAGTTGCAGGCAACTCGTGCCGAAGCCGGCCTTCGTCAGACGTATCGAAAAGGAGGAGGTCCAGGCCCTCGAAGACTGGCATAATATATTCAGAGCCGACAAGCAGGAGGCTCCTAAAAAGGACAAAACCCCTGAAGAACTGGTTCCGAAGGAATACCACGAGTATTTAAGCATCTTCTCTGTCCAGGAATCCGAATGCATGCCGCTTAGGAAACCTTGGGACCACGCGATAGAACTTAAGGAGTCGTTTGTTCCAAAAAAGGGAAGGTTGATCCCTCTCAGCCCTGATGAGCAAACCGAAGTTAGTAACTTCGTTGACGGACAACTCAAGAAGGGTTATATTCGGCCCAGTAAATCACCGCAGACTTCTCCCGTGTTCTTCGTCCCTAAAAAGGA
Source organism: Pisolithus albus (assembly GCA_024613165.1). Lineage (NCBI taxonomy): Eukaryota > Fungi > Basidiomycota > Agaricomycetes > Boletales > Pisolithaceae > Pisolithus > Pisolithus albus. Next base: position 164,000 of record JANFAB010000036.1, read on the forward strand.
TGGAAAGAAGCGAATGGTACAGGATTACCGTTATTTAAATGAGCATACAGTCAAGAACTCGTATCCGCTCCCGCTCATCTCGCAGCTTGTTGACAAGTTGAAAGGCTGTACATTATTTACGAAGATGGACCTTAGGTGGGGATACAACAACATCCGGATCAAGGAAGGTGACGAGTGGAAAGCCGCTTTCGTCTGTCACCGTGGAGCCTTCGAGCTGCTGGTTATGTTCTTTGGTTTGTGTAATTCCCCCGCCACGTTCCAGAATATGATGAACGACATCTTCGCTGATATGGAGGACGTTCTAGTAGTGTATATAGATGATCTTATGATATTTACGAAGACGGACGATGAAAAGGAGCATGACAGGATCATGCTAGAGGTGCTTAGAAGGTTGAAGGAGAACGACTTGTTCGTCAAACCGGAGAAATGCTTATTTAAACAAAAAGAGGTCGACTTTCTGGGTATGATAGTTGGCATGAATGGAGTTAAGATGGATCCCGCTAAAGTCGCTGCTGTGCGCGATTGGCCAGTTCCCACTTCTGTTCGTGGAGTTCGAGGCTTCCTTGGCCTTGCGAACTTCTACTGACGGTTCATAAAGAATTTCGTGCAGGTCGCGCGCCCCCTTAATGATCTCACTAAAAAGGACACTCCGTTTCTCTGGTCCGACAAGTGCCAAGTAGCATTTGATACGTTAAAAGAAGCCTTCACGACCGTGCCTATTCTTATGTTCCCCGATCAGGATCGGAAGTTCCGCTTAGAAACCGATGCCTCGGATTACGCGACCAGAGCCGTGCTCTCGGTGGAATGCGATGACGGTCTCTGGAGACCAGTTGCCTATTTGAGTCACTTGCTTAGTGGAGCAGAGCTAAATTATACGGTTCACGACAAGGAGATGCTAGCCATCATCCGTGCTTTAGAGCAATGGCGTCACTACCTCGAGGCGACCCTGTACCAATTTGAAATCTGGACGGATCACCACAACCTTAAATGGTTTATGACGTCGCAGAAGCTTCAACCATGCCAGGCGCGTTGGGCGCAGTATTTTAGTCGTTTTAACTGTGTTATCGTCCACAAACCAGGAGTTTCAATGGGACGACCAGATGCTCTCTCCCGCCGCAAAGACTTGGTAGAAAATCGCGAAAACGCTAAATCAGAGGAGTCGTTATTTATTAAACCTGAACAAGTGCGCGCTGTGCGCTTAGAAAATCCCTTCATAGAAGAACTGCGCAGTGTAACGGCCGAGGTTGACGCTGGAATGCTCAACCGACGCGACGGTTTGCTGTATGACGGAGACAAAGTTTTCGTGCCCGAGGCACTTAGACAGAAGGTTCTCGCTGCTCTTCACGATTCACCCCTAGCGGGTCATCGAGGTGTAAAAGGAACTCAGGAGTTGATCACACGCTGGTTCACGTGGTCTACCTTGAAGCCCGATGTCGAGGAGTACGTAAAGCACTGTCAGACGTGTCAAGCTAGCAAGTCTAGTAACAAGCCGCCGGCAGGCGAACTCAAATCTTTACCCATCCCTGATGGGCCTTGGAAGGACCTTATGACCGACTTCATGGATATAGGAGTCAGGAGCTCCTCTGGAAAGTCTTATGTCTTAGTCGTCGTCGATCGGTTCTCTATGGAAGCAGAGTTCATCCCCTGTACTGAAAAGGAAACTGCCGCTAGTACGGCTGGGCTTTATTTAACTCACGTCTGGAAGCATCACGGCCTTCCCCGGTCTCTCGTCTCGGATCGCGGACCACAATTCGCATCCCAGTTTTCGAAGGAGTTATTTAAAATGTTGGGTGTCGAGCAGAAGCTCTCGACGGTGTTTCATCCACAGACGGATGGTCAAACGGAGCGGTTGAACTGCGAAATTCAGCAGTATCTATGGATGTATGCAAACCATCAGCAGGAACAATGGGAGGATTGGCTTCCCCTAGCTCAATTCGTGTACAATAACTCCAAATCTTCTTCTACTGGCAAGTGCCCCTTTGAAGTTACTCGTTCGTATACACCAGGAATGGGTGTCGAGCCGACGACTTCTAAGGTAGAAGCAGCAGAGGAGACCGCTAAAGACTGGTTCCAGGTGTTCCAGGATGTGCGCGAAAGTTTGGGAAAAGCTAGGACTCTTCAGAAAACTCAGGCAGATAAGCGACGATCCCCTTCCCCTGCTTACTCCATAGGCTCACAGGTTTGGCTGGCTACCGACCACTTATCGCTGAAGGATCGGCAGAGCCGAAAGTTGACCGAAAAGTGGATAGGCCCGTACGAGGTCTCGGATGTTTTACCCAACGCCGTTAAATTAAAGTTGCCGTGCTCGATGCGCATACACCCAGTAGTGAACGTTTCACGGGTGAAACCTTATCTCGGCACTCTTGATGGGCAACCGGTTACTCGGCCCAGCCCACAATGGGTCACGGATGAAGGAGACGTCGAGTACGAAGTTGAGAAGGTGGTTGATTCCCACTTGAAGCGTGGTAATCTTCAGTTCCTCGTCCATTGGAGGGGATACCCAGAAGAAGATCGCACTTGGGAGCCTAGATCTGCTCTTAAGAACGCCCAGGAGGCGATAGACGATTTTTACAAGCTCCACCCCAGTGCCCCCCGGAAACTTCGTTTACTCTCGACCGAGGGTCTCTTTTTCTCCGTTGTACCCGACCCTTTGACTGCTGTGCAGCCTATCTGGTCTCGCCTGGAAGTCAAGCCATAGGAGGGGATAGTGTAACGGCCCGTACTTTTTCACTACTAGTTGTAGCGTACTCTTAGCGTAGTTTACCATATTTGTCCACTCTCTGGTTAGGGTTACTTAGACATGCTCATAGACAATTTACTTAGTCAGCTGATTCGTCAGCGTAGCCGCATTGACTCAGCATGGAGCGCTGCAGCCAATAGCATTTATTTCTCTTTGTTTGGCTTGTTCTACGAGGTTCCACGGTACAAACACTCTAGTTAGTATAAATACCGTCTCTCTTGTCGTAGACACGCCAATCAAGTTCATTTGTGCACTTGCGCATTAACTCAGTTCCTTACCCTCAGCTCTATATCAGTCAAGGAGTGACCAATAACAGTCTTCGGATTGTTAGTGTTACAGAGGACGGTGTCCTAATTATTGTGGCTGTCTATGTAGATGACAAGTTGATCTTGTCGAGGAGTCGAGAGGCTATCGAGCGACTCAAAGCTCAGCTCTCAGCAGAGTATGAACTCTCGGATCTTGGAGAGGCTCACTGGCTTCTGGGGATGGAGATTATCCGGGACTGTGACAAGGGCTTTATTGAGCTCTCGCAGAAACGGTACATCGAGACCATTCTGCAGCGCTTCAGCATGCAGGATGGGCGTTCAGTGGGTACTCCGATCGAGCAGAGTCTTAAGCTCAAGAAACTAGATAAACCGGAGTCTGATCTCGAACAGTATCAGAGTGCTCTTGGGGCGCTGATGTATGCTATGCTAGCTACTCATCCCGACATTGCCTTCGCAGTGGGTGCCTTGAGTAGACATGCTGCTGCCCCAGGCGAAAAACATATGATAGCCCTTAAATGGGTCTATCGATACCTTCGTGGTACTGTAGACTTTCGTCTCAGGTATACCACTGCATCTGAGACAAACAATTTTCATTAGGGGTATTTCCTTATTTGGACAGTGGTAGTTACCGTGATTCTTGTAAATCGCTAAGTGATAGTTGCCGGGCCTATTTGGTCTAAATTAGCTGACACGGCTCCTCTGATCGAGCAGAGTCTTAAGCTTGAGAAACTAGATAAACCGGAGTCTGATCTCGAACAGTATCAGGGTGCTCTTGGGGCGCTGATGTATGCTATGCTAGCTACTCGTCCCGACATTGCCTTTGCAGTGGGTGCCTTGAGTAGACATGCTGCTGCTCCAGGCGAAAAACATATGATAGCCCTTAAATGGGTCTATCGATACCTTCGTGGTACTGTAGACTTTCGTCTCAGGTATACCACTGCATCTGAGACTACCCCTATTGGGTATGTAGATGCGGACTGGGCGGCCGACATCAATGATCGCTGCTCTATTACTGGCTACGTATTCACTCTTTGTGGTGGTGCAGTAAGTTGGTCTTTGAAGAAGCAATCTTCAGTAGCTCTTTCGAGTACTGAAGCTGAGTATATGGCCATCTCTGCCGCTGTAAAAGAGGCTGTTTGGATCCGCACTTTGCTCAGAGAAATTGACTCGGTCACACGAAAGGATCCTATCTCTCTTCGTGTGGATAATCAATCTGCAATCTCCCTTGCAAGTAATCTATGTTTCATGATCGTACGAAACATATTTCCATTCGCCATCACTTCATTCGAGAGAAGATCGAGTCGGGTGATGTTTCTGTGACCTACTTGTCTACCAATGAGCAAGTAGCCGATATCCTTACTAAGGGACTCTCTAGGGAGAAACATATTCGGTTTTCTATGGGTATGGGTATTTTTTCTAGTTGAGATATTCACCGTTGAGGGGGCGTGTTGTGACATGGTCCCCTGACCTGTCTTTGTTTGCACCAGTAATATCTTACATAATATTTTCCGTATGGTTCAACTGTTTATACCTAACTCCGTACTTGTTCCTACCATCACCTTCTATCAAAAAGAAGCTTCCTTACTCGTTCATCTCTCAACAGCCGGTGACTTCGACGTAGATAACGTCATGCACCACATTAATTACATGTGCACCTGGGACTGACGACATAGTTCCTAAGAGAAAAAAGGGTCCATGCATTGACACTCTAATTAAAGTTCCGTTGGAATATGCCGGGTGGTATGGAAATGGAATCTAATAGAATAGCTTACCTCTTTACCCCTAGCCGTCCCCACTGGCCCACCGTCCTCGATGTCCTCGACAATGTCTGTAGGAATGATGTCGTCATTACTGACATCAAACGAGTCAAATGGATCGCTTCTAACTTCACCATCACCCATGAACACGGCATTCCAGTTGTCTTTCCCATTGCTGCATGTCCCTGATGTGCATTTCTCTCAGGCAAATGAGGTGTCGATGACCTCATTCCCCACATTCATGAATGTAAGTACATTCATTAGAAAGCAGTGCTTATCGCCACATCAGTTTTAGGGCGCATATAGTCATGAATCCAAACATCTCGGCCTTCTACAAGAACGCACAAAGCTCCTCGAAGGACAAGTGATGAAGCTTACTATAGAAAACACCACCCTTAGGTATGCAGACCTATTCTATGGCTCATAGCTATATTAACATATCTAAATAGGACAGCCTTCCAGTGCCTGGCAGGTGCCGTGGGTTTACATGATGTGGACCCTTGCCAGCTTGATGGCACTTCCTTTCTTCAAACATTTACGAAACCGAAGGTGGAACCAGCACTGCCAACGCGAAACAACTACCCATCGGTCTGCTTCTGGGACCAAGAGGATTGGGATAAGTATCTCGAGTCACCCAAAGGACAGATGAGCAAACGAGGAACCATGGGCTTCCTCGAGGATAAGGATGGCAATCCACCTTCACGCGAGACGGTGAAAGCAATCCGCAAACTTCTTCGCGGAGGCTGGGTGGAACTTGTACACAAGGACGTTGTGCCTCCGTCATGGGGGAAACTTTCTGCTGGCGCCCGCCAGTTCATTCACAACCTCATGGAACGTAGTTTTCCTGATTTCAAACTCGCTAACAATGGCTGGAAACTCGACTACCTCGCTAGTACAACATACCCTGCCTGGCAGAAAGGGACGTTGGATGACAATGGTAGGTGGAAGCAGAAGAAAGGGAAGGGGTTCAAAATTGAGGACGACGAGAACGATAACGATGGTGACAGTACGGACGAAGTGGGTATGAAACGGAAGGCTTTGGTTTGCAAGTCGGAGGCAGGACCAGGGAAACGTTTGAAAGGTACGTGGCGTGCATATTCACCTTGATGAAGCTAACGACCATTTGCGAGGGGAGCACACGGAAGAAGACGACTCTCCCCCTTCCGACATGTTGACTACTTCCTTCGAATCATCCGCTGTGGTTCTTCCAGCGGCGATACATACTATCAACACTGCCTGTGACATCGAAGTCCTGTCTCCCTTTTCTGATGCTCTCTGCGACCGTGTGGAGGAGAGCACTCAGTGCAACTCGGATGCCAACCCTAGTGCCGTGACTATAAACCCACTGTGAGTAGCTCTCATTTTTTAGGACTGAAACTAATGCTGCTATAATCTAGTGCTGCACTTGCACTTGCTGCATCCAAGGCACGAGATATCCCACCACTCCCTCTGCTCGATCCTTCTCAAGAATCGCAACCCAGTTGCATGGGTTCAAATGAGACGGCATCCAAAGTAAGACCATGCCGTTCTGCCGACTGCGACATCACCACCATCGGCTACGTCAACGCCGTCCCCCCCTGTGGTCGACAATAGCATGGCAGCGCCAGTCAGCAAATCCACCAAGGGCGGCAAGGCTAAGATGCGCCCCGGTCCAGCTAAAAACGGATGGTACGTTTCAATTAGCTCGCTCTAACATTCTACCTATGCGTTCTTAGTAATTTATGCGCTCACCGCTGGCAAAAGCAAGTCCAATCGAGTGGATCGACCAAAGAATTTCAAAAATACTATAACAGCCTGACTTCTGCACAATGAATGGCATACGACAACAAGGCTGCTGTCCTCATAAGTTTTTGTTCACAGTTGTGCCATTCCTAATACTTCCAGACAGGCCACAAACAACACCTGGGATGCGAAGAGCATCTGCAACAGCGCCCTCCACTAGAAACAACATTCCACTCGTACATCGCATCGCGCATTCAGATTCCAATCGCTCATCAAATACCCAGCACCTCAGCACTTCACTCAGACGTTCTGACAGCCATATTCTCTGCATCGTGTTTCCCAGCTTTGATTAGAGCTGTAATTCTGTATAGTATCGCATGTGCAATGGAATAAGATTCGGTCACATTAGAGCATATTCTGCAACAGGGAAAAAACTCGTAGGGATCATATCCAATCAGAACTAACAATATCATATAACGGAGTACTCCTGCACCCAGCATATGAGTGGATATAACATTTTATGACTTGTGCAAAATTATAATATGGCGTCACACAGGACTCTGCCCCAAAATGTCGCAAATATGATTTTTTGTCTAGGTTTCGTAGTAGAATATGTCGAGATATGTCTTGTGTTCACAGCCACCCCAAATCTCATATTCTGTCACACGGGGTCACACCCAGTGATGTCCAGTTTTCACTGGGAATCACCAGTCTGGCATGGTGATTTCCCAGCCTACTATGGTCAGAGGTACACTTGCCAAAGGTAGCAGTGTACTTCATTAGCATAAGTGTCATGGTGACTACCCAAAATATAAGTGTAGTGTAAATCATTAACAAAAGTGTAGTCTTAACAGTCCATTAGGAAAAGTATAGTGGTCTGCATTTTTGACTACCAAATTGTAGCATAGTTCATTAGCAAAAGGGTAGCATTCATTAGGGAAGTGCATAGTGGTTGACACCTTTGACTCTCAAGTGTAGAGTAGTTCATTAGCAAAAGTGCAGTCTACTTCACTACTAGGACAAGTGTAGTGGTCCACACATTTGATACCCCAGCATAGTATAGTTCATTAGGAAGGGTTGGTGATTCACCAGAACAGGGTGGTGATTCACCATGCCCATCTGGAGATCCACCATGTCAGTCTAGAGATTCACCAATCATTTACATAGTAAGGCCTATTTTAATGTCCTAAATAAGGTCCATTTTGGTCTGGAGAATGTCCCATATCATCCAAAATAAACACTGGAGAATGTCCAAAATAAGGTCCATTTTGACCTGGAGAATATCCCATATCATCCAACATAAGGTCTATTTTACACTGGAGAATGTCCAAAATAAGGTCCATTTTGGCTTGGAGAATATCCCATATCATCCAACACAAGGTCTATTTTACACTGGAGAATGTCCAATTTGGACCCCAGGCACTCTATCATACCCCACAATAAATATATTATTTATGGAGAAAAGGTCTTTCTCCAACTTTCTTTGGTGATTCTCCAGGCATGGTGATTCACCAGCACCAGCTGGGAATTCCCAACCCCAGTAGACCTATTAGGTATATACATCTGTAGAAATATATAGACCTAATAGGTCCCCGAGGGGGGGTGACTGAAGTGGGACGGGCCTGTCCATGAGATGATGCCGGACTGCGCAACTCATGGATGGGCCCTCCTGTGATATACTGCACAATGACACAACACATGGACAGGCCCTCCCATGATATGGTGCCCAATGACACAACACATGGATGGGCTGTGCCATGATATACTGGCCCACATCAGCAAACCCACATTTTTTCTGCTACATCTGGTTTGTCTGATTTGACTGATATGACTGACGGTACTTGCAGCAGACCAATAGGCAATCAGTTCATCAGTCAGTCAGTCAATTCAGTTCTATCATTGGGATTAGAAACCCAGCCAGTCAGTCATCAGTACATGCAGTTCTATCACTGAAATCAGAAAGCAAGTTACTCAGTGAGTCAGCTCATCCAGTTCTCTCAGTCAAATCAGAAGATCTGCATGTAAGGTGATCCAGTTCTGTCAGTTAAAGCAGCTGAAGATAAGTCAGTCAGTCAGTCAGTCAGTCAGTCAGTGAACAGTCAATTGTCAGAACTGTCAGACTATAAGTTACTCAGCATACCAGCATGTCAGAACAGTAATACTAGATGTTACTCAGGATACTAGCCTTCCAGAACAGTCAGGTTATAAGTCAGTCAGTACACTAGCTTTCCAGGACTGTCAGATTATAAGTACTTGGGACACTAGCTTTTCAGAACAGCAGACTATCAGTTACTCAGTACACCAGCTTGTCAGAACAGTCAGACTATAATTAAGTGACCCAGGCAGTAAGCTTGTCAGAACTCTCCATCAGCAAAACAGTAGATTTAATACAGAGGCACAGAGTGGCAGACCCACAGATGGTACAGATTTTCCACAGAGCAAGTACAGACCCTACAGCCCCACAGACCCATAGATGTAACCATTAATTTGCCCATATCTCACCCAAAAAAAGAGATATTACTAAGGTAATCATATTCCCATGGTCCTGTGATCATAGGCAACAACTTTCATTATGACATCATGACTGTACAATGACTCTCCAAGTCTACACAGATGTGCTGAGGCAATTTCAATCAGAGTTTGAATTTCGTAAACATTGATTCGCCCATATCTCTCCCAAAAAAGGAGATATTGCGAAGGTAAGCATATTCCCATGGTCCTGTGATCATGGGCTACAACTTTCATTATGACATCATAACTGTACAGCCACTTATATCCTCTGATTGCGCCGGGTCTCCCACAGAACTTTGCAAATATCTCGCCCAAAAATGGAGGTATTGCTAAGGTAAGCATATTCCCATGGTCCTGTGATCATAGGCTACAACTTTTGTTATGACATCGTGGCTGTACAATTACTCCATATAGTAAATTTTTCGACTTCTGAGTCTCCACCAATGTGCTGTGGCAATTTCAAACTCCGATTGAAATTTTTGTGGGGGTGTATATAAACCTGCTCACTCCGGCAACACAACTCTTTCCTCCACCACCACCATCTCCCCTTGTTGTAACGCTTATAATCACAAGGACTATACTCGGTTACTCCTTGACTGATAGAGAGCAGAGGATAGAGGAAAGAGTTAATGCAACAGTGCACAAATGAACTCGATTGGCGTGTCTACGACAAGAGAGACGGTAATTATACTAACTAGAGTGTTTGTACCGTGGAACGTCGTAGAACAAACCAAACAAAGAGGGAGAAACGCTATTGGCTACAGCGCTCCACGCTGAGTCAATGCAGCTATGCTGACGAAGCAGCTGACCAAGTAAAGCGTCTATGAGCGCGTCTAAGTAACCCTAACCAGAGAGTGGATAAATAAGGAGAAGTACGCTAAGACTACGCTACAACAAGTAGTGAAAAAGTACGGGCCGTTACACTATCCCCTCCTATGGCTCGACTTCCAGGCGAGACCAGATAGGCTGCACAGCAGTCAAAGGGGTGGGTACAGCGGAGAAAAAGAGACCTTCGGTCGAGAGTAGACGAAGTTTTCGGGGGGCACCGGGGTGGAGTTTGTAAAAATCGTCTATTGCCTCCTGGGCATTCTTAAGAGCAGACCTAGGCTCCCAAGTGCGATCTTCTTCTGGGTATCCCCTCCAATGCACGAGGAACTGAAGATTGCCACGCTTCAAGCGGGAATCGACAACCTTCTCAACTTCAAACTCGACATCTCCTTCATCCGTAACCCGTTGTGGGCCGGGCCGAGTAACCGGTTGCCCTTCAAGAGCTCCGAGATAAGGTTTCACCCGTGAAACGTTCACTACCGGGTGTATGCGCATCGAGCGCGGCAACTTTAATTTAACGGCGTTGGGTAAAACGTCCGAGACCTCGTACGGGCCTATCCACTTTTCGGTCAATTTACGGCTCTGCCGATCCTTTAGCGATAAATGGTCGGTAGCCAGCCAAACCTGCGAGCCTACGGAGTAAGCAGGGGAAGGGGATCGTCGTTTATCTGCCTGAGTTTTCTGACGAGTCCTAGCTTTTCCCAAACTTTCGCGCACTTCCTGGAACACCTGGAACCAGTCTTTAGCGGTCTCCTCTGCTGCTTCTACCTTAGAAGTCGTCGGCTCGACGCCCATTCCTGGTGTATACGAACGAGTAACTTCAAAGGGGCACTTGCCAGTAGAAGAAGACTTGGAGTTGTTGTACGCGAATTGAGCTAGGGGAAGCCAATCCTCCCATCGTTCCTGCTGATGGTTTGCATACATCCGTAGATACTGCTGAATTTCGCGGTTCAACCGCTCTGTTTGACCATCCGTCTGTGGATGAAACGCCGTCGAGAGCTTCTGCTTGACACCCAACATTGTAAATAATTCCTTCGAGAACTGAGATGCGAACTGCGGTCCGCGATCCGAGACGAGAGACTGGGGAAGGCCGTGGTGCTTCCAGACATGAGTTAAATAAAGCTGAGCCATACTAGCGGCAGTTTCCTTTTCAGTGCAGGGGATGAACTCTGCTTCCTTAGAGAACTGATCGACAACGACTAAGACGTAAGATTTTCCAGAGGAGCTCCTGACTCCTATATCCATAAAGTCAGTCGTGAGATCTTTCCAAGGCCCATCGGGGATGGGTAAAGACTTGAGTTCGCCTGCCGGCGGCCTGTTACTAGACTTGCTAGCTTGGCACGTCAGGCAATGCTTTACGTACTCCTCGACATCAGGCTTCAAGGTAGACCACGTGAACCAGCGTGTGATCAACTCCTGAGTTCCTTTTACGCCTCGATGACCCGCTAGGGGTGAATCGTGAAGAGCAGCGAGAACCTTCTGTCTAAGTGCCTCAGGCACGAAAACTTTATCTCCGTCATACAGCAAACCGTCACGTTGGTCGAGCGTTCCAGCGTCAACCTCAGCCGTTACACTGCGCAGTTCTTCTATGAAGGGACTTTCTAAGCGCACAGCGTGCACCTGCTTGGGTTTAATAAATAGCGACTCCTCAGATTTAGCATTTTCGCGATTTTCTACTAAGTCTTCACGGCGAGAGAGAGCGTCCGGTCGTCCCATCGAAACTCCTGGTTTGTGGACGATAACACAGTTAAAACGACTAAAATACTGCGCCCAATGCACCTGGCGTGGTTGAAGCTTCTGCGACGTCATAAACCATTTAAGGTTGTGGTGGTCTGTCCAAATTTCAAACTGGTACGGGGTAGCCTCAAGGTAGTGACGCCATTGCTCTAGAGCGCAAATGATGGCTAGCATCTCTTTGTCGTGAACCGTATAATTAAGCTCTCCTCCACTAAGCGAATGACTCGAATAGGCAACTGGTCTCCAGAGACCGTCATCGCATTCTACCGAGAGCACGGCTCCGGTTGCATAATCTGAGGCATCGGTTTCTAGTTGGAACTTCCGATCCTGATCGGGGAACATAAGTATAGGCGCGGTCGTGAAGGCTTCCTTTAACGTATCAAACGCTACTTGGCACTTGTCGGACCAGAGAAACGGAGTGTCCTTTTTAGTGAGATCATTAAGGGGGCAGGCGACCTGCGCGAAATCCTTTATGAATCGTCGGTAAAAGTTCGCAAGGCCAAGGAAGCCTCGAACTCCACGAACAGAAGTGGGGACCGGCCAATCGCGCACAGCAGCGACTTTAGTGGGATCCATCCTAACTCCATTCGTGCCAACTATCATACCCAGAAAGTCGACCTCTTCTTGCTTAAATAAGCATTTCTCCGGTTTAACGAACAAGTCGTTCTCCTTCAACCTTCTAAGCACCTCTAGCACGATCCTGTCATGCTCCTTCTCATCGTCTGTTTTCGTGAATATCATAAGATCGTCTATATACACTACTAGAACGTCCTCCATATCAGCGAAGATGTCGTTCATCATATTCTGAAACGTGGCGGGGGAATTACATAACCCAAAGAACATAACCAGTGGCTCGAAGGCTCCACGGTGACAGACGAAAGCGGCTTTCCACTCGTCACCTTCCTTGATCCGGATGTTATTGTATCCCCACCTAAGGTCCATTTTCGTAAATAATTTACAGCCTTTCAACTTGTCAACAAGCTGCGAGATAAGCAGGAGCAGATACGAGTTCTTGACTGTATGCTCGTTTAAATAGCAGTAATCCTGTACCATTCGCTTCTTTCCATCCTTTTTAGGGACGAAGAACACGGGAGAAGTCTGTGGCGACTTGCTAGGCCGAATGTAGCCCTTCTTGAGTTGTCCATCGACGAAGTTGCTAACTTCGGTTTGCTCATCAGGGCTGAGAGGAATCAACCTTCCCTTTTTCGGCACAAATGACTCCTTTAGTTCTATTGCGTGGTCCCAAGGTTTCCTAAGCGGCATGCGTTCGGATTCCTGGACAGAGAAGACGCTTAGATATTCGTGATATTCCTTCGGAACCAGTTCCTCAGGGTTTTTATCCTTTTTAGGAGCCTCCTGCTTGTCGGCTCTGAATATATTATGCCAGTCTTCGAGGGCCTGGACCTCCTCCTTTTCGATACGTCTAACGAAGGCCGGCTTCGGCGCGAGTTGCCTGCAACTACGAGGACATCTCTTCATCGAGATTTCACCGGTCTTCCAATTGACTTCCGGGTTGTGAGTGGCAAGCCATGTGTGACCCAAAATCATGTCGTGAGATCCCAGATCTGTAACATCAGCTACTAACTCTTCGAAGTGATCTCCGAACTGAACTCTAAGCGGTACCTGATGCGTAATCCTTCCAGCGGAGTTGAGGGTACCATCGACATTAAATACCTCCACAGCTCGTGGGAGCGACAACTTTGGAAGCTTCTTTCGATCAACGAATTTAGCGTCCACGAAAACGCCTGTGGCACCGGAATCCAACAAGGCTTGCACAGCGTGTGCGTCACCCTTCCTGGTGCGAATAACAATAGGTACAGCAACGTGATCCTTTAAGTTGAGCGTGCGAACTCGGGATTTTGGCGGTACTGTCGCCTGAGCATCGCTAACTGACTCGGATCCTTCCGAAACGCTATTTTTAGAGGTTTTATTGCTTGGAGAATTAAGCGGTGCCAGTTTAACGTCCGGTCCCGAGCCCTTTTGGGACCCTCCAACAGACGGTGTAGGTATAAAGTCCGAATCGTCGTCCATACTATCTATAGAGAGAGACGAAAACCTATTTACAGTAACTATGTCCGAGAAAGAAACCTTTTTTTGTGTTTTTGTATTTTCTATTTTTGTGTTTTCTATTAAACTACTTTTAGAAGACGAAACTGAGCAGCAACGAGAAGAGAAACTAAAAGGAGAAAATAAAACTAGTCCAGTACAAACATTGTCCGAGCCTGCAGGACCCGATTTCACTGCAGCTCCGATTCTTTTAATTTACTGACATGGGCGACGATCTGCTCGAAAGTCATCCCATCCATCGCGGCAAGCCGTGGATCTACACCCTCGGAGCGCACCTGGCGCCCCTTGCCTTTGTTCCCGGCCTGCGGGCAATGTGGACGAATATGGCCTTTCTGGCCGCATGCGTAACATTGATAGTTGGAAAAGTCCTTTTTGGGGCGGTTACCAGAACCGCCCTGTGCAGCCCCAATGTCCATGGGCGCGCCTTGCCCTGACGTAACCCCGGGCGAAGGTTGGGAAAAGTTTTGTCCCCATCTAGAGGACGTGCCACCAGTTTTGATTCTAACTGCCTCCAGGGCAGCACCGAGGCATCTAGCCTCGACATCATACTCCGCCCAGGTATCCTTGCGGCGTCCCTGAACGAAGATTTGCTGAATAATTTCAGGGCGGAGTGCCCTTTCCAGCATGAAGATGGCGTAATCATCGGATACCCCGGATGCAGTCCTTAAAGCATTGAACTTGGCCAGGAGCTCTTCCATCCTAGCCGTGCCTTGACGAATCTTGCTGAGCTGCTCCCGAGCCCAGTCTTTGTTGTGAAGCGGCCTGAAGCGCGCTTTGACCTCCGCTACCAACTCGTCATAAGTCGGCCACGTGCCGGTTGGGAGACATTGGTCAATATGCGCCCGCGCATATGCTCCGGCCACTGGGCCCGTCATTCTGGACCAGACCATCAAGGTCCTTGCCCAAGGGCTGGTCGACTGGGCTGTAATGATGAAGGCCTTCATCTTGGCCCACCACTCCTCGAACTTGCTTATCGACCCGTCGAACATGCCTGGGTCAGCGATGCCCCATTTCGTGGGGTCAACGTTCTGATTGGGGTTAGCGGCGGCCCCTCTGCCTTGCTGCTGCGGCTGCATGCCTGCCACCGCGTTGACGACGTGCTGTGCCACCTGGTTGGCGACCTGCGCCGTGATCAAGGTAGTCATCTGCTGCATGAACTGCAGCTGGTCTTGGGTAAACTGGTCCATGTCGGAAAGCGGTTAGGACCACAGGGAGTCGGGGAGGAGGGATAACGGTCTGTCTGTTCCGTAAGTTGTAGGGTACGTGTAAGACGAAACCTAGAAGATTTGGGTCGGGAGAGGGGGAGCGAAGAGGAAGCGGGGAGAGACGAGGAAGATGAGGTTCAGGGGTACCGAAGATTTGTTGCTCGAGGGGAGTGACTTCCTGAGCGAACAGGAGCAGGGGAGCAGGCGATTCTTCCTTTTTCAGGTAAGGAGAAAACCTAATACGAGGAGCCAAAGACTCCGACTTCTTGACTCGAGGAATATTGACGAGATTTTCCCTGCCCTCAGCGGCGGTACTCTGTCTCAGCTATCGTAAAAGTAACTAGGGATACGGTAGTACGCTTTCTACCTCCCGTGACGTAGGGGAACTACTTTAGACTATGCGTTTCCACCCCCTAATGTGGGTTACGCCTTCGCACTACCCTTGACGGATAGCGGGACTACTAACTACGGGTCTTCTTCGACACAACCCCTTGCCGTAAAGGGGACGAGACTAAAGGCGTCGTCTCGTAAACGAAGTGAAAAGAAGAACGCAAAGCTCCTTAACCCTGGAGTCCGGGTATAGTTGCCCTATATGCCTGGGCGCAAGCGGAGTAAGGGAGTATTTGAGAATCGAGTTCAAGTGTAACGCTTATAATCACAAGGACTATACTCGGTTACTCCTTGACTGATAGAGAGCAGAGGATAGAGGAAAGAGTTAATGCAACAGTGCACTAGTGATGTCATCCTGACGTCACCACTGACATCATACCCCTGTGCCCCATGCCTTGAGGTTTCCTCATGGCCCTACTTAGAGAGTATATAAAGTAGGCACAACCCTGTACTAAGTCCTTAGTTCTATTCATTTGATCCTTGGGCGTATCCCTCTTGTCATCGTTTGAGTGACTGTGCTGCTAGCCTTGCTTAGGCTTTGCTGTCGTCTTCTTCGATCTGCACGTCCGTTCTCCGTCTACCCCGCCGTCGTTGACCTTGCCTTTGGTTATTGTTGGTTTGTTTCTGCTAGTGTTCCTCTTTTGGTCGCTGCTCTTGTCGACTAGTCTAGCCTGACTGTGTCACTCAAGCACGACTCGTAACAACTAGCCTTTCAGAACAGTCAGGTTATAAGTCAGTCAGTACACTAGCTTTCCAGGACTGTCAGATTATAAGTACTTGGGACACTAGCTTTTCAGAACAGCAGACTATCAGTTACTCAGTACACCAGCTTGTCAGAACAGTCAGACTATAATTAAGTGACCCAGGCAGTAAGCTTGTCAGAACTCTCCATCAGCAAAACAGTAGATTTAATACAGAGGCACAGAGTGGCAGACCCACAGATGGTACAGATTTTCCACAGAGCAAGTACAGACCCTACAGCCCCACAGACCCATAGATGTAACCATTAATTTGCCCATATCTCACCCAAAAAAAGAGATATTACTAAGGTAATCATATTCCCATGGTCCTGTGATCATAGGCAACAACTTTCATTATGACATCATGACTGTACAATGACTCTCCAAGTCTACACAGATGTGCTGAGGCAATTTCAATCAGAGTTTGAATTTCGTAAACATTGATTCGCCCATATCTCTCCCAAAAAAGGAGATATTGCGAAGGTAAGCATATTCCCATGGTCCTGTGATCATGGGCTACAACTTTCATTATGACATCATAACTGTACAGCCACTTATATCCTCTGATTGCGCCGGGTCTCCCACAGAACTTTGCAAATATCTCGCCCAAAAATGGAGGTATTGCTAAGGTAAGCATATTCCCATGGTCCTGTGATCATAGGCTACAACTTTTGTTATGACATCGTGGCTGTACAATTACTCCATATAGTAAATTTTTCGACTTCTGAGTCTCCACCAATGTGCTGTGGCAATTTCAAACTCCGATTGAAATTTTTGTGGGGGTGTATATAAACCTGCTCACTCCGGCAACACAACTCTTTCCTCCACCACCACCATCTCCCCTTGTCGTCTCCCCTTGTCATCTCCCCTCATTGTCATCATCATCCCTCCCTCTGATTGATCCACCAGGGGGGGGGGGGTGGCAGAGGCAGGGGGTGGGCCCCCTGTGAGGCTATGCCCATTTAGATTAGATTTGTAGTCCTTGTAGATTAGATATGTAGTCCCTGTACTGTTGTAATTAAAGTAATTTTATAATAGAATTAAATTATTAGCTGACTACATGTTAAGTTGAGTGTGGGAATTTGTATACTGAAACAGCCAGGGGTAAGTCTGAGAGGCTGGTAGTTCTGACAAGCTCATGTACTGACTAACTTCTAGCCTGACAGTTCTGACAAGCTAATGTACTGAGTAACTTATGGTCTGACTGTTCTGACAAGCTGTGTACTTGGTAACTTATGGTCTGACAGTTCTGATAACTCTGGTGTACTGACTAACTTATGGTCTGACAGTTCTGATAACTCTGGTGTACTGGGCAACTTATAGTCTGAAGGCTATGCCCACCTGATGTACTAAGTATCTTATGGTCTGACAATTCTGAATATCTGGAAACTGCTCTTCTGACAATGTCTGGCTGGCTGTTTGTACTGCCATGACTTGTTTGACTGCTGCCAGACAGGTCAGTTGCCATAAGTGTCACCAGAAAAAATGCAGGTTTCCTGATGCGTGACACAACATATGGATGGGCCTGTCCATGAGATGAATTTGGACACTTCAACTCATGGACGGGCCCTCCCGTGATATACTGCCCAATGATGGGGCATAACTCATGAGGCCATGATATAATGATGAATAGTGCAACCCATGGATGGGCCTGTCAGACAGGAACATTAGGATGCCACAACTCTTGAACAAGCCCTCCCATGTTGAAGCAACTCATAGACAGGCTCATACATGTTGTAAGTTAGGACAACAGAACTCTTGGACAGGCCCACCTGAGAGGTAATGCAAGGTGGACAGCAATTAATAAGTCAGTATAACTCATCACAGGTCTGTCGAGCAGATGAGACAAGATAATTGTGTCAAGTTCGCCTCACTCCGAGGGTTCACAGGGGCGAAAGGGTCCTGAAAGGGTACTAGAAGGTAGACTGATGTCGGAGGTTGAAAGTCCGATGCTAGTCCGATTGGTAGGGACCGAGTTAGAGGCCTGCCAAAGGAGGCCAACAGATTTCCGACTAGTGGAGCGGAGTGGGGGATGGCCAAAAGGGCCGACAGAGTTTCCAGCTAGTGGAGCGGAGTGGAGTGGAGCGGAGGTCGGAGGAGGGCGTTGGGTTCAGCTCGTGTGCTGCCCCCTTGTACAAGCTCGGCCCTTGTATTTCAGAGGTGGGCTAAGTACAGAGAGATCGGGACTTAGAGGAGAGAGACAGAGGCTCGGAATGGGGAACTTATGTCGATATTCATACTGAGGGGACATCGGGGTACTGTATGGGTATTTATACACTACAGCAGAGCTGAGGCGGTACAGTATCGGGATGTCGGAACTAACATACAGAGGTACAGAAATTTTCAAGGGGAAGTAAGTGTCAGAAAACTTCATGACAGAATGAAGGCTAACAGTGGGAGAAATGGATGAGACAAAGGATGTATCTACAAGCAGATAAGATTGTGATGGAGCGCTCACCAACAGCCAATCGCAGGCTAGGCCGAAATCCCAGAAAGCGGTGCGACCCTTTGGAGCACCATGCGGTGCAGGCACCATGCTGTGCCTAATCAGCCTGGTGGCCCCAAATGGATAACACCCCCTAAGATGATCACATGACCCACAGGGGGTCAACCCAATATAGACCAACAGTGGTTACGAGCCAAGACCGACAGTGGCCGACAGCGGCAATCACTTGGATGCAGTGGCAGAGTGGTCGGCAGGCTTATTAAGCATCGGACTTGGTCGGGAATGGGTCGGAGGGTGTCGAAGAGGTGGGCGGAGGTGTCGGAAAGGGTGCGCAGGTGTGGGAAACGGTCAGGCAAGGCATGGTCATGACAGTATCCCCCCCTTAGGGCCTGAACGCCTGAAGGCCATAGTAGGAAGTGCCTTACTGACATCAGAGCTGCACGTATGAGTTGTTTTAGTGATGCAGTCGGTAGCCCACATGACCTGGAGGTAACGGATAGTAGTGTTTGGGGTCTGCGGAGGATAGACCGATGATATGTAGGCAGAGTGGCAGTCAGTGGTGGAGCAGTGATAGTGGCCTTCGGAGCAGGGAGTGGCGGAGGGTAGCGGATAGTGGTTGGAAACTAGGTCGGAGGCTGTGGGCTGTGGCAGTGGCGTTGTAGGGAGTCCATACTCCCTAGGGCTGAGTATCATAACCCTATACCATTTCCCCTATCGCCCTAACCACTCACCACGGGTCTACCATCCTTCGGAAAGGTCGCCACCGCTCCACTCTCGGCTACCTCGGTTAATACGAGCGCTTCCTTCGCTTACCAACACCGCCGCCACCTAATCAGGAAGTAACCCCTATCACCGACACTCGTCACCGCTACAAGTCACCGCCTCGACCCCTAATCATTGTCTGCCCCCTATCTGCGTCGGCCTTCGGCCCTTCATATGCCTATCAAGTGTCTACCGACTGTCGGCAGTCTACCCCGTCACTTGTGACGTCGGCTACTCGGTACCTGTAGCCCTACTCGAGACACCGACACAAGCTGCCGCCAGTAGTACTGCCGCCCCGCCACCAGACCGCCCAAGAGTCGCCGCAGCATCGGTCAGTAGCACAGATGTTCACAGACGTTCTAGGCATGTTCTCCTCGCCGCTTTGCCCTTTCTTTCCGCTTTTCCTTGCCTCCTTTTACCTATCTTTCATACCTACAACCTGTAGTGCCTTACATCGGCGCTTTTTCCTTCAAACTTTTTCTGACATATGACATCTCCGAAATTCGCCGAAATATTCCTTTGTGACAGCCTCCTCTACGATACAAAACACCGCTGTACTTAGGAAAAATATACCCACTTTTCTGGCATCACCATCTGTGTGTCTGAGAGTCCCCTTGAGTCCCCAGAGTTATTTTCTTGCGTATCTTCGAGTCTTTTGAGCCTCCTTCGCGTCCTCAGAGTTCCCCCAGGGCCCCACCGAGTTCTACCACCGTTTTCGTGACCGCTTCGAGTTATAAAAATTTTCTGCTGCCTTCAGAGTCATCCAGTCGAGTATACGAGTTCTCCGACAGCCCACAAGAGTCCTACATCGCCGCCTATCGAGTTCTAAGCCTCCCCGACCACTCAACCGCCGACACTAGCCCCCTTCCGCCTCCCTGTGGCGGCAATTCGAGTTCTACCCCGCCAGTACCCTTCCGACGCAGGGAAACCTTCCCTTTCGCCACCTAGTCACTCCCCCCACCTCCTTTCCGACTCACGACCCCTTGGGACGAGCCTAGGCCTAGCCTACAGCTTTCCCCCCTTTTTCCCTTTGCGCTCTCACAAGAAGAGTTGCCCACATCATTTTGGAGCCCACCGCGAGGGGTCTTCAGATCTGGAAAGGAGATCTCTCCGACCTACTCGTCAAAGAACTGAACTCGAAGAGCTCTTAGAGCCCTTCCGCCGCCTTTCTATTTCATCTTCTGATCTATTTGTGCCATCTGCTGATACCAGAGAGATTTCAGAGCTCCATTCGTCAGATACCGAGTTACACCTTGAAGAATCCCCTCCCGTACTAGATCCGCCATCTCCATCGTTCCTCGACATCCCAGGCAGCCTTGAAATCGACGAACCATTCGTCCCGCCGCCAGACCGCCAAGAGTTATCTCCCCTCACAGAGCTTTCGTCTACACCGTCCCCTTCAGCCTCAGCATTCGCCGCCGAACAGCTCCTGATACCAACAGAGTCCACCTCCTTAACCCGCACTGCTTCACCGCCGCTTATTCGAATCCCGCCGCGTATACCAACCCCAACACCAATTTGTCTCCAAAACCCCACTCTACCCCAATCTTCTATGATACCACCGACCATGTCCGCTCCTACTCACAGAGAGATGCCGCTTCGGGGTTCTAACAAAGCCCCCAAGTTCTCGGGCAAGACCGAAGATATCTGCGCCTATTTCGAAGACGTCGACCAAATCTGCACCGACACAGGCATTACCAACGAGAGGTTAAAAATTAAATGGGCAATCCGCTATGCCAACCGCAATGAGTCGGAACTGTGGTCTTCCCTTGACTCAGTAGCTACTGACGACTGGGACACCTTCGTGACAGAGGTACTGAGCTTTTACCCAGGCACCGATGTAAAGGGCCACCAATATACCAAAGTCAACCTCGAAACCCTTCTCCACCACCAAGTGCAGAAGCCCATGTCTTCCCTTGACGACCTCGGCCAATACGTCCGAGAGTTTCGCCGCACCATCGCCCTGATCAACAAAAAGAAGAAACTCGCCACCGACTTCATCGATGAAAAGTTCCTAGAAGGATTCCCGCCCAGATTCCACAACTCTCTAGCCACCCGCCTCCAACTCAAAGATCTCGATCACGACGTCGATGAGCCCTGGCCCTTCGACGAGATCTACAAACAAGCGACCTATCTTCTGAGCGGCGCTCGTCGGAACATAGCCCAAGTCGACAGTTCGGCCTTATTCCCAGAGTCTTATTCCCAGCCTTCCGCCCCGCCAACAATCCTTAAAAGAGAGTACATGCAGACCGCCGACCAGCTGCCAGCGGCTCGTCAGATGCAGCCCCAAGACCCACAATACTGCCCCCCTTCGACCCACGATGCTTCTTCTGCGGCGGCACCGATGGACACAGGACCGCCGAGTGTGAACTGTGCCAGGAATACGTCCACCAAGGCAAATGCGTGCTAATAGGTGGTAAAGTGTTCATGAAGGACGGCTCTGACATTCCTAGGTCGGCCGCCGGCAGAAATTTTAAAGAAAAGATCACCTGATACTCCCACTTAACTAGTCTTATTAGATAGTAAGTTACAATTGTAATGTTTGTCTAACACAACATGTTTGAGGGGTTTCCCCCCTCAATGAATAATTATTGAATATTGTTGGGTACTTAGACACATTTAGAGAGAACCACCTGTATTGCACGAGCAGAGATTTGTCATCAGCGCTTCCCGACGCTTCCCACGCCCATGTCGCGTCGTCCTTAGTACCTCTCGTCGCTGTCAATGACAGCGAGCTCGCCTATCTCAGCAACCACTCAACGTACAGCCACCGGACTTTCGCGGTTATATAGTACCGTCATGCAGCAATTATATTTAATAAATAATTATCTAATACTGGGTGGTACTTAGACATCTGGAATGATCAACTCACAGCGTGCGGGTGGGGATTTGTCATCAACGTTTCCCGAGGCTTCCCACGCCCACGACGTGTCGCCCCCGGCACCCCCCGTCGCCGTCAACAACAGCGAGCTCACATACCTCAACAACCACGCAACGCACAGTTGCCGGACTTTCTCGGTCATGCAGTACTATATTTCTAGTTAGCATTTCATAGCAAAAGTAGCATTGTATTCATTTAAATTCGTTTACAGAAAAGATGATATGGTGATAGTTGAATAAGTGTCTATGCATCCGTAGTAACGCTTAGAATATGCTCTAACGCCTCGCATCGCTCCTCCAAAGCAGTCCTGAGATCTTCATCGACGTCTTCATCAACATCCTCTTCTCCATTGTCGGTACAAGCTGAAGGGCAAGACAGCACGGACTCGATAGGCACCCGACTGGGGACGCTTGCACTATCCCCCCAGCCACGCGACAAGCTAATGCCCGGAATAAGGGTGCCACTGAACCCAGGGAGGTGGGATATTTTTTCAAGGGAGCAGAGGTGTAATGAGGTGAATCGGGAGCGGATGGAATGGTACCTAGAAATTTGATGTGCGAGGGCAGGGTGAGTGTCCCGGTAGAGGGCTTCACAGCTTCGGAGGTAGCGATCCTCATCGACGATATATGTCACAATACGACGAATCTCCACATTTAGTCGAACGACTTCTTCCTCGGCGCGGCACAACTTGAAAAACATATTCATAGCGAGGCGAGCAGTGGGTGATGCCCATGGACGAGTCGAGACGTCCTGCCGAGTGTCCCTGAGAAGGTCGAAGTCAGCGAGAAACGCATACTCCACGACCTCATCGAATTCCAGTGCTCGACGGCCAAGGGCTTTGGCTGCAGCGTTATATTGTAATAGCGCAGCCCGGATGGCTGCAGAGCGTGTTTGCAAGGCCTTCCCAATGTGTTTGCGAAGCTTATAACCTGCAACCGTGAATGCGAGGTAACATCGAGTAGAACGGACCTACCAGTGCCAGACTGGTTCATCTTTGAAAGTTCAAAGATCCGCGACACAACCAGACGTTTGACGTTATCCAACGCCTGCTGATACTTCCAATTGGCTACGAGGCGGGCAGCCGCCTGCCACTCCTCATCCTCTGGCACCCAGCGGCGTGTTATTCCTAGGCGTCCTTCAAGTTCCTGGACAGCCTTCAAGTCCTTCTCGTAGTTCTCTTGAGCATGGCGACGCTTTGTCTCTGCTTTCCTGGTTATGCCGCCATCACTCCGAATAGATGCCGCATTGCCAGGCGTAATAACAGTCCATGTGGATAGAACCGTCTCGAGATTTTTCCTAAGTTTACTGGCAGTTAGGATAATAATTTTTCATTGTATTGTTACATACCTGCTCCCAGCTAGATTGACAAGCCGTTGCCAATACTCCATCTGCAGAGTTTCTTCCACAGGCTCGTGCAGGAGGGAATTGAGATAAACACGTTCTTCGTCCAACCACAGTTTAAAGGTCTCAGGGTCACTTACTCCAAGTTCGCACATCAGCCGCTCAAGAGTCGCCTGGCCATTCGAAAGAAGGTCGAGAGCTTGCTTGTAGTTATTCAGTAAAAACTTTGCTACTCAAAATTAGACATGTTGAGACAAGCACGGCCGCCCACTTACTGAGGTTTGCGTACACTTCCATTTCATCGTTGTGTTCAAAGTAGCATGCGATGGCCTGCCTTCTGTGAAAAATTGATGCATAGCGAGTAGATGGTGCAAGGGAGTTGCTCTTTGAAAACGCATGTTCGCAACCCTCGAGATCTTCCAGTCCGAGACCTTCAACGTAGGTCGTGAGATTGTCCAACTGACATAGTCTGTTGTGAGCATGGCCGTGGAATGCGTTGACGAGGGATGTGTAGTTGAGGGATCGCACTTGCTCGCCCAAAGTGCTTGATGCCAGAGTGGTTTTGAATCGGCACCCGATGTCGTATCCACCACCGAGGTCTGAACCAAACGCATCCAGGAGTTTGGATGTCACAGCCAGCGCATATTTAGACCTGTGTGCGAGCGTATTAATTCGCAAGTACAGTTCTCGTAGCAGTGTACATACTGTTCACCGCTTTGTACCATGTCAGCGATAAGTAGGCAGAAGCCATGACGACAGACCGCTATGAATGCACCCGTTTCATCGAATACGCTCCACATTTTTTGTGTAACGCTGTCCTTCATATTCTTCCAACGCTCCGCACAAAGGTTCCCGTCTCCGTCCTATCGAGCGGTAAGAAAAAAAGAAAACGAACATAAATTCTCACCTCATCAACGATGCTGTGCCCTGTCTGCCGATCGGATGCGAACGTCTCGACGAATTCGGGGGTCAAATACTGTTCATGATGAAGGGTATAGTCTGAGGTGGGAAGCGTAGCGGCTTGTGGGCCGGTATCATCGAGGTTACCATCTAGTACCCTTGTTGCTACTCTCTTGAGAGAGTCGTTCCCGTCCTGAGCAAATAACATCTTGAATCGCATCGCCGGTTCGTCCTGTAATTTGTAAGTACAAGCCGGACAACAGTGCTTGAGCCGCCAGTCCGGCTGGTCGCACTGCAGTGCTTGCCGCACAAGATTTGAGACAAGCGCCAAGATTTGCAGATAAACGTCCAACGCGATGGAAAACTGTCGTGAACGGTGATTGTGAAAAGGAACCTGGGTCAAGCAGTGAGCAGGTGTCTTAGAAAGTAAATATCGTTGACCGAACCCCGTGCATGTCACAAAGCGACTTGACGTAAGCTTGTATCGAAAGTTGGGGGCAGCGCTGACGAGTATTGTGGTAAAGCTCGAGAGCGTGCACTGTAACGGTGACCTTCGGGGTAATAGGAGAACACGGGATCAAACCGTGGCGAACCAGAGCTGAAGTTGGTAACGATCAGTAGGTACTACAGTAATAGAAGTCTTCTCGGCGCCTACCATGCCGTGAGTGCCTGCACATGGAATTACGATAAGGGTCTACTTACAGAAGACGTCCAGCACCAATACGCTCAGCAGCTTGGTGTCCACGCCATCGCACCTTTGGTGCTCTTCCCGCGTACGCCGCTCATCCGAATCAAAAAAACCCCTTCTACTTGCCCCTCTCTGGTTCAGGGACCACGCCATGTAAGCCTCTGTCATCGCCTCCAGCTGTACACTGAATGCGGCTGTCCGTTTAGCAGAACGATCCCAGAACGAGCAATAATCTGGACGTTTCATCCTGACCTCCTGAGACGTGCTGGAAGGTTCCACGCCCAACCTCTACGCCCGAAGGGTTCTACCTTGTTATCGTTGGGCAAGAGGTCAGGATATTTTACACGTGGTAAATTTTTCTGTTTGTCATACCTATCCTTTGTTCACCGTCGTTTTAAATGCATAGGAAAGATGCCGCATTACGGGTTCTCGAAATCAGTGGTGCAGTGTACTACAAGTGTAGGACCTTCCAGCGGGCCCTCGTGGACTATATGGCCGCTTACAACAAGGGTGAACTCCGTGCGATTCCTACCCCTGGTGGACCCTTCTGGCCCACAGCACCGCGTACGCCCTCACCTGCTCTCACTGAAGCTGAACAGTCCTACTGGGCTGAAGTGGATGACTTGTCGGACGTGTTCAGCCAAGTCCAACTCAATGTGGCCGAGACGAGGTGGGTCTTTCGTCGGTCCCTCCTAGAAGGTTGCCTGTTGATTGTAGCAGTAGCGCTACTTTGCCTTCAACCAGTACTCGATGAATAGTTACATAGTATATAGTGCCGCAATCATGTCCGTCTGAGCTATTGGCGAATCGAAGAGTGATATTCTTTCGCGCGTGAACGAGTGCAGTTGTGCGTTAGGAGTTTGGTTTGCCCGTGCGCGTGCTGCACAAGAGTAGGTGCAATGGTACTGGCACAGTGCGACTAAAGATTTGTGCTTGTGATATTGGCGAGTTCGATAAACTCAACCGGCACAGTGCAATCACCACAACATATAGTATAAAACCGAACTACCGGACAATGACCATTGGAGAGTAGAAGAGTTAACAATGGCCATGACATCTCAAGCATATCTACAGAGTTTGTATTCGATGGTGCCAGTAGTGCGTAATGGTTGATAGCGAACGGATTCGCTATGGAGTTCGCTATGGCTTCCGCTATGGCCAAAACGTAGTACCTGTCCGTAGGAAGTACGGTGGAATACTTCATTATCGCAGCGAAGAGGTTTCAGGCGAATTTTATGCAAGAGGCCTGTGTCGCAAGACCTGCAACCATCCTCGGCCACACGGTAACGTCATTGAGCAGTGGTTTACTTGTTGCGGGATACAGATACATAAATTCCCTCTTTCCTGTGCAGTAAGACAGTAACGAGATTCTGGACAAGGGGAAACTGAGCCTCATGGAGTGCAGCACTTCGGGCTTTAGACTTCGAGTTTCGAGTGTAGAATTTATGACATTAGTAGACATGGATTGCATACAAAAAAGCACTACACAGTGAAGTAGCAACGGGCTTCAGAAACTCGAGACAATGGGAATATAGGTGCGTAGTCATCTAATTTGACTTCGAAAAAACGTAATCCAGTTATCAGTGATGTGAGCATGTCAAACACCTGTTCGTACGAATCCACAACTTTGTAGCCCGTACCCCTGAAGCCTCTGCGTGTAATACTCCTCAAAAGCGAAACGAGTTGTCTCCCTTCCTCAACATGGGCCTCACATTCCGAAAAGAACGCGTCCGTCGCAAGCCGGCCTCCTCCCTGTGCACGCTTAAGTTGCTCGTGGAATTTCTTGGGCCAGGTCGACTCCGCGCCCCATTCAGATCTCCAGTCGGTGATGAGCTGCCTGACTTTTTCGAGTGAGGGAAGTTCCAAACATGCTAGAGGGTGTAAGTATGAGTCGGGTTCCATGTCTGGGTCCACTCCTAAGGTACTGGATGTTGGGTCGTGGGTGGTAGCTCCATCTTCTACCATACGCTTCCTAATGGCAAAAGTTAATCTACAAACATATATGGTGGCAGATACATACCTAGTCCTGTTCCTACAAGCACGGATCAAACAACGTAGACAAGCAGGATCGACCATCGCCCAACCTACCTGGCAGCGCGAAGTCTTGCCTTTTCCCTCTGCTCTTCTCGCACTCTGAAAATAAGAGTTATACTCGGTATCGAAGGAATTGCAGAGAATATTCGGTACCCTGGCTTTGCTAGCCAGTGTTCAGTGGCTGCACGTTGCTTGTCTTGCTTGGTTACAGTCCGTGATACGCCCATGTGCGAGCATCAAGGTTCTAAGTGCTGCTTTTAGTTGTCACTTATTCCAAAAAACACTACAGGAATCTTACCTGGTAAAACTTGGGAAGAGTGAGCGCCAAAGATGCTTGCTGTCAGAGATACTTGATACTTCAGAGTCCACGCCGGAGTTTCTCTGGTCACATGACCACACAACATCGCGAAGAAGAGGGGCACGGACGGTCCGCACTCTGTGCGTCCCCTGTTTCTTCCGTCTCTGTCATCCAAAACATTTTCAGAAGGATTCAGGTACTGTGCTATCCTCTAATGAAGCTGGCTGCGTATTGAGACTTTAGCGTCTAGGAAACTATTGCATGGATTTATGCGCAGTCCTCAACAAGGATCCCTGTCTCCCCGATTCTTGCCCACTGTAGTTATAGCGGTAGTATCGTGACAAAAAGGGTTCTGATTGGACAGTTTCCCTCTAACTTGCAGGCACTGCAACATGAAGTCCACCACCCCAGTACTTCAAATTGACACCAAACATTGGCGTGTGGACAGCGCGGTGTCGGCTTCAACTACGGTAAGTGTAGTTGATACCCTCCATTAACTCTGTCATATCTTACAGACTCCCAAAGGTTCATGTGAGACTTTATCAGGCTATTGTTATAGTGTCAGGTCGCCCCGATGACAGGACAGGCCGATGTCACTTGCCCAATATTGCGCTGTCAAATTTTTCTCTTTTTTTCCAGGTTTTCAAGATGCGGCGTGACACTGTGGACTTAGTACCCCAACTCTCTACCTGTAGCATGGACCGCTACGTTTTCACCTTCCCTCCCGTCACATTCGACTCTGTAGATGATTCCACTTGTCCAACGCCTCCAGCATTCGATACGTATGACTACCAGAATCCGTCGCGTGCACCTTTTCCTCCCGATGCTGTACAACCTGCCCCGCAACCTTTGGAAACACCAGACGTATCTTATGGTTATCCTGCGCTGGACCCTGCCCTCTTAGCCATTTCGATCCCTCAGCCTAAGTCGTCTCTGACCCCGAAACCCAACCCGCCTCCACCCGCTATCCAACCAGCAGTGCCCGTACACGATCCCGCTCCTTGCGCTGCAGTCGAGCGCCACCACAATACCGTCTTGTCCAATATGCCCTCTACACCCGGCGAGTCCACTCCTTCCCAAAGCCTTACCCCCTTACCTGGTATGACTATTGCCAGTACCTGCTCTACCAATAGTACGCCCACAGTTTCAAATGGTGGGGTTTCAATAACTCAACCTGCGGGTAACAAGTCCACATGGGCTGCCCGAAACCCTGGATGGCCCGTCATGCCGCCTCGTCAGCCCCTCTCTGCTGCGGAGAAGGAACATCGCAGGGCCGAGGCAGTGTCGAGGCAAATTTCTGCAGCACAGCGTAAGGATCGTGACGCGCTTCTGAACGAGGCAGTCCGATCACTGGCTGATGAATTGGAAGCGAAGGTACAGGTGATAGCGACTATGCATAATATTATGCATGAGAAAGTCAAGAAGCTTTTGGGCGGTCATAAGTATTATCGGAATCCACGCAGCACACAACTAGCCAACGCCATCGTTCACGACAAAGCGCATGAGGTTAACGAAGGTGATCCCTTGGCTCATTGTCTTTCAGCTCCAACTCATGTATGTCAATTGTCAGGTCGCGCACGTGGGGAGAAACTCTCTCTCCAGCAAATCCGAGATTTAGCGAGGGTTGACCCCAAGTACCAGGAGATGACTCAAGATGAAAAGGACGAGTTGTTACGTGCTCTCACTGAATACAGAGCCCTCAAGAACACAAGTGTTCGTGCTACGAACTCAGCAGCGGCACGCGATGCGCAGTCGACTCTGGAGCACGTTTTCAAAATAGTGAGTCGCATGCCTTACTTCAATGATCTTGCACTGACTTCTGATAGCTTGACGGACTTGCTCTTCGCACCGGAATATATGTGTGCCTCTTCGCTACTCGTGGACATGTTTACGACTCGTCTCAGCCTTTCTGGTATGGAACTGATAATGTTATGGACTTTTGGGAGGACGTTTTGGATGTCGAGCCTGATGAACTTGTTCGTAAACTGGAGCAATGGGCATGCACGCAAGGAAAAAGTAGGTGGAAACTGTTGTAGTGGCCGTTAACAATTGAATTGCATCGCTCATACAGACATCGAGGAGCACAACTCAGTGGAGGGCATGCAGCGGTTGTGTGCCCGCATGCTTAATTCTGGTCTTCGTTCATACTCTCTTCTCCACATTTCAACTGAGTATCTTACATGTACGCAGGCATTGTCGCCAAGAAGAAAATTCGAATCAATTTCATTAATTTCGAGGTGGCAATCAAGGAGAAATATGGTATCGATCTACTTGGGTGGCCAGAGGACGTCCCCTTCCAGTCTCTGCGTGCAATAATAAATGCTGAACATCTTCGCACCCTTCGTGATGCATTGAAAGCGGGTACCTGTTGTTGGGCACACATGTCCAGGCAGCAGTGTCTCGAGTATCAAGAACGGCTTAAGGAGCGGCGAGGTGCCGGCGAAGTGGTTGGGAAACCACGCAAGAAGCGTTCCGACGTGGGGCGGAAGCGACGCCGCACAGCAGGAGGGAAAGGTCTGAAGAGCGCTACGATTATTGAGTCATCCTCGGAGGAAAGCAGCTCTACCTGCGGAGAAGACGACTTATGATCATGCCTGTGCTTTCCTCCCCCCACATCAATATTTTTTTTTTCTCTATTCACACTCCTCCGACGACCTCACAGTGATCCTTATCACCTAGTGTTCACCTAGTGTTAACCTCACTAATGGTCTTATATCATTTCATACTCTCTTTCATCTATTTGTTTCGTCTCGCATGATAGCTACAAAGGTGTGTGCCCCGGAAATATGACTACTGCGTAGGCGTGACATCGGCTCCACATGACGAAGAAAGTCCGGCGACTGTGCGTTGCGTAGTTGTAAAGGTGTGTGAGCTCGCTGTTGTTGATGGCGACGAGAGGTGCCGGGGACGACGCGTCGCAGGCGTGGGAAGCCTCGGGAAACATTGATGACAAATCTCCGCCCACACACTGCAAGTTGATCACTGTAAATGTCTAAGTACTGCCCAGCATTAGTTAATTATTCATTAAATATAATTGCTGCATGACGGTACTATATAACCGTGAAAGTCCGGCGACTGTACATTTCGTGGTTGTTGAGGTATGTGAGCTCGCTGTCGTTGACGGCGACACGTCGTGGGTGTGGGAAGCCTCGGGAAACGTTGATGACAAATCCCCACCCGCACGCTGTGAGTTGATCATTCCAGATGTCTAAGTACCACCCAGTATTAGTACGCTGACATGGTACAAAGCGGTGAACAGTAAGTACACTGCTACGAGAACTGTACTTGCGAATTAATACGCTCGCACACAGGTCTAAATATGCGCTGGCTGTGACATCCAAACTCCTGGATGCGTTTGGTTCAGACCTCGGTGGTGGATACGACATCGGGTGCCGATTCAAAACCACTCTGGCATCAAGCACTTTGGGCGAGCAAGCGCGATCCCTCAACTACACATCCCTCGTCAACGCATTCCACGGCCATGCTCACAACAGACTATGTCAGTTGGACAATCTCACGACCTACGTTGAAGGTCTCGGACTGGAAGATCTCGAGGGTTGCGAACATGCGTTTTCAAAGAGCAACTCCCTTGCACCATCTACTCGCTATGCATCAATTTTTCACAGAAGGCAGGCCATCGCATGCTACTTTGAACACAACGATGAAATGGAAGTGTACGCAAACCTCAGTAAGTGGGCGGCCGTGCTTGTCTCAACATGTCTAATTTTGAGTAGCAAAGTTTTTACTGAATAACTACAAGCAAGCTCTCGACCTTCTTTCGAATGGCCAGGCGACTCTTGAGTGGCTGATGTGCGAACTTGGAGTAAGTGACCCTGAGACCTTTAAACTGTGGTTGGACGAAGAACGTGTTTATCTCAATTCCCTCCTGCACGAGCCTGTGGAAGAAACTCTGCAGATGGAGTATTGGCAACGGCTTGTCAATCTAGCTGGGAGCAGGTATGTAACAATACAATGAAAAATTATTATCCTAACTGCCAGTAAACTTAGGAAAAATCTCGAGACGGTTCTATCCACATGGACTGTTATTACGCCTGGCAATGCGGCATCTATTCGGAGTGATGGCGGCATAACCAGGAAAGCAGAGACAAAGCGTCGCCATGCTCAAGAGAACTACGAGAAGGACTTGAAGGCTGTCCAGGAACTTGAAGGACGCCTAGGAATAACACGCCGCTGGGTGCCAGAGGATGAGGAGTGGCAGGCGGCTGCCCGCCTCGTAGCCAATTGGAAGTATCAGCAGGCGTTGGATAACGTCAAACGTCTGGTTGTGTCGCGGATCTTTGAACTTTCAAAGATGAACCAGTCTGGCACTGGTAGGTCCGTTCTACTCGATGTTACCTCGCATTCACGGTTGCAGGTTATAAGCTTCGCAAACACATTGGGAAGGCCTTGCAAACACGCTCTGCAGCCATCCGGGCTGCGCTATTACAATATAACGCTGCAGCCAAAGCCCTTGGCCGTCGAGCACTGGAATTCGATGAGGTCGTGGAGTATGCGTTTCTCGCTGACTTCGACCTTCTCAGGGACACTCGGCAGGATGTCTCGACTCGTCCATGGGCATCACCCACTGCTCGCCTCGCTATGAATATGTTTTTCAAGTTGTGCCGCGCCGAGGAAGAAGTCGTTCGACTAAATGTGGAGATTCGTCGTATTGTGACATATATCGTCGATGAGGATCGCTACCTCCGAAGCTGTGAAGCCCTCTACCGGGACACTCACCCTGCCCTCGCACATCAAATTTCTAGGTACCATTCCATCCGCTCCCGATTCACCTCATTACACCTCTGCTCCCTTGAAAAAATATCCCACCTCCCTGGGTTCAGTGGCACCCTTATTCCGGGCATTAGCTTGTCGCGTGGCTGGGGGGATAGTGCAAGCGTCCCCAGTCGGGTGCCTATCGAGTCCGTGCTGTCTTGCCCTTCAGCTTGTACCGACAATGGAGAAGAGGATGTTGATGAAGACGTCGATGAAGATCTCAGGACTGCTTTGGAGGAGCGATGCGAGGCGTTAGAGCATATTCTAAGCGTTACTACGGATGCATAGACACTTATTCAACTATCACCATATCATCTTTTCTGTAAACGAATTTAAATGAATACAATGCTACTTTTGCTATGAAATGCTAACTAGAAATATAGTACTGCATGACCGAGAAAGTCCGGCAACTGTGCGTTGCGTGGTTGTTGAGGTATGTGAGCTCGCTGTTGTTGACGGCGACGGGGGGTGCCGGGGGCGACACGTCGTGGGCGTGGGAAGCCTCGGGAAACGTTGATGACAAATCCCCACCCGCACGCTGTGAGTTGATCATTCCAGATGTCTAAGTACCACCCAGTATTAGATAATTATTTATTAAATATAATTGCTGCATGATGGTACTATATAACCGTGAAAGTCCGGTGGCTGTACGTTGAGTGGTTGCTGAGATAGGCGAGCTCGCTGTCGTTGATAGCGACGAGAGGTACTAAGGACGACGCAACACGGGCGTGGGAAGCATCGGGAAGCGCTGATGACAAATCTCTGCTCGTGCAATACAGGTGGTTCTCTCTAAATGTGTCTAAGTACCCAACAATATTCAATAATTATTCATTGAGGGGGGAAACCCCTCAAACATGTTGTGTTAGACAAACATTACAATTGTAACTTACTATCTAATAAGACTAGTTAAGTGGGAGTATCAGGTGGAAAAGATAGACAACTTCCTAGCCCTCAGAGAATCTATCATGGCGTCGGCCAACCTAGTCTCCATTCAGTCCCCTGCCGCCGCCTCGTCGTCAAGAGGGCGGGACACGCCGCCCCACCTCGTCAACACCATGTTCTTCGGCTCGGGAGACTCCGCCGAGTTTCAAGTTGAAGTGCACCCTTCGTCATACCTCGTGGACCAGGAGATTGAAGACAACGCCGACGAAGAAGACAAACGAGCCCTTGCCAGAGCTTATGCTCAAGTCGAGGAAGTAAAGAACGCCATCAAGAGGAAGAAACCGGCCCGCTTCGATGGAGTAGAGATTCCAGTCCGCTGCCCCCGCAACGCCGCCGCATCTATCCCTGCCCCTGTTAACAACCAAGCGTCGGCTTCGGCCTCTAGGAACCAACCCCCACACACCGACAACGCCGCTTCGTCTATCCCACAGCCTAAAAACAACGCTGCTGAAACCTCTAACTCGAAGCCGCAGTCTAACTCTCCCCCTCAGTTTCGTTACCAGAGCGGCTTTGATGAGGCCGCCGCCACCAAGCGGCTCGTGTCCCAAGTCTTAGGGGCCAAGATTGAAGTCTCTACTCAGGATCTCCTCGCTGTCAGCCCCGAAATTAGAAAGCAAATTAAGGAGATGGCTATGACGAAGAAGATCGCCATCGGGAGC
The DNA here is from genome assembly GCA_024613165.1 of Pisolithus albus. NCBI lineage: Eukaryota > Fungi > Basidiomycota > Agaricomycetes > Boletales > Pisolithaceae > Pisolithus > Pisolithus albus. The sequence goes on from JANFAB010000036.1 coordinate 197,687, forward strand.
CTTGAGACTGCGTCTGAAACCTCGTCCTCGTTGACCTGGGCATCCTACGAGCAGTACCTCGTCAGGGACACCGAAGGCAAATGCGTCGGCTTAGCCACCACTCCTCTCAGGGCGGTTGACGGAATACTAATGGACAAACTTCGAGTCGAGTGTATCCTTGATAGCGGCTGCCAGGTAGTAGCCCTTAGGCGCGAGTTGTGGGAGGCCTTAGGGGCTCCTCTATGTTCCGACATGCGTATGACCTTAGAGGCAGCTAACCAGTCTAAAGAAAGTACCCTAGGCGTTATCGAGAATGCTTCCCTCCGCATCAGTCCTGTAGAGGCACACCTCCAGATCCAAGTCGTCGACAGAGCTCCCTTCGACCTCCTCCTAGGCCGCCCATTCTTCTGTCTACTCAGCAGCATCCTACGAGACTTCCCCGACGGCGAGCAATCCCTCGAAATTCATGACCCCAATATGGGGCAGCAACTGCTAATACCGACTCGACCTCATCACTGCCTGCATCACCAGCCCCGCTTTGTCAACTCGGAGGACGAAGCCGAGTACTTCTCCCGCCAAGAGTACCGCCGCCACTTAGAAGGAGCCGAACAGGGTTTTTGATGACGGTCAAGGACTCGCCAGGAGGGCGAGGAGACCATGAAGAAGTAGTATCCGTGTGTTCTCTCTATGTTTCAGATCCCCCTTCTTTGCTGCCAGATTTTACTTTACCTTGTTCCACAGACTCTAAAGAAAGCGCCGCCGCCGCATATCTTCTCGACTATACTGCTTCTAGTACGCCTTCCCTTGATCCTTTCGATGCTAGCTTCGTTTCTCCCAAAGATCCATTCTTATTCTCTACTGGTACTACCCTTTCGCTGCTGACACTCTCTGCACTTCGATCTACCTTCGAATTTGACCCAGTTTACCACGTTTTAAAATACAAGCCTGTAGCGAAGAAGGTTTGGCCTGTCCCGACCGCGATGCCCGTCGAGTTTCGGGTTGACCGCCAGGAGGTCGGCGACCCTCTTGCAGATCTACCTGTATTACCATACCACCCCCCTCCATTTGTTCCAGGCTCTAGATTCACGGCGGCAAGAGCGGAAGAGCTCGATCTCGATCCCGCCAAGTTCCTCTGGCCAGCAGAACTTGCCCTCGTCCGATGGCTAGTTCGTACCCACGAGGCCACCTTTGTAACGCTTATAATCCGAAGACTATACTCGGTTACTCCTTGACTGATAGAAGAGTAGAGGTAGAGGAAAGAGTTAATGCGACAACGCACAAATGAACTCGATTGGAGTGTCTACAACAAGAGAGACAGTATTTATACTACTACGAGTGTTTGTACCGTGGAACGTCGTAGAACAAACCAAACAAAGAGGGATAAACGCCATTGGCTACAGCAGTACCTGCTGAGTCAAGGCGACAACGCTGACCAAGCAGCTGACTAAGCAAAGTGTCTATGGGCATGTCTAAAGCAACCCTAACCAGAGAGTAGATAAATAAGGAAAACTATGCTAGAGTACACTACAACTAGTAGTGAAAAAGTACAGGCCGTTACACTATCCCCTCCTATGGCTCGACTTCCAGGTGAGACCAGATAGGCTGCACAGCAGCTAAAGGGTCGGGTACAGCAGAGAAAAGGAGACCTTCGGTCGAGAGAAATCTAAGCTTCTGGGGGGCACCAGGGTGGAGCTTGTAAAAATCATCTATCACCTCCGGGCATTCTTAAGAGCAGATCTAGGCTCCCAAGTGCGATCTTCCTCTGGGTACCCCCTCCAATGTACGAGGAATTGGAGATTACCTCGCTTCAAGTGGGAATCAACAACCTTTTCAACCTCGTACTTGACATCTCCTTCATCCATAACCCTTTGTGGGCCAGGCCAAGTAACCAGTTGCCCATCAAGAGCACTGAGATAGGGTTTCACCTGTGAAATGTTCACTACTGGGTGTATGTGCATCAAGCATGGCAACTTTAATTTAATGGCATTGGGTAAAACGTTCGAGACCTCATATGGACCTATCCACTTTTCAGTCAACTTCTGGCTCTGCCAGTCTTTCAGCGATAAATGGTCGGTAGCCAGCCAAACCTGCGATCCTACGGAGTAAGCAGGGGAAGGGGATTGTCGCTTATCTGCCTGAGTTTTCTGACGAGTCCTAGCTTTTCCCAAACTTTCACGCACTTCCTGGAGCACCTGGAACCAGTCTTTAGCGGTCTCCTCCGCTGCTTCTACCTTAGAAGTCGTCAGCTCGACGCCCATTCGTGGTGTGTATGAACGGGTAACTTCAAAGGGGCACTTGCCAGTAGAAGAAGACTTGGAGTTGTTATACGCGAATTGAGCTAGGGGAAGCCAATCCTCCCATCGTTCCTGCTGATGGTTTGCATACATCCGTAAGTACCGCTGAATTTCGCGGTTCAACTGCTCTGTTTGACCATCTGTCTGTGGATGAAATGCCGTCAAGAGCTTCTGCTCGACACCCAACATTTTAAATAGCTCCTTCGAGAACTGCGATGCGAACTGTGGTCCGCGATCCGAGATGAGAGACCTTGGAAGGCGGTGGTGCTTCCAGACGTGAGTTAAATAAAGCCGAGCCGTACTAGCGGCAGTTTCCTTTTCGGTGCAGGGGATGAACTCTGCTTCCTTAGAGAACCGATCAATGACGACTAAAATGTAAGACTTTCCAGAGGAGCTCCTGACTCCTATATCCATAAAATCGGTCGTAAGATCCTTCCAAGGCCCGTCAGGGACAGGTAAAGATTTGAGTTCGCCTGCGGGCCGCTTGTTACTAGACTTGCTAGCTTGACATGTCTGACAGTGCTTTACGTACTCCTCGACATCGGGCTTCAAGGTAGACCACGTGAACCAGCGCGTGATCAACTCCTGAGTTCCTTTTATGCCTCGATGACCCGCTAGGGGCGAATCGTGAAGAGCAGCAAGTACCTTCTGTCTAAGTGCCTCAGGCACGAAAACTTTATCTCCGTCATACAGCAAACCGTCGTGTCGGTCGAGTGTTCCGGCATCAACCTCGGCCGTTACACTGCGCAGTTCTTCTATGAAGGGGTTTTCTAAGCACACAGCGCGCACTTGTTCAGGTTTGATAAATAACGATTCCTCCGATTTAGCATTTTCGCGATTTTCTACTAAGTCCTCGCAGCGTGAGAGAGCATCCGGTCGTCCCATTGAAACTCCTGGTTTGTGGACAATAACACAGTTAAAACGACTAAAATACTGCGCCCAACGCGCCTGGTGTGGTTGAAGCTTTTGCGACGTCACAAACCACTTACAGCTGTTTGCATAAGTAATGATACTGATGACGCGGCGGAGTAAATATACAATAACAAAAGACTTCGTGGAGGTTGAAGCTTCTGCGACGTCATAAACCATTTAAGGTTGTGGTGATCCGTCCAGATTTCAAATTGGTACAGGGTCGCCTCGAGGTAGTGACGCCATTGCTCTAAAGCACGGATGATGGCTAGCATCTCCTTGTCATGAACCGTATAATTAAGCTCTGCTCCACTAAGCGAATGACTCGAATAGGCAACAGGTCTCCAGAGACTGTCATTGCATTCCACCGAGAGCACGGCTCCGGTCGCGTAATCCGAGGCATCGGTTTCTAAGCGGAACTTCCGATCCTGATCGGGGAACATAAGAATAGGCGCGGTCGTGAAGGCTTCTTTTAACGTATCAAACGCTACTTGGCACTTGTCGGACCAGATAAACGGAGTGTCCTTTTTAGTTAGGTCATTAAGGGGACGCGCGACTTGTGCAAAATCCTTTATGAATCGTCGGTAAAAGTTCGCAAGGCCAAGGAAGCCTCGAACTCCACGAACAGAAGTGGGGACCGGCCAATCATGCACAGCAGCGACTTTAGCGGGATCCATCTTAACCCCATTCGTGCCAACTATCATGCCCAGAAAGTCGACCTCTTTTTGTTTAAATAAGCACTTCTCCGGTTTCACGAACAAGTCGTTCTCCTTCAACCTTCTAAGCACCTCTAGCACAATCCTGTTGTGCTCCTTTTCATCGTCCGTTTTTGTAAATATCATAAGATCGTCTATATATACAACTAGAACGTCCTCCATATCGCCGAAGATGTCGTTCATCATATTTTGGAACGTGGCGGGGGAATTACAAAGTCCAAAGAACATAACCAGCGGTCACCTGAGGTTCCCACTTAATGGCTTTTATTAGATTTACTGTTGTGACAGGTGTGTCAGTCTAATTTGACCAGTTTGGCTTCTTTTCCTGCCAGTATGAATAAACATGGAAAAATCCAGTATCTAGCATGAATAAATATGAAAAAAAGTAGGTACCAAGACATAGTTGCTAGTGTGTCAGTCCAGTACCAATAATCACCAATAATCATACTGTCCCTGATGTGATAACTGTCACAGCAATGTGGCTGTGTGCATTCCCACTGCCCCTGCCCTATAGGTTGACACAGCCACTGAGTGAGGGGTGATTCACAGCCACAGAGAGAGGGGTTCACACAGCCACAGGGGTGGGAAACTGCACAGCCACACCAAAAACAAAAGTTGTAGCCTGGGACGAGAGGATCACAGCAATATGATTACATCAGCGAGATCTTGTTTTTTAGATTAGATATGAGTGAAATACTAAAATTTTCGCGAGTCTTTTCTTTTTTTGCACAGCCACTCCACCTGCAATGTGTGCTTATCTAATCAAAAAGCACAGCCACACTGAAAATGAAAGTTGTAGCCTGAGACGAGAGGATCACGGCAATATGATTACATCAGCGAGATCTTGCTTTTTAGATTAGATATGAGTGAAATACTAAAATTTTCACGAGTCTCTGCTTTTTTTGGCACAGCCACTCCACCTCTGATATGTGCTTATCTAATCAAAAAAGCGCACATGCACAGCCACACTGAAAACAAAAGTTGTAGCCCGGGACGAGAGGATCACAGCAATATGATTACATCAGCGAGATCTTGTTTTTTAGATTAGATATGAGTGGAATACTAAAATTTTTGCGAGTCTCTGCTTTTTTTGGCACAGCCACTCCACCTGCCATATGTGCTTATGTAATCAAAAAAGCGGACCAGATACCAAGGTTGTTGTTGCTGCCCCACTCCTCCCCTCTACTGTATGATACTTTACTGTGTTGCAGCATACTGTTGAGATGCAGCCTACCCATATTCCACACAATTTGTATCCCATCCAGTGCTTCCTATGGATGTGAATATAAATAGGGGTAAAAATGCGGACTCTGCTCCCATTAGTGCAGTTCTTGACATATGGACTTGAAAATTTCACCCCACCCTCCCCTTGCATATGACTACAACCTATCAAAATTACAGACCATAAGCCTCAGTTTTTGTGGAGGCAGAACCAGATCTCCTCCTCCCCAATGTATGTGCTACAGACATGGGCACTGCACATTTTTGGGTATTCTTATCAGTTGGGGCCATGGGGGATATGTCATACAATGTCCATGTAGAGGGACTTTGGTGGTTTATTTGGTGGAATGGATGTGACACCACCTTGTTGGTTTTTTGGTGCATGGCCACCACACCACATTTCCAAGGGTATCTTTCCAGCTAATGCCATGGGCACATTCTACACATATATCTACCCTCACCCAAAGTTTGAAGTCCATCCATCAAGAAATGGGTGAGCTAGAATGAAAATGAGAGCTGGAGAGCGTGGGAAAGTGTGCGATGATTTTAGGAGACTTAGGAAACATATCAAAAACTTGTCATAGCACATCACAGAGTGAAGTAGTGAGTAAGATAAGTGGATGGCTGAGTTCCTACTTGCAATTTGGACTCTCTTGCACCATTTCTGCAATGGCAATCCTGCCCAGCATGTATGGGTGGTGTCAACCTCCTAGATGCCTGCTTCACTCTTGCAGTTCATACATGGGATGCAACCTCCCAACTTTTCGCATTTTTGAGTATTTGGGTAATCATACTACATTTAAAATGGTATTGGAATGGTCAGATATGCTCTCACACATATTGCCCACAGCCTCTTGAGACCAGGTCCACCAGGGAATGTGCTATGACAAGTTTTTGATATGTTTCCTAAGTCTCCTAAAATCATCGCACACTTTCCCACGCTCTCCAGCTATCATTTTCATTCTAGCTCACCCATTTGTTGATGGATGGACTTCAAACTTTGGGTGAGGGTAGATATATATGTGTAGAATGTGCCCATGGCATTAGCTGGCATGATACCCTTGGAAGTGTGGTGTGGTGGCCATGCACCAAAAAACCAACATGGTGGTGTTACATCCATTCCACCAAATAAACCACCAAAGTCCTTCTACATAGACATTGTATGACATATCCCCCATGGCCCCAACTGATAAGAATACCCAAAAATGTGCAGTGCCCATGTCTGTAGCACATACATTGGGGAGGAGGAGATCTGGTTCTGCCTCCACAAAAACTGAGGCTTATGGTCTGTAATTTTGATAGGTTGTAGTCATATGCAAGGGGAGGGTGGGGTGAAATTTTCAAGTCCATATGTCAAGAACTGCACTAATGGGAGCAGAGTCCGCATTTTTACCCCTATTTATATTCACATCCATAGGAAGCACTGGATGGGATACAAATTGTGTGGAATATGGGTAGGCTGCATCTCAACAGTATGCTGCAACACAGTAAAGTATCATACAGTAGAGGGGAGGAGTGGGGCAGCAACAACAACCTTGGTATAGGATAGGATAGGATAGGATTAGCTGACTACGTTACAAAAGGTAACTCAGGTATTTGTAATCAATACCTCGTCAGCCCGGAGACAAAATGTATAGTACACAAGAAATCAAGAAATCAAGACGGTAGGAGATAGCGCAAGTGATGTGGAAGATCAGTAGAGGTCAACGGGGGCATAGAGGGTTGCTGGCTTCGTGCGCGTTTATACTCTCCCCAAATCCGACCGGCCAGTAAGATACACTGTTCGTGCCACAAACTTGTGACCTTACGCATAAGAAGGGGGTAGTGGCGGGTGCAAGACAGGGTTGAAATAGTGGGCAGCGAACCGAGGTAGAAGTGTGATAGAGATTGTGGCCATATGGATGCGTCATCTGTGAAGAGACCACCTGCGATGCGAATGAGATAACGTCGGACGTTGTCAGGGAAACGGGCACGTTCTGCCGGCCAGGACGACTGCGCATCATGCGAACAGTCCTCCCCAGGGGAAGCTATGGTTTCGACCTGAGACAGAAGGCTTTGAGTTTGCTGACAAACGTGTCGACTATAGCTATCTCGTAGTGATTGGAAGCGGTAACAGGAGACGAAGAGATGATGGGCGGTCTCGAGTGACAAGCATCCAAAGCGACAATAAGGTGTGGACTCGTTGTGACGCTCAAAACGAACTGCGGCTGTGTCCAGCTGAGAAGAGCGAGCATACAACTGAACTGTCGCGGAGAAGGCCGAGGGGGCTTTGGTGTAGCGGTAAGAGGGCGGTGGAAGGGGGTCGTATAAAGACGGCAGGAGCAGCGTAGTAGGCAGGAAGGAAGAAGAAGACAAAACCAGACGAGCAAATAAATGATGTATAATGGGAGAAGAAGCAGACTCAATAAGTCCGGTGTGGGTAGTGTAGAGAAAGAAGGAATCAAACGCAAAGGTGGGAACCGGGACTGGTAGAGGACGGGGGTGGACCTGAGCTTTCGTCGCGAGGCGGTCCGCGACGTCGTTGGCCTGCGAATCAATAGATGCGACGTGCTTGTGAGCAGGAGTAAACCGGAGATGGAAAGTCGCGGGGGAAGAGCTGATAATATCGCACAACCAGCGATACAAAAACCTCGCTGGAAGGGTGGACCACGAGTGCAGGAGAGAAGGAGTACGTAGGTCAGGCCCAAGTGTGCGTAGGACATTCTGATGATCAGTTAACAAAGTAATGTCAGACGCCACAGAAGGGGCAAGGGCGGAGGCGATGAGTCCGTAGAGTTCAGCGTGAACTATAGAAGCGCTGCAACCGAAGAAATCAAGAGTTGCAGTTAAGGTGTGAGAGGGGGTGACGGAAGAAAAGGTAAGAGCACGAGGCTGAAGGGGACGAGGATCAACTGGCAGGAGAGAACCGTCCGAGGCATGAAGACCGGGGGGAAGTTGAGGCCGGGACAGGGAGTGAAAGAGGGTGCGAATAACACACTCAGCATGTGTACGACGCCATAACGGAGGGAGCATTAAAGAGATGCACAGAGAGTCGTTCGCAAGCAGGGAGTGGTCACCTATGAAGAGATGAAAGACGCAATGAACAGTTAGAGAGGAAACCCATTCAATAAGCCGTTGTGCCTCTGCAGCAGATAATTCATATCGGACACGGGAAGGGGTGATAAGGGGCAATAAGAAGGGAGTGTCAAACGTGGAAGGAGGATGGGATGGTGACTGAGCGAGATGTTTGAGGTGAGAAAAGCCGGCATTCGCTATGCGGGTAATAGCATAACGGGAGATGGGGAAGGACGAGGGACAGGCACGAGACAAATGACGGATAGAAACGTCGCCGTTAAACAGGAAGCTACAATCAGAGGGAGGCAGGCTGATCTGCAACTGCTGTAATGACTCGGCTGCCACACGCCAAGTGAGGGGTAGGGAAGGGGAGTGAAGGTGGCGAGGTTTGTGGAGGGTAGCTGTGAAGGGATAGCGGCACGCATTCATTGAGCACATCCAATCTGCGAGTGTCACTTGCGCCATAGCGCGGAATACGGGGATGTGATGGTTAAGGTCGCGAAGAAGGCCAGTTATCGATAGGGACAAATTCATAAGTTGGAGTGACGGAAACGCAAATCCAAAGTTGGCTATAGGAAGATACAGCAAGTGGGAATTGAAGTGATAGGGAAAACCGAGATACTGATGGACCTTGTGCGCCACTTTAAGGTCAAGTTGGTGGGCGAGGTGGGGAGGAAGGGACTGAAGAGAGAGCAAGGGACGAATGCGGGAAGTAAGACATTGAGAGATCAATCTTCTGAGAACGGTTAGGGAAAGACGGGCGGGGAGATTTGGAAAGGTGAAGTTGTCAATGATGTCGGAGATACGGTGAAAGTGTGTGACGTGGTCATTAACAGGAATGCGGAGGAACTCAATATGAGAAGACACTACTCGTACACCATGGTTGATGACGCTCTGGGAATCCTGGGAGGAAGCATCGACGGAAGGAAGGTCAATTGATGCCGGGCACGCAGGTACATTAATGAGGAATGCGCAAGACTTCTCCCAGTTGGTTAGCCAACCGTACGCCAATTGAAAGCGCTCCATGGAGAGGCAAGAGTGCTGCAAGTGGGAGAGGGATGTGGTTATCAACAGAGAGTCGTCAGTTGCCTCACACATGGAAATAGGGACTACAGTGAGATCCCAAGGAGTGTGAGGGTCAGCTGCCCGCTGTTGTTGGGAGGAAACGTAAACACCGGAACGGGTATTGCTGGAGACATCAAAGAGCCAGTGATTTCCAAGAGCCGTCGTCAGGGTAGATTTCAGGGGCGAAAGGGGGCCACCCTGCTTGGTAACTCCGGACACGGTAATGGGGTCGGCGAGACCATAAGCGGTACGAATATAGTAAGGGACGTTAAGCTGAGCTGATCTGTCGAAGTCAATGATGGATGATGGAAGACCGAAGGTGTGGATGGCGTCATAAAAACCCTGGGGCTCAAGACGGTCAAACCCTTTCATCTGGTCTCGTCGGAGGACATAGAGGGGTTGTGAACTGCGGGCGGACCACGACTCTAGCTGAGATAAAAAGGACAGGAGGTCGCGACCCTGGACACCAGGCTGTGTGGCGACCTGACCCTGTGGCAAGACCTGATGGTGGGCGAGATAGGGAACCAGGAGGTGATTAAGCCATGCAAATGGTAAATTGAGAAGCAGATTGCTGCAACAAACCCCACGATAATTGGACAGTTGGTGACGCGGGCCTTTCTTGTGAATGGAAGAAAGGTATGTGGGTTTGACGGAGGCAGGGAAATGACCATGGACCACCTCATAATTGAGGAGATCCAGGACCGCTGATAGAGCGAAGTCAGACAGCGCTTTTAACCACCATTTCTCCCAACCGTCAGGGCCTGGCGCTGGCCTGGGCTTGCCTTTGCGCAGGAGAGTGCGTACGGAGTCAAGGGATAGAAGACATGGCCATGGGAGTGGGTCCGCCAGTACACGCTGACGAATCGCAAGCGCAGAGGGGGTGGTTATCCATAGCTTTTCAGAAGGGAGGTGAGGAGAGTGGGAATAAAGGCGAGCAAAGTACTGTCGGGATATGTCAGCGATGTGAGTGGGGTCCGTAAACAAAACAGAGTCATCGTCGAGGGCTGACAAAGCAAGAGGTGGTCCCGGCTTGGCTGACCTTTCGTCGCGAAAAAGGGTTTTAGCCGAGGCTCCATGAGCCACAGAGGAGACAAGTACACCCGCTCTGGAGGACATCCTTCTCCAGAGTTCCTCACGTTCTGCACGGTACCGTAACTTTGCAAGCGACCGACGAGCACGTTGAAGAAAGGTAAGGAAGGATGGTATATTAAGTAATGGCGCAGGAATGTATAGGGGTGACCGACGGTATGAGTCATAGAACGCCCACACCCATGGGTTGGCGGACTGGAATGAGGAAAGATAGCCACGTTTACATGCAGAGATCAGGCGCCCTATGCGTCGCAGCTGAAGAAGTAAGTCCCGTATTCTGTCACTAGTAACGTGACGTTCTGCAGTGTGCTGGGGCTGACGTGATAGAGGCCGGAAGGAGGTGGCAGCAGCTTTACCTAGGATGTCAGTCAAGGCTCGGTACCTATGGTCAAACCCCTCATCATCGGAAATGGAACCAAAAGGATGATGAGAATCCCGAAGTAGGCTATCCACCTGCTGTGCGAATTGGGAGAGGCGGTATCGCTCGTTTTTGAAAGGGCACCTGAAAGGGGTGGAGATCTGTGGATAGGGATAGGAGGGAGAAGGGGAGGTGTCACGAGATGGTGGAGGCGGAGGTATTGGGTCATAAAGAATCTGGAGACGGAGAAGTATAGGGCGGTGATCCGTAGCGCCAATGAAATCGCCAAGTACTGAAATGTCAGCGAAGCTAATACGGGGAGAGGAATGTACCGCCCTATCAATGATGGAGTGACCATGATTGTTACTGAAGGTGTAGTGTGTGCGAGCGTCATTGTCGCCTTGCAGAGACCAGACATCAATGCCACTCGTGGAGGAAAGAAAGGTGCGAAAGGCAGAAGAGGGGAGTGCTGAGAAAACAGGGGAAGACACCTCCGAAGAACAAAGGGACGTATTCATGTCGCCAATCATAGACCATGATTTGGGTGCCGTCCGACACACGGCAGAAAGTTGCTGCCAGAAAGGAGATTGTATTCCGGGATCCCATGGAGCATAAATACCAATAATGCGATGGGGAACGCCACGTCCCGAGGGGGTTGGCATAACAAGATCAACTGCAAGAACACGGGCTTGCAAGGCAGGATAGGGCTCAAGAGATACCTGTTGAGAATGAATATTAGAGGAAACACCCAAAATAACTCCCCATTTCCCTCCATGGGAGGAAGCGGAAAGCCCAGGGTTCTCAAAAGCATGATAAGAAGGGGCACGAACCCGGGAGGCCATAGGATGGGGAGACTTAGTTTCGCAGATCAGCCATACAGTAGGATTGAAGCGTGAAATCATGTTAGAAATCGAATGACATTTAAGTGGGTCACCGAGACCGTTAGAATTTACAGACAGAGCAGAGAAAGGAATAGATGATGCCATACTCATGCGAGCAAGAAAGAGGATAGCTAATATGAGTGAGAAGGTGTGAGAAGATCTGCAAAGGGAGCGCCGGGCAGAAAGCGACAAAAGTAGAAATGAGGAAAATACAAGGAAGAGAAGCATAGGCAAACCAGGAAACATATCGTGAAGAAAATTAGAGGAAACCCAAAGTAAAAATGCGACAGTCATGAATGCCAAGAAATGGCAAGCGCCCTTCGCAGAGGGGAGACGGCACTCCTTACTAATTTTCGTTGTCAAAGAATGGGAAGGAGTGCGTAAAGAAGATCGTACCTCGATCATGTTATCTGAAGTGCGTTGCTTACCCTTGTGAGAGGCGGAATCTGAATCAGAGGGAGCCCATCGTGAATCAGCCACCGACTGTAGACGGGGCCGGGGCAAAGCACGGGATTCCGCCATATCGTCAGGGGACGGAGACCTAACACGAGATGGATGTGCAACGGGGGTTGAAGAAGGCAGGACGGCTGGAGAAGGTGAAAGAGGGAGTGCCAGACGGTCATGGGCAGTAAGGGAAAGGCGTATGGCTTGTGTCTCCTTGCGAACTTGTTCAATCTCGGCCATAACTTCGGAGCGACGACTGTCAGCACTTTCAAGAGCCGCTTGTAGACGCTGGCGTGTGGGAGGGTCGAGATTAGTGGCGAGCTGGTCGCGATAGCGATCGCGTTGAGCATCCAAACGGTCTTGTTCATTGGTAAGAAGAAGGAGGTTCATACGATAGTCGCCCAGTAAGTATTGGGCTGACATCATTCCCAGTAAAGTCTGATTATTCTGTTCGAGACGCTGTTCAGCTTGGGAAATACGGTCAAACATAGTGTTGAGTGTGGACGTGAACTGGCCGAACTCCGAACGAAAGTAGTCCAACTGAGGCTGAATGACATTTTCGGAGGTGGAAAAAGGCATGGGCCGAGAAACTGGGTTGGGTGGTGCACCCTGAGTGTTAAAGGAAAACAATAGGGTCGGTTTGCCGACAGAGACCCCGTAAAGGAACCAATCCGTGGGGAGGCCATTCTTGTTATCATGGAGGAAGGCCTGCGTGGAGGACCAGTCCCTAAGCACTGCACAGTAGACATCGTCTTCTAATTCAACCCGACTTCCCACAATGACGTCATGTCCATACCGTTGACGGAGATGAGAGTTGAGGCTAGACTCCACATTCCCGAGGCCGGCTATGCCACCAATAGCTACCTCTCCACCATAGAGAGGGTCAACGAAGCGCGGACGACCAGGGCGTAACGTGCGTCCTCGTATGAAGGGTGGTTCCCTCATGACACGATCGACATCGTCGCCATTGAAAAGGTCAAAGCTAATACGTGTTTGCGAAGTAGAAGGAGGATGGGTAGTCCGCTCCGCCATGATAGGCATGTGTCGAGCGTGGAACCATTCACGAAGGGGGGTAAGCATAGATTGAGCCTCATTATCCGTTGAGAACGCAAAGAACAAACGACGGGTGCGGTCCGGCCCGTTGCACAACCTCCAGGTTGCCCGCAAATCAGGTAGAGTGTTAAGAAGAAGGCGAAGGTCCTCTAGTAGGTCTGGACGAGGGCCAGGCACGGATGAGGAAAGGGAGATGAAGGCATAGTCTAAAGCCGAAGTGGCATCTCCCCTTCGTACGTTGACTGGAGGAAAGGTATGGCGATTACGGAGATCATTGAGGACACCAACCAAATGGTCACGGGCAGAGTCAGGATTCTGATGATCCAAACCAAACACGGTCAGTTCAAAACCAACCGTTCCCATTGGGCTGCTCTCCTCGTCTGCTAAAGATGGAGAAAGTCGGTCACGGTTTCCATAACTAATTGTTGGACGAGCTGGCGGGGCGGGAGGACGATACGATGTAGGTTGAGCCAAAATAGGGGTAGGACGAGAGGTGGCCATTAAAACCTATAGCAGCGTTATTTCACCCCTTATAAATATACCGAAGGCCCCGTATCAGATCAGGGCGATAGATTATTCAGATTATAAGAGCCTAGCTTGACTTAGTTTGGTGAAGGTGAAGGTGAAGGTGAAGGTAGGAGTCACGGAATCGTATCTGGTCCGCTTTTTTGATTACATAAGCACATATGGCAGGTGGAGTGGCTGTGCCAAAAAAAGCAGAGACTCGCAAAAATTTTAGTATTCCACTCATATCTAATCTAAAAAACAAGATCTCGCTGATGTAATCATATTGCTGTGATCCTCTCGTCCCGGGCTACAACTTTTGTTTTCAGTGTGGCTGTGCATGTGCGCTTTTTTGATTAGATAAGCACATATCAGAGGTGGAGTGGCTGTGCAAAAAAAAAGCAGAGACTCGTGAAAATTTTAGTATTTCACTCATATCTAATCTAAAAAGCAAGATCTCGCTGATGTAATCATATTGCCGTGATCCTCTCGTCCCGGGCTACAACTTTTGTTTTCAGTGTGGCTGTGCAGTTTCCCACCCCTGTGGCTGTGTCAACCCTCTCTCTGTGTGGCTGTGCTAAACCTTCGGCCTGTGGCTGTGTTACACCCCCCCATACTGTGGCAATGCATGATTATATAAGAAGCCACATCACATAACACTCAGTTTTCAAACTCCGACAGAGGCTCAGCCACCTGCGAAAAATTTTATTAGGGGTATTCCCTTATTTGGCCAGTGGCTGTGACATGGTACTCGAAATAATTCTAAGTCCCTCCGGTATTACTGGTATTATCGCTGGTATAGCATTTTGGCAGTAACTCATGATAGTTATCATGCTTGTCACATAGCGATACTTATGATAGTAATGTTAGCTTATGGTGTCACCCAGGTGACGAAAGCGGCTTTCCACTCGTCACCTTCCTTGATCCGGATGTTATTATATCCCCATCTAAGGTCCATTTTCGTAAATAATTTACAGCCTTTCAACTTGTCAACAAGCTGCGAGATAAGCGGGAGTGGGTACGAGTTCTTGACTGTATGCTCGTTTAAATAGCGGTAATCCTGTACCATTCGCTCCTTTCCATCCTTTTTAGGGACGAAGAACACGGGAGAAGTCTGCGGCGACTTGCTAGGCCGAATATAACCCTTCTTGAGTTGTCCGTCAATGAAGTTACTAACTTCGGTCTGCTCATCAGGGCTGAGAGGGATCAACCTTCCCTTTTTCGGAACAAACGACTCCTTTAGTTCTATCACGTGGTCCCAAGGTTTCCTAAGCGGCATGCATTCAGATTCCTGGACAGAGAAGACGCTTAAATATTCATGATATTCCTTCGGAACCAGTTCCTCAGGGGTTTTGTCCTTTTTAGGAGCCTCCTGCTTGTCGGCTCTGAATATATTATGCCAGTCTTCGAGGGCCTGGACCTCCTCCTTTTCAATACGTCTAACGAAGGCCGGCTTCGGCGCGAGTTGCCTGCAACTACGAGGACATCTCTTCATCGAGATTTCACCGGTCTTCCAATTGACTTCCGGGTTGTGAGTGGCAAGCCATGTGTGACCCAAAATCATGTCGTGAGATCCCAGATCTGTAACATCAGCTACTAACTCTTCGAAGTGATCTCCGAACTGAACTCTAAGCGGTACCTGATGCGTAATCCTTCCAGCGGAGTTGAGGGTACCATCGACATTAAATACCTCCACAGCTCGTGGGAGCGACAACTTTGGAAGCTTCTTTCGATCAACGAATTTAGCGTCCACGAAAATGCCTGTGGCACCGGAATCCAACAAGGCTTGCACAGCATGTGCGTCACCCTTCCTAGTGCGAATAACAATAGGTACAGCAACGTGATCCTTTAAGTTGAGCGTGCGAACTCGGGATTTTGGCGGTACTGTCGCCTGAGCATCGCTAACCGACTCGGATCCTTCCGAAACACTGTTTTTGGGGGTTTTATACGCCGAAGAATTAAGCGGAGCCAGTTTTACGTCTGGTCCCGAGCCCTTTCGGGACCCTTCAGCAGACGGTGTAGGTACAAAGTCCGAATCGTCGTCCATATTATCTACTGAGAGAGGAGAAAACTTATTTACAGTAACTATGTCCGAGAATGAAACCTTTTTTTGTGTTTTTGTATTTTCTATTTTTGTGTTTTCTTTTGTACTATTTATAGAAGACGAGACCGAAACACAGCGAGAAGAAAAACTAAAAGGAGAAAAAGAAACTAGTCCAGTACGAGAATTGTCCGAGACTGCAGGACCCGACCTCACTGCAGCTCCGATTCTTTTAATTTACTGATATGAGCAACTACCTGCTCAAAAGTCATACTGTCCATTGCGGCCAGCCGCGGGTCAACAGCTTCGGAGCGCACCTGGCGCCCTTTGCCCTTGTTCCCAGCCTGCGGGCAGTGCAGACGAATATGGCCCTTTTGGCCACATGCATAACACTGATAATTAGAGAAGTCCTTCTTTGGGCGGCTTCCCGATCCACCCTGCACGGCCCCAATGTCCATGGGTGCGCCTTGCCCTGACGTCACCCCGGGCGAGGGTCATGAAAAGTTCTGTCCCCATCGAGAGGACGCACCACCAGTCTTAATCCTTACTGCCTCTAGGGCAGCGCCGAGGCCCCTGACCTCTATGTCGTACTCTGCCCAGGTTTCCTTGCGACGTCCCTGGACAAAGATTTGCTGAAGAATTTCTGGGCGAATGGCCTCTCCAGCATGAAGATTGCGTAATCGTCAGATACCCCGGACGCGGTCCTTAGTGCATTAAACTTGGCCAAGAACTCCTCTGTTCTGGCCGTTCCTTGACGTATTTTGCTGAGCTGGTCTCTAGCCCAGTCTTTATTATGAAGCGGCCTAAACCGCGCTTCCACCTCCGCCACCAAGTCATCATAAGATGGCCATGTGCCGGTTGGGAGGCACTGATCAATGTGCGCCCATGCGTATGCCCCGGCGATTGGCCCAGTCATTCTAGACCAAACCATGAGCGTTCTTGCCCTTGGGCTGGTCGAGTTTGCTGTGATAATGAAGGCCTTCATCTTGGCCCACCATTCTTCGAACTTGCTTATTGACCCGTCAAAAACACCTGGGTCAGCGATGCCCCATTTCGTGGGGTCAACGTTGGTGTTGGGGTTAGCGGCGGCCCCTCCGCCTACCGGCTGTTGCTGCTGCATGCCCGCCACCGCATTGGCGACGTGCTGGGCCACCTGGTTGGCGACCTGTGCGGTGATCAGGGTAGTCATTTGCTGCATGAACTGCAGCTGGTCCTGGGTAAACTGGTCCATTACGGCGGAAGGCTGTTAAGACCACGGGGAGACGAGGAGGAGGGATTACTGTGCGTCTGTTCCATAGATTGTACGGTACGTGCAGAACGAAGCCCAGTAAGTTGGGGTCGGGGGAGGGAGAGTGAAGAGGGAGCGGAGAGAGGCGAGGGAGAAGGGGTTTGGGGGTACCGAAAACTTGTTGCTTGAGGGGAGTAACTTCCCGAGCGAACAAGAGCGGGGGAGCAGGTGACTCTTCCTTTTTGAGGTAAGGAGAGAACCTAATGCGAGGAGCCAACGACTCCGACTTCTTTATGCGAGGAATCTTGAAAAGAGATTTTCCCTGCCCTCAGTGGCGGTACTCTGTCTCGACTATCATATGATGTAACTAGGGATACTGGTAGTACGCTTTCTACCTCCCGTGACGTAGGGGAACTACTGATATGCTATGTGCTTCCACCCCCTAATGTGGGTTGCACCTTCACACTACCCTTGACGGATAGCGGGACTACTAACTACGGTTCTTCTTCGACACAACCACCAGCTGATAGGTGGACGGGACTAAAGGCGTCGCCCCGTAAACGAAGTGAAGAGAAGAAGGTAAAGCTCCTTAACCCTGGAGTCCGGGTATACGATGCCCTATATGCCTGGGCACAAGCGGAGTAAGGGAGTATGTGATAATCGAGTTCAAGTGTAACGCTTATAATCCGAAGACTATACTTGGTTACTCCTTGACTGATAGAAGAGTAGAGGTAGAGGAAAGAGTTAATGCGACAACGCACAAATGAACTCGATTGGAGTGTCTACGATAAGAGAGACGGTATTTATACTACTACGAGTGTTTGTACCGTGGAACGTCGTAGAACAAACCAAACAAAGAGGGATCAATGCCATTGGCTACAGCAGTACACGCTGAGTCAAGGCGACAACGCTGACCAAGCAGCTGACTAAGTAAAGCGTCTATGAGCGCGTCTAAGTAACCCTAACCAGAGAGTGGATAAATAAGGTAAACTATGCTAAGAGTACGCTACAGCTAGTAGTGAAAAAGTACGGGCCATTACAACCTTCGCCTGGGAGACTGCCGAGCGAGGAACCTTCCGAGAAGACATGTTCCTGCTGCTGAAGATCCCAACCCTACCCCACAAACCTTGGGTCGAACGAAATATCCCAATCCTGCCAGCTATCTTTCGAGATGTCGTCCAAATTATTAAAGAGAAAATCGCCGCCGGTGTCTACGAGCCTTCGACCTCTTCATACCGCTCCAAGTGGTTCTGCGTCATCAAGAAGGACGGGAAATCATTGTGCCTCGTACATGACCTGCAGCCACTAAATGCCATCTCTATCCAGGATTCAGCGGTCCCCCCTTTCATCGACTCAATTGCCGAAGCCTTTGCCTGCCACTCTGTGTATGGAATCCTAGATCTAATGGTCGGCTATGACCACCGCACTATCCACGATGACTACCGGGACCTGACCACCTTCCAAACCCCTATCGGCACCCTCCGCCTTACGAAACTTCCTATGGGGTATACTAACGCCGTCCAGATCTTCCATGGAGATGTCTGCTGGATCCTTAAAGATGAGATACCTGAAGTTACCATCCCCTTCATCGACGACTGCCCTATCAAAGGGCCGAAATCATGCTATCAACTCGCCGACGGTACCTACGAAACGATCCCGCAGAATGGCAGCATCTGTCGGTTCATCTGGGAACATCTGCAAAACACTAACCACGTTCTCCACCGCCTCCGACATGCAGGTGCCACCGTCTCCGCCAAGAAATGTGTCATCGCCACCCCATCTATAGTGGTCGTCGGCCACAAAGTTTCATATGAGGGAAGGATCCCCGACGAGACTAAAGTACAGAAAATCAAAGATTGGCCATACTGCACTAATGTCACTGAAGTCAGGGGATTCCTAGGTCTATGCTCATATTGCCGCATTTTTATCAAAGACTTCGCTAAGCACGCCCGACCGCTCGTAGAACTGACCAAGAAGGATGTCCCTTTCGAGTTCACCGACGAGCACCGAGCGGCAATGGAGTACCTCAAGACCGCCATCGTTTCGTCCCCTGCCCTTCGGTCAATCGACTACAATTCAGACTGTCCTGTCATCCTCGCCGTCGACACTTCCAATATCGCCGTCGGCTACATCCTCATGCAAGAAGACGAGGGTGGCAAACGATTTCCCACCTGATTTGGCTCTATTACCCTCAACGACCGAGAGCAGCGGTA
This sequence comes from Pisolithus albus, assembly GCA_024613165.1. Classification (NCBI taxonomy): domain Eukaryota; kingdom Fungi; phylum Basidiomycota; class Agaricomycetes; order Boletales; family Pisolithaceae; genus Pisolithus; species Pisolithus albus. The sequence goes on from JANFAB010000036.1 coordinate 216,736, forward strand.
CAGCCAAGCCAAACTAGAACTATTCGGTCTCTTTTGAGCTCTACATGACGTGCGGCTATACATTTTCGGCGTATGAAACTTAGTCGTCAAAGTGGATGCCAGGTATATTAAGGGTATGATAAACAATCCCGACCTTCAGCCTAATGCGACCATCAATCAGTGGATCGCCGGTATCCTCCTCTTCGACTTCAAACTCGTCCACGTACCCGCCGCCAAGCATGCTGCCCCTGATGGGCTGTCTAGGAGACCGAAGGCCGAAGAAGATCCGGAAGTAGACGAAGAAGAGTACAAGGATTGGGTAGATGAGTGTGGAGCATTTGCCATCGATCTCGTGAATCGTCGGGAACCCAAGACTCACCTTCTACGTCCCCCAGATATACTGCCGACAGAATACTACTCACACACCGACTTACCCCATGATGTAGCCGTGTTCACCACTGCCGAGTCGCCACCCGACACTGCCGACACCGACATACCACGATCCGACAAGGCTAGGCTGAGAGATGAGAGGTTAGAAGTAGTAAGAGAGTTCTTGGAGACGAAGAAGCCGCCAGATGGATTAGAGGAGAAGGAGATAGAAAGCCTGGTGCAGCTCGCTTCCCGATACTTCGTAAAGGGAGGAGAACTGTGGAGAAAGGAACCCCAAGGCCGCCAGCAGCTAGTGGTCCAACCCTTCCGACGCAGGGAAACCTTCCCTTTCGCCGCCTAGTCACTCCCCCCACCTCCTTTCCGACTCACGACCCCTTGGGACGAGCCTAGGCCTAGCCTACAGCTTTCCCCCCTTTTTCCCTTTGCGCTCTCACAAGATGTCATGTGTCAAGAAAAAAAGAGTGATAGAAAGGTGCCGCAGTAAGGCACTACAGGTTGTAGGTATGAAACATAGGTAAAAGGGAGCAAAGAAAAGGCAAAGAAAGGGCAAAGCGGCAAGTGGGGACGTGCCTAAAGCCTCTAGACTACTGGCCGACGCTGCGGCGACCCTTTGGGGCGGTCTGGTGCGGGGCGGCGGTACTACTGGCGGCGGCTTGTGTCGGTGTCTCGAATAGGACCTATAGATGCCGAGTAGCTGACGTCACAAGTGACGGAGTGGACTGCCGACGGTCGGTAGACACTTGATAGGCGCACGAAGGGCCGAAGGCCGACACAGATAGGGGGTGGACGATGAATGGGGGGTCAAGGACAGGGGCTAGCGGTGACTGGTAGCGGTGAAGAGTGTCAGTGACAGGGGTTACTTCCTGATTAGGTGGCGGCGGCGTTGGTAAGCGAAGGAAGCGCTCGTATTAACCGAGGTAGCCGAGAGTGGAGCAGCGGCGGCCTTTCCGAAGGACAGTAGACCCATGGTGAGTGGCTAGGGCGATAGGGGAAATGGTAGACTGTGATGGTATTCAGCCCTAGGGAGTATGGACTCCCTACACCTCCCGGGGTCTTCGAATACTGACCATCCTCGGTCAGGGGTGCTCGGTGACACGGATCGGTGACGAGATTCCATTGACAGGTGGCTGTGCTCGGAACAATGGCAAGCGGGATGGGGACCTCGGTCATGTGCTGTGGCAAAAATGCTTCCGCGTCAACAAAGGGTTGCCAAACATACCAAACTAGTCGCCGCCACTTCATCTTTTCTTTCTCTAAGTCCCACCACCAGCGCTACTCATCGTATCAGCTTCAACATGCCCTCGACCAAGACCACCACCTCTACCAAACCCTCGACCCAGCCCAAATACCTCCCTCCCGACGCTGCTCGCGACCTAGTGCCTAAGATGTGGGCTCGGGAGATGAAGGCTCTAGCAGCGTTGATGGGTGAGATCCCAGATGAGGTGGCAGACGAGAAGGAAGCTCGCGAGTGGTTGGATCAGTACTACGAGGTATCGGTAAGTTGCTCTCCTCGATCGTCAACTAGCCAGGTGGTTGAGGGGGCTACAGGACCAGATCGAAGGCCTTCGGAAGTTCGCGTATGATATGAGCACAGAGGTTCCCGAGTACCCTGATGAGACTGAGGAGGCCCTCGGGGCCATTTTTCTGACTTTAGCGGTGCTGTGAGATTGGTTCCCTCGACGAAGCGGTAAGCCCAGGCGCAAGAGGGTCCTTCCCTCGTCGAATAACGTCCCGCAGGACAGTGAAGGGGTTAGGCGGTCCCAATGGCAGGTAGGGAAGGCGGCTGCTAGGGGGGATGAGGAGAACCAGGTGCATACCACTAATCTATCAGATCCTTCTCGATACTCAGACAGCCCTTCGTGGTTTAGGTGGAGGCTGTAAGCGGGGGAGGCGGCATCATCGAGTTAAATAGCGCAGGTGAGGAAGAGGTCGCCGCCCCGCCCCCAACTCAGACAGAGACCGTCGGTGGGGCTGCCCAGAGGTTGGACGACGTTCCCGAAGTCGCCGCCCCTACTACCCGGGTAGACTCAGAGGCTTGTGGGCGGTGCGTGACTCGGGGGATTCGGTGCGAGTGAAAGGGGGGCGTTTCTGGGGCCGCATGTACAGCCTGCCATGTGGGTAAGAAGCGCTGTGACAAGGCTAGTAAGCCAAGCAAGAAGGTAAGCTCTGCTAGGTTTTGAAGTGCACGAAGATGACGAGAACACGCAGCAGAAGAACACGGACGCTGCGGCCCCCTCTCCCTCAACCAGTAAGAAGGCTAAGACTTCGGCGGCGCCCCCAGACCCTTCTTCCTCGTTAGCAGCTCCTAAGCCCACTATCCGCATCAAACCTCGAGTGGTAGGTCAGTCGGTCCCTCACAAATCACCTGGCCCTCCTCCTCGTACACCGTCGATCTCCAATCTGCCACTCTTCCTCCCCTCGAGCGCTGGTAACACTCCTTCCCCCGACCCTCCTCGTATCGAAGAACGCCCTGTAGGTGAGTCTAGGGAGACTGGCGATGGTACTGGCGGCGCGTTGGTCGAAGCTGCGAACAAAATGGAAGCCGCTGGACCCGAAGATTCAGTCGACGTCGAGGGCAGTCAGCCAGAAGAGGTAGTATTTGACCGGCCCCCAAGTCCACAAGATGCTCGGTGGACCCCTTTCAGCGGTCCCCAGGAAGCGCTAGCCCAGTATGACTCGTGGCTGGCGGCCCTCAAGGGAACGGTGGAATGGTCTGGAGCCATCATAGCTGATCTTCACGCGGGCCTCGGGCAGCTGAATGTTGTCCATCAGCGGGCTAAAAGGGACATTCGGAGGCTCGAGGAGTGGCAGCGGGATAACTTTGGGGTGCGGCGGTAACTTTGATGTTCGTAGAAGTCTCCTTGTCCTGTGCATAGGTAGGGGTGGTCGAATGTACTCGTGTGGGGTCTGCATTTCGTCAAGAGAGGGGGAGGCCTGAAATAAAGTAAAGCTAAGGTAACGAGGGTGGCGGAAACGGGTAAGTAGAGAGTCTAAGAACTGCGGCGGTGAGTCTTTGAAAACGAACGAAGTAAGGTAAGAGAGAGGAATCAGAGGAGGAACTTTTCTTTATTTTTCTTTTCGATATTCTGTGTCGGCGGCGGTTTTTTATGTGTAAGTAAGAAGAGTGGTGAGTATAGGTACGAAGATAGAGAAAGGAAACTAAGTGGCGGTTTTCGGTTTTATGGTCTTTTTGAGTTGTAGGTTTGTTTTTGGAGTTTTTCGTATGTACGGAGAGTCTGTAAAGGGTATTCGAGAGATAAAAGAAGCAGAAAAAAAGGAAACGGAACGGAAGGGTATGTTACTCATCTGACTCATCCCTAAGGACGCCAGTGAGGTCTGGGTCGGGAAGGGAGTTGTCTTCGAGTCGGTCGATGGCGGCGTTGTCGAGGCCCACTAGTTGGGTGACCTCGATGCGAGATTTGTTGCGGGGGAAATAGGGGAAGAGTCGGAAGGCGGCGAAGCGAAACTTTGATACAGCGCCATCGAGCTCTGCTAGGAGATACGAGCCGCCCTTGGTCCGACGCACTACTACCATAGGACCTAGGTAGCGCGGCTTAGTCTTGCGGTCGAGCTCCTTCTCGATACGGGAGTTGCGGACGAGTACGAGAGCTCCTGGCTCGAAGTCAAAGTCATGTATAGTCTTTTCGAAGCGGGCCATGAAGTCTTTGGCCGATGCAAAACGGGCTTTGAGGACTCGGTCATGTATGGCGGCGAGGTCGTCGGGCCGCTTCTGTAGTTGTCGGGCTCGGTTGGCTATAAGGTCGGTCGTAGAATACAAGTCGGCCTCATAAGGGGCTAGGAAGGTGGCTTCGGCGAGGTCAAAGGGAAGTCTAGGGTGGACACCGTGAGCCATATAGTATAGGGAGAGACCCGTAGCTTTGTGAATGGTGACCCTTTCTGCCCAGAACACCGTCGGCGCTACATCCGACCACTTAGATGCCTCTCCCTCACAACTCTTGACCATCGCTTCTCTGACATCGAAGTGCCGCCGCTCGACAATACCATTTGCTTGTGAATTATAAGGGGAGATGCGAATATGTCAGATACCGTAAGTTTTCGAAAGCCAGTCGAGAGCCAGCACATAGGGGGCGCCGTTGTCGGTGACTATTTCGCCCACCGCCCCCCATCGGCATAGGATCTGCTCGAACAAGAACTTGCCGACTGACTTGCTGGTTTCGGAGCGGAGCATGGCCCACTCGGGGTAGCTAGTTAGAGAGCAGCGGGCCTGAGTGACGTAGCGGTACCTGTTTGACTTCGGCATGATGAAGGTGTCGACATAGGCTTTGTAGAACAATGGCTCGGGAATGGCGACGACAGGGGGAATGTGGACTCGATCGAGGCGGCGGATCTGGCATTCGTGGCATGTCCTGATGTACCAGCGAACATCCTGCTCTAGCATAGGCCACCAGAATCGTGTCAGTAGGCGCATACGAGTAGAGAAGATACCCTTATGGCCCAGCTCGTCGTGGGCCTGGCAGATGATGCTAAGCCGCTTGTGGCGGCAGACCACTAGCTGATGGCGGCCTTGGGGTTCCTTCCTCCACAACTCTCCTCCCTTTACAAAGTATCGGGAAGCGAGTTGCACCAGGCTTTCTATCTCCTTCTCCTCTAATCCATCTGGCGGCTTCTTCGTCTCTAAAAACTCTCTCACCACTTCTAACCTCTCATCTCTCAGCCTAGCCTGGCCGGATCGTGGTATGTCGGCGTCGGCGGTGTCGGGCGGTGACTCGGCGGCGGTGAACACGGCTACGTCATAGGGTAAGTCGGTGTGTGAGTAGTATTCAGAGGGCGGTATATCTGGGGGACGTAGAAGGTGAGTCTTGGGTTCCCGACGATTCACGAGATCGACGGCAAAGGCTCCACACTCATCTACCCAATCCTCATACTCTTCTTCGTCTACTTCCGGATCTTCTTCGGTCTTCGGTCTCCTAGACAGCCCGTCAGGGGCGGCATGCTTGGTGGCGGGTACGTGGACAAGTTTGAAGTCGAACAGAAGGATGCCGGCGATCCATCGGTTGATGGTTGCATTAGGCTGTAGGTCAGGATTGTTTATCATACCCTTTATGTACCTGGCATCCACTTCGACGACTAGGTTTCATACGCCGAAAATGTATAGGCGGACGTCGTGTAGAGCTCGAAACAGACCGAAGAGTTCAAGCTTGGCTTGGCTATACCGCCGCTCTTGGTCGTTGAGGGTAATAGAGCCAAATCGGGCAGGAAATCGTTTGCCGCCCTCGTCCTCTTGCATAAGGATGTAGCCGATGGCGATGTTGGAAGTGTCGACGGCAAGGATGACAGGACAGTCTGAATTGTAGTCGATCGACCGAAGGGCGGGGGATGAAACGATGGCGGTCTTTAGGTACTCCATTGCCGCTCGGTGCTCGTCGGTGAACTCGAAGGGGACGTCTTTCTTGGTCAGTTCTACAAGCGGTCGGGCGTGCTTAGCGAAGTCTTTGATGAAGATGCGGCAATATGAGCATAGACCTAAGAAGCCCCTGACTTCAGTGACGTTAGTGCAGTAGGGCCAGTCTTTAATTTTCTGTACTTTAGTCTCGTCGGGGATCCTTCCCTCGTACGAAACTTTGTGGCCGACGACCACTATAGATGGGGCAGCGATGACGCACTTCTTGGCAGAGACGGTGGCACCTGCATGTCGGAGGTGGTGGAGGACGCAGTTAGTGTTTTGTAGATGTTCCCAAATGAACCGACATATGCCGCCATTCTGCGGGATCGTTTCGTAGGTGCCGTCGGCGAGTTGATAACGTGATTTTGGCCCCTTAATAGGGCAGTCGTCGATGAAGGGGATGGTGACTTCGGGTATCTCGTCTTTAAGGATCCAGCAGACGTCTCCATGGAAGATCTGGACGGCGTTGGTATACCCCATGGGAAGTTTCGTAAGGCAGAGGGTGCCGATAGGAGTTTGGAAGGTGGTTAAGTCACGGTAATCGTCGTGGATGGTGCGGTGGTCGTAGCCGACCATAAGATCTAAGATGCCGTAGACAGAATGGCAGGCAAAGGCTTCGGCAATTGAATCGACGAAAGGGGGGACCGCTGAATCCTGGATAGAGACGGCATTTAGCGGCTGCAGGTCGTGTACGAGGCGCAATGATTTCCCGTCTTTCTTGACGACGCAGAACCACTTGGAGCGGTAGGATGAGGTCGAAGGCTCGTAGACACCGGTGGCGACCTTTTCTTTAATATTCTGGACTATGTCTCGGAAGATAGCTGGCGGGATAGGGATGTTTCGTTCGACCCAAGGTTTGTGGGGTAGGGTTGGGATCTTCAGCGGCGGGAACATGTCTTCGCGGAAGGTCCCCCGCTCGGCGGTCTCCCAGGCGAAGGCGGCCTCATGGGTACGAACTAGCCATCGAACGAGGTCGAGTTCTGCTGGCCAGAGGAACTTGGCAGGATCGAGATCGAGCTCTTCCGCTCTCGCCGCCGTGAATCTAGAGCCTGGAATGAATGGAGGGGGGTGGTATGGTAATACAGGTAGATCTGCGAGAGGGTCGCCGACCTCCTGGCGGTCAACCCGAAACTCGACGGGCATCGCTGTCGGGACAGGCCGAACCTTCTTCGCTACAGGCTTGTATTTTAAAACATGGTAAACTGGGTTGAATTCGAAGGTGGATCGAAGCGCAGAAAGTGTCAGCGGCGAAAGGGTAGTACCAGTAGAGAATAAGAATGGATCTTTGGGAGAAACGAAGCTAGAATCGAAAGGATCAAGGGGAGGCGTACTAGAAGCGGTATAGTCGAGAAGATACGCGGCGGCGGCGCTTTCTTTAGAGTCTGTGGAACAAGGCGAAGTAAAATCTGGCGGCGAAGAGGGGGGATCTGAAACATAGAGAGAACACACGGATACTACTTCTTCATGGTCTCCTCGCCCTCCTGGTGAGTCCTTGACCGTCATTAAAAACCCTGTTCGGCTCCTTCTAAGTGGCGGCGGTACTCTTGGCGGGAGAAGTACTCGGCTTCGTCTTCTGCGTTGACAAAGCGGGGCTGGTGATGCAAGCGGTGACGAGGTCGAGTCGGTATGAGTAACTGCCACCCCGTGTTGGGGTCACGAATTTCGAGGGGTTGTTCACCGTCTGGGAAGTCTCGAAGGATGCTGCTGAGTAGACAAAAGAATGGGCGGCCTAGAAGGAGGTCGAAGGGGGCTCTGTCGACGACTTGGATCTGGAGATGCGCCTCTACAGGACCGATGCGGAGGGAAGCGTTCTCGATGACACCTAGGGTACTCTCTTTAGATTGGTTAGCCGCCTCTAAGGTCATATGCATGTCGGAACATAAAGGAGCCCCTAAGGCCTCCCACAACTCGCGCCTAAGGGCTACTACCTGGCAACCACTGTCGAGGATACACTCAACTCGAAGCTTGTCCATGAGTATCCCATCGACCGCCCTGAGGGGAGCAGTGGCTAAGCCGACGCATTTGCCCTCGGTGTCCCTGACGAGGTACTGTTCATAGGATGCCCAGGTCGACGAGGACGAGGTTTCAGACGCGGTCTCGAGGCTCCCGATGGCGATCTTCTTCGTCATAGCCATCTCCTTAATTTGCTTTCTAATTTCGGGGCTGACAGCGAGGAGATCCTGAGTAGAGACTTCAATCTTGGCCCCTAAGACTTGGGACACAAGCCGCTTGGTGGCGGCGGCCTCATCAAAGCCGCTCTGGTAGCGAAACTGAGGGGTCGAGTTAGACTGCGGCTTCTGGTTAGAAGTTTCGGCGGCGTTGTTTCTAGGCTGTGGAATAGACGAAGCGGTGTTGTCGGCGTGTGGGGGTTGGTTCTTGGAGGTCGAAGCCGACAGTTGGTTGTTAACAGGTGCAGAGTTAGATGCGGCGGCATTGCGGGGGCGGCGGACTGGAATCTCTACTCCATCGAAGCGGGCCGGTTTCTTCCTCTTGATGGCGTTCTTGACTTCCTTGACTTGAGCATAAGCTCTAGCAAGGGCTCTCTTGTCTTCTTCGTCGGCGTTGTCTTCTATCTCCTGGTCTACTAGGTAGGACGAGGGGTGGACTTCAACTTGGAACTCGGCGGAGTCGCCAGAGCCGAAGAACATGGTGTTGACGAGGTGAGGCGGTGTGTCACGACCTCTAGACGACAAGGCGGCAGCAGGGGACTGAATGGAGACTAGGTTAGCTGACGCCATGATAGACTCCCTGAGAGCTAAGAAGTTGTCGATCTTTTCCTTGAAGTTCCTGCCTGCGGCCGACCTAGGAATGTCAGAGCTGTCCTTCATAAACACTTTTCCGCCTATCAACACGCATTTCCCTTGGCGGACGTACTCCTGGCACAGTTCGCACTCGGCGGTCCTGTGACCATCGGTGCCGCCGCAGAAGAAACACCGTGGGTCGAAGGGGCGGCGATATTGTGGGTCCTGGGGCTGCGTCTGACGGGCTGCTGGCGGCTGGTCGGTGGTCTGCACGTACTCTCGTTTAAGGATTGTCGGCGGGGCGGAGGGCTGGGAATAAGACTCTGGGAATAGGGCCAAACTGTCGACTTGGGCTACGTTCCTACGAGCGCCGCTCAGAAGATAGGTCGCTTGTTTGTAGATCTCGTCGAAGGGCCAGGGCTCGTCTACGTCGTGGTCGAGATCTTTGAGTTGGAGGTGGGTGGCTAGAGAGTTGCGGAATCTGGGCGGGAATCCTTCTAGGAACTTTTCGTCGATGAAGTCGGTGGCGAGTTTCTTCTTTTTGTTGATCAGGGCGACGGTGCGGCGAAACTCTCGGACGTATTGGCCGAGGTCATCAAGGGAAGACATGGGCTTCTGCACTTGGTGGTGGAGAAGGGTTTCAAGGTCGACTTTGGTATATTGGCGGCCCTTTACATCGGCGCCTGGGTAAAAGCTCAGTACCTCTTTCACGAAGGTGTCCCAGTCGTCAGTAGCTACTGAGCTAAGGGAAGACCACAGTTCCGACTCATTGCGGTCGGCATAGCGGATTGCCCATTTAATTTTTAACCTCTCATCAGTAATTCCTGCGTCGGTGCAGATTTGGTCGACGTCCTCGAAGTAAGTGCAGATATCTTCAGTTTTGCCTGAGAACTTGGGGGCTTTGTTAGAACCCCGAAGTGGCATCTCTCGGTGGGCAGGGGCGGACATGGTCGGTGGTATCGTAGAAGATTGGGGTAGAGTGGGATTTTGGGCTGGAATCAGTGATGGAGTCGGTATACGCGGCAGGATTCGAATAAGCGGCGGTGAAGCGGTGCGGGATATGGAGGTGGACTCTGTTGGTATCAGAAGCTGTTCGGCGGCGAATGCTGAGGCTGAAGGGGATGGTGTAGACGAGAGCTCTGTGAGGGGAGATAACTCTTGGTGGTCTGGTGGCGGAACGAATGGTTCGTCGATTTCAAAGCCGCCTGGGATGTCGAGGAACGATGGAGATGGCGGATCTGGAACGGGAAGGGATTCTTCAAGGGGTAACTCGGTATCTGATGAATGGAGCTCTGAAATTTCTCTGGTATCAGTAGTCGGCACGAATAGATCAGAAGACGAAATAGAAAGGCGGCGGAAGGGCTCTAGGAGCTCTTCGAGTTCAGTTCTTTGATGAGTAGGTCGGAGAGATCTCCTTTCCAGATCTGAAGACCCCTCGCGGTGGGCTCCAAAACGATGTGGGCAACTCTTCTTGTGAGAGTGCAAGGGGAAGGGGGGGGGAAAGCTGTAGGCTAGGCCTAGGCTCGTCCCGAGGGGTCGTGAGTCGGAAAGGAAGTGGAAGGGGTGACTAGGCGGCGAAAGGGAAGGTCTCCCTGTGTCGGAAGGGTACTGTCGGTGTAGAACTCGAGCGGCCGCCGCAGAAAGGCGGGAGGGGATTAGTTTCGGCGGTTGGATGGTCGGAGGGGCTCAGAACTCGATAGGCGGCGATGTAGGACTCGTGTAGGCTGTTGGGGGAACTCGTGAACTCGAAGGGATGACTCTGAAGGCAGTAGAAAATTTTTATAACTCGAAGCGGTCACGAATATGGCGGTAGAACTCGGTGGGGAACTCTGTGGACGCAAGGGGGGCTCAAAAGACTCGAAGATACGCAAGAAAACAGCTCTGGGACTCAAGGGGACTCTCAGACACTCAGATGGTGATGCCAGAAAAGTGGGTCTATTTTTCCTAAGTACAGTGGTGTTATGTATCATAGAGGAGGCTGTCACAAAGGAATATTTCGGCGAATTTCGGAGATGTCATATGTCAGAAAAAAAGTGACAGAAAGGTGCCGCAGTAAGGCACTACAGGTAGTAGGTACGAAAGGTAGGTAAAGGAAAGCAAAGGAAAGGCAAAGAAAGGGTAAAGCGGCGAAGGGGGACGTGCCTAAGGTCTCTGGACTACTGGCCGACGCTGCGGCGACCCTTTGGGGCGGTCTGGTGCGGGGCGGCGGTACTACTGGCGGCGGCGGGCGTCGGTGTCTCGAGTCGGGCTACAGGTACCAAGTAGCCGACGGTCAGTAGACACTTGATAGGCATATGAAGGGCCGAAGGCCGACGCAGATAGGGGTGGACGACGAATGGGGACGAGTATAGGGGTAGGCGGTGACTTGTTGCGGTGACGAGTGTCGGTGATAGGGGTTACTTCCCGATTAGGTGGTGGCGGCGTTGGTAAAAAGCGAAGGAGGCGCTCGTATTAACCGAGGTAGCCGAGAGTGGAGCGGCGGCGACCGGTATAGGGAGTCCATACTCCCTAGGGCTGAGTATCATAACCCTATACCATTTCCCCTATCGCCCTAACCGCTCACCACGGGTCTACCATCCTTCGGAAAGGTCGCCGCCGCTCCACTCTCGGCTACCTCGGTTGATACGAGCGCTTCCTTCGCTTACCAACGCTGCCGCCACCTAATCGGGAAGTAACCCCTATCACCGACACTCGTCACCGCAACAAGTCACCGCCTACCCCTATACTCGTCCCCATTCGTCGTCCACCCCTATCTGCGTCGGCCTTCGGCCCTTCATATGCCTATCAAGTGTCTACTGACCGTCGGCAGTCTGCCCCGTCACTTGTGACGTCGGCTACTCGGTACCTCGAGACACCGACGCCCGCCGCTGCCAGTAGTACTGCCGCCCCACACCAGACCACCCCAAAGGGTCGCTGCAGCGTCGGTCAGTAGCACAGATGTTCTAGGCATGTTCTCCTCGCCGCTTTGCCCTTTCTTTCCGCTTTTCTTTGCCTTCTTTTACCTATCTTTCATACCTACAACCTGTAGTGCCTTACATCAGCGCTTTTTCCTTCAAAATTTTTCTGACATATGACATCTCCGAAATTCGCCAAAATATTCCTTTGTGACAGCCACCTCTACGATACAAAACACCGCTGTACTTAGGAAAAAGAGACCCACTTTTCTGGCATCACCATCTGTGTGTCTGAGAGTCCCCTTGAGTCCCCAGAGTCGATTTCTTGCGTATCTTCGAGTCTTTCGAGTCCCCCTTGCGTCTACAGAGTTCCCCACTGAGTCCCACTGCCATATTCGTGACCGCTTCGAGTTATAAAATTTTCTGCTGCCTTCAGAGTCATCCCCTTCGAGTCCCCGAGTTCCTCAACAGTCTACAAGAGTCCTGTATCGCCGCCTATCGAGTTCTGAGCCTCCCCAACAATCCAACCACTGAAACTAATCCCCTCCCGCCTTCTGCGGCAGCCGCTCGAGTTCTACCCCGCCAGCACCCTTCCAACGCAGGGAAACCTTCCCTTTCGCCGCCTAGTCACCCCCCCCACTTCCTTTCCGACTCACGACCCCTCGGGACGAGCCTAGGTCTAGCCTACAGCTTTCCCCCTTTTCCCCTTGCGCTCTCACAAGAAGAGTTGCCTGTTGAACACGCGCCTACTCAGTGCAGCGTGGGAAGTAGTTACTACATAGGTAGAACAACACTTAGTCCAAATACGGTAGACAGTAGCTACGACTATTTAGGTAGTTGTCACACGTCACGTCACACTCACCCTGTAGTATATAAAGGCAGCCTATGGCGCCCCAAAATACATTTTGCTTTTGCCTCTCTTAACCCGTCTCAACTTGTTACTACTCAAACCTAAGGTGAGTCCAGTGGAGCTGGCCTCTGTGCCATGCACCGTTGCTCAACAGGTTATGAGCCCCGATGAGCAGCCCTCTCCAGCGCCATTCTTGGCAGCGTTGAGGAGCACTCTGGCTCGCCTTAGTGGCGCCTTCATTGGCTGCCTCGTTGAGAACGTTGAGCGCCTTTATGGCTGCTCATAGGCAATGGTCTACAGCTGAACGTCTCGTTCGCTGGGCCAAGCTTTTCATCTGTTGTCATCGCACCACACCGTGCTGACTTCGTCTTTGCTTGAAGATACTATGTCTAGCGCATTGACCAACCTCGTCCCTGTCTTCACCGGCGCCAACTGGCAGGAATGGTCTCCAGCAATGGAGGCCTTCTTAATGTCTCAAGGTCAGTGGTGGGTTCTTAACAAGACCCGCCCTGACAGCGATGACGATGCTGGCGACTGGGACGACAGCAACTCCCAGGCTCTTGGGAACATCCGTCTTTGCCTTGCGCCTTCTGTGCGCATTCAGGTGTCGACCCATTCGACTGCCAAAGCTACTTGGGACGCTCTCAAGGCTGAGTATGGCAAGCCCGGTATCGCCGCGGCCTATGCCGACTTCAAAACCTTGATCGAGACTACCGTCCCCGGTGACCAGCACCCCGCTCCTGCCCTGACGAAGATCATGGCGCACTTCGCTAAGCTCGCCGATGCTGGCTTTGAGCTTTCTGCCCCAGTCCAGGCGATGATCGTCCTCGCCAAGCTCCCTCCTACTATGGAGGTAGTAGCTCAGCTGCTTAACCAAGCCAGCAGCGAGGCCGACAGTATCAAAGACCTGAAACCGGATGGCATCGTACGTGCCGCCACTCTGAGTTGGGAGCAGAGGAACTCCCGTCGCAAACCACATGCATCTGCCAACAAGCTTAGCGCTGTCAAGCGCAAGCAGGGCGACCCCCACTTCTCGCAGCAGCAACAGCAGCAACAGAAGCCTTCTGGATCTGGCGGCAACAATGCGCCAAACCAGGAGAAGGGGAAGAAGAAAAACAAGCGTGGTAAGCGTGGAGGGAAGAAACGTCAACACGATGACGAGGAGGCCCACATGGCCTCCATGGTTGTGACCACTGGCCCTGAGCCAGTTCCTGACCCCAGGAAACTTGCGCACACTGTCGGTGCTGCGCAGTTTGGTCCTCCCGCCTTCCCCCAGACGGTGAAGGCCTTCGAGCTGGCCCATCGCATTGGCATCGAACTGACCCCCCAGCGGGTCAAAATATTAGATTCCTGTATCCCGTCGCCCTTCGCTCAGTCTGCCCCAGAGGCAGGTCTGTCTAAGCGCCCTCGTCTCGAGGTGCGCGACCCGTCCCCCGATGTTGAAGACACTGTCTCCATCGGCACCATCTACGACAGGGATATTGATGCCGACATAGCCGAAGCGGCTGGCATCGACCTGACCATGGATAGGTTAGTCATCCCCTCACGTTCACTTAAGCAGGACACTAACTTCGCTTACGCTTGCAATTCTGCGCGGTATATAGCGAGTAGTAATAGCATGTATTCTGTTTCTTTGAATACTACTTGTGTCCATGCGCTCTCATTTGCGATGTGTGTGAACTGTAAGGGAAAATGTAAGCATGACGACCCCGAATGGGTGCTCGATTCTGGTGCTTCCAACCATTTCACGAATGACTTAGATGACTTCGTTGATTATGAGCCACTCAAAGGGGATCAACAACTCCCTATCCAGACTGCGAATGGCGCCTCCGTTGCGACTGGGAGAGGAACTGTCCTCGTTTATTCAGGACTACCGAATGAGCGCCAAGGGGATCTTGTGCGGCTCTATCCCGTTTACTATATGCCGGACTTACGGGGCCGGCTAATCTCACTAGGTGTGCTCCTCAAACAAGGTGCTGTCGTGCGCGGTAACTCGTCGCATCTGACGATATATAGCCCTGATGGAAATGCATACCTGACCTGCGTCCCCAGGGAAAACAAGGACACTATATTCGTGCTGAAGTCGCCTGCTGTGCTGACTGAAGCAACACTCTGCATGGTAACCTATGATACTATGCATCGACGTCTGGGACACCCCTCTAAAGACGTCCTGCGCCATGCGCAGAAACATACCAGGGATTTCCCTGAGATTGAGTTACCCACCAAGGACGAGATATGTCCTGGTTGTGCTCTGGGCAAGATGCCTAACAGAGCCTTCCCACCGAATGAGCGCAGAGCTTCGCAGCCGTTCGAATTAATACACTCCGATCTGAAGTCCTTCCCCATTGCGTCTTATCGCAAATTTAAATATGTGATTGTCTTTTTAGACGACTTTTCATCACATGCATGGACAGTAAATCTGCGCACCAACGATGCTGCGATTTCCGCGACCAAAAATTTTCTGCAGATGGTCTGCGTTCAACATAATGCCTACGTCAAAGGCTGGATGTCCGATGCAGGGGGAGAGTACAAATCTGAAGCCTTCGATCGAGTTCTACAGGAGAAGGGAATTCGTATATTCCAAAGTGCGCCTCGCACCCCTATGCAAAATGGTCGCGCAGAGAGAATCATGCGCACCCTCATGGACAAGGCCGAGTCTATGAGAATCGAGGCTTGCCTCCCTGACTCCTGGTGGGAGTTCTCTTTCTCACATGCGACCCATGTTTACAACAGGTCACCGATGCGCCGTATTAACTGGCGCACCCCATATCAGTTGATTAATGGGGAGGAACCATCCATCGATCACCTTCGTGTCTTTGGATGCGGCGCATATGTATATTTGCCTGCCGAGGCTCGCGCCAACAAAATGGCTGCGAAGTCTGAATTAATGACCTACATTGGTGTTGCTCCAGGGAATGAGCGCAATTATTTATTCATGCGCCCCTCCAATGCCATATTCACTGCGGCACATGCAACTTTCGATGAGAGCGCATTCCCCCGCTGCTCCTCGACCAGATCTCGTGTTAGACAACCAGTCCGCGATGATCATGAACCCACTCATGAGGCCCCTGCACGGCTAGTGTTGCCACGACTCAGCTTGACTTGGCTTGGCTTGGCTTGTCCCAGCTTGAGATACTATGTGGCTTGGCTTGAAAGCTAAGCTGGTGTTTGAGCTACAGCTTCAGCTTGGCTTGGCTTCCAAGCCAGCTCAAGCCTTTCTGTCTCACATACAGATCCTCTTGGCTTTTAAAGAAGTCTGCATGTTTTGTCTATGTATTCATTGTTATTGATTCTCTCATGTGTTGTGTGATCACCATGCCCGCCATAGGCAGATCACCCCTAATCACGGGGTTACAATCTGAAGTTCGAGTTACCAAAAAAAAAAACGACGACATTTGGAGAGAGCTACATGTTGTAGTAAGACAATGTTTTAACAAGATACATGTAGCTAAAAATTTGAGCCGCGGCACGAATCGGCTTGCCATACAAGCTGGTAGCTGAATATGAGCAAGTAATAACCTACGTCGGTAGGAAATTTTGGATACCTTACCTGTCAAGAGGCGATTGAAAGTTTTGCAATTCGTTTGCTACGACGTACAGGCCGGCATGCAGCAGGGGAATTGCGTGAGGTCACAGAAACCATCTTGCAACCGGTGGCACTGATTTTTCGCCGTCAGTCTCGGGGCTTTGAAAATGCACGCTGAGAATGCAAATACCTTGATCGACCACTCCTTCTTGTTGCAGGTTTCTGCCCCTCAGCAAGTCCGTCTCTTTTGCGCCCAAGAGGTGGCAGGTCAGCCACAGATATAGATAGCATGCCGCCATTGCGAACCCATTCGGGCTGTGAACCGAGCGGAGGTAGATCCGTACACATGTCCTCCATAAGCGTTTGAAGATGAGGATAGTCCGGCTTCTGCGTAAAGCGCAGAGACTGGGAATAGGAAAGCATGGTTAGAAGCGGCCGGGGAATGTCGTCACGTTGTAACATGTCCTTCTTCATACTGATGATGGCATCGCTGTCAAGGCACGAGTGACCTAGCCATGGGAGAGAACCGCAGGAGAAATAGATAAGAACATATGCGAGGGACTCTATATCATCTCGCCTTCCCCGTTCGAATCCGAGTTGACTACTGATGGAAGCAAAAGCATAGCTTCCGAGGAAACCGCCACAGTTTCCGAACTCATTGTGAAGGTGCGTGTTGGGATCTCTGTATTGTTTCGCAATGCCGAAGTCTATGAGATACAGGAGGGAGGCGTCTTGACCAGTGCCGATCAAAATATTACTGGGTTTGACATCTCGATGAACGAAGTTGCGCAAGTGGATGCTCTCCAATCGACGGATCTGCATATGCTATTAGAAGGGGGAAAGGCTGAGTCAAGAGTCGGACGTACCAATTGTTGACCAATTGTGGCGATTGTGTGGTGTGAAAAAGATCGGTGGCATGAATCAAACACCCTATCCAACGAAGGCCCAAGGCATTCGAGGATCATTACACTGTAGGGGGTTTCTCTCCCAAACGAGATAACCCGAGGTATGCCGAGAATGCCTTGAAGCTTGCAAACTCTCGTATTCGTGATACAAAGTGGAGGCTGGGTCATTCGCTGGTGAAAGCTTGACAGCGAACTCCTGACTAGTGAGCACATTGCAGGTGCGGAAGACTTCGCCTTGAATGTCGTCAACGCTCGCGGTCCAAGTCAAAACAACGATGTCGTACCATGTGAGCCTGAACCAAGTTTTTCCTTCAAATGATAGAATTTATTTACCAGGGTGGGGATGGGCATTACAAGAAAAGCTGATAAAGGATGGACTGTTACCGTGCCTCAACGATTTGTGTGTGGAAAGGATGGATGTTGACAACGTTGATTGCACACTTCGTGGTTAAGTCACGTGATGACTCGAGAGTAGTCCGGGCTTAAGGGAGGAAGTATATGTTTGGCACTGGGGAAGTAATTTTTATTGTCCAGTTCACGAGAAGTTGATCTGCTATCGACCGTACTACATAGAGTGATACGATACGATACGATAGCAGTGCAGTAGACGTAGCTGAGAATTGAATATAGTCGCGGCAGCAAAGATACTAAACAAAAATTTCGATGTCGGCTGATAACCCGTCTCCATCCTCAGCCGCACTCTTATCGAGAAGGGTGTTGAGATCTGAAATGTGAATGTCAGGCCCTTTCATTCCCTCGACTGACTCCTCGGGTTCACCCTCGAGAAGGCTGGCAGCGGGAGTAGCCCAGTTCGCCAGGAAATCGGTCCGCTCCTGCTTCAGGTGGAACTTAAGCATTTGCAACGCCTCCATCAATATGGGCCCGATCCGGTTCCGCTTCTTTGTGTCCGTCTCTGCGCTCGACGAGAACACCCTCTCGCAAGGTACCGATGAAGCTTGAATAGGAAGATAGTCCATCGCCACAGCAAATAAGGTCGGGAATCGCGTTCGGTTCACCTGATTTATCAACGCAAACCATGAGCATCCTTGTGACTGACAATGAAAGACACGTACCTCCCAAAACTTCAGAGGGTCCGTAGTCGCCAAGACACAACCACCATCGATATATGATTTAAATTCTTCTCGTACAGATTGTTGGCCACCTTGTGTCGCCAGACCGAGCGCCATATCGCCGATATTGAACTGTTGAGCGAGTGCATCAAGCGAGTCAGGCGGTGTTGAGGACTGCGTGAGTGCCTGTTCCGGGACTTTCAAGCGACGGTATTCTTCCATCTGAACAATGTGGATCAGTTGAATTTACAATAGCGGAAGTTGAGTCAGATATTACCAGCGCAATCACAGTCTCTTCGGCTTGCGCAACCCAATCCCACGACCAGTGAGCGCGGATCCAGCGGAATCGTAGAGACGGATCTACCACTAAATCAAACTGATGTCAGCATTCATGTTAACAGAACTAGTCGCAAGGAAACTCACCCATCGATACTACATATGCCTTTGTATTGTCCATCCGGTTGTAATAGCTATTGGCTTTTTTCAAGCCAACGTCAATAAACGGCGCCATACGTGGGTTGCTTTGCTGGATCTTTTCCCAAGCCGTCATGAATAGTTCGAATGCTGGAACGGCGCGGCTGAGGGTGGGTCGTAATTCTGCGGACATTCGTTGTTGGACCTTATGGGGTACCTAGGAAATCCTTTTGTTCACAACACGCAGGACGTTAAACATTAATTATGCACTCACGTCGAGAATAGTTTCGTAGTCTTGCAGAACCAACCATTCTGCGTCACTTAATTTATGCTTTGCGAAATCCTTTTGCTGAGACGGTAACGCCACGAACAAGTCCAGTGCAGGGTGAACGGCATGAAGGCGATTGAGCATGTAGAATGTCGAGTCCCACCGAGTCTTGACGTCGTGGAGGAGCTGCAAATTTGGAACGAGAGTCGTCTTGCCATTCGGGGACTTGAACCATTGGCTCTTGTTTCCGTCTGCAATTAAGCTAGTGAATTCATCGCGTCGAATGCCTGATGCACGTATGGCACGGATAGCACCGCGTGCACGATTCAGAGGATCACCCCTCACAGCTTCTACGTACACCTCCTTATCCAAGGTATCATCGACCCAACCCTCGTCGAGCTCATCCGCGGCGCTGGCTGCTGTAAACTTGCTCGTGACGTCTTGAACGCAGAGGTTGATGATGTGCGCGAAGCACATAATACGCCTGTCCTTCACCGTGAAGTCGAAAGGGAGCTCTCGTTCGTTGAGTAGGGTAGCCAGCTCATCCATCATGACGATATTGTTCTCGGCGTTGTCCATCAAAATATGACCTATCTTGGTGGTGATACCAGCCCGATCTAGTAGATATAATACGGTGCGGGCGAGAGCCTTTCCCGTGTGTCTGTCACGAAGGCGGTGAAATCCGATTAAAGCTGACATGAACTGTAGTGAGCCAGAGACCTCTGCTATATAGTGCGCAGTCATTGCGAGGTAGGGTTGTCGAAAATACGATGACCAGACGTCGACCGTGAGCGATATGTTCCCGACTGCACGCTGCACACATAGTGCATGAATATGTGAGTTTAATCCATAACGGAATGCGCACCTGGAGGTCTCCCTTCAAAACTGCAAAGCAGTCTTTCCACGCTTGGATGATGTCGGATTTGACCTTCGTACGGTGAGGGATATCGGCGTCCGTGAGGTCAGTTTTGAGAAAGAGCAGAAGTTTACGAAATTCTTTGGATTCGACGACACGTATTGGCTGGTCGTTTGCGACGATGAAGTTGACAAGAAGTCGGTGAAGCGCCTCAAACGAAAACGGCGGAGCTCCAGCCCTATTATCAGATTCGGCAGTGCCGCTACCAGGGTTAGGCGTGGATTGGATGGAATGACGAGGGATGTTCTTGAGATCGACGCCTTTCACAACCAGGGCTTTCAACTCCTCCAGCGAGTACCCCTTCTCGATACCTTCCTTCACAATGGGCACCTGAACTGGCCAGTCTCTTCCCTCCTGCAACGCTAACTCGATGAAGTCCAGGAGGTGGAATTTGCCGATGTGTAGACGGAGGATACTAGTTGATGTACTGCACGAATAACTTGTAGCGCGATTCGGGTATCTGCTGTCGAAATCAGCAGGGTTCTTGTCACGGAGATTGCTGTGAATTGGCTCTGAGATTAACGTTAAAATAGAATCCATGAGTGACTTACCGGCAATAAATGCATATGCTTCGTTTACCCTTCTCACGGAGAAAGAAGTGGCCAACGTCGAATGTCGAGGCAGTTTTTCCAGTGGAGCGGGTCGTGTCCAGTAGTGGATCGAGAGCGATCGTCGTATCTGTGTCATTCGAGGGCTCGGGAAGTGCTTGCCGATTGGGTGTCTGATCATCGCTGTCGTCGTCGGATGACGACGATACATCATCTATGTCGAAAGTTTCATCATCTGTTACGATAAATGACAGACAAGAAAATGTTGGGCCAGAGGATCTCACCTAGATTTTGGGCTGTTGCGGCAGGTCGCATGCGACCACGTTGGTGTCCGGGTTGCGAGGGGTCTCTTCGGGGACCACGATCGACAGCTTGTTCTACAACGTTGGATTCGATGTCGGACTCTTGGACATCTCGCACGGGACGTGCTTGCTTCCCTCGTCGGCGCGCGTTAACCATCGGAGTGACTGTAGTACTGCACAGTGTAACCCTTGCATCGAATTAGACCTCTTGTGGTCTGCTTACATAAACTTCCCATCCTGTCATCTCGTCTCTACTTTTTCCAAGGGCTGACATATTGACATGTCTCTGTAGCTGAAGAACTGACCTACCACGTGGCATATTCGGCTTTCCAATCCCATCGTCCTACTAGTATTGTACAGCAATTTCAGGGATATGTGTAACATAAGTAAATGATAATTAAATAGCTCACCAATGTCGAGTGTCGAGCGAGTAAACTCGAATGTAGTTCTATGATAAGATGGGAACGAGACAAAGATTGGACATCCCAATCTTCGAAAAACTCGTGCTGGCGGAAATGCTAAACCGATGATCTTTAGTACAGTACTTTACTGAGCCGCTGCAGCGAATTCAACAACACATCGCCCTGCTTGACCACCTTCTCATACTGGGCGGTTTTGCTTGACGGTCGGGTCGTTTCCACGACCCCGTGAGCTTTATCGATCGTACAGTGCAAGCGCCCATTCGCGATGAATCGCGAGAGCTCCCTACACAAATCGGTTCGTTCAATACACCTTTTTTTTTCTTTGAAGAGAAACCCACCTGTCGATAAAATCGACGCTCACGCCAAATGCGCCACCGAGACTTTCCAAGGTCACGCTCCGATACGATTCCAACAGTTGTGCATATGCGAGAATTCGCATTTCGCGGACGTAGTATCGCGTATGGATAGGAGTCGGGAAGGGAGTAAGTATGTTTGTTCAAGCGTGGCTGTCAAGGAAACCCATCATGGGAACAGGGGATTGGATAACGGGCAACGTCAGCTACACCGTGCAAAATAAGGATGACGGGTTGGGCGCGCACCTGGTGTAACAAAAAACTTCGCGTAGTGGCAGTCATAGAGGCTACGAAGGAGATGATCTAGGACAGGCAGTTCTGGAAGGATCCGGGTGACCTCTGGAGAGGTAATGAGCTGAGTGGGCGGTGATGATAAGTGACATGGACGCTAAAACGAATAAAAGAGTGGACGGACACCCACCTTTTTCTTCAAATCCACTCTTGCGAGGGTGAGCATATTGACAATGATGGTGAGTGCGACGAGATCATTGTAGGAGATGAGTTCGGTGGCAGTGAAAGTGGACAGCGCGTCGAGTAGCAGCTCTCCGCCAGATTTAAACTGCCAAATGGAAACGGAATGTAAGCCGCGATATACCTTAAGACGATTCCGTCTGTCCCAATCGCCCCCTTCCTCGATGAGTCTGTATGCGATGCACGAAATTACATGAGTGAGAGAAACGATCAGGGTCATGGACGTACTTTTCTGCTTTGGCAAGGTTCTCCGTGATGAGGGTATTATCTCCAAAGAAGAATCCTATTCGAACGAGGGTCGAGGTAATGTCTGTTCTCGACCCGAGACCTGGCGTTTTCTCCAGCGCAAGTTGTTGAGCTGCGACAGCGGCGTCCTACACGTACATCCATAAGTTCGGCATTGCAAACCGGGATCGTCTACTCAGGCATACCTTGTCACCTATCCGAGTGAGATGGTTCGCCCTCTCCTTCAGAGCGTCTGAAATTTCAGATTCCCCCTCCGTCTTCTCGGCTTCAGCCAAGCGTTCATCCAGTTGCTTGAGTTGCTCTTCGTTAGCCTTCTCCATGGTTTCAAGGAGTGCAGGGTCGACGTCTATCCCACTCGAAGAGGTGATCACTCGATAATAAGGTGCCATGTCTGAACTGAGTGAGTCAGTGTTGGGTGTGTATGAATGGTATACGCACTGTCGGCCTCGATGCCTTCCAGGAGGGATTTCCATGCGACATCGTGTATTTGGCTCAGAGAAGGGTTTACGAGCGTAAACAGGTGTTGTGGGAGGCTGATATTTGGTATGGGCAGGATTCTGTCATCGGCCATGGCAAGAAGACTAGAAAGCGAGAGGAACGCGTCAGTGCCGTGTCTTAGATGCGACGTGTGTGAATGGGGTCTTTGATGATAGAGGGCTGCAAGGAAGGACGGGCAGATGTTCCGTCGTCGAAGGTATAGCAAAGTTGATATCAGAAGTACGACTCGGAGGTACACATAGTGAAAAATGCTCACGTATCATGATATAGATGTTCCAGCAACGACACGAAATCGTCTACTCGTACGCCAAGTGCAGGCAGGACTGTTACCGTTGGTATACACGAGCCTGCTGCGAGGTTATCCGGCTCCAACTTCTCCCCTCCGGCCGTGCCTGCGTCATCGAGGACGCGGTTAAAGTATGTCGAGTGTCGAGCGAGTAGACTCGAATGTAGTTTGAATAAGACCGCGCCTTCTGCCGGATCACGACTCTTGCTGAGTATTTGCGAGACGGTGACGATGACAGACCCGTCGTCGAACCAGTACTTGGTATGCTGGCAGCCTCGAATCTCTATGGCTTCAGATGCTGGCATGACTGGTCGACTCGTCTATGATAAGATGCGAACGAGACAAAGATTGGACATCCCAATCTTCGATTACACATGAAAAATCCGTACTGACAGGAATGCTAAAGTGATTTTTAGTACAGTACTTTACTGAGCCGCTGCAGCGAATTCAACAACACATCGCCCTGCTTGACCACCTTCTCATACTGTGCCATTTTGCTTGACGGTCTGGTCGTTTCCATGACCCCGTGAACCTTATCAATTGTACAATGCAAGCGCCCATTTGTGATGAACCGTGACAGCTCCCTACACCGATCGGTTCGTTCAATACACCTTTTTTTCTTTGAAGAGAAAGCGTCGTAACACACCTGTTGATAAAATCGACGCTCACGCCGAACGCACCGCCGAGACTTTCCAACGTCATGCTCCGATAGGACTCTAACAATTGTGCATAAGCGAGGATTTGCTTTTCACGGACATAGTATCGCGGATGGGGAGATAGGAGTCGGGAAGGGAGTAAGTATGTCTGTTCAAGAGTGGCTGTCAAGGAAACCCATCACGGGAACAGGGGATTGGATAACGGGCAACGTCAGCTACACCGTGCAAAATAAGGATGACGGGTTGGGCGCGCACCTGGTGTAACAAAAAACTTCGCGTAGTGGCAGTCATAGAGGCTACGAAGGAGATGATCTAGGACAGGCAGTTCTGGAAGGATCCGGGTGACCTCTGGAGAGGTAATGAGCTGAGTGGGCGGTGATGATAAGTGACATGGATGCTAAAACGAATAAAAGAGTGGACGGACACCCACCTTTTTCTTCAAATCCACTCTTGCGAGGGTGAGCGTATTGACAATGATGGTGAGTGCGACGAAATCATTGTAGGAGATGAGTTCGGTGGCAGTGAAAGTGGACAGCGCGCCGAGTAGCAGCTCTCCGCCAGATTTAAACTGCCAAATGGAAACGGAATGTAAGCAGCGATATACCTTGAGACGATTCCGTCTGTCCCAATCGCCCCCTTCCTCGATGAGTCTGTATGCGATGCACGAAATTACATGAGTGAGAGAAACGATCAGGGTCATGGACGTACTTTTCTGCTTTGGCAAGGTTCTCCGTGATGAGGGTATTATCTCCAAAGAAGAATCCTATTCGAACGAGGGTCAAGGTAATGTCTATTCTCGACCCGAGACCTGGCGTTTTCTCCAGCGCAAGTTGTTGAGCTGCGACAGCGGTGTCCTACACGTACATCCATAAGTTCGGCATTGCAAACCAGGATCGTCTACTCGGGCATACCTTGTCACCTATCCGAGTGAGATGGTTCGCCCTCTCCTTCAAAGTGTCTGAAATTTCAGATTCCCCCTCCGTCTTCTCAGCTTCAGCCAAGCGTTCATCCAGTTGCTTGAGTTGCTCTTCGTTAGCCTTCTCCATGGTTTCAAGGAGTGCGGGGTCGACGTCTATCCCACTCGATAATAGGGTGCCATGTCTGAACTGAGTGAGTCAGTGTTGGGTGTGTATGAATGGTATATGCACTGTCGGCCTCGATGCCTTCCAGGAGGGATTTCCATGCGACATCGTGTAGATGGCTCAGAGAAGGGTTTACGAGCGTAAACAGGTGTTGTGGGAGGCTGATATTTGGTATGGGCAGGATTCTGTCATCGGCCATGGCAAGAAGACTAGAAAGCGAGAGGAACGCGTCAGTGCCGTGTCTTTACTTACTGTAGTGACTAGTCCCCACGACAGAACGTGAGTAGTGTGGTTCGGGTCGGCTTCGGAACCACGGTTCGGCTGAAGCCGACATTGGCTAGACTGTGGACTTAGTCAGCTTGGCTAGGCACAGCTATGCTTACATAATAGTTTGGCTTGGTTTCCGAGCTGACTTAAGCCCGAGCTGTGGCAACACTACCTGCACCACCTGAGGATGACCCTCCTCGTCCTTCGCGCCCCACTCAGGGTAGACAGCACGCTGGGACCCCAGTGGAGCAGGAACCTGTTCCTCCGCCGCCGAGAACACCTTCTCCGGCTCGAAACCCACCACCACCTCAGGAACCTCGCCGCCCTCGTAAGGAGCGCAGGCCCCCTGTACCTCCAGCACCAGTGCGCCCCCAGAGGGAGCGCAGACCTCCAGTTCGCCCAGGAAATGTCTATGGCGAACGGCGCCACCCTGTCGAACAGTTCAGGGATATTGAAAATGAGCGCCAATGGAGAGAAACAGTTGGCGAATCGTCAGGATCTCGCCCTGTGCCAGGAGAATTCCCGGAACCACCCCCTGCTCCGTCCCCCAGTAGTGAGGATGCCGTCGAGCGGATATGCCAGGAAGGGGGAGTAGACCTGGCAAATTTCCTCCTCGCCAAAGCGGTCCCCTCTAGTGAGCCTCCCAAACTTAATGTGCGGGAATGGTCTTACCGCGACATCGCTCGCCTACCCAAGGCTGAGCAGCAGCAGTGGGAAACTGCATGTCGTGAGGAGCTAGACATGCTCCGTAAGTGGAAGGTCTTTGACCTCGTAAGCCGCCCAAGGGGGAGAAAGGTGATAAAAAACCGTTGGGTATTCGACGTAAAGTCCGATGGCCGGAAGAAAGCTAGGCTTGTCGCCAAAGGGTACTCCCAGGTCGAAGGTTTAGACTTTGACCAAATCTTCTCACCAGTAGTGTGCTACGAAACTGTGCGCCTTATGTTCGCGCTTGCTGCGCTTGAAAACTGGTACATCTCAGCACTCGATGTCAGGAGCGCCTATCTATATGGCGAACTTGAAGAAGAAATCTATATGGAGCAACCTGAAGGCTTTGCAGTGCCTGGGCAAGAGCAGAAAGTGCTCCGCTTAAAGCGTGCCCTCTATGGCCTGAAGCAGGCTGGCCTGGCCTGGTGGCGAACACTAGATAAGTCCCTAAAGGAACTAGGTTTTGAGCGCCTCAAGTCCGATGCTGGACTCTTCCTCTACAAGAGGAAAAACACAGTCGTCGCCATTATATATGTGGATGATGCCCTCTTCTGTGGCCCTAGCAAGGCTGTAGTCGATGAGGTTAAAGCGCTGTTCATGCGCAAGTGGGAATGTAGAGACCTTGGAGAACCTACAGAGTTCCTCCGAATGTCCATCAAGCGCCAAGGCCGCAAGATCTATCTCGATCAATGCGCCTATCTCGACAAAATCGTTGAGCGCTGTGGACTCCAAAATGCCAAACCGGCAAAGACTCCACTACCCACTGGGTACTATGCCCTACCAAACGACGAGCCTGCCGACCCAGAGCTCAGAACTCGTTTCCAGACAGTGATTGGGTCACTGCTCTACATCATGTTAGGCACCCGTCCTGACATTGCATATGCCGTGACGGCTCTATCGCGACACTCTGCGAACCCGTCCAAGGAACACCTAGATAAAGCGCTGTATATCTGCCGCTATCTACTTGGGACAAGAAATTATTCCCTTGTTTTCAATGGTGATTCTGGCCTAGGCATCACTGCATGTACAGATTCAGACTGGGCCTCTGACCCTTCCACCCGCCGATCGCAGACAGGATTCTTCCTGAAACTTGCTGATGGCATCTTCAGTTGGACATCACATGCCCAAAAGACAGTAGCCCTGTCGTCCACTGAAGCAGAATACATGGCGCTCAGTGACTGTAGCCGCCAAGTAATCTGGATTCGAAACCTGCTCGAGGAATTGGGATATAAGTTGAAACCCATTCCGATTTGCGGTGACAACCAGGGAGCCTTGTTTAAGGCTTCAAACCCTGTGACCGAGAAAAGGTCCAAGCACATCGACATTCGCTACCACTATGTACGCGAAGCTGTGGCTGACAGTAAAGTCGCCCTATTCTTCATCGATGGTGCAGAGAACCCTGCGGATATGTTCACCAAGAACTTGGGTCGAGACAAATTTGAGAAGTTCAGGGCACAACTCGGGCTTGAAATCTATCAGGCTGACGACTAAATCTGGCTGCACTTAATTGTAGCACCATCCTATGCTTGCGCGCTTTAACCAGCGACTTAGCAAGGGGGAGTGTTGAACACGCGCCTACTCAGTGCAGCGTGGGAAGTAGTTACTACATAGGTAGAACAACACTTAGTCCAAATACGGTAGACAGTAGCTACGACTATTTAGGTAGTTGTCACACGTCACGTCACACTCACCCTGTAGTATATAAAGGCAGCCTATGGCGCCCCAAAATACATTTTGCTTTTGCCTCTCTTAACCCGTCTCAACTTGTTACTACTCAAACCTAAGGTGAGTCCAGTGGAGCTGGCCTCTGTGCCATGCACCGTTGCTCAACATTGCCCACATCGCCTAGCAAGCCTTTCGCAATGCCGATATTCTCCTCCCGACAGTTGTCTGGGTCCCACTTGTAGTGCTGGCTCATGTATACATGGGCTTTCTTCCTGAGTGATGAATGCCAGTTTCCGAGGTCCTCCCAAAGCTGTGTAACCACGGGTCAGTTATCCATGTAAACATGTGAAAGACATACCAGCCTGCAGATGTCGACACTATGTTGAGGCCACCAACCTGAGGGAGTGTGGTCAGCTAGGACACGAATATTCCGAAACCGTACCATCCGCAACAAACAAGCCTCGAGATTGCCTTTCACTGATCGCCTCCTCAACATATTCCGCAGATTTAAGATTGAATTGAGCATGGAGAGGGAAGGCATTGATGGATGCACATCAGCAAAACCACCTTTTTGGCACAGAGGCCACAGTGCCACAGTGATGTCACAGTGTCCCACAGTGCCACAGTGTGACAGTGTGACAGTGCACAGTCAGGTACAGTGTGACAATTGTGTGACATTACCATGTCACAGTTCCCCACAGGCTCCCACAGAGCTACAGGCCTACAGACACACAGTGCTACAGAGATAGGGGCATCTCACGGATGTCACTGTACAGCCACAATGTCATAATGAAAGTTGTGGGGCTGGATCACAGGATTGTGGGAATATGCTTATCTCATCAATACGCCCAAAAATGGGTGAGAAAAATGCAAAATACTGAAAAATTGGATGTCTCAAAAATTAAATTTCAAAGATGTCATAATGAAAGTTGTAGTGCCTGACTAGAGGACTCCAGAGGTATGCTTATGTTACCTTGCTTGGCAAGGTTTCTTCAGCACCATAATTCCCATGGGAACCATCGGATGACTGAAAGTTTTTGTGACAGAACCTAACAACAACATCGTAGGTCCACTCAGCCACCAGAACAGCAAGAGCAAAGTAGGGACAGACATAGAGAGGGACAGGGAAAGAGGGGACAAGCCAGACAGTTAGGAACTGGTATTCCCAAGTGAACTAGCTTGGGGGCTAGCTGGGCTATTGGCAGTCCTTATATACCTACATACATGAGGCCTACATGAGGCATACATGAGGTATACATGAGGCACGACATCATGATGACATCATAATGACATCACCATGACATCATAGTTGTCCAGGCAAACCTAGACAGAGACCTCATGGCTGCCACATGGCCAGGGTCTGGGCCAGCCTAGAACAGTCCATAGATAAGATAGATAAGATAAAGAAGATAAGATAAAAGATTAGACAAGAAAGGATAAGATAAAGATAAGGAGGGGGAAGATAAGATAAGAAGAAAGATAAGACAAGATAAGATAAAAGAAAGAAAACATACACCTCAGCCTGAGGCTCCAGTGCATTCCATAACAGTTTTTCCTTTTTTGGCTTGCTCGGATGATTGCACATGTGAAAAGTGAAGGAGGTTCCACAGAAGGCTACTTTGAATATGAGTTTGTCCACCTCACTAGTGGTACATGTTCATATAGTTGCGCCAACTAGTAGACATCCATATCTTTATGAGCAGGACACACGAAGACATTGTAGATGAGGAGTTTCGAATCCCACTGGAGGTTCAGTTGCAGGCACTGAATCGCGTTCCCTCTGCACACCAGTTTATGAAATGGAGTATGAATTCATTAATACAATACACATCATTAGTTGTAGTGTAGGCAAAGGTACTCCTGTGTAAATTCACGATGCAATATCATCAGTGGTGTTTGCCACCCCAAATGTTTCTAAGCAGAGGCCAAGTAGGGGATCCTAGGAGATCAAAGGGGTGTAGGAGGAAATAGGGCAGCATACTTCATGAACACCGTAATGGTGCACATCCGATCCATCACCAAACAGGTCCTTGCTCCCAGGTAACATTGCATTAATGAATCTTGCCCTCAAACTATGGCCACTCATGCTAGTAAAGTAATCTTGCCCCTGAACCACAGCCACTCATGCTACCACCAGAAAAATTTATCAAATGTGGAGATTTGGCCGAAATCATGATGTCCTACTGTGATGTGGGAGACCTTCAGCAATTAGCATGTGCCAGCCACCGACAAAGCAAGGACGTCCGAGCATACCTGAAGCACAGGTTATGCTGTGTGGCCGGTCAATATTTTGAAAATGTGGACGAGTTGTTGGACATTCTGCGAACTTGTGACACTGTCATCTCTGGCTCCGCTGCTCTGCACCTGCTGTTACTGGAAAGAGGCACGCCTTGGACACCAAAAGATCTCAACATCTACGTGCCATTAGCCACTTCGAGGTTCTTGCTCAACCGACTGCAGTACGAAGGTTATACAATCCACAGCCAGCTTCAGACGAACGTCATTAACTACACATATTCCCACGTGCATGGAGTGGTGGTTGTGTGCAAAGGGCAGAGGAAGATTGATATTGTCATATCGAGGACGTTGACAGCATCGAGCCCCATTTTCCAGTTTCACAGCACAGCCGTGATGAATTTCGTCAGCATGGATACCATATTCTGCAGTTATCCTAAACTCACGCTTTGCCAGCTGTCCTTGGTTAACGCAGGCCCACTATATTGCAGTCTGGATAGGCATGCCATCCTGGATGCGGTGCGGAAATACCAAACGCACGGCATTCAATATATTCAGTGCCAAGATTTACACGGAGTCAAGAACACCTGCAAGGTGTCCACACGAACCATTACGGATGCGGCGATGATGTGGATTAACCTGGAAGGGTTGCCACAAGCCTTGCATTCCCTTCTGGACGTCTTCAGGCAGTTTGGCGTGCTCGATTTGCAGTGGAATCTTGGTGGAATGACATGTGGGCTCGAAGGTGGCTTTTGCTGACCCCGCATGGAAGTAATCAAGGAAGAGTCATAAGAACGTCTCTATGAGTTCAGCACACATGCTAACAACATTGCAGTGCCTTACTTTCGCAAGGAGAGTTTGCTGACAGTGAGGGAGAACAGGAGACAGTATGAATACTGTTGAAGGATGATACAACCATTTTAGCTAGTGTGATGGGCACGACATGGAAGGCAACATGTAGGATCACCTGCAAGTGCATGTCAGTATATATCTCACTGTAGCATATAAGGAGGGAATTGAAATGGCAACCTTACTAAGACATGTTGAGGGGTATGACAAGCCATCATTGTCCACAAAGTTCTGTGAGTGTGCCCAACCACACGTCGACATGGACTCTACGGAAGCCAACCTGCGAAACTCCCCATCAAGGACATCCTATGACGAGATGGTCTGATTTCCTCAGGGCCCTTTTTCTAATTATTGGGCGAAGGACATGTAGTTACAGCACGCAGTCAGGAATAATAATACTATCTGAATGGCATAATTAGTGTCATTTTGTAGCCATGATTCGTGTCCACCACGCAGCAGTCTGTTTATCCAACAGCAACAAACAATCATCCTCAGCGAGAAGGTCCACACCATGAGTAGACATGAATAGAGAATCATCCAAATCCCTCAGCAGCCTGATTGTCTCTTGTCCAGAGCTCCTCGACAATGCCACATATAGGTTGAACAGCATCAGCAAACCACCCTTTTTGGGACAGTGTGACAGTGGCTACAGTGTCACACAGCAGCACAGTGCAAACTTACAGGCTACACAGCACTTCAATTAGGGCTTATACTGCTGTAATAATGACATAGACTGATTGCTTAGCCAAAGTAGATCCTAATAAATCATGCTATTTCACAATTTTTTGGTCACTGTACAGTGGGGGACCTATCTGTGGCACTGTGGCCACTGTGGGTGGCTGTACAGCACTGCACAGTAAATAAGTGATTTGCTGATGAGGTTCAGACCCCCCAACAGTGGTTTGGCTGTTGAGTATAAACTGCCCCCCCTATTAATGTTACACTTAGGTGCGAAGGTTTGTCGCTTACATAAGCGAAAAATGCGTACATACAGTAGGATAAAATTTCTCCCTCCCTCCTCAGTAGCTGAGTGGTTACTGGGGAGTAAGTCACCATTTCTATTTAGTCTTTTCATTTACTGACTACTTGTAGTTAACTATCTGACAGGTAGATACTAATATAGTAGCTGAGTGGTTACTGGGGATTAACTATCTGACATTGGCTATGTCAACAATCACATAGGGAATCATCTGGCCCTGCACGTGGTAATCCGTGACAGGCTGCAATGTCTATCTCTCAATCTCCCAAAATTGTGACAGCTGCAGTACCAATTACTCTCATCCACACTATCTGATCACATCCATGATGATTTTGAGGCAGTTCTCCCTGCCCTCATTGGAGAAGATGGCCCCTCCTCCTCCTCATGCCCTCCAGAACACTAGTTGCACCTGGTACAGGTCGCTTTGCAGAGAGGAGAGAGGGGGGAAAGTTGCGAAATCCTAAGCCCTGACTACCCTGGAGACCCCCAAAGTTGGCCCCTGGCAAAAATCCCCACAGTTCTTCTTTCGGACGTGCAGCATATCACCCCAATGAATCTGGATCTCAGATCTAGGGGTCAGAGTGACTCATTTGCAGTCATACCCCCTTATTCAGCAGTGACCAGTGCACTGTAGGGAGTGTACTCCCCCTAGGGCTGAAACCCACCGCTTTTCGGTATTCCCTTGCTGCCACAATGCTCTGACAGTCCTCAGGGCCTCAGACTGCCATAATGCGGCAATTCCCAACCACTACGACTTCCATAATCATCCCCACTGTCGTCTATGGGATTCTGCTGCCTTTCGGCCACCGATACAGCCAGAATGACCGCCTCCACCATCTAAAAATAGCTCCGCCCACCCTTGTGCCTTCCGACCGCCTCACATGCCCCTATCACCGCCACAAAAGTGCCGCTTCACTTCCAGGTTCTGTTCTGAGGGCCTAGCCATGTCTTTTCCGACCGCCTCAGCCCCTGGACACGTGAAACCTGTCCGTTGGCCATCAGAAACCCTTTCCGAAGTGCCAGGTGTCAATCCTGTGACCCACCACCCATTCCGATGCATGTTCCGCCGCCATTCCGCTTCCAGACCCCATGTTTCGTCCCCCAGAGTTTCCACAGCTTTCCCTGCACTTCCTTGCTGTCCAGGCATGTCGTCTATACCCTCTCCCTTTGTTTACATATTTTTCCGAACAGTTTCACTTCGCTTTCCCTTCCTTTACTGTGATATGTACATGTGATTTACCATACATCGGCCCTTTTCTGTCACTTTTTTTTTCAACATTTGACAGCTCCGAAAACCGCCGATTTTCACATAGCTACTGCTGCCTCTATGTTACAAGTATCACCGCTTCACTTAGAAAAAAAAACCCACCTTTTGCAGTCACCATCTGTGTTTCTGAGCGTCCCAGAGTCCCCAGAGTCGAGTCCCTTGGGTATTTTCGAGTTCTATGAGTCTTTACTGAGTCCACAGAGTCCCTTCGAGTCTACAGAGCCTTCCATGAGTCCCTAGAGGGTCCGCTTCGAGTTCCAGAGTCTACATCGAGTCCCCAGAGCCACCTCTTCGAGAAACCGCTGCCCCTTTGAGTCCTTCCACCGCTTCCAAAGTTCTGCAGTGTTTCAGAGTCATTCCCACCGATTTCCAGAGTCTAAACTGCTGCCCTTTGAGTCCTTCCACTGCTTCCAAAGTTCTGGAGTCATTCCTGCCGATTTCCAGAGTCTAAACCGCCGCCATTCAAGTCCCAGTGATTACTAGCCTTCGTAGCCCTTCAGAGCCGCCCTATTTGCCTGCCTGGTGGCGGTAATTCAAGTTCTTCATCGCCAACCACTCCCAGACCTTAGGGGATCTTTTCCCTCATCTCCCATAGCCTGTCTGACACCCCCTTCTGACTCACGACCCCTTGGGACGAGCCTAGGCATAGCCTACAGCTTTCCCCCCCTTTCCCTTTGCACTCTCACAAGAAGAGTTGCCCACATCGTGCTTGTGGATATCTGTCTGTCCTCTCCGATGGTGGCAGATCATCACCATACAAGTCCTTTCGATCCTTATCGGGCTCAAGAGGTTTTGATGCACTGGGAGAACTCTTTTTCTGCAGCACAGATCCCTTGTTCAACTTGGGTGCCATAACACATTCAGATGTTCAAAAAAATGTAATGTCTTGTCCTTCAGTTCCACTTAGTTACTGGTCACTCGATATGAACACAACTGGTGTTATATTCGAGTGTCGAAGTAGGGTAGAATAGAAGTTAAGGAAAAAACCTCTATGTATATCGAGCACCCACTATGTGCCGGCGCTCACCATTATGTAATACCTATACAGTACTGGAGTCCAACGGACTCTGCACTGGCCCCTAGACCACATAGGGGCAACACACCTTTCAGTTTCTAAGCATGTATCTACAGCCAGTAAGGAGGGGCTTGCCCTCCTTACATCTGAGTCTTTGTTCATAGCCTCACAACAAAAGAGTCTGAATATAGGGTCGCCACAAATCTAGGGCAACAGATGAGGTAAATGTGAGTATGAAGTTTCGTCCCTAAAGGGGCCTCTGGAATCTAGCACAGAAACTTAGAAGTATACCTCTCAAGTCTCAAAAGTAGGTAGAGTAGAGAGCAAGACACTGCGACTTCGAATCCGACCTACTGTGTGGCACAATGATGGTGGATGAATTGTTTTTCCATTGTGTTCTACATGCGTCTTATGCACCATGTGGGCTTAGTCAGCACCTGGCTTTTCCCACCACCTCTCCTCTCATGAAGATCAATGATGCAATTGGTCAGGTGCATGCATACCCACTTTGTTTGAGTTTTTTTTTGGCCTAACATC
The DNA here is from genome assembly GCA_024613165.1 of Pisolithus albus. Classification (NCBI taxonomy): domain Eukaryota; kingdom Fungi; phylum Basidiomycota; class Agaricomycetes; order Boletales; family Pisolithaceae; genus Pisolithus; species Pisolithus albus. Next base: position 250,476 of record JANFAB010000036.1, read on the forward strand.
GATGGAGATCTCATTGGCTAAGCATCTCAGAAAAACTTGCATCATCACCAAGACGAGTGCTGGACATCATGGTGTGACCACTTCGATCATGTGTGCCCATTCTGGCATGGAGTGCATTATCTATATGGGTGCCAAGGACACACACAGGCCGGCCCCCAGCATTTTCCATATGAAGATGCTGGGTGATAAGGTACACAACTCAGTATTCACAATCAAATAAGATGCTGAATAAGGTCTGCTTAGGTCCTGTCCATCATGTCTGGTTCCAAGGCGCTAAAGGGTGCTGTTAACGAAGCGATGAGAGATCGGGTGACAAATCTTGCTATGATGCACTTCCTCATTGGGTCTTGCTTTGGTACTCACCCCTTCCTGACTATCAAAAGGCCATCCCTCATGAAATAAAGGCACAGATGCAGGAGGCCATTGGGAAACTTCTGGATATAGTTGTCACATGCGTTGGAGGTGGCAGCAACGCCATTGGGTCCTTCGGGTTCATCCCGGGTATATCTGTGCATATCGTGGGTGTCGAGGCAGGAGGCAAAGGTGGGTATATATGGGTGAACACATCGTCCTCGCATGTTAACCCCTGGTAAGGTATCAACAGCGAGTGTCACAGTGCTACCCTGGCCGGAGGTAAGCCAGGTGTGTTATGTGAAGTTTGAACACATGTCCTGCAAGATCCTGCCGGTCAAATTGTGGAGATGCACTCTGTCAGCACCGGACTGGATTATGCCGGTGTTGGGCTAGAACATTCCTGAGTGTGCTGTGTACATCGTTGTGATGGACGAACAAGCTTTGGGAGGCTTTTGTCTGTGCACTCAGCTTGAAGGTATCATTCCTGTTCAACATTCTCTGATCATTTGGCAATGTATTCAGCTGTGAATCTGCACGAGCATTGTGGGAGGGTGTTCACCAAGCAAGACACTTCGCGAAGAGACAAGTTGCCTTCACTGGGGTGAAGGATCATAGATGGAATGCAGTGGAACCACTGAAATAATAGTAGGAGTTGTGAGCAATTCAAGGGAGGGTCAACTATGCATGTGACATAGTCGATGAACCAGTGTGTTTTCCATCAGTTGAAGGGATGTGAACTTGCATAGGTGAGTGATAGCAGATGATCGATGGATATGCTTCAACACCTCAGCCATAATTTCAATAAGGGTCAATGTAGGTTTAGAACTGGTTGGCTCAAAGCCCCCCACCAGGTTAAAACATTTATTTTGGACTGGTTCCATAGTAGTACTAGGTTACATGCTAGTACCATGGTATCCTGACATTGTAATGACCCAGCCTCCCTGAAGGGTGACCATAAAGTGTGCCATATCAATGCATCAGCAAAACAGTCTTTTTGGGACAGAGTCACAGTCACTACAGTGTCACAGTTCAACTTTCCAGAACAAATATTGCTCTAAATACACCATTTTCTGCATTTCCAATGTATGGAACTATGTATTTAGGACATGTACACTCATACTAAAATACATTTGATGTCTGAAATGTAGTACTTAATGAGTTGGAAGCCACTGTGCAGCACTGTACAGAGGGGGACCTTCCTGTCACACTGTGGGACTCTGTGGTGGCTGTACAGCACTGCACAGTCACAAACTGTTTTGCTGATGTGTAATGAATGAATACTCTTGCTCATACTGCACATTGGAGAATACAAATCAACAGGGCATATCAACACTAAGCAGTCTGCTTGAAACATTCCTGCCATCTCCTTCCATGGACCATATCACTAAGGTTCAATTCCATGCAACCCCTGGGGATGATCAATGTGGTATACATTGAATAAAATGGCTTCTGAGAGGAGGTGGGTATCCATAGGAGCAATTGACCTTTTGGACCTTTCAGCCAACCATCAGGGTGCATCTGTACTGGTTGAGTGTTGATGTGAGAATCCAGGTCATCAAGGAGTTCTTCACTGTAACTTAATGCATGTGATGGCACAGAAGAAAAGCAAATGGCCCTTTTTACATGATCCTGAAGAGCTGCTACAGACCGGATTTAGTTGTTGTGACAGGCATAGATTTGGAGATATATGGTGTGCTTACCACATTGGATAGGATGTAGTGAAGTAAGAGTTGGAACACTTATTCCACTGGCAGAGATAACACTGGCACCATCAGGGGAGAATGCAGCTGAGATGACTTTTGAAGTATGCTCCTTGAGAGGGCTGCCAATCCAATCTCCACTCTTTGCATCCCAGACCCTCACAGTGGTATCATCTGAGCCTGAGACAATCCTGTTGCCATCAGGGGAGAATGCAACTGAGGTGACTTCTGAAGTATGCCCCTTTAGAGGGCTGCCAATCTGATCTCCACTCTTTGCATCCCAGACCCTCACAGTTTGATCATCTGACCCTGACAAAATCCTGTCACCATCAGGGGAGAATGCAACTGAGGTGACTTTTGAAGTATGCCCCTTTAGAGGGCTGCCAATCTGTTCTCCACTCTTTGCATCCCATACCCTCACAGTTTTGTCCCTTGAGCCTGACACAATCCTGTTGCCATCAGGGGAGAGTGCAACTGAGATGACTTTTGAAGTATGCCCCTTCAGAGGGCTGCCAATCTGATCTCCACTCTTTGCATCCCAGACCCTCACAGTTTTATCCCTTGAGCCTGACACAATTCTGTTGCCATCAGGGGAGAGTGCAACTGAGGTGACTTTTGAAGTATGCCTCTTCAGAGGGCTGCCAATCTGATTTCCACTCTTTGCATCCCAGACCCTCACAGTTTGATCCCAAGAGCCTGACACAATCCTGTTGCCATCAGGGGAGAATGCAACTGAGGTGACTTTTGAAATATTCCTCTTCAGAGGGCTGCCAATCTGATCTCCACTCTTTGCATCCCAGACCCTCACAGTTTTATCCCAAGAGCCTGACACAATCCTGTTGCCATCACAGGAGAATGCAACTGAGGTGACTTTTGAAGTATGCCCCTTCAGAGGGCTGCCAATCTGATCTCCACTCTTTGCATCCCAGACCCTCACAGTTTTATCCCAAGAGCCTGACAGAATCCTGTTGCCATCAGGGGAGAATGCAACTGAGGTGACTCTTGAAGTATGCCCCTTTGGAGAGCTGCCAATCTGATCTCCACTCTTTGCATCCCAGACTCTCACAGTTTTATCCCTTGAGCCTGTCACAATCCTGGTGCTGTCAGGAAAGGATGCAACTGAGGTGACTCTTGCAGTATGCCCCTTGAGAGGGCCACCAATCTGTTCTCCACTCTTTGCATCCCAGACCCTCACAGTTTTATCCCTTGAGCCTGACACAACCCTGTTGCCATCAGGGGAAAATGCAACTGAGGTGAGTGCTGAAGTATGCCCCTTTAGAGGGCTGCCAATCTGATCTCCACTCTTTGCATCCCAGACCCTCACAGTTTCATCCCAAGAGCCTGACACAATCCTGTTACCATCAGGGGAAAATGCAACTGAGGTGACTTCTGAAGTATGCCCCTTTAGAGGGCTGCCAATCTGATCTCCACTCTTTGCATCCCAGACCCTCACAGTTTCATCCCTTGAGCCTGACACAATCCTGCTGCCATCAGGGGAGAATGCAACTGATCTGACTCCTGAAGTATGTCCCTCCAGAGGGCTGCCAAGCTGATCTCCACTCTTTGCATCCCAGACCCTCATAGTTTTATCATCTGAGCCTGACACAATCCTGCTGCCATCAGGGGAGAATGCAAAAGAGGTGACATGCCAAGTATGCCCCTTGAGAGGGCCACCAATCTGATCTCCACTCTTTGCATCCCAGACCCTCACAGTTTCATCCCAAGAGCCTGAGACCATCCTGGTGCCATCAGGGGAGAATGCAACTGGGCTGACTCTTGAAGTATGCTTCTTCCGAGTGCTGCCAATCCGATCTCCACTCTTTGCATCCCAGACCCTCACAGTTGTATCCCAAGAGCCTGACACAATCCTGTTGCCATCAGGGGAGAATGCAACTGAGGTGACTCTTGAAGTATGCGTCTTCAGAGGGCTGCCAATCTGATCTCCACTCTTTGCATCCCAGACCCTCACAGTTTGATCCCAAGAGCCTGACACAATCCTGCTGCCATCAGGGGAGAATGCAACTGAGGTGACAGATGAAATATGCCCCTCTAAGACAAGCTGGGTAGTTGGCCAGTCCTTCAACCCCCCTTGGGCAACTTCAACAAGGTGGGAGAACTTCAGATCCAGTATTCTTTGCAGGGATGAACCATGTGGAGAAAGTGGTAATGCAGAGAGGTATAGGTGTGGAGCACTGCATGTGATTGCTACAAAGAAATTCTGCACAAGTCTCAGCCCATCCATGGCTAACACAGTCATGGTCTCATAACCAGCATGTTCCTTTCGCAAGATATTATCAGACTAAGATCCTACTTGAGAGACTGGCATACTCACCTCCAACCATCTGACCAAACTTGTCAAGGACCTATCTGCACCTCCTAATGCACCAATAAGGCTGAGAACCTCAAGCCAGAATAGCACCCTTTCACTTTCCATGACAACTTGCACAGATGTAGCAATAGACACATCAAACTGGGAAACCTCCAAATGCTTTGCCCAGAATTTGCACGAGTATGATAGATGACATGAAATATTCTTCTTGATCCTCTCTGGCAAGTCAGTGACCTGGGAATTGCTCAAGTAGGAGCTCTCCAGCCCACAGATGTTGAAACGTAGCTCCCTGCCAAGCACTTGCAGTGAAGCATAGGCTAGGTCATGGTGATTCGAAGTGTCAATGAAGTAGGCCTCATTCCGTGAACAATCAGCTAGGAAGTCATAAAAGGATGCATGGAGGGGTCGTACAGGAGATGTGTGGTCGCCAATGCCCCGCAGCACTGGAGTCATGAACCGGAGAACCGTAGCTACATCATAATGCTCGCCTTCGTCGGGGAAGAGGCTGCGCATGTGATTCAAATCCGGCATTGGTAAAGGTTCCAACATCATCAGAAGCTGCCGCATGACGGAGCGGAATCTCCGGAATGGTTCGCCTGACTTTGGTACAACACTTTCAAGGATAGCTGTATACATGCCATCCAAAAGCTCCTTCCCCCCTCCAGATGGGATAGCTATCAGGCTCTTGAATCGCTCTTTCACAGTTTGACCAAATGCATCGGGGTTGAGGAACTGGCAGGCCAGACGTGCCCATTCAAACAAGCCATTCGACTTTTCAACGATCTGTTGTATCTCCATGAGTCCAATCTCTTTGAGGTTTTCAAGTTCCTTTGAAACAAATAAATTGACGTCCCGTTGCGCCGACTCCGCTGGGACGTCATCCAGGCACATCGTTTTGATGTGTTTTGCACCACCTAGAGCACGTTCGATATCCGGTAAAGCACGGGAAGTTAATAAGACGCGAAGATTACACATGTTGGCAGCTTCTGTCGACAGAAGGGAGAGAATATGCTTCCTCGACAGATCCTGTCCACTTTCGTCTAGGGCGTCGATCACAACCACCACATTCCCGACGATAGCACCGTTAGCCTTTGACAACGGCTCCAAGATCAGTTTCTGCCATTGCTGCAACAAGTCAGGTGTTGTCTTTAGAGTATGGTCCTCCTCAAGAGCATGAGCTAACGCTCGCCGGAATGCAGGGTAATGACCAGCGAGATCGCGGGCGATGGTCGTCAACATCTTCTCCTCTCGGTGCTCACCCTGCCTGTCACGAGCAAAGCAGAAGCATGAGCCGAGCCCTCCCGTATCCTTGAACCAAGACGCGATGGTATGGGCGATTGCAGATTTGCCCCTTCCAGCCTGCCCGTGAAGCCACAAGATGCATGGCGCATCGGGGCTAGCATCATTTACCCAGGTGATGATGTCCCTTAGAATCCCCGTTCTCGTGTTCTCTAAGCACTTCTTCATCGTGTTCAGCCCTGCACCGCCTGCGTAAGCCATACCCTCCAAATTCAGATCCTCGAGCACGCGGTATATAGTGATCTGGATGTCCCGGGTCTGGCAGTCCCGGTATTGCTGCATCAACTCGTCTAGCATATTGGTGTAGTTGCTGATAGTAGTCTGTGTCTCGCACACTATGTTCTTTCCAAGTCTGCGCCCTGAGCATAAATGAGATGAGACAGGTGTCGTAACGAAAACAGGAAATACACCTACAAAAGCTCGTCGTTTCCGAATAGTCTTTGATGAAGTGCGCGCAGGCGCTGATTACGCGTGCAATCTTCGCCAAGGGGTCTCTCATGTTATCGATATTCTTGATGATCTCGTCTTCTGACAGGAATGCGTACACGGAACCGACTTTTTCCAAGAGCTGCAATACCGCATTATCTAAGTTAGCTTGTGCGATGATCAACTGACACAAGGGATGCATAAGTGTAGAAAGTAGACGGATGACAACGAGTCGTACATTGGAAGCGGCCGTCAGAATACCCAATGCTATTTGGGCATAGGGATGAACCTACTCGCATTGTAAGTCCACAACACAAGGGTGCCAAAACGAGATACGCACATTTGCAAGAGTAGTGACTACGTTGTTGAACACTTGAAGAGGTCGGAGATATGTGTCACTCAAATTCTGAAGGCTAGTCACTGCCATATCCGCCTGACCGATAATGTTGACAGCAATTTCCCCAGAACTTGGGACAGGTGCTATGATCTTGAACGCTTGTTGGGCGGCATCTACGTCACCACCCGCATCTTGGACAACAATTGGTTCTACTTGGCCGATCGGTCCTTGAGCCTGGCAGGTACATGCTTAGCTTCGTCGCAGTGATAGGTGACATATCGCATACACTATCATTCCGGATAACCCCTGGTGGTTTAGAGTCCCCTTGGGCACTTCCAATGGGCATGGAGGAGGAACTTGACCGGCCCCAGTGAAACGGAACGAGGCGATTTATGACACCACGTAGTTTCTTCTTAACGCCATGACCCGATTTCTCGACATTCGATACAATGCTTCCAGAGAGACTCTTGGATTCCCCTTGTGACTTTCGTTTGGCCAATCCATTAGTCTGATGTGTTGGCAAGAACAGGTTGAAGACTTACTGGGGTGAGGTTAGGCGCTGATGGTGGTTGCCCAAAACATGGTAAACGACGCTTTTTTGGCTGTTTTCCGGCTTCCATCTGGTGATCGATAGTTTGGGTGTGATAAAAGGTGTGTGCTGAGTTGTAATATCGTTTGGTTGTTGGAACGAGCAACGATGCTCCAGTGTCCAGCTCGCAATGCGGTCGGCCACGTGGTAGCCGTCTGACTTGCGTGGATTTACGGATAATAAAAGCGTGTACATTGCAATTTTGCAAGAGTGGCTTTGTCGAGTTGCAAACCATCAAGCCCCTGGTCTTGATGAGAGTGGTATGGTCCGCCAGCTGGCGAAGATGCATGAACTAGTACTGACATTACATAGTAGTAATGGCTACAGCAGGACTGGTCAGTAAGTGCAAATTTAGCGACACTACGCTGGCATCCAACTCCATTGTGCTGGACTTATCAAATGGAACCGGTCGTATCCCAGGCCCTCGATCTTCTTCTCTTCTTCCCTTTCCTGAGCAGCAGCAAAAGCGCTCGGGAGACATGTCCCCCGTGTGTACGCTCGTTACCCGCCTCGGACGGCGGAGGAGGACCCTAGTATGGGAGGGTGGACCCGAAAAGCGAGTGTTGCGTGACGGGAGCTTTGCCTAGTACCTCCGCTTTATACATCATGCCTGCGTTGACTTTGTCCCATGTATTTACCTGTGTAGACGATTTCAGAAGACAGAAAATAAGAAGCTTGGTGGTCGAGGGATGAGCATATGGCGTCCTGAGAATCCACGTACAGCTGAAATGTTGCCTAGCATACGCGAGTGCCACCGGAGAGAAGCCGTTTTCGTCTGAAAAGCCCTCAGAACCAAGATAGTCACAGATAAATACGGACATAGATAGACACGATCGAAACTTGATACAAGCGAAGGACAGGAACGAGCGGTCCAAGGCCCAAGCGGAAACAGGAAATGGGCGTACCTTTCAGTTGAGCAGATCCGAACAGGAAGGGCAGGAAGTGGTAATCATCAAGGCTCCATACGCCATGAGACCCAGCGGGCTCGAGCCAGTACGTAGACTGGAGAATGCGGATCACCTGGATATACCTGCGGTGCCCTTTTTTTGCAGCCATCCATTCCCCCAAGCTACGGCAGTAAAACTCACCGCCAGAATGCTCGAATGACTGCCTCCATATGATCACTCTCGCGCGGAACGTCGGCTCGCGCGGCTCCAAACAGATCCTGGAAGATGGAAATACATAAGAATCGACCCCAACAGCGTGCCGTTGTACTCCCAGCCAACACGAAAAATTTAGCTTCATCCCACCTCCATAATCGATCCGTTCGAGGTTTCCCCGTGTATTCATAAAGCCGATATTTCATTAGCGGTATCCTCCGGGAAGTGAGGTAGAACGGCAGGCAGAGACGGTGCCAACTAATTCCAACATACGGCGGGATCAGTAGCGTAACGATCTACGCTGGCAGCAGACCCACATCGTCTACTTTGTCGCGGAACATGCTGAACGCATGGTTACCGAATCAAACGTTCTCACAAGATAGGAGATTGTCACGCACCGCAATAGATCTACTGCCTTCTCTGCATCCACATCCTTCTTCTTTCCTGCGCCTTGTCTCTCAGCGCATTTTGGCTTCTTCGTTCCCCCACCAGCTCATCATTACCACCTGGTTCGGTGTAGCCGCCTTGACGCAATACTGCCATGTGTGGAAGTGTTTCCCCGAGTACCATCCTCTTTCTGGGCTGCAGAGTTTGAAGGTGAGGAACGTCCCGTCTTCGCCTATGAAGCTTCATTTTGAAGGTCCACGATAGACTCCTAGTAGTCTACTACATCGAAAAACGAGACGCATGGATGACCAACATATACACCATACCTTTTCCTGCCATGCCTACTTGGATGCCTATGTCGTAGCTCGTCTGTGTGCTGTCCTGGATCTGACAAACGCTATCTGCGCTGCAACTTGCTTCTGCTCAGCCCTGCAGGTGAGTGACGATGAGGCATGTTCGAACACAGAACGAGCGTGTCCGTCGACTCACCATTCTTCTTACTCCCCACCTTCACTTTTTTTCTTTCCGCTTGACCGCTTTTTTCAGAAGAGCTTCGTTATCCTGCACTATTTTCCGGCTATGTTCGCTTGTTCTCCAGCGGCATATTAGAGTCGCACGACATCGCCATTCCTTGTTTTCGAGAATTTTCGAGCCCGGTGTCTGCGGTAGGTATAAATCGAGTAGTGAGCGTCAGTCGAATGCAGTAAAGGGTCGTATTGGAGATGACAAGGTATAAGTGTCGGTACATAGTCGTGGACTCGTGTCTAACCTCGAGCTTTGGTAATGACTGTGGCCGGATAAGGAAAACCCCTGAGCTGCCCAAGTTTCCTAAGCCGAGGGAGTGCAAAGGACACCTCGTACTATTTTCCGGTCTTGTTCGGTGACCACGCCTGAACGTCAGGTTGTCACTGATTCCACGTCTACGCGCAACAAATTGGATTTTCTGATGGTAGTACACCGACAACTTGTACATTTCAACACAGCACAATACGACACAGTACACTCAACACTCCTTCTCGACCATCAGACCCGGGTGAATCTGAACAAGAACTCCACCGGGTATGCGGGATCCGTCTGTCCATTCCACGGAACTGGATTGACATGGACCTAATGCACGACGCTCGTAAGACACAGCGGCTCAGGATAATCGACATATCTTACTTGTCCGAACTTGCCCTCTTTGGGAGCAGCCCATCCAGACCCCAACGATTCGTCTTGTGCACTAGCAGGCAAGTCGCGTCAGGATTTTAATCGGTATGTGTCAATAGTACTAAGCAGCTTACAGGTACGCGTCCTGTTCGGGCACGAAGGTGAGGACCCATCTCTGGGGAGACACAATCCATTCGACGAGACGTCCGCCGTCGTCAACGAGAGCGCTGATCTGGTAGAGACGTCTCTCCGGGTCTACCAGAGAGACCGAAAACTATTGAAATTTCAATCTTCAACATCGGTGCTTAGGGAGTCGAGATCGTACTTACACGCTCAGGTTGGAAAGTGCTGGGCAGAGCGTAAACGGGCTTGGGAGGAGGCGGGATGATTATGTCCCCAAGATCGGGTTTCACGATGAACGGGTAGGCAAGGACTCTGCCATCGAGGGTGCGGATAGTATATTCGCCGTTGGGAAGTTTGATTGAAGACATAGTGAGAACGAACCAGTTGTAGACTGATGGAAAACCATACCGAATCCCACTGTCCCTTTATACCTCCAGCCTGCACCCGCTACGGTAGCCACGAACACACTAGTTACCTGTTCATGCCTACCTCGAGGCACCTTCCATTCACCATGTCAAGCAACTGAATAGGAGTGATCCGAACACGAGGTATCCTCTTGCAATACCAAACTCTTGAAAAGGACAAGACACCACGATCACATGAAGAGAAGATGCTGTAATAACCACATCACCTTGGTCAACCGGGGACATCTATCGGTATGGTCAGTTCTTTCGCATGTCGCATGGTTGTCTTCCAAACGTCTCGGTGGTTCTTGGGTACGTTACCCCCCAAGCTTCGAATATGCAGTTCAATGGCAGGTGATCTCAACGATAACGCCATCGTGGGGTTCGGTCGATGACAAGCGACGGGTAGAAGTCCCCTATGCTGAACGGTGCCCATATGTCGTGGAGGTTCACCAAGCACGGCCGATGGCGATTTATCTCTTCCTGAACGAGATTTACATTGATCAGTGTACCAGATGGATCCAGACAACCTACTATCTCCACCATTATCGGATCCAAGGATGCTCAGGTGGGGTCTTGTCAGCAGTCAGACAGCTTGAATGGAAGGGTATACCACGCAATTTGATACAACCCGAAAAGAACCACCGGGTTACATGTAATTGGCCCTGCACGGTAGCACCATTCAGACTCACCGTGTAGTCAATGGAGATATCATTCGGAGTGTCTAGACACAATCCAAGCAAGTGTAGAGTTGCAATTAGGAAAAGTCGGTGGCTGTGCACTCACAACCACGAGGGTACTTTCGACTTTTGTGCTTTCCGAGTTCGGTTTGGTGTCGACGTCGGCCCCGATTCTGACCAGTGGGTGAGTACGTCCCGCTTTTACATTCCATGCCGCCGTGGTGTTTCACGATAGACGTGCTGTGCGATTGACTAGAGAAACCAGCACTACTCGCATGTGCTATGTCTTCCATTCACCGGCGTAAGTCGAGCAAGGAGGAGAACGACGACGTGGTCGACCAGGACACATCTCACGTCACCTCCAACTCCAACATCGCAGTGATACCGCCAACTCCATCGAGAAGTCGCGTACGTCCATCCCCCAATGCGAACTTACCACAGCTGGGACCAGGAATCCCGGCTCGAACGAAGCCTGTACCACCTCAGCCACTGGGAACGGGCTTATCATCTGCTCGACGTCCCCCAAGCGTGAGCTTGAATAGCCCTCCCACTTCTCCATTTGGCGGTTCTTTCGCTGCAGCACATGCTCGTGCACACTCGCGTACACGGTCTATCTCATCCGGTCCCTTCGTTTCTCCCTTATCCTCTCCACTTCAATCTTCATTCACACCCGCCCATGTCCCTCTCTTTCCGTTCCCAACGTCCAATACTGCTCCAGAACTCAGTATTACTGATGCGGACGCCAATATGTCTGATAGACGACCTCCTCTACCGCCAGGACACACGAGGAGACATTCCCGTCTTCACTCACGAAATCTCTCGATATTCTTCCCTCGCCCTCACGCTACGATATCCGAGGACGATAGACCCGAAGACGAGGAAGCCCCTGCACCCCCTCCACCGGAGACACTCCTTGTCCCAACCGCTCACTTAGAGAATACCCCCTTTCCAGGTCATGGCAGGGGTGAACTGGACACCTCGTTCTCGTTCGGGGGTGCACCCAAGTCAAACTCAAATCTGGACAATACCGTGGACGGATCCAGAATGGCCATGAAGAGTCGCAGAGGGCATCATCACAAACATTCCTTATCTCACAGCTTCTTCTCATTCCTCGAGCCTGGAACAGGACAAACGCACATACCCGCCGCATTGAATAAACCAGATGTTGAACTGCATACAGCTCCGACCCCAACGCCCGTGTCTCCTTGGACCCCGATCTCCAACACCTCACTCTTTGCACCGTCCTCGAACCTCTCCGCGCCCGAGCTCATCCCCCGCTCTCATTCCAAATCCCCAGGTGCATCTTCTTCGTTGTCTGAACCACGGTCCTCTTCAAGTCCCCCTGTACCCTCTAACAAAGGAGTATCGCGTTCGGGAGGGGCTGCAGCGGCGACAGCAGCGGTACAGTTTATGCTCGGGGCATTTCTATGGGCCCACGGACAGAGTATCGGATCACTGGCGTGCACCGGGCTTGGATACTGGGTAGTTTTCGATGCAGTTGGCGTTGCTGGTCCAGCATTAATCGCATACCATGCAAGTGCAGTCGGAAGTGGAATGTACGGGTGAGTTGTCTATATATTTTTGTGAAAATGGGTCTGGTTATAATACCCATCGAAGTCCTGCACGCGGCGAGACGACACTTTTGTTCGCTCAGTGTGTGTATCTCATGTTTGCGGGTGTCTACGTCGCGAAGGAGGCAGTCGAGCATCTTTTGTTGGCTGCTGGCAGTGGTGCGCACGCGCATGGCCATGGCGGTGGTGGTGCAAATAGTGGTGCGTGAGTCTCGCTGCTGCACAGTTATACCGTGTTCATGCGGTGATAGGTGATGGTCACCATCATCATTGGGGTGACGAGAGACCGGAAAACCTCGGGTAAGTGGATTACGTCGATACATGCGCGTCTGCCTTCTTCATATTTCACGTGCAGCCTGCAATTTCCCGTCTTCCTTGTCCTTCTTGCGCTGTTAACACTCGTCGGTACGTCCGCCGTATTTGGCCAACACGACGTTCTCGTCGATAGTACGTATCAAACCGTTTCTGATGTCTATTCGTCCATGACCTCAACCATTATGTTGCAGTAACGAACAAACACATACCCTCGCCGTTCGAACTTTTCCGCCGTCACCAGCACGTGGTCTCTCCTGGGAAAGAATCGACGTCTACCGTCAAGCGGCTCGTCCGGAATCCATATGTGTTGCCTCCTATCTTGTTTTGCGTTGCCATTCTAGGTGCCGAGCTCGTATTGGACGTGTGCGTTAACTTCTTTTCGTCCCTGCATCCCTTCACTGCTTTTCATATGAAGAGACTCGAACTGACTTGTTTTCGTCTCTCACACCAGTGCCCATTATGCACCCTTCGATCTCGGCCTCGCTAGCTTGCAAGTGGTGGTAATGATTCATGTCGCATATGCTGCTTGTGTAGTCCTCGGTGGCGTGTTATTGCAGACTGCACCTTCGATGGTTTCGGCGACGACGGTGGGGATAAGGGGACCCGGCAAGATGGAGGCATTTTGGAGAGCCGTTAGGGAGGTAGGTGGATGACGGCGCATGTTGTCGTCATGTCGTCGATACGGTGACCTTATCTTACCCCCATTTTTTTCCATTACGCCTTTATACAGATCGAACGTCACGAACACGTAGTACACCTCCCGGCACCGCATGTATGGCAAGTCATTCCACCAGGCCAACCTCGTTCCGTGGAATGTTCTGTCCGTCCACGCCGACATACGATCGCAAGCACTCACGCCTGGCCGCACCACGATCACGATCGTAGCCACTACAGTAATGACGATGATTTCGATCATCGCGACTCCGACAACCACGATCGCAGCCCCCAAATTCGCTCAATCTTCACCTCGTGTCCTACACTAATCATTACACTTTCACCGGTGGTGCGCAAGGACTTGCCAGATATGGACAAACACTTGGCCTTGAGGGTAGCTGTATAACCCGACGGTGGCGAAGATGCATGAATTGACATCTCACAGTGGTAATGGCTACAGTAGAGTTGGTAAGGGCACATCACCAACTTCCGACTCCGTTGTGCTTGATCATATCAATCAAATGGAACAGGTAGTATCCCGGTCCCCTCGATCTCCCTTCCTCCTTTTCCTGCGCAGCAAAAGCACTAGGGATAGGTATTCCACAACAGTCACCCCATCCTTCGTGGACATGTCCGCCATGTGTACACCCGTTACTGTCTCGGAAGGTGGAGGAGGTCCATCGTAATGGGAGGATGGACCCGAAGAGGAAGTGTTGCAAGACGGGAAGTTTCCCTAGTACTTCTGCTTCGTACATTTTGATCATGCCTGCGACAACCTTGCCGCATGTTCTTACCTGTGGCGGAAAATGCAATGTTCGTGAGAGGGGCGTCATGACGATTCGAGACCCCCAGAGGTGGCGGAGTCTTGCACAAGCAACTGGCTCTGTTCCCATCCCATCAAACATTCCTGCAAGACGGTATGTATTATCGCGCACCTTGATAGATCCGGCGCTGGTTTTTGCATCTAGATCCTGCTTTCCTCTCTGCAGTCTCCTTCCTTCGCTTCTCTCAAGGTATCGCACGTTGTTTTCTTCGTTCTTCTAGTAATTCATCTCGCTGCCTGGCTCGCCGCTGCCACTGAGGAAATGCTGTCATGCGTGCATGAAGTTTTTCTCTGAGGACTGTTATGCTCTCGGTGCGATGTATCGGTACTATCTCGGTTGGCCATTCCCTGTTTTCTGCGCTCGGCTGTCCACCTAGTTGCATGGCGTCGTTCCCTTCACCCTCGTTCCCATCTTCAGAGACTGGGAGTGACAAATACGGAGGTGTGGTAGCATCGCATTTTCCCTTCTCCAGTCTCCGAGTTCGGGGGCATCTTCATCTTGAAGCTCCACGATAGACTTGTGGTTCGCTGGATCAAGCTACGAGGGGTCAGAGTCAAAAACTAACTTGTCCACGAACAGGTTGCCCAATATACGTTCATACCTTTTCGCACCGTGCCTTCTTGGACGCCTCCTTCACGACTTGTTTGGGTGCCTTCTTGCTTTTGCTGTGTTTCATGTATTTACTTGACGCCTACATTGGGAGTGAGCGTGATGTACGACTGTACCCATGGGCCACCCGCATCGTCGTCTGTGACAAAGTGGACACGGAGCAGCGTCTCGGACGTGTTGCGACATGGGTTGTTCCCGAAAGCCGCGGAGGTGGATCATTCGAGGATGCACGATCAAATCGGGAATGACGCAGTGACAACGCCGTCGCAGGGCTCAGTCGGTGACAAGAACAAACTGGCGTCGTGAATGTCCTCGTCTGATTACCTGGCATCTGTGAGTTTGTCGATGACAGAAAATGCACGCACGCAGAGACATGTCCAAGTTTATGACGGGCTTCCTGTAGTGACGAACGCACATCCGAAACCATTCAGACCCATAACCAGCCCCCGATTCGACACGGACGGCCATCAGGTATGGCATGAGGATGGAAGGATACATAGCGACCTCGACACTAGCTTATGAGAAGTCAGAAAACAGTTCGCGACCAAGATTTGTCTGTCACTGGAAACACGTAAGGCTATTGATCGCTGAGCAACAAGTCTCTCCCTCATTATGGAGTTATGCGCAGTTTTGGTTGGTAGAAAACAGTCAAAAACTGGTTTCTCAGCGACAAAATGGCTCGGCTACTGGTTTCCCGATGATAGACTTCAAGTCTATAGAATGCGGCAGAACTCAAGCACTTCGTTAATGTAATCTGCCATAAGCTTATGCGTGACCCTGGAGGGATGACTTAATTTGAAAAACCGTCGACATAAGCTTGGACGGAGGGCAGAACTCAAAGGTCGTACTCACCCATAAAACCAATAGAAATAATGATCGGGGTCCGGACACGAGGTTGCAGTCGTGATCCCCGGATTGCACGCATCCGTACTGACGTACCCAAAAGCCTTATAACCCGGGTTGCTACCAAGCACACCATCCCAGATTGTCGCAAAGTTGGCAAAGGCCACGTTGAGATGCGGAGATGATTGGGTATGAAGTTCGACGAGCCCGTTAAAGACGGACTGAACCCATGCTTCGCCCCGTGCATCGTGTTCTCCACGACCGTAGACGTCTGTTACGAGGAAATCCCGCGCATTCGTTGGTGGTTTGGATAGCAAGGTTATTTGGCCAAGGAGGTCTTCGGCTGCTTGGGGGAGGTGATTCCCATCGACTGTACCACGATCCGTCAATCAACTGTCTACATGACAAGGAAAGGTTTGTACCAAAGGAATCTTCCCAGTCGCTTTCGGGGCAATCAGCTACAGTTTAGAGCAAATGCATGAGGTATGCTGACTTGATGCCAAAAAAGATGGTATAAAGCGTGGTTTCAGGATCAAGGTCGTGTGACTGGTTGAGAAAAGTCGTTGCTACGTTCAAAGGAACGATACGTTGGGAAGCTGATGCCAAAAAGGGTTCACGTACTTTGCATGACGAAGTCCCTTGGATAAGGATTATCCGGCCACAGGGTAATGTTGGTCACAGCACTCGACCACTTAAGTACGATTCAACCCGTCGAGCAGCATACGTTCTTCGCATTATACACTCACTGCGTAGTCCAAGAGCGTAGCTCCGACTTCCTCGGCGAGATGTTCTACCCAAACCTTGCCATTCGTGGAACGACCGCCAGCAAAAGGATCCGGTGGGATAATCACTGGTGGCCCCAGAGGTCCACCATCGTGCCTACCGCCATCAGTGTAGGAGTCCTGTCGTAACAAACAGACCTTCTCGCTGAGAATGTGGATCTCGAGAAGACGTTATTAGTTTACCCCGAAAGACACGATTGTCTTGTACTTCCACATATCGAGGCCTGCGTTCACGTCGGAGAAAGTTCCGGTGAGCGATCCGCAGCGAGGGTGGACAGCTAGATGTACGGCTGTGTCGTTGGTTCCTTGAAAGAAAAATGTAACTGTCAGCACGGACACATGGTCTCCCGATAGGAGTAGTAAAGGTCGAGCTAGTGGACCGACGTTTGGTCGCCGCTACATAGATTCATGCGATAAAAGGAGGACTCACCTGGATAGAATCGAGGTCGGACGATATGGCGGAAAACTTCGAAAAGTGCGCTCTGGAAACCATAGAACGTCAGAGCCGGGTAGAGCAATGTGACGGGTATGATCATTGGCGGATTCCACGGTAACGAGCCACACTGCGAGGTCTCTGGATGGAAAACGAGAATAGGTCTTATATCGTGATTCGTGTCCTGTGAACGTGCCAATGGAGCAAATAAACGTTTCTCAAGGAAATGAAGGGCTGCAGATCGGCCAGCTGCTGGTTTCCACTCTTCGGCAAGTTGGGCAGTTTCGGGAAGGCTGAGATCTACCTTTTCAGAAATTTGCTGTGCTAATGAATGGAGGTTCGAAGAGGTTGCTTACTAGCTTGTTACCTGAGGGAGGCGCAAAGTACCAGCGTGCCACTTCCCACCGGACGAGTTGATCGGATCTTGCGGCCCGGCCCACATGCCACGCGGCCAATACTTGCTATGAAATGTGATTCTGACGGGACTGTGATATCCGGTGTTCTCTGTTGAATTCTCCAGAAATCGCCCGGTCTGTTTCGAGGATTGTGGGCCCTACTCGATGCGGGCGAGGTAAATGAAGACCAGATAAACAATTCTTCCATCGGAAAGAGTAAAGACTGTGTGGCCAGGTTGAATGGTTGTTAGCACTGACCCTAAAATACAACTCGTTATTGCATGTGTCTACTGGGTTAGCTAACGAACGATTATAGTCATTCTGTGACGACAGGGCGAAGTTCAGAGACTTGCTATGGTGGCACAACGAAGAACCTTCTTAAGCACTACTCGGTTTTTCCAGACTAATAGGTCTGTTATTCGAGGTAGGGAAGAAAGTCCCCGTATCATACGTTACACTGTCGCTTTTATACGGTAGGGTATCGGTATCAGTAGGTAGACGCAGATACAGGTGATAAAGGTTCGGGAAACATATCACATGAAAGAAAGGAACAAAGCCGGGTATCGTAGACGTACTTGTCACGTCCTTTCAACGTCAATCGCTACATCCCCCCCTCCAAGGTACGAAGTACCTTCTCCAGCTTGGGATGTGGGTTACATGGCACCTTCCGCAGAATTCCCAGGCTCCATCGATTCGTCAACGCCATCCTCTGTGAACTCGTACGTCTCCCCTTCGCCCGCCATCTCCACGGTCTCGCTAAAGGACGCCTCGTCAAGCGCCGTGGCACTAGTCCCAACAGAAGATGGACCGGGTAACATGTTCGTGTAGAACTCGACCTCGGTGAAGTAGCTACCGAGGGTCTGGGACGAGGGACCGGGTTGGTTATTAATCGGCGCTGCAGTTTCTGTCTGTGCGGGAGGTACGTTAACGGTTACTTCCTGTGCGGAGGCTACGTCCGTGGTGCTCGAGGCCTCGAGGGGTGCGTATACGGTACTCGGCGTATCGGGGACTGCGTCAGTGGCCCTCGACTTCTCGCGACGCCTGTCAGATCTAGATGCGCGATTTCCCTTGGGGTACGGCCCCCCACCGGGTGAGTGGCTGCGCCGATCCGTAGTCGGGTCGCGGTCGTGACGCCTATCCTCCCTGTGGGTACGCCGATCGAGGTATCTCTGGTGAGACCACTCCTTTTTTTTTTGAGTCTGCTCGGCTAGCTCCCATAACATACCGTTCACAGTCGAGACTTGACGCTTGGTCATCAACTGCCCACCGTCCTTTTCCTCTGGGCTCCTCAAGTCAGCGCTACCGCCTAAGACCTCATCCTTACTAGGAGGGGGACCTGGCTCGACAACGTGGGTTCCTCCCTGCCCGTTTAACTCGCGGTAAGCGAACCCAGCATTAGTCTTTGCTTCGCGACTGAAGGCTTCACGGAACTGATGATACCCAATAGGGACCTCTGGGTACCGCTTTTCGCGACGGCGTATCACCTTGTCGTAAGAGAAGAACGACGCGACTTGCTCGCGATGGACAGCAACGTACTTGCCATCAGGCCCGTCTTCGGGCACGACGCGAATGAGGAAGTAGTCAGCGTTGGCACGCACGACGTTACGTTTGGGTGCAGACATGGCAGGTACGTGCGATGGTCTCGGTGATAGGTTGATACCTAAAAGTTCCTGTACGACGTCAGATAGTGTGCGACGGAGGAGCTCTGGGTCTGGGGTGCAACGGCGGCGAGCGGACGAGGGTTTTACCCTACGTGAGCGAGGACGACGCAAATGACTGCGAGGAGTACGAATCGGGTGTGGACGTGTCGGGCCTCGGGAGGTACGTTCCTGTGGCCTCGTCGTCCGAGTGTGGGTACTACTGCGTCTCGGTCTTCCTACAGGACCACGATGATCACGGCGGTTACAATATCGACAAGGGCGAGACGAGGGAGAAGTATGGTGCGAGCGGTAAGGATCGCGAGGTGGAGCAGATCGAGGTGTGGGGTGTCGAGGGCGCGGGGTACGAGGATGGTTACGAGACTTGGGTTTGCGAGGTCGGGGAGCTTGGTGCGTCGATGGGGAAGTTTGTGAGGGGGACAGCAGGCTTATATGGGCCCCGCACAGATGTGGGGCCAAGTGTCTTAATGACACCTGGGGGTCGTCGTCTGACAGGCCCCCGTCACCCCTGTCCCTCAAATCCTCGATCCTGTCAATGCCAATAGCTTCAAAATAATCAGACAGCGCTTTCAAGTGCGCGACCTCCTCATACGGGAGCCATGATTGGTCACCCACTGTCCATCGTACCCTGAATTCGGCATCCGAGTGGCTACTGCGATGGCATATGATTTTGTCTACTGCCCACTCACGTCCAGTTCCCCCGAACTCGGGTATCTGGTCGTCCCTTCTTCCGGGAAACTTCCGGTCGTCGTTCGGGATGTGTACGCGCAGTAAGGATGAGTGGAACACGTCATGCACTCCCCTACTTTTCAGATTGTCTGGCAGGTCGATTCGGAATGAGTTATTCCCAAAGTCTTCGATGATCTGGTAGGGCCCCATAAACTTAGGGACGAGTTTCCTAGACGTTCCTTTCGGGAGACTAATGTTCTTTGTTGAGATGTGGACCAGATCGCCCTTCACGAACGGGCATTCTCGGCACTTTCTATTGGTGCCAACAGTTTGCTTTATCCGTGCCTTCATGATCGCGTCATGGGCCTCCATCACGGTAAGCTTCATTTTATTGGCAAACGCCTTTACGCTGGGATACTCTTCCTTTATAGGCACGTCCCATATCATTTTTCGAGGCATATGTCCAGTATTCAGGAAGAATGGTGCGTAGCCAGTAGACTCAGACGTCGCGCTGTTGATTGCAAACTCGATCGCAGGCAACTTCGACACCCAGTCCTTTTGATTGGGTCCGATGCAGCATCTCAACATCTGTCCAATTGTTCGGTTGGCGCGCTCCGTAGCACCGTCAGTCTCTGGGTGATACGCACTTGACATTTTCTGCCGTATCCCGATCAGGCTGTTGAGGTGAGTCCAGAATAGACTCGTAAACAGGACGTCTCGGTCGCTGATGATACTTCGCGGTAGTCCATGATGCTTGTACACTTCCGAGAACATGAGTTCCGCCACCTCTCGTGCGGTATAGTTTATTCTACTTGGGACGAGATGTACCATAGATGTTAGAAGATCTATTATGACGGTAATAGAGTCGTATTCCCCGTCCCGATTCTTAGATTCTGGGAGGGGGCCTACGAAATCTACTCCTATCGCCTCCCAAGGTCTCGAAGGTATAGACAGTGGGTTGAGCAGGCCGAACGGCTTATGGGTAGGTGGTTTACTTCGTTGACAGGTTCTACATGACGTGCAGAACTGGGTGATGTCCTTAACCATGGTATCCCACCATAAGAATTCGCGAATGTATGATATGGTCTTCTTAGCCCCTAGGTGAGCGAGTATGGAGTGTGCCTGGTCGATGACCATTTCACGAAGTCGTTTGCCGTTTACTTCGATATCTGGTACGCAGAATACCTTTCGGTCCGACAATTTTAGTCTTATGAATCCGTCAGGGGTTATTTCAAAGCTGCTAAACGCCTTTGGTTCGTCCAAGATCTGTTTGAAGAATGGATCCTTATGGTACTGGTCTTTTGCAGCCTCCAGTATCCCTTCGTTCCCCGGGTATACCACTAGGGGAACCCGGGTTGACGCGGTCACGTCACCGCTTGACTTGTTAGCCGAAGGTGAGTCTGGAACCGTTACGTGTCGTTCTCTCAATGCGTCCTGCCTTGTGGGTGCGGCGTGGTCAGCCTCAGATAAGGTGGGTGCTACTCCCTCCCCCCCCTTCTTTCGTTCACCTGGGCCCAGTAGAACGAAACGGTGCTTTACTCTACTAGCAAATTCAGCGCCAGTCTCTGGGCGACCCGTTTCAGCGGGAGGAGGTTGAGGTCTACGTCGGCGTGGCTTAGGCACGGGTTGCAATGGCACAGACGGTTGTGCAGATTTCTCGCTGGGTGATCTTACGATCAGCTTCACTCTAGGTACGGCTTGACGGGGTGCGAGCGTCGGCGGGTCAGCCTCCGGAAGGTCCCGCTGTTCTTCATGGGGAGACAAAGCAAGCGCTTCGACACCTACATACACAGGTGCAGTTATCACTTGTGGTTCTTTTGTAGATCCGTCTGACTCGCTGACGTCCATATCATAGTGCAGGTACTCGCTCGGGGCGCGGATCGTGCCGGGAGCGTCAAACTCGTACAGGCGCGATAACGCATCGGGGAGAACGTTCTCGACGCCCGGCACATACTTTATATCGAAGTCGAACTCAGATAACTTTTCCAGCCAGCGTGCCTGGCGACCAGACAGGTCTTTTTGTTCTAACAGGTACGTTAAACTTTTGTGGTCCGTCACCCAGGTGAAGTGGGCGCCTTGCAGGATATCACGATGTCGAAGCATCGTCTCGACTCCTGCAAGTAATTCCTGCTCGTGGACCGGGTAGTTCCGTTGCGCCGAGGACATTTTCGCAGAGTAGAATGCTGCGACCTTCGCCATTTTCCAGTCATCTCCCTGCGCTATGACGCCTCCGATCCCGTTTCCACATGCATCCGTCATAACCCAGATAGGGCTACGGTTCGGACCATAATCCAAGGGAACTCTGCAATGGGGTGCGCACGCGGCCACGTATCGTTTGACAGTTTCGAAAGCGCGTTGCTCAGTGAACGTCCACTTGAAGGGACGCGTTTCGGCACTGGCTTCAGCAAGTACGCCCAGGGGGACATGGACTTTATAGATGTTGTCGGCCAGGTATCCTACTGAGCCGATAAAACCTTTGCACAGCGTGTGGTTCGTAGGAACCTTCCAGTTGAGTATCCGATCTACCTTTTCTGGGTCCATCTTAATGCCATCGTTAGTGACGATGCGTCCAAGTATCTTTACCTCGTCGCAGAGGAACTGGAGCTTCTTCTCACTCAAGTAAAGTTTTTTCACGCGTTAGGATTTCCAGCACCGTCTTAACATGTCGTACGTGGTCCTCCAGCGTGTCGGAGTAGATGATAATGTCATCTAGATATACGTCCATAAACGAGCCGATATGCTCGCCGAAGATGTGGTTCATCAACGCTTGGTACGTCGCAGGCGCATTGCAGTCACCTTGCTGTACCACAAGGCTAACCATATTTCCATCCGGGGTCGTTACCGCGGTGCGTTCGACGTGTTCTGGAACCACTCGGATTTGTTCGTACGCATCAGCGCCATCAATGATTGACCGATAAGGCTTCCGTGCGACACGTCGAAGGATGCCATCCATGTCTGGCATAGGGGACGACAACTTACAAGTATTTTTGTTACGCTCTCGAAGGTCAACAACGACTCGCAGCTGAGGAGGGTTACCTGCTTTCGGGATCAACAACATCGGGCAGGTGTTCCTTGCCGCGGTGAGTTCCCAACGGCCTGTTTTCAAGTATGCATTTTTCTTAGCCACCCACAGCGGGCGAAGGGCTTCAGGGCATTTTGACGGCCTCCAGGGGTAGACCCTGGCCTCGTCAATCAGCGGAATCTCATGGTTAATAGCTCGAAATGGTGGCAAGGCTGTAGCCCCTGCTTGTGAACATAACGGTTTGGCGAGCTCCTGGAGGTACTTTCGCGCCTTGTCCAGGCTGTTGTGATATACTTCGGTGGCACGAGACTCAAGCACGGAAACCTGTGGCCCCTTCATTTCCGTGGGTGTAGTGCTGCCTATGATAACCCGTGGTGAGTGAAGTCCCACCAACGCTTGGTGTTGGTAAAGGAACGGCGTCCCTAAAATTAAGTCGTAGTTCTGCAAATTCATGACATCGAAGTACCGGTCACAATCAATACCTTGGTACTGCAGGCGGACCTTCGTACCGAAATTCACCTTCGATCGTGATCCCTGGACTGCCAGCTGTATGGTGAGTGGCTTCGCAAGTGGGATTCGTTTCACCTTCAACTGTTCTGCTAAAGTTACTGACATGAAGTCTGCCAGAGACCCAGTGTCGATCAAAGCACGCGCCGGGTGGCCATTCACATGTACTACAACGACTAACGGTTTCGGGACGTTCCTTGTGAAGTCCCTGGCAATCGAGGCGGTACGTTGCAGGGTAAGTTTATCCTCTGCCTTATTATTATGGCTTTTCATCCGTACTGAATAGCATTGTACCGGCGGTCCCGGATCGTCCTCGCATTCGAACAGCCTTCTCATACAGGGGTCCTCGTCATCAAGCGGGTCCTCCGTGGTCAAATCGAGACATGCGCGGAGAAGGGCCCTCGCGTGCCAATACACGACGTCGAACTCAGGTATCCTTGTGTGTGCGGGCGGTAGGTCGAAGCAAAAACCCATATGATAGTCGTACACTTCGTACGTGCCTTCCTTCCTTCTTACGCATTTAAACCGGTTTTCATTTCCTTCTTGCACCTGTAGGCTATAAGAGCTGAGCTTCGCCACGACAAAGTCTTCAATAGAGTTGCCCATCGGGGGCGACCTCCATGTCCTCTCCTTCTCTGCATGGCGAAGTTCAGCTCTCGTTAATCCGGCTCGTTCGCCCTTGCGATACCAGTACCAACTATCGAGACGAAACGCCGGTCGCATTAGTAGTTCAGTCGGGACGGAGATTTCGTCTTCTGGGCCGAGGACGTCCCTCTCACTTTCGAGAATCATATGTCGGCCATTCCTCAGGTCGTAGACGAGGAACCTACTGTCCATAAAGGTGCGTAATTCATTCGGGTCATCCCCAGGGTAGCAAATTCCAGCTAGGCGTTCCATGGCACGTTCGCTGAGGGGGTCCCCCATCCTCGTTCCAGATACATAGGGTCCCCTCAACGCGCCGCCCTCATAGAGGTGAACTCTCATATTTTCGTTAGGATCTTCCTCGTCTGTGGTAACCTCGTTCATACGATCGTCGTCATCTTGGTCACTCGAGACACTTGCCAGCTCCGGAAGGTCATCATCAGGTTCGTCCTCCTCCTCCACTGTCGGGAACGGGGTATTAATGAAATTTAAGGACACTCCGGGCTCGCACTCAGATGACCTCGCAAGGCGTCGTTGGTTCTCGATGTCACCAAAGTCGACATCGACACCGAAGCTAGTGACTCCGGGTGACTTACTCGATGAGGCTACCATTTGGCGCTCAGGGCAGTTCCTCGAGAAGTGGCCCGATTTGTGGCAGATGAAACATAGGCCTTCGGCCTTATGACGCTCCTGCTCCTCCTTACTCAACTTCGGAGGATCACGTTTGGATTTTTCGGGATGTCGGTTTCGTCCCTTTTTATTGCGATCATGAGTTACCTGGGTTGACCCGTCGCGTCAGCCGTCCCGGCGGTCACGTTTTCGACGGTCACGCTTCTTCCATCGCTTCGAGGACTCAGGTTCATCAGGCGGGGGCGTAGTGCCCTCCACCTTAGCCGATTTCCCATTCTTACGACGGTTAGGTCTCACGCCGTTGTTGGCTACTGACCGCGCAATTTCCAGGATCTCAGCAGCTTCAGCGACCTTCTTCAGGGAGGATGTCTCAGGGTTTAGTCTTTCCCTCCACAGGTCTTGTTGCAGCTCCTTTCTTAGGCCGTACCAGAATTTATCAACCTTGGTACGTTCATTGGTCTCTCCGATCATATTCCATAGTTCGCTAAGCTCGTAGAGGTAGTCCTTTACCGTTTTTGAGTTCTGATAGCAAGATCTCAGTTTTTCTCGCTGTCGCAGACGAAAGTTTATGGGGAAGCAATAATTAAACAACTCCGTGAAGAAGTCGGCTAATCTCCACTTGTAAGGGTTTCCAGACACTTCTTGTACGTAGAACTTCTGTGCTTTATCTTCGAGGAAGTGAGATAATACAAATGCGCAGTTCTTGGACTTTACCCGTCCGTCCTTCACATACGCCATCCCTTCTGTAACGAAGCGTTGGAATGCATGGACATCCTCTGACCCATCATACTTGGCAGGTGGTATCGGCTTGAGCGTGGTTCTACGACGGGAATGGGAGCGCTTTCTGCGGGTCTTACGGGTTCGGCTGCGACCACGACCTCGGGACCTTCGTCGACGACGTCTCCTGCGAGATCCTCTGCAGGACTCACTACTGGAGTCGCTTGAGTTAGAAGGTGAGTTATCACTATCTGCGGACGATCCGCTGGTAGACTCATTGTCACTGCTAGTCAAGGAGTGACTTTCGCTCGACAAGTCGTCCGGTCGGTCTGTGTCGTCCTTACTCGAATGAGAATGGTCGTCTGTATCCGACCCTTCGCCCTCGCTACTGGATACTGCCACACGTCGACGAGGTTTCTTATTTTTCTTTGATCTCTTTTCATCCTTCTCGAGCCGCTTGAACGCTCGCCCAATGTAGCTCTTCGGATTTATCTGCTTTACAGGTTCCATGGCGCGCGGGGTTCTGTTGCGCTCACGGCGTTTATGGTCTCGCCGAACTACCCTTTGAACTAACTCTCTTACAGGGTTCGGAGGCGCTTTCTTAGTGCTCGGTTCTTTGCTAGCTGACTTGTGCTTACGACGGGTTTTGCCCTTCTTACGACGCCTCCTGCTGCGCTCAGTTTCAGGACTGCTATGCCCGTCCTTCTCAGTATCCGAGTCAGCTAGTATTTCTTTCCCTTTTGAGGGTCCAGGCTCGTCGCTCTCACTTGCATTAGCCAGGCGGTGAGCCGCATTCCACGAGTCAAGCGCAGCACGTTGCACATCGACGCTCAACTCCTCATCGCTAATATCAAGCTGCCCCCAGTTTGTGGGATCGACACCTTTCCCTTTGCTAGGGCCCTGTTTGACCTCAGGATCGGACCTTTCGAGCTTTTGGGCTCTATCGTCCCTCGAGGAGGATCGCCTCCGGATCCTTTCCCGCTCATCCGGGGTCAAGCGACGTTCGGCCTCTCGAACAGCCTTTACCTGTTCTGGCCTGAGCTTACCATAGGTGCATTTCTCGCGAGATTTCCTTCGCACCACCGTGGTCCATGACCCTAGGTTGTCAGGTTCGACCTCCGTCTCGCTCATCAGCTGGGGAGGCGACGAATCACCACGGACTTCATCAGGCAAGTCCAAATGTACGCTGTGAGCGGGTACCGCTGCTCTAACAGCTAAAGCCCTATTGGCCTCCAGGGGTTCATTCCTGGGATACACCAGCGAGTCCTGCCTCAAGCTGGGAACGTCGACGGCTGCACTTCGGGGCGCCGGACTCAAACTTCTAGAAGCACTTCTTACGACATCACTATACTTTCTGGTAGTCGCAACTGGGGAGTTCGCGACTGGGGTATTACGGCGACTATCAACAGGAGAGGTCCATCTTTGTAAATAATTTACACCCTTTCAACTTGTCAACAAGCTGTGAGATGAGCGGGAGCGGGTACGAGTTCTTGACTGTATGCTCGTTTAAATAGCGGTAATCCTGTACCATACGCTTCTTTCCATCCTTCTTAGGAACGAAGAACACAGGAGAAGTCTGCGGTGATTTACTGGGCCGAATATAACCCTTCTTGAGTTGTCCATCAACGAAGTTGCTAACTTCGGTTTGCTCATCAGGGCTGAGAGGGATCAACCTTCCCTTTTTCGGCACAAATGACTCCTTTAGTTCTATCGCGTGGTCCCAAGGTTTCCTAAGCGGCATGCGTTCAGATTCCTGGACAGAGAAGACGCTTAAATAATCGTGATATTCCTTCGGAACCAGTTCCTCAGGGGTTTTATCCTTTTTAGGAGCCTCCTGCTTGTCGGCTCTGAATATATTATGCCAGTCTTCGAGGGCCTGGACCTCCTCCTTTTCGATTTGTCTAACGAAGGCCGGCTTCGGCACGAGTTGCCTGCAACTACGAGGACACCTCTTCATCGAGATTTCACCGGTTTTCCAGTTGACTTCCGGGTTGTGAGTGGCAAGCCACGTGTGACCCAAAATCATGTCGTGAGATCCCAGATCTGTGACGTCGGCTACTAACTCTTCGAAGTGATCTCCGAACTGAACTCTAAGCGGTACCTGATGCGTAATCCTTCCAGCGGAGTTGAGAGTACCATCGACATTAAATACGTCCACGGCTCGTGGTAGAGACAACTTTGGAAGCTTCTTTCGATCAACGAATTTGGCGTCCACGAAAACACCTGTAGCACCGGAATCCAACAAGGCCTGCACAGCATGTGCGTCACCCTTCCTGGTGCGAATAATGATAGGTACAGCGACGTGATCCTTTAAGTTGAGCGTGCGAACTCGGGATTTTGGCGGTACTGTCACCTGAGCATCGCTAACCGACTCGGATCCTTGCGAAACACTATTTTTGGGGGTTTTATACGCCGAAGAATTAAGCGGAGCCAGTTTAACGTCCGGTCCCGAGCCCTTTCGGGACCCTTCAGCAGACGGGATAGGTACAAAGTCCGAATCATCGTCCATGTTATCTACAGAGAGAGAGGAGAACCTATTTACAGTAACTATGTCTGAAAACGAAACCTTTTTTTGTGTTTTTGTGTTATCTACTTTTGTGTTTTCTTTTATATTTTTAGAGGAAACCGAAACGCAACGAGAAGAGAAACTATATGGAAGAAAAGAAACAAGTCCAGTACTAGCATTGTCCGAGCCTGCAGGACCCGACTTCACTGCAGCTCCGATTCTTTTAATTTAGAGATGTGAGCAACTATTTGCTCAAACGTCATACCGTCCATGGCGGCCAGCCGCAGGTCAACACCTTCGGAGCGCACCTGGCGTCCTTTGCCCTTGTTCCCGGCCTGCGGGCAATGCGGTCGTATATGGCCCTTCTGGCCGCACGCATAGCATTGATAACTCGAGAAGTCCTTTTTGGGGCGGCTTCCCGATCCGCCTTGCGCGGCCCCGATGTCCATGGGGGCGCCTTGCCCTGACGTCACCCCGGGCGAGGGTCGTGAGAAGTTTTGTTGTCCCCATCGAGAGGACGTGCCACCAGTCTTGATCCTAACCGCCTCCAGGGCAGCACCGAGGCACCTGACCTCGACATCGTACTCTGCCCAGGTCGCCTTGCGGCGGCCCTGAACAAAGATTTGCTGAAGAATTTCGGGGCGGATGGCCCTTTCCAGCATAAAGATAGCGTAGTCGTCGGATACCCCGGATGCGGTCCTAAGTGCGTTGAACTTGGCCAAGAACTCCTCTGTTCTGGCCGAGCCTTGTCGAACACCAGAGTCTGTAGATTTTGGCCAAAGGTTGTGGCAAGAGCCACTTAACGATTTACAAGAATCACGGTAACTACCACTGTCCAAATAAGGAAATACCCCTAATGAAAATTGTCGCAGGCAGCCTCTGCTGTCGGAGTTTGAAAACTGCACATTACATAATGTGGCACAGCCACAGTGCGAACCAAAGTTGTAGCCCGGGTTGAGAGGACCACAGACGTATGCTTACATCAGCGAGATCTTTATTTTTGGATGAGATATAAATGGAAAACTAAAATTTTCTCGAGTCTTTTTGGTTTAGTTACACAGCCACACAGACAGGGAGAGTGCACTGCCACACAGGGAAGGGGTTGCACAGCCACATGACAGGGGCAGTGCACAGCCACACTGAAAATGAAAGTTGTAGCCCGGAATGAGAGGATCATGGCAATATGATTACATCAGCGAGATCTTGCTCTTTAGATTAGATATGAGTGAAATACTAAAATTTTCACGAGTCTTTTCTTTTTTTGCACAGCCACTCCACCTGCGATGTGTGCTTATCTAATCAAAGAAGCGCACCTGCACAGCCACATTGAAAACAAAAGTTGTAGTCCGGGACGAGAGGATCACGGCAATATGATTACATCAGCGAGATCTTGTTTTTTAGATTAGATATGAGTGGAATACTGAAATTTTTGCGAGTCTCTGCTTTTTTTGGCACAGCCACTCCACCTGCCATATGTGCTTATGTAATCAAAAAAGCGGACCAGATGCCTGGTTTGTTGTTGCTGCCACCACTTGTCCCTTCCACTGGATGATATTTCACTGTACTCTAACATATTGTTGACAAGTGATCTACCCATTCCATACACATTTTGGATCCAATCCAATGTTTTTGGACATGGATATGAATAGGGGTAAAAATGCGAAATCTGCTCCCAAACATGCAGTTCTTGACATATGGACTTGAAATTTTCACCCTAGGCCACTCTGGTATATATCCACAACCTATCAAAATTCCAGACCATCAGCCTCTGTCCTTGTGGAGGTGGAGCCAGATCTCCTCCTCCCCAGTGTGTGCATTATACAGATGGGTACTGCAGCTTTCTGGGTAATTTGACCCACTGGTACTGTGGAAGATACATCTTCCAGTGTCTATGTACAAGGACTTTGGGGGGTTTATTAGGTAGAATGTGTGTAACACAACTTTGTTGGTTTTTTGGGTGCATGGCCACCATGCCGCACCTGCAAGAGTAACATACCAACTAATACCATAGGTACATTCTACACCTATATATCTACCTCCATTCAAAGTTTCAAGTCCATCCATTGAGAACTGGAGGAGCTGTAATGAAAATGAGAGCTGGAGAGCGTGGGAAAATGTGCGAAGATTTTTGAAGAGATAGGAGATCTGTCAAAAACTTGTCACAGCACACTATCCAGTGGGCCTTGTCTCATGAAACTTTGAGAAATGAGTGTAGGAACATCCCTGAACATCTTTGTACCATTTGAACTGCCATTGAATTACCAAAATACTTCTAAGTGCAAAAATATGGGGGGGTGCATCCTATGTATGAACTGTAGGAGTGAAACAGTCACCTAGGAGGTTGATGCCATGCATACACACTGGGCAGACTATCCAATGCAGAAATGGTTCAGGACAGTCCAAATTGCAAGTAGGAAGTCAGCCATGCACTTATCTTACTCATTACATCTCTCTATGGTGTGCTATGACAAGTTTTTGACAGATCTCCTATCTCTTCAAAAATCTTCGCACACTTTCCCACGCTCTCCAGCTCTCATTTTCATTACAGCTCCTCCAGTTCTCAATGGATGGACTTGAAACTTTGAATGGAGGTAGATATATAGGTGTAGAATGTGCCTATGGTATTAGTTGGTATGTTACTCTTGCAGGTGCGGCATGGTGGCCATGCACCCAAAAAACCAACAAAGTTGTGTTACACACATTCTACCTAATAAACCCCCAAAGTCCTTGTACATAGACACTGGAAGATGTATCTTCCACAGTACCAGTGGGTCAAATTACCCAGAAAGCTACAGTACCCATCTGTATAATGCATACACTGGGGAGGAGGAGATCTGACTCCACCTCCACAAGGGCAAAGGCTGATGATCTGCAATTTTGATAGATTGTAGATATATGCCAGAGCTACTTGGGTTGAAATTTCCAAGTCCATATGTCAAGAACTGCATGTTTGGGAGCAGATTTCGCATTTTTACCCCTATTCATATCCATGTCCAAAAACATTGGATTGGATCCAAAATGTGTATGGAATGGGTAGATCACTTGTCAATAGTATGCTGCAGTATGGTGAAATACCATCCAATGGAATGGGCAAGTGGAGGCAGCAGCAACAACCCAAGGCATGTGGTCCGCTTTTTGATTACATAAGCACATATAGAAGGTGCAGTGGCTGTGCCAAAAAAAGCAGAGACTCGTGAAAATTTCAGTATTCTACATTTATCTCATCCAAAAATAAAGATCTTGCTGAGTAAGCATACTCCCATGATCCTCGCAACCCGGGCTACAACTTTGGTTTTCAGTGTGGCTGTGCACTGCCCTTGTCATGTGGCTGTGCAACCCCTTCCCTGTGTGGCTGTGCACAACCCTGTCCATGTGGCTGTGCACCACCTTCCCCTGTGTGGCAGTGCACTCTCCCTGTCTGTGTGGCTGTGTAACTAAACCAAAAAGACTCGAGAAAATTTTAGTTTTCCATTTATATCTCATCCAAAAATAAAGATCTCGCTGATGTAAGCATACTTCTGTGGTCCTCTCAACCCGGGCTACAACTTTGGTTCGCACTGTGGCTGTGCCACATTATGTAATGTGCAGTTTTCAAACTCCGACAGCAGAGGCTGCCTGCGACAATTTTCATTAGGGGTATTTCCTTATTTGGACAGTGGTAGTTACCGTGATTCTTGTAAATCGCTAAGTGATAGTTGCCGGGCCTATTTGGTCTAAATTAGCTGACACGGCTCTGTCGAACTTTGCTGAGCTGATCCTTCACCCAGTCTTTGTTGTGAAGCGGCCTGAAGCGCGCCTCAACTTCTGCCACCAAGTCATCATAGGATGGCCACGTGCCGGTGGGGAGACACTGGTCAATACGCGCCCGCGT
Source organism: Pisolithus albus (assembly GCA_024613165.1). Lineage (NCBI taxonomy): Eukaryota > Fungi > Basidiomycota > Agaricomycetes > Boletales > Pisolithaceae > Pisolithus > Pisolithus albus. The sequence goes on from JANFAB010000036.1 coordinate 282,001, forward strand.
GTAGGCTCCGGCGATCGGTCCGGTCATGCGAGTCCAGACCATCAAGGTCCTTGCCCGTGGGCTGGTTGACTGAGCCGTTATGATGAAGGCCTTCATTTTGGCCCACCATTCCTCAAATTTGCTTAACGACCCGTCGAACATTCCTGGGTCGGCAACGCCCCATTTCGTGGGGTCAACGTTCTGATTGGGGTTAGCGGCGGCCCCTCCGCCTTGCTGCTGCTGCACGTTGGCCACCGCATTGGCGACGTGCTGCGCCACCTGGTTGGCGACCTGTGCCGAGATCAATGCGGTCATTTGCTGCATGAACTGCAGCTGGTCTTGGTTGAACTGGTCCATGACCGGTGAAAGTTACTGGAGTGCGTGGAGGAGGGCGGATGGTTTGTCTATTCCGTAAGCTGTATGGAACGTGTAGAATGAAACCGAGTAGATTGGGATCGGGAGAGGGAGAACGAAACGGGAGAGGTGAGAGGCGAGGAAGGAGAGGTTCGGGGGTTCCAAAAATTTGTTGCTCAAGGGGTGTTACTTCCCGAGCGAACAGGAGCGGGGGAGCAGGCGACTCTTCCTTTTTAAGGTAAGGAGAAAACCTAATACGGGGAGCCAAAGACTCCAATTTCTTGATGCAAGGAATGTTGACGAGATTTTCCCTGCCCTCAGTGGCGGTACTCTGTCTCAACTATCGTACGGTAACTAGGGATACTGGTAGTACGTTTCTACCTCCCATGATGTAGGGGCACTACTGCTAAACTATGCGCTTCCACCCCCTAATGTGGGTTGCGCCTTCACACTGCCCTTGACGGACAGCGGGACTACTGACTAAGTTTCTTCTTCGACACAACCCCTTGCCGTAAAGGGGACGAGACTAAAAGCGTCGTCTTGTGAAGAAAGAAAAGCGAGAAAGGCGAAGCTCCTTAACCCTGGAGTCCGGGTATACGTTGCCCTATATGCCTGGGCACAAGCGGAGTAAGGGAGTATTGGGAATCGAGTTCAAGTGTAACGCTTATAATCACAAGGACTATACTCGGTTACTCCTGAGCTGATATAGAGTAGAGGTCTTGGGAACTGAGTTAATGCACAAGAGCACAAATGAACTCGATTGGCGTGTCTACGACAAGAGGGACGGTATTTATACTAACTAGAGTGTTTGTACCGTGGAACCTCGTAGAACAAGCCAAACAAAGAGAGATAAACGCTATTGGCTACAGCACTCCACGCTGAGTCAATGCGGCTATGCTGATGAAGCAGCTGACTAAGTAAAGCGTCTATGAGCGCGTCTAAGTAACCCTAACCAGAGGGTGGATAAATAAGGTAAACTACGCTAAGTCTACGCTACAACCAGTAGTGAAAAAGTACGGGCCGTTACAACTTTCAAATGGTGACCAGTCGTCCTTGGTTTTTTGCTCATGACGAGGTGGTGGAGGAGTGCCATCTGGCAATGGCTTCCCTGTGATATCACAAGGCATGCCTGTCCATAATTCATATGCCATCCAGCACCGGTGTAAAAAAAAGACCTACTAACCATTTAGAAATGGATGGGTTGTCCGAACAATACCTGGTGTTGGTTCAGCACCAACATAAGCATCTGGCTCCATGCAGTCCTGGTTGGGATGTTGGCAATCATCACAATCCATGGCCTGTGGAGAGTGACGGACGTGATCAATGAAACCGGATTCGCCACTGGCATCCTGAGCTGGTTGGTTGCCATCAGCATGCACAGACGATGGGCCAGAGGTCCACCCAGGATGTGCTGTGTGGAAGTGTTTGGTGCGACCACACTGGGACTTGAATGTATAGTTGCAACCCGGATATAAGCAGTGTAAACGAGCCAACATAGACGACATCTGCAAATCCCTGACTTGCTGTCCGTCACTGGACAGCTCGCTACAGCGAGCCACAGAGCTGACAGGCTGACAGATAGGTCCCCATTTGTCCAGCCGAGATACAGCGCCGTGACATAACTGTACAGCACTGATCTACCAAATTTAGATACACAGATATGCACTAGCGAGTGACGTGCCGAGAAGTTCTTGAGGCTGTCACATTGTCACACAGTTCCGGCCAGATCGACAGGCTAGAGATTACCCCATAGCAACTGGAGCCGCCACAATATCATACAGTACTAGCACGTGTCATTAAACTTGGGATTGACATACAGCAACCGAAGCCGTGGCAGTACTGTACAGTGCCGGCCAGGGATGGGTACGGCAGCGAGGATTGACAGCACTGTACAACAACCGAAGTTGCCACAGCGTCGTACAGTGGGGCCATGGCCCTGACAACACCCCTCGGCTGCGACAGTGTGTTACAGAGGTTGACACTACCACAGCGTCGTACAGCACTGAGCAGGCTGGCATATCCTCACCATTGTTATACAGTCCGCAACTGGTAATACCCGTAATTATAAAAACTTGCGACTCAGGTTCATGTCATGGTTATCAGGATTCGGCATGGAAATGCATTTGAAAACGACGATACACATTATGACTCTCAATCTAGGACGGGGGCAAACTCATTCGTCATACGCTCTGTTGGTTTATGCTTCGTAACGTAGCCCGTCCTAGCATCTTGTGAGGTTACTACTGTTAGTCCATCCGAATAAGTACGTACATTCCCGTTTGTGCCCAGTCAACAAGCATCGCGTTAAGTTTCGGACCGTGGTGAGGATGGTCGAGGACATTTGATATTGCTTCATTTAGCGCGATGTATCCTTCCTCGATATCTTGCGAGTTGACTTGTGCTGATTTGTCTATACCATGTTTTCTGAACAACGATAACAATGCGTGAACCTGTGAAAGCTTCGGATATAAGTCATGGTGGTTTCTGTTAGCTTACCATCGCAGTGACGAGCGCCAACGCCTTGTAGGGGACGTATTCTTGGAACTCCGGAAATTGGCGGAGACACTTGGATGTGTTGGCATAGTAAAAAGCAAGGGTTATATTTTTAAGAGCGCGGTGAGCAAAGTTACTTGCTCTACCCTGTTTTCCAGGTCAGGCTAACGAAGCGACAAGACGGTTGGCTTTACCTGATCGTCAGGCTCCCCACGCAAATACTTCCCTGTACTCAACAGATCGTCGGCCTTCTTCTTGACTGCTGCAATACGTTCCTCCTCCGTCTTGGCAGTGGATGGTGGGTAGAGTTCATAGTCTGCACGTAAACTTTTCATTACCGCCTTCTTGAGGTCGCTACGGAAAGTCTGCGTATCGTTGAAAAGCTTATGCCGGTCAACAGCTGCTGTGCTGCTTGACACGCACACTTACAAGCCTGCACATGTCGAGTTTGTGGGTCGGATAATAACCTATATATCATCAGCGAAACGTTGACGAACACTGGGGGTCTTACCGGCTTCCACCTCCCAGCCCTGCGCCTCAAAGTGAGCAATTACCTCCATAAGAACCTCCCGGCACTGGCCACCAACCGCATCCTCAAGTCGGGGGAATGCATCTTCAACAGCGACATATAGTCGCATGCGAGCCTTGGCGAGATTCAGGAGCTTCGCCCACTGAGGTGGATAGAATGCTATAAGGGTGGGCCTAACGGGAATAGTACCTTTCGCGTTCTTGGAGAATCATCCACCGCGGCGTGGTTGGTCCTCGGCACTGTCACCTTTGGGATCGTCAGCCTCTCCATCCTTACCTTCGTCCACCGTGCTGTCCTCTCGCTGCGCAGGTGGATCCAAGCACTGTTTCTTCGATGGCTGGCGACTTTGTACGTCGGGCACACCTGCTAGGTAATTCATGGAGGGAGAACGACGACGAGAATTGGTGATGTGGTGACGCTCGAGTAGATCGTAGCTGATTCCCGCCTGCAGTGGCATTAGCCAATTGGTCGCCACATCTCATCGAGAAAACAAATAAATCAATAAAAACATACTCTTTCTTCCCCCACGCGGTGCAAAAGCCTCTCTGACCTGCTGTGAGAGGGAGGTGACAGGGGGGGCGATTCAGGCGGTGGATGAGCCACAGGGGCTCGCGACTGCAAACTCGGAGCATGGGGAGCAACCTGGGAAAATCCACGTTTCTGGGGGACGAGCTGCTGATTGGAAAGGGTGCTTGTCGGTTTCTGCGAGACCGGGACCCGAAGGGGACGGATGGTTGGCTGTTGAAATCCAGACGGCATGGAAAAATTCGGGGCAGGTGCTTGCATAGGCTGGATCATCTTCTGTTGGGCGCTAAAAGATCGACGCGGGACAGACTGTTGTACAGAGCCACTTCGGCTCATTTCAGACGGCGTCTCCCCATTAATGCAATCTCGACGCCTGTCTGCAGCAAGATCATTACCCAAAGAGTCCCAGTCGGGGGTCTCGTCGTCGTCTAGTATACAGCCTGATTAACGTGCACCTTACTCTGAATGGCAATACGTACCGATTCGATCACCGATGTCCTCATTGTAATGGTCGATATCATCATCGACGTGATCAGAAGGGGTGGTAACCTTCTGCTTACCCTTGACTACACGAACATGTTGGTGGGGTTCTTCAGACTCCGAACGGGACCTTGTGGATCGATGGGGTGATTTGGACATGGAGCGAGAATTGTCTGGAATCTCCTCAGATTGACGCGGTGAGCTCTGGGGTTCTGGTTCCATCTCCGCATCTTCCATTTCACTTAGAACCGACAGCGGACTTCCAGGAACATGTGCAGGCGAATGCTGAAGTCTTTCGACTAGTTGCGAGTCAGTGCCCAAAACGACATGTCGCGCACGTGAACCTTTCCCTTTGTTGGTAGTCACAGCTGAGTTCGTTTGACGGCCTTGGAAAGCATCGAGAGACTGAGGGCCAACAAATGTGGGTCGACAAGGTGGCCCAAGCTGAAAGCCGAAACGGGTGTCTTGCTCTGCCTGAACAGAAACCTGGGATGGTTGTATTACCCGGCCATGCCTCGCACTGGCAGGTACCGCAGTCGATCCCTAAGTACAACAGAGGTTAGCCTACTCGTACTTAAGACAACGAGCCCTTACCTCCGAATCAGCTTGTGACCGATATTTAGGTCCTCCATTCTTCCTCCGGCGACGCGGCGTTGGGGCCATAACATTGACTGGCTCGTCGTTGGGAAGATCAATAACCTGCTCCCTTTGTCGGCATGGCGTCTCAATAGCCCGGGAGACCTTCTCTAGTTGCTGCAGACGACCACCAGTCCCAGCATTGCTCCGCTGTGAACGTCGCCTTGGACTGTGAACACCAACGGCTGAATTGTCGCCCTGCGCATCTTCGGGCACTGTCGGAACGGATGTTTCAGGGATGGACGGGAGAGGGTTACGAGTAGAACGGGGACGGTTACCAGCGGCCGCCTCAGAAGCTTTCCTTCTCCCAGCTGGGAGGCGCTGCTTCGGCGGCATGTCAACTTGAAGCAAGTACTAAGGCAAAAAGTCGGCAACCGCTTACCTGCATTTAAATCGCCAAATTTTGTCATAACATGACGTACTTCGCACCTGAACAGATAGACCATTTTATGCAAACTATCACGATCTGAGTCCTGACCCATTGCAATCAGTAGTCCATCAGTAAGACGGCCGATTGACAACGTACGATTCCTACAGTTGTTCAAAGGGCGGTAAATTAGTCATCGTAGCAAATGTTAAGTTCTGAAACACATACCATTTCGCCCGCTTAGCAAAGCGCCGATACGGTTGGCACAAGACGTCGGGATATGATTGAAAAATGCAGCGATGAGTGCACTTCACTGAGTCGTCTTGAGTCCAGCTGGTGACTGGCTCCTGTACAAACATGTGTAAATACCCTGTCAGCCAGCGTACTTGCAGTGATAACTTCAGCGACCGTCCCACTATGTATTGTGGCACGTCTATGTGCCACCATCTCCCAACTCTCTTTGGGCGAGTTATGACAGGTAAGCTGACTTTCACAGATCCGACATCATCTTTCGGATGGCTCGATCTTGGCCGGGTCGAGGTCGTGCGGTCTCTCGCAGCTGCGAGGGAGTTTCTGACTCTCCACGGGGATCCTTCGAGCCTGTTCCCATGTTCCACAGCACAGGGTATTCAGTATGAACGTCAGGCGAGTCAGGTACGACGACGATCATCTCATCGTTTGTCTGGATGCGCTAATCATGTTCAATAAGCGTTCGTGGTACGATTTCGATGAGGCGTCCTTAGACCTCCACTTTAAGGGTGTATGCAGACTGCTCTTGTCAGGCATATTGGTGCGTTTGTCCCATCATTTTGCATCCACAATCCCTACCTCGACCACCGGTAGGTGATCCCCCACCTACCGCATATCTACGATTTTTTAACCCCGAGCTCCGCGTGCCCCTCTGGTCTCCATACTGGACCACCTTGCTACCGCATTCACCACTCCTTCAAAATATGGGGAGAAATGGACTTCTCGCGGAGAAGTCTCTAGCTACCAGGTGAGTGCTATCGGTCGATTTGACAGCCATCCTTACATCCACCTTTGATAGACCCTTTGGAGACCTATGTATCAGACGCTCTAACTGATCTGTAGATGTACAAGTTGTAACCCCATTCATTGTGCTATGATTCCGCGGCGTCATTTCCAATTTGTTGACAGCACCGGACCCTGTTATTATTTAGTAAAATGAAAGTGGTGCCGTCCGATTTTTTGTGATCACAAAATCCGTTCAGGCGTATTTCCTGTTCCCTCATGCAGTGCATATGCTCAGTAACACGAGCCATTATGCGAGGAGACGACAATCAATGTTGTGTACTACGAGACGTGAAAAGTACAAGGGTACGAAGGGGTGTCAAAACTACGATGCTTTAATCTCTGTGTCCAAGGCGCTGTAATCGGGTAGTGAGTTGTCAGCTCCAAAGAATCAAATCGGTACTTTACTTTAGCGGTTTTGCGGCGAAGAGAATATTCGCGTGGTGTCGTGTTGTACGGTGTACTCTTCAACTCGGAGCGCCAACTGAAGTATCGCTTGTACGCCGTGGCCCACGCACCCAAAGCGAGTGCGTTTGTCAACAACGTGGAATCTAGCGCACAAGGGGGGGGCAACCACGCTTCCCACCTGAGGTTCCCACTTAATGGCTTTTATTAGATTTACTGTTGTGACAGGTGTGTCAGTCTAATTTGACCAGTTTGGCTTCTTTTCCTGCCAGTATGAATAAACATGGAAAAATCCAGTATCTAGCATGAATAAATATGAAAAAAAGTAGGTACCAAGACATAGTTGCTAGTGTGTCAGTCCAGTACCAATAATCACCAATAATCATACTGTCCCTGATGTGATAACTGTCACAGCAATGTGGCTGTGTGCATTCCCACTGCCCCTGCCCTATAGGTTGACACAGCCACTGAGTGAGGGGTGATTCACAGCCACAGAGAGAGGGGTTCACAACTTCACACAGCCACTTAGTGAGAGGTTCACACAGCCACAGGGGTGGGAAACTGCACAGCCACACCAAAAACAAAAGTTGTAGCCTGGGACGAGAGGATCACAGCAATATGATTACATCAGCGAGATCTTGTTTTTTAGATTAGATATGAGTGAAATACTAAAATTTTCGCGAGTCTTTTCTTTTTTTGCACAGCCACTCCACCTGCAATGTGTGCTTATCTAATCAAAAAGCACAGCCACACTGAAAATGAAAGTTGTAGCCTGAGACGAGAGGATCACGGCAATATGATTACATCAGCGAGATCTTGCTTTTTAGATTAGATATGAGTGAAATACTAAAATTTTCACGAGTCTCTGCTTTTTTTTGCACAGCCACTCCACCTCTGATATGTGCTTATCTAATCAAAAAAGCGCACATGCACAGCCACACTGAAAACAAAAGTTGTAGCCTGAGACGAGGGGATCACGGCAATATGATTACATCAGCGAGATCTTGCTTTTTAGATTAGATATGAGTGAAATACTAAAATTTTCACGAGTCTCTGCTTTTTTTGCACAGCCACTCCACCTCTGATATGTGCTTATCTAATCAAAAAAGCGCACATGCACAGCCACACTGAAAACAAAAGTTGTAGCCCGGGACGAGAGGATCACAGCAATATGATTACATCAGCGAGATCTTGTTTTTTAGATTAGATATGAGTGGAATACTAAAATTTTTGCGAGTCTCTGCTTTTTTTGGCACAGCCACTCCACCTGCCATATGTGCTTATGTAATCAAAAAAGCGGACCAGATACCAAGGTTGTTGTTGCTGTACCACTCCTCCCCTCTACTGTATGATACTTTACTGTGTTGCAGCATACTGTTGACATGAAACCTACCCATATTCCACACAATTTGTATCCCATCCAGTGCTTTCTATGGATGTGAATATAAATAGGGGTAAAAATGCGAACTCTGCTCCCATTAGTGCAGTTCTTGACATATGGACTTGAAAATTTCACCCCACCTTTCCCTTGCATATGACTGTGACCTATCAAAATTACAGACCATAAGCCTCTGTTTTTGTGGAGGCAGAACCAGATCTCCTCCTCCCCAATGTATGTGCTACAGACATGGGCACTGCACCATTTTGGGTATTCTGATCCATTGGGACCATGGAAGATATGTCATACAATGTCCATGTAGAGGGACTTTGGTGGTTTATTTGGTGGAATGGATGTGACACCACCTTGTTGGTTTTTTGGTGCATGGCCACCACACCACACTTCCAAGGGTATCATGCCATGTAATGCCATGGGTACATTCTACACATATATAGCTACCCTCATTCAAAGTTTGAAGTCCATCCATCAAGAAATGGGTGAGCTAGAATGAAAATGAGAGCTGGAGAGCGTGGGAAAGTGTGCGATGATTTTAGGAGACTTAAGAAACATATCAAAAACCTGTCATAGCACATTCCCCAGTGGACCTGGTCTCAAGAGGCTGTGGGCAATATGTGTGAGAGCATATCTGACCATTCCAATACCATTTAAAATGTAGTATGATTACTTAAATACTCAAAAATGCGAAAAGTTGGCAGGTTGCATCCCATGTATGAACTGCAAGAGTGAAGCAGGCATCTAGGAGGTTGACACCACCCATACATGCCGGGCAGGATTGCCATTGCAGAAATGGTGCAGGAGAGTCCAAACTGCAAGTAGGAACTCAGCCATCCACTTATCTTACTCACTACTTCACTCTGTGATGTGCTATGACAAGTTTTTGATATGTTTCTTAAGTCTCCTAAAATCATCGCACACTTTCCCACGCTCTCCAGCTCTCATTTTCATTCTAGCTCACCCATTTCTTGATGGATGGACTTCAAACTTTGGGTGAGGGTAGATATATATGTGTAGAATGTGCCCATGGCATTAGCTGGAAAGATACCCTTGGAAGTGTGGTGTGGTGGCCATGCACCAAAAAACCAACATGGTGGTGTTACATTCATTCCACCAAATAAACCACCAAAGTCCTTCTACATGGACATTGTATGACATATCTTCCATGGTCCCCACTGATCAGAATCCCCAAAAATGTGCAGTGCCCATGTCTGTAGCACATACATTGTGGAGGAGGAGACCTGGTTCTGCCTCCACAAAAACAGAGGCTTATGGTCTGTAATTTTGATAGGCTGTAGCCATATGCAAGGGGAGGGTGGGGTGAAATTTTCAAGTCCATATGTCAAGAACTGCACTAATGGGAGCAGAGTCCGCATTTTTACCCCTATTTATATTCACATCCATAGAAAGCACTGGATGGGATACAAATTGTGTGGAATATGGGTAGGCTGCATGTCAACAGTATGCTGCAACACAGTAAAGTATCATACAGTAGAGGGGAGGAGTGGTACAGCAACAACAACCTTGGTATCTGGTCCGCTTTTTTGATTACATAAGCACATATGGCAGGTGGAGTGGCTGTGCCAAAAAAAGCAGAGACTCGCAAAAATTTTAGTATTCCACTCATATCTAATCTAAAAAACAAGATCTCGCTGATGTAATCATATTGCTGTGATCCTCTCGTCCCGGGCTACAACTTTTGTTTTCAGTGTGGCTGTGCATGTGCGCTTTTTTGATTAGATAAGCACATATCAGAGGTGGAGTGGCTGTGCAAAAAAAGCAGAGACTCGTGAAAATTTTAGTATTTCACTCATATCTAATCTAAAAAGCAAGATCTCGCTGATGTAATCATATTGCCGTGATCCCCTCGTCTCAGGCTACAACTTTTGTTTTCAGTGTGGCTGTGCATGTGCGCTTTTTTGATTAGATAAGCACATATCAGAGGTGGAGTGGCTGTGCAAAAAAAAGCAGAGACTCGTGAAAATTTTAGTATTTCACTCATATCTAATCTAAAAAGCAAGATCTCGCTGATGTAATCATATTGCCGTGATCCTCTCGTCTCAGGCTACAACTTTCATTTTCAGTGTGGCTGTGCTTTTTGATTAGATAAGCACACATTGCAGGTGGAGTGGCTGTGCAAAAAAAGAAAAGACTCGCGAAAATTTTAGTATTTCACTCATATCTAATCTAAAAAACAAGATCTCGCTGATGTAATCATATTGCTGTGATCCTCTCGTCCCAGGCTACAACTTTTGTTTTTGGTGTGGCTGTGCAGTTTCCCACCCCTGTGGCTGTGTGAACCTCTCACTAAGTGGCTGTGTGAAGTTGTGAACCCCTCTCTCTGTGGCTGTGAATCACCCCTCACTCAGTGGCTGTGTCAACCTATAGGGCAGGGGCAGTGGGAATGCACACAGCCACATTGCTGTGACAGTTATCACATCAGGGACAGTATGATTATTGGTGATTATTGGTACTGGACTGACACACTAGCAACTATGTCTTGGTACCTACTTTTTTTCATATTTATTCATGCTAGATACTGGATTTTTCCATGTTTATTCATACTGGCAGGAAAAGAAGCCAAACTGGTCAAATTAGACTGACACACCTGTCACAACAGTAAATCTAATAAAAGCCATTAAGTGGGAACCTCAGGTGACGCTTCCATACGATCAAGCAACGACTGGTCCACATTAGTGGTCACCAGTTTCCAGAGAACGTCCTCCTTGATAAGCTCGAACCCACGCAGGAAAATGCGATTGATATCATCGAGATTAACGGTCGGGTAAAGCGTCTGACCGGTGAGAACGAATGAAGATCCATACACGAGCATGAAGTAAGAATTTGCATACCCCGACAGCATATTCATCGCCGTCCAAACGATCTAACTCGATCGGCGATCCGCCAGCTTGACGAGTCCAGACGTGGATTTCCACCGACGATAGGGAGAACCACGTGTGTCCGTCGACGACCACCCGATGAAAGTCGTCAACACTATGATTATGAAGCCATTCCTCCCACGTCATTATATCCGATGAACGAAGTTGCTGAGCGACGGAGCCGTTTGATCCCGGACTAGTGTATCGTTCGGCTTGTGTGATCAAGATTTTGCCAACGACCAGAAGGTCAGGGATATCTCGAACGTAAGCGTCCAACTTGCGCATGACGTCGCAGTCGCTTTGCGAAAACGCACACTCCATCAGCCAGACAGGCCGTTCGAACATCCCGCCCTTAGTGCTTATCATAACAGATAAATCCGGAATCGCCTTTATTGAATCGGTTGCGATATTTTCGGTCGGCGCGGTTCGACAACCCAGCGTGTTTACGGGAACTGGGATGGTGTCTAGGACGCGATCAAGACTTCTCGTGATAGCACCTAAGACGGACTCGTGAGCGGCCGAGGGTGATGACATTATGAGACGTTGAGAGTGTGGAAAATAGGTTAACCTATGAAATGATGAATGTTAGTCGTATAGCTTTACGCGATGGCAATAATAAGCAACACTCCTGTTCCACGTCTTCCGATACCCGTCTTCTTCTAAGCGATTCATGATGTAGATGTAATTGCTAATGGGTACCTCTTCGAACTGTTCTCAAGTGTCCACTAAACTCTTGAAATCTGCTCAATTATTGCAGCCTACCACTAAGTACTCTCGTTGGGCACCGGAAATGACCCGCACGATTTCCTTGCATTTCACTTGAAAGATGGGATCAGTCAGTCGCAGAACCATAGTCATATTGTTTATGCACTTGCCTCGAGATATTACATTGTGGGGATGGGCAGATGGGGGGGGAATCCTGGGCTGCTTGGCCATGGCACCAGATTTTACAGGGGGTGAAATGGAAAGAGCCTCCCCAGACACACTGGGTGGCACCCCTCGCAATTCAGTGGGGAGGAAAGGAAACTTCTGGCTTTTCTTCTCCAATTTCTGTCCACAAGCCAGCCGAGTTCGCTGTAAGCAGTTGTGCTAGTAGTCTAGTTCAAGGGCAGTTGATGGGAAACAACCAAGGCTCAATTACCTTGCTTTCCAAGCAAGGTCTCAACGAACTGACGACGGAAAGTAATTCCTTTTTGGGTCATCCCATATCATAAAAGACATAATTGACCGTCGTCCTGCGCCCCGAGATAACACTACTTAGTGCGAGAAATTTGCACTTCATGTACTCGCAACTAGGCTTCACGGGTCCACTAATATCTCCACACCGACGGGCAAGTAAAGTTTCGGTGACGGTTCCCGAGTGGATTAGACTTGGTAGATTCTTAAGAGTTAAACAAGTACACACCATGCAGCATCCGGCCCGTACATACATCACTGATACTCTGTTGCCCCATCACTGAGCAAGTGTTCACCCACCCATGTCGTCGATTTTCCCAACAACGGAGTCAAATGGACCAGGAGGTCGCCCATTGGAAGGCCCCCGACTTGAAGCACCCTAGAAGAATCAGATCCTCCATTCCAGCAATCACAGGATGCCTCACAATAACCAGATACTCTTCTAGCTATACAGCTCCGAGAATTTGTCAGACTACACCTTGAATCAGTGATGATAGGGTTCGAGGGGGCATGGAAGTTCCTGTACAATTTGTACAGCAGGTGCAAAAGTTAGATATCGCACGCAGCGGAAAAACGACCTGGTGGACGGACCCGTATATGATGTGTTCCCTTGACGAGTACAACGTGACGTATAATTCAGGCGTCAGCGTCAGCACACATATCTTTGAGCGGTGTACCAGTACCTGTGCGAGCCACAGTTATGACGAGTGTCGTGGATTGCGGGAGAGGAAATACCTGCAGTTGCCTGTTCGAGCGCTGTATCATATGTAGTTTTCATAAACGTCATCCACTCTATCAAAACTCCGAGGTAACATCTCTGCACTCGAAGTTGCAGCATCGCAGCAGGTGTATCGAGCTTACCTGTTCCTCGGCCATCACCTCACCAGTGCAAAAGTCGCTTCCTTTCCCTGTTCAGTGCTTCCTCTTCGTCTGCGTTAATCAGAAGCGCTGGTGCCTCCTGGGTGATTGTCATCAGGGAGTTGTACCGACGCCGTCACATCGTACAGAAGCAAAGTGTAGTTTGTTACACCTCCGCTTACAAATAATAGTCTGCATCACACGCATTATTGTCAAAGTGTTAAAAAAACGGTAGGTATTTCAATCGCACTGCAAAACACGGAGCAACATGCGTTACAAGGTACTAGGAAATAGCGTAGAAAAAGTCCTTCTCGAAGTATTTGTTCAGGAAAAACGACGGTGAAGAATGGATGCAATTAGTCGAAGTAAGACGATTGTCTGCCTTTCGACCAAAGCGCGGAACGACGTGAGCATAGGACCTGAGCTGATCCAAAGGAAAGACCTCCCCCAGCTCAGAACCTGATGCTCGCATTGCTTTTTTAAGCACATGCAAACCCGTCGTTCGCTCAACTGAACTGTTCCCCTGAGGGACGATATCAAAGCGCTGGGCGTATATTAGGAAACGGTCTGAGAACCGGTTAACACCACTGCTTCCCCTAGGCAGAACAGGGCACATTATAAGACGGACATGGACGATGGCATGGCCTGTGTATGTTTTCAACAGCTAAACTATTAGTAGTAGACCGCACATACCTTGTAGTCCACTGGATGGCCACTGCCATTGGTCATCCACATTCATGATTGCTGCGTCGTATCGACCATACTTCAATAGACGGTCTGGTGGGTGAGCGTGAACAGTGAATGTAGAAGCAATGTCGGACGGATCGTGATAAGCTTTCTGCTGGAGACGGACTTTGTACCACACATGAAGTTCTTTGAACGGAAGGTGTACATCCGGTGGAGACCGTCTCTGACCGCCAAATGTATGAAAGTTCTGAGTAACGTTTCCCTCACGATTCAGGTAATCACCTAAGGCCCCACGTAAATCAGGTAGCTTGAATCGTTCGGCGACAATGTCAATAGGTACGCGCTTCAACGACGGGTCGTAGTTGAGGTGGATGGCGGTAGATCCGGCTATGAAGGTACGAAGTGGACGGGGGACAGAGTCAGGAGGAGAAACCGACAGCCACGCGGCGACATCGAAAAAACTGGTGGTTTTTCGCTTTGATGTCCATATACCATCCAACACGCTCCTATCTTTGTCTCTCTCACTGCTTTCCGAATCACTGTCATTTGTCTCCCGACCAAGCTGTTGCATGGATGTGGGCTCAGATGTTGACCCACGCAGCGCCAATGCAGTGTCAAAGAGTCGACATTTCTCGGAACGATCGAGACTCCGGCAGATTTGAGTGTCGTAGCTGTGATTATTAGTGGTTGAAGCAGGATCCTTGATGACTTCGATATGGGCATGCTCTGTTGTGTCTGCTGACCACTGTAGTATAGAGCCAACCCGCTCGATGCTCGGGGCGATGCTTTGCATCAGCTCGAGCTTCGGGATATGCCAATGCCTAAGAACCTGTTTCGTCTTCTCCCCGCGACGATGACCATTTTGGATGATGGCGTCCTTGTGGTCGTGGAACTCTTGCAATGAGGCTCGGATCTTGTCGCGCGTGATCGAGGTAATAGTGGTAGCTTGGGAATAGTATCGGAATTCCATCAACGCGCGAATTGCAATGACAACGTCCGCATCTGCAGCACCGGCAATTACAACGACAATATATCGTTGGATATCCCTTTGAGCCCTTCCACCAACTTGTTTCAACTTCGTGATCCCATTAGGAAAGTGAGCTATACCAGTGATACGTGGAATAATGGAGAATCGGAAGTCCAGTTCAGTAGCACCCAAGGCGTGCTTGCACCAACGAACGTCGTGGTCCCAGAATTGGCGATGCCATTCGTGCAGGCTTTCGGGTGTAAGAAATTCGGAAGGTTCAGCCAGTGGCCAGTCCCTCCAGAACGGGTGTGATACACCATTAAGACGAAAGCGCTCACATGCTGCAAAGTACTGATCAACATCGAGAACGTCACATTCGATGGAGGCGAGTTGTGCAAGTGTAGCTGCTGCGGTACGAGAAGGGTGGCGATGGGGGTCGCCAAAATCTTTATACATGGCGGTCGTGACCGGTGAGGTATTGCCACGCACACATGCCAGCATGCGAGCCTCAGGCGTGTCGACGATATACGACACCAAGTGGGTAAAGCAGTACCGCAGGTTTCCAACAGGGTCAGACATCATGCGACCCAGACGTGCTGCCTGTTTGAGGGGTTCGAGAACGATATCAAGGCATTGGTGAAAGAGGCGCTCTTCAAGGACCCCGCACATCCTTCGGACCGGATGAATGAACTGCGGGATTGGCATCAAAGCCAGGAGAAGGAAAGCATGCGAGCACCCCTTGTTCCTCACTTTCATTTTTATATTCGCAAGACTGATCAACAAAGGGTGCGCTACTTTGCCGCTGCACATATTCGTAATATTCGTCTTGTCGGAGGATAGGATGATACCGCAAATTGTAGCACCCTCAGGTATTTTATGCTATGAAGGTCCATGAATTGATAGCGTACAAAGTGTCCGGATACTTGCCTGCATGTCCCAGGCGCCATCACTACTCATCCATTCTGTGAAGACTCTTACAAGACGTTCAGCTGTTGTGAATAACCGGAATGGCGTGAAGTCCATCTTGTCCGCGAAGAACGGGTGATTGAAGAGTGCCTCGACGCAATCAAGTGCGTCTCGGAAGTATAGCTGAACGGGTTCCCTTGTAGGGTGTGTAGTGGGAACGATTTGGAATTTCCATCGCGGACCAGACGGGAGAAGTTCCGCCCGTGCACGTAGATCCTTCGCTGTCCAAAAGGATAGAGGCATATTCTTTGTCTGAGTATATTGTCAGTCACATGCCCGGACAATCGTGTGGACTTACCGCTTCCAAGGAGAGGAACTCATCCAGAGCCCTCATGCTAAGCCCCGAGGTCAACAGAAAGTTTGCCACCCTCCAGTCGTCGAGATTGGCAAAAGGGTAGAAAGGAACGAGACGCCGACAGACTGAGTATGGATCCAACTCAAACCGGGTAAGGAATGTTTCTCCGCCTTCAAAAATCTCGGAAGCACGAGGAAAAGTGACCAGAACTCTCCCTAGTGAGTCTATCGAGATGGAGGGAGAGATAGAATGCTGGTTTTCGCCACCTTCCCAGGCAGGGTCTGGATCGAGGTCCATAGGCTGAAATTCGGGTGGTGAAGGGGGCAGTAATGCATCGTCTACTTCGTGGTTGACTCGTTCATTCGCAGGGGCGGCTGCTGCAGAGACCAGTTCGGTGTCCCAGTCGTCGCGTACATTGCAGACAGCTCGCGGTTGCGCTTGGTGAAATGTAACTCCCCTTGCAGTCCGGAAATACTTGAGGCACTTAGGACAGACTGGCATTGAGAGCTGGAAGGAGGATTTAGACAGAGACTTACAGCTTGTTGTCGACTACCATGCGGCCTGTAGACTGGCCGAGCTGTCTTATCGTATGCGCTACTACATACTCGGGAAATGCCGCCAAGTGGGCAGTGCGTATGACACGCCAGTACGGAGCACAGTTTAAGCGTGTGTTACTCGATGTGTATGCCAGGAAAAAGACACGTATTCAACGACAGCCTACACAACATTGCTGGTGAAACCGAGCTGACTGTAAGGTATGTCGATAACGGAGTAGCACTCGCGATCAGGAGCTGAACCTCGCAATCTGCCGTCAAGCTCTGGTCCGCCTTCGCTGTTCCTACCATCAGAATCACTCCCCAGGCGCATCTCATCCCTGGTGGATTATCAACTCCCTCTACGTCTATTTCTGTCCGGTGACGTCGCTCGGGCGTCACGTCGTATGTGTGGTGTGCATTTTGTTGGGAACAGGACCGCTATATAGACGGTGAGGCCTGAGGTTTCATTGAGGCTATTCAGGATGTTCTCGATGAGCTCGAGACCGTATATGACAACCTGTCCAAAAATGCGAAGGATTATATACATTCGGAGTACGTGCACTCTCCATGATGACCTTAACCAGATGGGACAATTGATCCTGCCATGGCGAAATCATCCTTACAGTCGGCAAGTCACGCACAGTCGAGGCCTTCCTTATTTAAAGCAGCGACCTCTCGCCGAAATTATACCGTAATCGTGGCAGATACTCCCCCATCGTTGGTGTCGTGGCCTCCCGTATAGATTTCTGTGCTGACTTACGGGCTGAGAGGTATAGTGGACGAGGCATCACCCAGCCCCTCTCATCCTCAGGAATATCGACTGTGCTCGTCCCTGATTCATCAGTATACGGTTTGACCTCTCGAATCATCAAAGTCGTACTCGGTGCGCACGCAATTCTCGCTAATGGTGGAATATTCGCTACAACAGGCTCACCTTTGGCCGCCACTGCCACCCGAGCACATAGCCCGCCGGTAGTGGTTTGCTCATGGCAGTTTAAGCTCACCCCTCAGTGGAATTTATACCACGAATATGGTGCACTTGATTTCGCGGATCCAAGCGGTGTACTAGGATTCGAGGATTCGAGGAAGCAGACCTTGTCGATAAAGTAGATGTCGTGAACCCGTATTACGACTACGACAGGCTTGAAATGATCGATGCGTATATCACGAACGAGTGGGTAATATTCGGTCTATTTGGTGGTGGCACCGCTAACAGTTCTTGTGATGGGGATCATCCCCCGTCATCAGTTTATCATCTTATAAAAGAGTTGTATGACGATGAAGACTTCGAATTGTAACAACGTCGCCAAGTAATCATCTTTGCACGACGCCTAAACCGTCACTTCGCCCCGGCGTTCGGTACGTCAAAAAATGCATCTTGCGGGAGATCCACATTTCTTATCTTCATCCGACGTTTACTCTCGTTTTGGTCCTCGAGATTTTTTAATTTGCGTTCGCAGCGTCCTGTGTTGACATCAGGTTAAAAAAGAAAGGCCCACTGGAAGCTGCCCACCCCCATAGAGTCCGGCCGTAACATCAGCGCGCATCGCAGCCAACGTCTCTCGGGCGACGATCCTTTTGCCGACAGCTGCCTGTATAGGAAGTTCGAACAGTTGCCGGGGGATCACCTTGTCTGGGTATATTGTGATCATGAGCGTCGCGATTGACCATTCTTGTTGCCTCTATTGACCGCGATCATCATAGGCTTCTTGTATTCTACTACAAACATTACCTGTGACGTACTTTTACTGTAGACTTGGATGTAACTATGTACCCTCCCTATGCCGGATAAAGTCGTTACTCTAAAAGAATACCGAAGAGTGCAACATGTGCAAAACTCTCTCAACTCCGATGTTCCTACGTAAGTACGTCGGGTCCTCAGAAATTCTTTGGTAAAACTGCCTTCTTTCACGGTAACTATCGATAACTCTTCCTTTACAGCGTCCATGACAAGTTCTGACCAACCAGAGTCCCCAGCCAACGATTCGACAACGCTTTTTCAGCCGGCTGGCTCCATTACTGGTCTACCTGAGCTTTTGGGTCGTTCCGAATCTCCTCGCCAATCTCGCGCCCCGCTCACCCTTGAGTCTACCTCGAGTGTAGTTCCTGAAACACCGGGTGCCGACTTGTCTGTATCCCTATCATCAATCAACGTGGAACCAGGTTCCTTTAGTCAGGCCAAACTGAGCGTGCCGTCGAGGGGAACACCCTCCGCTGTTGGAGCTCTCTCTATACGGCGGAAGGCGATGATCAACCCCCCATATGTTGGGACACCACTCCGGAACGCCTGGCTTGGAGCAACACCTGGAAAACTGCGCGACTTGAATGCTGATGTTCAGGCTGTCCTAGGAAAACGGTTGAAGGTATTTATACCACATAATAGTATGGGCACAACCTATTTCTAACTTTCTGATAGACTGACTCGGATTACTCTGACCCCGCTGATATTGACAATGAAGAATTCGATCAAAAAGAGGCATTTCTGCTCCTGGACATTGTGAGGGCACAGGCAGCGGTTCGTCGCCTCGAGCGGCAGCTAATGGACGCGAAGATAGATGAAAATGTTGCCCTAGGAAGTCTCTATCGGTGTCGGGCTCAAGAATCGGAAAGGAGGTTGGAAGATGCCGAAGCTGAACTTGGGTGCATTCGTAATTCCATTCGAATGAGTGGAGGTAAACTTTGTGATAATTCTGCACACAAGCGCCGTCGTCGCGCATCAGGTTCGAGCACCGATGCTAGTATACGTATGTCTTTCATTTTATAACGATAACACCCTTAATCTCACATACTACGCCCGGCCAAGGCTAAATCTCATCTGGGGTCTACTTCCGCACTATGTTTGTATCGTGGTAGTCGATGTTGTTTCTTTAAAGTGTTGTTCCGTCGCGTGCATAATGTCATCCCTCGTTTCGTCTCGTCCTCTCTCAGTGGAAGTGTCACCCATGTGTGATGTTGGGGGTGTTCAATGACATGTAAGGCCTGCAGCTTTGTAGTATACACTCGTCCGTAGCTACATGTATATACTTGTAAAAATTTTTGATATCCTCTTGTTGTCGGGCCTGGGTCGCACTGTGTGCTGCTGTGCGCCTGTAACTGACTGTGTTGCTGTGCCAATGTAGGTCTGTGGACGTTGTGGTGTACTGTGTGGCTAACGGTCTGTGACCCTGCCGAGCTGTCATGCTGTAATGTGCTGTAATATGCTGTCATGTTGCTGTAGCTACTGTCAGTGCTGTTCCAAAAACAGCGGTTTGCTGATGGACATGGAAGAGCAGTATTCAATGACATGAATAAAAGTGTGAAGATCATATGACTACCTGTCAGACGTTGAAGTGAGGTGTCAGTGAAACACCAAACACAGATAAATTTTCCTCACTGAAAATTTTCACCGTGCCCTCACTCACCCCACCAGGATGCAGCGGCCGGTACGAGCAAATGCCAACCGCAATCCAGCTCAGATCCTACTTGATAGTGCACCAAAGCGAAGGACAACACAGCAGAAGGAAGCTGATGATGCCGCCGCAGCTGAAGAAAGGGAAAAGGCAGCAAAATCGAGGCTGACAGCAGAAAAAAACAAGATCAGTGCAATCGCATCGGTAACTGACATGCTGCGGAGGGAGGACAAACAGTATGGAAGAGAACAGAAGCACCGGATCATCTGAGCCGGCAGAATTATGGCAGCACACAAACCCAAAACTGCAATTCCAGACCGGGGATTTGGTACGTAGTCATGGAGTCATGTGTAGGCGCTCACTCACAATTCAAAGACACAGAAGATGCTCGGGAGAGCAGGGAGATAGAAGCTGGCTTGGACGAATTTGAGTCAGACCCTGACGACAATAACTTTGAGCCAGCTGATGATTTGGAGTCAGATTCTGATCGTGAGAGCAGTGACATGGCTGATGAAGAAATGGCAGAGCCAGTGCATCGTAAGGCAAAGAGGGGAGGAACCAAAAAGGTCAGCAAACTAGTTGACCGACATAGAAGCGTCTCTCACCTGATAGAAAGGACTTCAACAAACGCCTCACCCGGGATGCGATTGATGCAGCGTGTAATGTGCCCTTGCAAACTGGTGGGACTGGGAAGAAGAGGGCAAGGCAATTGGTGTAATGGATCGAGGATTGCCCCTGTCTTTTTCATCTTATCTAATCACTGATTAGATATCCGATTAGATCATCTGGATCTTATCTAGGGCTTTTCTTCGTTGGGCTGCATACCTAGCCCTTATCCAGAACCGATCCAGACCTCCGATCTCAGATCCCTTTACCCCTTTTATCGTTTGAGCGCTATTTATACTTACACTCTAGAACCTAGGTCTAGTCCTTGATGACGTCGTAGTGACATCATCCTGATGTCATAGTGATGTCATCCTGACGTCACCACTGACATCATACCCTGTGCCTCCGCCTTGAGGTTCCCTCATGGCCCCTAGCTAGAGAGTATATAAGTAGGCACTTCCATGTACTAGTCCCTTAGTTCTATTCATTTGCACCTTGGGCGTTATCCCTCTTGTCATCGTTTGAGTGACTGTGCTCTTAGCCTTGCTTAGGCTTTGTCATCGTCTTCGTCGATTCGTGTGTCCCTCCTCCGACTAACCCCTGTCGTCGTCGCCCTCGCCTTGCTGGTTGTAGGTTTGGTTTGTTTTGTCTAGTGTTCCTCCTTCGGTCGCTGTCTTTCGTCGACTAGTCTAGCCTGACTGTGTCACTCAAGCACGACTCGTAACAATTGGATGATCTAGACGAATTACAGTCAATCTTGCTTCAAATACTATGTGGTCACTACTTACCTCCCAAAAGACAGGGACATGGCCCTCTGATGAAGCAAAAAAAAAGTATGGTGGCAAGCGGACTCAAGAAAGACTGGAACCGGATAAAAAAGGTCCATGGGAGGTCAACAGATCTGAAGGCAATTCATGGAGCCAAGCAGGTGGACACTGACAATGACACAGTGCTTCCAGGTCTCGACTCTGAGCAGTCACGCTCGTCCTCATGCTCGTCATTCAGGCTGTCGGGAGACGATTTGATGGGAGGGGAATTTGATGATGATGAGGGGATTGAAGCGTTGGCTGCCGCTCGTGCAGTGAAGTCTGCGAGCACTAAAAGCGTTGCTACTGTCAGCATGACACGAACTACAAAACAGGTCTCTATACTGAATCGTTACCTATATCCTTACTAACACCCGAGGATCTTTCACAGATGGGCTTGAACGTTTCCCAGAAAGATGCAGACAAAGCCATATGGGCAGAGACTGGTAGGAAACAGCGTCAAAAGCCATACCGAGACCTCAAGGCGATGGAATTGCCTTTTCGGGATGCTGACAAAGATCCTCGGCAGTGGGACAGGCTGGTCCGAGCGCTACTGGACTGGGCTGGCACGCTCGATGAGCCCTTCGGTATCAACGGACGACCCGATATTCCTGAAAAGCTGCAACAGTTCTGGGATATCTTTTTTGAGGATTACAAGATTACTGTCGAAGAACATCCTGCAATCCGAAAAGTGGTGCGTCGTGCACTTGCACGCTGCAATACTTCTGCCCAAGTTGGATACTACTAACCTATTCATACTATTGCTAGGCTACGGACAGGTTAAATGAATGGCGCAGCCAATTCGGGAAGATCGCTCTGAGACAGCTTGAGCGACGGTTCAAAGGCATTCCCTACAAGAATAACATCGAAGCACGTGTACAATTTGTTGCTGAGCGACTACCACAGAAGGTGGATGGGAAGTTTTGCATTCCATTTATATATGCAGACCATCAGGTAATGCATTTGAAACACAGAGTTTGTTATCTCACACACATGCAGAACATGAAATCGTCCTGGGAAGGACAACTTCTTCTCAAGACGT
This sequence comes from Pisolithus albus, assembly GCA_024613165.1. Classification (NCBI taxonomy): domain Eukaryota; kingdom Fungi; phylum Basidiomycota; class Agaricomycetes; order Boletales; family Pisolithaceae; genus Pisolithus; species Pisolithus albus. Next base: position 304,401 of record JANFAB010000036.1, read on the forward strand.
TTGCATACCATGTCAAGCGAGTTGGTGAAGATTTCGTCGGATTCTCAGGAAAGCAAGTGGGCGCTCTTGCTTTGAGCGCTGCTGCGGTAAGTACCAGATTTTTTTTTCACGCAGTATTAGTACACTCTAAGCCTTCTATGGCCGCAATTGAATTAGGTCGAGTGAGCACTAAAGCTGTGGAAAACGGGTGAGAACGAGAAGAGTACCCTAGAGAACGAATCGGAGGCCATGACGACGCGACGACATGTCCGCAAGACTGAGTTTGATGAGGGGTGGGGAGATATCACCCAGGGATACTTGTCTTTGGCACAAAAAATTTCGGACAACAAGTGGGCCCGAATATTTTCGCTCGTCAATGCAGGTAGCAGGCGGGGCTCTACCGATCACACAGGAGTCCGTGCTGAAGAACTTACTGATGATCTCATGGAAGCACGCACGAACATTTTGCTATCGGACTCTGAGACTGAAATTTGACTGGTACGTCTTTTGACTGTGCTACACCACTCAGAGTGTACTAATCAAGTCCGGATTTTAGGAATTTCGTACCTTCTATGCCTGTTGGCTCTATCCCCGGGCCTAGCTGCTTGCTCGTTTTGCCTGCTGACTACAGGCCTGTGCTATCCATTCTTGTATACTCCTCGTATTTGAAATTACATCTATCAACCATTGCTACAATGTTTGCTCGAGGCCTGATTGCATGACTGTAAGCTCAATGGAACTGCACTGGGGGATCTAGGTATGCTCTGGACACTGTCTGACTTCATTACTGACTACAGTACACTGCTCTGATTCAGACAGATTCTTTGGAGCCAGTACATAGTCTGGCACTCTGGATGGCCGGACACCAGAACACTCAGTACTTGTCAGAACATTTACACAATTCCTGATGTGTCCACTGTACTCCATTTAGCTTCGTCCCGTGTTTCAACATCGCAACGATATCTTTTGGGTCTTCCTTCCTGTATCGTACTAGCTTGAGAGCGACGCCCAAGAACATGGTAACGCTGATGAGACGTAGACCAGGTGCTTCGTATATAGTGTTCATGTCTATGTTGTTTTGTTGTTTGGAGTCATGGTATATGGGGTCGTAGATGTGACCTCTTGGACTGTGGGGTAATTTGGGTTCGATGATGACAACAAAGAGAGTAAGGAGTAGTTTACTCACTCCAGAGCAAAGGGAAGTGTGATGTCCGGATCGGCATTCATCCAATCAGTGCTGCCGGACGTGTTCGTTCATTTCATTGGAGGGCGATGAGTCTGAGAAGCATACTCGACCTGGAATCGGGGCAGCATTCTGAGTGTTGAATCGTGCCAGACGTCAATATAACAATCACAAGAGGCCCGTGATGAGCGATGCTATGCGTGTGCCTTCGAGAAACACACGCACCTTGATCGAAAAGTCATCCACCGATGTTCCTCCTTGTTTCGTGAGTGCATCCTGCGACTCTGCGGTACCCTCCAAGAGTGCTATACATGCACGAAGGAGTCTGATCTGTCATTCCTGTTCTTCGAGTTGGCGTTGTTCTTCGACATTTTCGTGGACTATACGCTGTCGGGGGTGTCAGCCCATGATCCTGTATAGGAAGCTGCGACGCATCGTGTAACGGTATGGTAGTAAGATGGATACCCACAGGGTTCGTGAGTGCATAGCGGTACTGCGCACCGCTGACGAGGTCTTGCGGGACAGAGGAGGCACTATACATGAATCCCGCAGCATGCGATCAGAGTCAAGTATGTTCCCAGTTCAAGGCCTTGAATGAAATGCTTAGGGATTGAAGGCAAAGATACATAAGTACCAAGTACAAAAATGTACGGAATGCAAAATGCACAGGCGCGAAATGCGAAAGTGGCGAACATACGATGTACGAAACGACACAACGCGGCCACCAGTATTTAAGACGGGGGAAAATGTAGTGGAAAATGTGAATGCAAAACTTTAAGATTATAATCAAATTTTCACGGTGACGAAGTTCAAAGTTTGGCTGATTGTGAGATTGTGTGTGATAATTACAAGTTTGCACGACCGTGTAGTAACGTCCAAAATGTTGGTCTGATTATTAAGTATTGAAGCCGACAACACACTCGTCAAAACTTCAAGTTTTATCCTCACATTTGAGTCAGGGGGGAATTTATTGTTTTTTCATAGCCTAGACAATGGCTTTGACTTCAAATTTTTGTTCACATAGAAACCCAGTTTTATTGTTGAAATAAAAACAGGGGGAAATATCTTATCCAAAACTCTGAACTTCATCCAGGACTAAACTGGTTACCTGATCATCACCTGAATGTCACCCCAATCATCGTCGTGCATTGCCCATCTGACAATGTTGTAGAGCCTGTGCCTGACAAAGTATGCATGAGTAACCAGTTTAGTCCTGGATGAAATTCAGAGTTTTGGATAAGATATTTCCCCCTGTTTTTATTTCAACAATAAAACTGGGTTTCTATGTGAACAAAAATTTGAAGTCAAAGCCATTGTCTAGGCTATGAAAAAACAATAAATTCCCCCCTGACTCAAATGTGAGGATAAAACTTGAAGTTTTGACGAGTGTGTTGTCGGCTTCAATACTTAATAATCAGACCAACATTTTGGACGTTACTACACGGTCGTGCAAACTTGTAATTATCACACACAATCTCACAATCAGCCAAACTTTGAACTTCGTCACCGTGAAAATTTGATTATAATCTTAAAGTTTTGCATTCACATTTTCCACTACATTTTCCCCCGTCTTAAATACTGGTGGCCGCGTTGTGCAGTGCAAAAATACAAAACTCTAATTGGCGGTCCTCGAGGTCCTCCAAGTGCGTAACTCCCAAATGCAGAAGTCACTTCGCCGAAGTCCGCAAGTCCGGAGTTTCGGAGGAGCATGACGTTCCGGCTTTCCATAGGTTTTTGCATCTAGATCCTGCTTTCCTCTCTGCAGTCTCCTTCCTTCGCTTCTCTCAAGGTATTGCACGTTGTTTTCTTCGTTCTTCTAGTAATTCATCTCGCTGCCTGGCTCGCCGCTGCCACTGAGGAAATGCTGTCATGCGTGCATGAAGTTTTTCTCTGAGGACTGTTATGCTCTCGGTGCGATGTATCGGTACTATCTCGGTTGGCCATTCCCTGTTTTCTGCACTCGGCTGTCCACCTAGTTGCATGGCGTCGTTCCCTTCACCCTCGTTCCCATCTTCAGAGACTGGGAGTGACAAATACGGAGGTGTGGTAGCATCGCATTTTCCCTTCTCCAGTCTCCGAGTTCGGGGGCATCTTCATCTTGAAGCTCCACGATAGACTTGTGGTTCGCTGGATCAAGCTACTGAACAAAACGAGGGATCAGAGTCAAAAACTAACTTGTCCACGAACAGGTTGCCCAATATACGTTCATACCTTTTCGCACCATGCCTTCTTGGACACCTCCTTCATGACTTGTTTGGGTGCCTTCTTGCTTTTGCTGTGTTTCATGTATTTACTTGACGCCTACATTGGGAGTGAGCGTGATGTACGACTGTACCCATGGGCCACCCGCATCGTCGTCTGTGACAAAGTGGACACGGAGCAGCGTCTCGGACGTGTTGCGACATGGGTTGTTCCCGAAAGCCGTGGAGGTGGATCATTCGAGGATGCACGATCAAATCAGGAATGACGCAGTGATAACACCGTCACAGGGCTCAGTCGGTGACAAGAACAAACTGGCGTCGTGAATGTCCTCGTCTGATTACCTGGCATCTGTGAGTTTGTCGATGACAGAAAATGCACGCATGCAGAGACATGTCCAAGTTTATGACGGGCTTCCTGTAGTGACGAATGCACATCCGAAACCATTCAGACCCATAACCAGCCCCCGGTTCGACATGGACGGCCATCAGGTATGGCATGAGGATGGAAGGATACATAGTGACCTTGACACTAGCTTATGAGAAGTCAGAAAACAGTTCGCGACCAAGATTTGTCTGTCACTGGAAACACGTAAGGCTATTGATCGCTGAGCAACAAGTCTCTCCCTCATAATGGAGTTATGCGCAGTTTTGGCTGGTAGAAAACAGTCAAAAACCAGTTTCTCAGCGACAAAATGGCTCGGCTACTAGTTTCCCGATGATAGACTTCAAGTCTATAGAATGCGGCAGAACTCAAGCACTTCGTTAATGTAATCTGCCATAAGCTTATGCATGACCCTGGAGGGATGACTTAGTTTGAAGACCGTCGATATAAGCTTGGACGGAGAGCAGAACTCAAGGTCGTACTCACCCATAAAACCAATAGAAATAATGATCGGGGTCCGGACACGAGGTTGCAGTCGTGATCCCTGTAACGGCCCGTACTTTTTCACTACTAGTTGTAGCGTAGTCTTAGCGTACTTCTCCTTATTTATCCACTCTCTGGTTAGGGTTACTTAGACGCGCTCATAGACGCTTTACTTAGTCAGCTGATTCGTCAGCGTAGCCGCATTGACTCAGCGTGGAGCGCTGCAGCCAATGGTGTTTATCTCTCGCTTGTTTGGTTTGTTCTACGACGTTCCACGGTACAAACACTCTAGTTAGTATAAATACCGTCTCTCTTGTCGTAGACACTCCAATCGAGTTCATTTGTGCATCGTCACTTTAACTCAGTTCCCTCATCCTCTACTCTTCTCAGTTCTTGGAGTAACCGAGTATAGTCTTCGGATTATAAGTGTTACACTTGAACTCGATTCTACCAATACTCCCTTACTCCGCTTGTGCCCAGGCATATAGGGCAACGTATACCCAGACTCCAGGGTTAAGGAGCTTTACTTTCTTCATTTCACTTCCGTTACGGGGCGACGCCTTTAGTCCCGTCCACCTACCGGCTGGTGGTTGTGTTGAAGAAGACACGTAGTTAGTAGTCCCACTATCCGTCAAGGGTAGTGTGAAGGCGTAACCCACATTAGGGGGTGGAAACGCATAGTCTAAAGTAGTTCCCCTACGTCACGGGAGGTAGAAAGCGTACTACCGTATCCCTACTAGTCTTACGATAGCTGAGACAGAGTACCGCCACTGAGGGCAGGGAAAATCTCTCGTCAACATTCCTCGCGTTAAGAAGTCGGAGTCTTTGGCTCCCCGCATTAGGTTTTCTCCTTACCTTAAAAAGGAAGAATCGCCCGCTCCCCCGCTCCTGTTCGCTCGGGAAGTTACTCCCCTTGAGCAACAAATCTTCGGTACTCCCGAACCTTTTCTCCCTCGCCTCTCCCCGCTCCCTCTTCGCTCTCCCTCTCCCGACCCCAACTTACTGGGCTTCGTTCTGCACGTCCCGTACAGTTTACGGAACAGACAAACTATCCGCCCTCCTCCTCGTACCCCGATAACTTTCACCGGTCATGGACCAGTTCAACCAAGACCAGCTGCAGTTCATGCAGCAAATGACCGCATTGATCTCGGCGCAGGTCGCCAACCAAGTCGCCCAACACGTCGCCAACGCAGTGGCGGGCGCGCAGCAGCAGCAAGGCGGAGGGGCCGCCGCTAACCCCAATCAGAACGTTGACCCCACGAAACGGGGCGTCGCAGACCCAGGCATGTTTGATGGGTCTATTAGTAAATTCGAAGAGTGGTGGGCCAAGATGAAGGCCTACATTGTTACGGCCCAGTCAACCAGTCCGCGGGCAAGGACCTTGATGGTCTGGACTCGGATGACCGGACCGATTGCCGGAGCTTACGCGCGGGCGCGTATTGATCAGTGTCTCCCAACGGGGACATGGCCATCTTACGACGACTTGGTGGCCGAAGTCGAGGCGCGCTTTAGGCCGCTTCATAACAAAGACTGGGCCAAGGATCAACTGGCCAAAATACGTCAAGGGTCGGCCAGAACAGAAGAGTTCTTGGCCAAGTTCAACGCTCTTAGGACCGCATCCGGGGTATCCGATGATTATGCTATCTTTATGCTGGAGAGGGCCATCCGCCCTGAAATTCTTCAGCAAGTCTTCGTTCAGGGACGCCGAAAGGCTACCTGGGCTGAATACGACGTCGAGGTCAGGTGCCTCGGAGCTGCCCTGGAGGCAGTTAGGTTAAAAACTGGTGGCTCGTCCTCTCGATGGGGACAAAACTTCTCACGACCCTCGCCCGGGGTAACGTCAGGGCAAGGCGCACCCATGGATATTGGGGCTGCGCAAGGCGGATCGGGAAGCCGTCCAAAGAAGGACTTCTCGAACTACCAGTGCTACGCTTGCGGCCAGAAGGGCCATATACGACCGCACTGCCCGCAGGCCGGGAACAAAGGCAAAGGGCGCCAGGTGCGCTCTGAAGGCGTTGACCCGCGGCTGGCCGCCATGGATGGTATGACGTTCGAGCAGATAGTTGCTCACGTCTCTAAATTAAAAGAATCGGAGCTGCAGTGAAGTCGGGTCCTGCAGGCTCGGACAATGTTAGTACTGGACTTGTTTCTTTTCGTCCATATAGTTTCTCTTCTCGTTGCTCGGTTTTGTCTTCTAAAAATAGCTTAAAAGAAAACACAAAAATAGAAAATACAAAAACACAAAAAAAGGTTTCATTCTCGGACATAGTTACTGTAAATAGATTTTCTCCTCTCTCTGTAGATAGTATGGACGATGATTTGGACTTTGTACCTACACCGTCTGTTGGAGGGTCCCGAAAGGGCTCGGGACCGGACGTTAAACTGGCACCGCTTAATTCTCCAAGCAATAAAACCTCAAAAAATAGCGTTTCGAAAGGATCCGAGTCGGTTAGCGATGCTCAGGCGACAGTACCGCCGAAATCCCGAGTTCGCACGCTCAACTTAAAGGATCACGTATCGGTTCCTATTATTATTCGCACTAGGAAGGGTGACGCACACGCCGTGCAGGCCTTGTTGGATTCCGGTGCTACAGGTGTTTTCGTGGACGCTAAATTCGTTGATCGAAAAAAGCTTCCGAAGTTGTCTCTACCACGAGCTGTGGACGTATTTAATGTCGACGGTACTCTTAACTCCGCTGGAAGGATTACGCATCAAGTACCGCTTAGAGTTCAGTTCGGAGATCACTTCGAAGAATTAGTAGCCGATGTCACGGATCTGGGATCTCACGACATGATTTTGGGTCACACGTGGCTTGCCACCCACAACCCAGACGTCAATTGGAAAACCGGTGAAATCTCTATGAAGAGGTGTCCTCGTAGTTGCAGGCAACTCGCGCCGAAGCCGGCCTTCGTTAGACGTATCGAAAAGGAGGAGGTCCAGGCCCTCGAAGACTGGCATAATATATTTAGAGCCGACAAGCCGGAGGCTCCTAAAAAGGACAAAACCCCTGAGGAACTGGTTCCGAAGGAATATCACGAATATTTAAGCGTCTTCTCTGTTCAGGAATCCGAACGCATGCCGCTTAGGAAACCTTGGGACCACGCGATAGAACTAAAGGAGTCGTTTGTGCCGAAAAAGGGAAGGTTGATCCCTCTCAGCCCTGATGAGCAAACCGAAGTTAGCAACTTCGTTGATGGACAACTCAAGAAGGGTTATATTCGGCCTAGCAAGTCGCCGCAAACTTCTCCCGTGTTCTTCGTCCCTAAAAAGGATGGAAAGAAGCGTATGGTACAGGACTACCGCTATTTAAACGAGCATACAGTCAAGAACTCGTATCCGCTCCCGCTCATCTCGCAGCTTGTTGACAAGCTGAAGGGATGTAAATTATTTACGAAAATGGACCTTAGGTGGGGATACAATAACATCCGGATCAAGGAAGGTGACGAGTGGAAAGCCGCTTTCGTCTGTCACCGTGGAGCCTTCGAGCCGCTGGTTATGTTCTTTGGTTTATGTAACTCCCCCGCCACGTTCCAGAATATGATGAACGACATCTTCGGTGATATGGAGGACGTTCTAGTCGTATATATAGACGACCTTATGATATTTACGAAAACGGACAATGAAAAGGAGCATGACAGGATCGTGCTAGAGGTGCTTAGAAGGTTGAAGGAGAACGACTTGTTCGTTAAACCGGAGAAATGTTTGTTTAAGCAAAAAGAGGTCGACTTTCTGGGTATGATAGTTGGCACGAATGGAGTTAAGATGGACCCCGCTAAAGTCGCTGCTGTGCGCGATTGGCCGGTCCCCACTTCTGTTCGTGGAGTTCGAGGCTTCCTTGGCCTTGCGAACTTCTACCGACGTTTCATAAAGGATTTCGCGCAGGTCGCGCGCCCCCTTAATGACCTAACTAAAAAGGACACTCCGTTTCTCTGGTCCGACAAGTGCCAGGTAGCATTTGATACGTTAAAGGAAGCCTTCACGACCGCGCCTATACTTATGTTCCCCGATCAGGATCGGAAATTCCGTTTAGAAACCGATGCCTCGGATTATGCAACCGGAGCTGTGCTCTCGGTAGAATGCGATGACGGTCTCTGGAGACCAGTTGCCTATTCAAGTCACTCGCTTAGTGGAGCAGAGCTTAATTATACGGTTCACGACAAAGAGATGCTAGCCATCATCCACGCTCTAGAGCAATGGCGTCATTACCTCGAGGCTACTCCGTACCAGTTTGAGATTTGGACGGATCACCACAACCTTAAATGGTTTATGACGTCGCAGAAGCTTCAACCACGCCAGGCGCGTTGGGCGCAGTATTTCAGTCGTTTTAACTGTGTTATCGTCCATAAACCAGGAGTTTCGATGGGACGACCAGACGCTCTCTCTCGCCGCGAAGACTTAGTAGAAAATCGCGAAAATGCTAAATCGGAGGAATCGCTATTTATCAAACCTGAACAAGTGCGCGCTGTGCGCTTAGAAAATCCTTTCATAGAAGAACTACGCAGTGTAACGGCCGAGGTTGACGCTGGAACGCTCGACCGACGCGACGGTTTACTGTATGACGGAGATAAAGTTTTCGTGCCTGAGGCACTTAGACAGAAGGTCTTAGCTGCTCTTCACGATTCACCCCTAGCGGGTCATCGAGGCGTAAAAGGAACTCAGGAGTTGATCACACGCTGGTTCACGTGGTCCACCTTGAAGCCCGATGTCGAGGAGTACGTAAAGCACTGTCAGACATGTCAAGCTAGCAAGCCTAGTAACAAGCCGCCGGCAGGCCAACTCAAATCTTTACCCGTCCCTGATGGGCCTTGGAAGGATCTTACGACCGACTTTATGGACATAGGAGTCAGGAGCTCCTCTGGAAGGTCTTACGTCTTGGTTGTCGTCGATCGCTTCTCTAAGGAAGCAGAGTTCATCCCCTGCACTGAAAAGGAAACTGCCGCTAGTACGGCTCGGCTTTATTTAACTCACGTCTGGAAGCACCACGGCCTTCCTCAATCTCTCGTCTCGGATCGCGGACCGCAGTTCGCGTCACAGTTCTCGAAGGAGTTATTTAAAATGTTGGGTGTCGAGCAGAAGCTCTCAACGGCGTTTCATCCACAAACGGATGGTCAAACAGAGCGGTTGAACCGCGAAATTCAGCAGTACTTACGGATGTATGCAAACCATCAGCAGGAACGATGGGAGGATTGGCTTCCCCTAGCTCAGTTCGCGTACAACAACTCCAAGTCTTCTTCTACTGGCAAGTGCCCCTTTGAAGTTACCCGTTCATACACACCACGGATGGGCGTCGAGCCGACGACTTCTAAGGTAGAAGCAGCGGAGGAGACCGCTAAAGACTGGTTCCAGGTGTTCCAGGAAGTGCGCGAAAGTTTGGGAAAAGCTAGGACTCGTCAGAAAACTCAGGCAGATAAACGACGATCCCCTTCCCCTGCTTACTCCGTAGGCTCGCAGGTTTGGCTGGCTACCGACCATTTATCGCTGAAGGATCGGCAGAGCCGAAAATTGACCGAAAAGTGGATAGGCCCGTACGAGGTCTCGGACGTTTTACCCAATGCCGTTAAGTTAAAGTTACCGCGCTCGATGCGCATACACCCGGTAGTGAACGTTTCACGGGTGAAACCTTATCTCGGTGCTCTTGATGGGCAACCGGTCACTCGGCCCGGCCCACAACGGGTCACGGATGAAGGAGATGTCGAGTACGAAGTCGAAAAGGTTGTTGATTCCCGCTTGAAGCGTGGCAATCTTCAGTTCCTCGTTCATTGGAGGGGATACCCAGAAGAAGATCGCACTTGGGAGCCTAGATCTGCTCTTAAGAACGCCCAGGAGGCGATAGACGATTTCTACAAACTCCACCCCGGTGCCCCCCGGAAACTTCGCTTACTCTCGACCGAAGGTCTCTTTTTCTCCGCTGTACCCGACCCTTTGACTGCTGTGCAGCCTATCTGGTCTCGCCTGGAAGTCGAGCCATAGGAGGGGATAGTGTAACAGCCCGTACTTTTTCACTACTAGTTGTAGCGTAGTCTTAGCGTACTTCTCCTTATTTATCCACTCTCTGGTTAGGGTTACTTAGACGCGCTCATAGACGCTTTACTTAGTCAGCTGATTCGTCAGCGTAGCCGCATTGACTCAGCGTGGAGCGCTGCAGCCAATGGCGTTTATCTCTCGCTTGTTTGGTTTGTTCTACGACGTTCCACGGTACAAACACTCTAGTTAGTATAAATACCGTCTCTCTTGTCGTAGACACTCCAATCGAGTTCATTTGTGCATCGTCACTTTAACTCAGTTCCCTCATCCTCTACTCTTCTCAGTTCTTGGAGTAACTGAGTATAGTCTTCGGATTATAAGTGTTACAATCCCCAGATTGCACGCATCCATACTGACGTACCCAAAAGCCTTATAACCCGGGTTGCTACCAAGCACACCATCCCAAATTGTCGCAAAGTTGGCAAAGGCCACGTTGAGATGCGGAGATGATTGGGTATGAAGTTCGACGAGCCTGTTAAAGACAGACTGAACCCATGCTTCGCCCCGTGCATCATGTTCTCCATGACCGTAGACATCTGTTACGAGAAAATCCCGTGCATTTGTTGGTGGTTTGGATAGCAAGGTTATTTGGCCGAGGAGGTCTTCGGCTGCTTGGGGGAGGTGATTCCCATCGACTGTACCATGCCCCGTCAATCAACTGTCTACATGACAAGGGAAGGTTTGTACCAAAGGAATCTTCCCAGTCGCTGTCGGGGCAATCAGCTATAGCCTAGAGCAAATGCACGAGGAAGGCTGACTTGATGCCAAAAAAGATGGTATAAAGCATGGTTTCAGGATCAAGGTCGTGTGACTGGTTGAGAAAAGTCGTCGCTACATTCAGAAGGACAAAAAAAGGTAGGCTGGGAAGCTGATGCCAAAAGGGGTTCACGTACTTTGCATGATGAAGTCCCTTGGGTAAGGATTATCCGGCCACAAGATGATGTTGGTTACAGCACTCGACCACTTGAGTAGGATCAACCCGTCGAGAAGTATACGTTCTCCGCATTATACACTCACTGCATAGTCCAAGAGCATAGCTCCGACTTCCTCGGCGAGATGTTCTACCCAAACCTTGCCATTCGTCGAGCGGCCGCCGGCAAAAGGATCCGGTGGGATAACCACTGGTGGTGCTAGATGTCCACCATCGTGCCTACCGCCATCAGTGTAGGAGTCCTATCGTAACAAACAGACGTTCTTCTCACTGAAAATGATGATCTCGAGAAGACGTTATTAGCTTACCCCGAAAGACACGATTGTCTTGTACCTCCACATGTCAAGGCCTGCGTTCACGTCAGAGAAAGTTCCGGTAAGCGATCTGCAGCGAGGGTGGACAGCAAGATGTACTGCGGTGTCATTGGTACCTTGGAGAAAATTGAAACTGTCAGCATGGTCTCGCGATAGGAGTAGTAGTGGTCAACCTAGTGGACGGACCTCCTGTCGCCGCTAGGTAGATTCGTGCGACAATTGGATCACTCACCTGGGTAGAATTGGGGTCGGAGGATATGGCAGAAAACTTCGAAAAGTGTGCTCTGGAAACCATAGAACGTCAGAGCTGGGTACAACAAGGTGACGGGTATGATCATTGGTGGATTCAACGGTAATGAACTACACTGCGAGGTCTCTGGGTGGAAACAGTGGGGCGATGAGAATGGGTCTTATATCGTGTCTCGTGAACGGGCCAATGGGCAAATAAGGGGTTCTCAAGGAAATGAAGGGCTGCAGATCCGCCTGATACTGGTTTCCACTCTTCGGCAAGTTGGGCAGTTTCGGGAAGACTGAGATCTACATCTTCAGAAATTCGCTGTGCTAATGAATGGAGATTCGATTGAAAAAGTTACTTACTTGTTGCCCGAGAGAGATGCAAAGTTCCAGCGTGCTTCCACCGGACGAGTTGATCGGATCTTGTGGCCCGGCCCACATGCCACGCGGCCACTACTTGCTATGACTGTGATTCTGACGGGGACTGTGATGTCCGGTGTTCTCTGTTGAATCGACCTATATGTGGCTAGAATAGTGTTTTCCCAGCCCGGCTCGGCCTGAAAGCCGGGGCTTAGGCGGGGGCTCAGGGCCTGAAAAAATGTTGGGCCGAGCCCTGAGCCGCCACAAGCCCTATATAAGGGCTCGGCTCGGCCCAAAGCCCCGGCCTGATGGCCTGAGCCGGGGCTTCCCAGTAAAAAAAGACAAGTATGAATATAAATGTTTACAGACAACATAGTACATGCAGGACAACAATTGTACTCAAACGAAGGTCAGAGGCATACCTGTTTCGGTACGAAAAGTGAAATATCTTGGGAAGGACACCAGAACATATCACGTTTCTGGTATCATCTGGTAGGTGTCAGCGAGTGGAGTGGCGTCCCCAAAAAGCGAGAGATTTGCCTGGGAATTGAGGGAGAGACGTACCAGATACAAGTACAGGAAGGAGGAGTGGGAGGACAGTTTGTCGACGAACAATGGCTCAGTGCACTGCTATAACATGCAGGTAAACAGTTAAGGAAAGTGTAAATAACACAGAGAAAGAAGTGTTGGGGGAATAGGCGCACTCAATCCCTAAATATTCGCAAAATGGTCCAATAGTGCCTCCGTACACCAAATGGGCTATAGCTCCAGAACAATGGCAGCGGTGGTGACGCGAATGGAGCCGTTCGAAAGGGCTCATTCAGTAGAATCCACACGTAAATTTGCGAGAGGGCCAGATGGGCGACTGTCGAGATATCGTGCATGCAATGTCGGGGTGGAGGGGGGACAGGTAAGCAAGTGGGCAAACAAAGCCCACCAGAGTGGCCTCTAGATGTGGAAAGATAGAAAATAACTAGGACAGGACTAGGGGAGACTCCTGTAGATTGTGGGGAAGTCAGTTTGATGTCACTGGTACCTACTCTCGAAGTGCAGACCTCATTCACCACTCAGAAGAGACCTAACTGGTAGATGACATGCGGATTCGATGAACCCCTCAGCATGTGTGTCGCAAAATTTATTGCACCCATTATTATGGTGCCACATTGTAAGCAATTTGTAATGGCGCCCTTGCCATTATAATGATCAATTTTGGTCAGATTGTATCAATTATGGCATAATTTATGTACAAATCCTGTTCAAACTTCAGAATATTGACCACGAAATATCCTTTTTTGGATTCATTAACATATTTTCGGGTGCCATTAGAATGCATTAAAGTGCGGGTGTGAATTGGTGTCCTTAATAGGCATTAAAAGCCATTACCACGGGTGCAAGTTTTTTGGGACATGACAAGCCTGTGACACGGTGCAGATAAGGGTTTGCCGATGGCAGCTGCTATTCACCAAGTGCTTATAGTACTTGAATGATCTATGAGATGTGCTTGCGCATAGACTCCTTTTGTGCTTCATCAAACTCCCTCATAATGCTCTCAGGAAGAACCTGATTCCCCTCGATATTTCTTTACTGCTCATGCCACCTGCATTTCATTCAGACCTAGTCAATAAGCACTTATAAAGCAAGTAGATTTGTTTCCAAAGCCATAGATATGAAATTAGACTCTCCATTTTGTGAGAGTCAAGACTTTCAGACTCTTGAGCGAGTGAAGCCCTTTCCCTAGTGCACTAATAGCATCGCTAGTGTTTCAAAGTCCAGTCCTAGGACCATTAAAAGACCAGTAACCCAACTGAACCAGGACCAAACACAACCAAAATATTGTTATGGTTGCAACCAGTCTTTGTCAGTCTCAGTCTCAGTTGCAGAGATTTTGCAGTAATCAAGGACTGGCAAAAGACCAGTTACAACTGGTCTTTTGCCAGACTGATGGCATATTGGGTGAACAAGGTACTACACAATGCTAGTACTATGTATATGTGGAATCAGACCTCAATAACCTCAACAGACCCCCCTATGAAGTTCTGCCAGCTCCTCATCCACGGCCAACAGTTCCTTATACTCATCCATCAAAATCTCGTCTACTTGTGCTGAGTTGAGGGAAGCATGGTCAACAATGCTATGATGTCACAAATGCTTCAAGACTTGTACTTCTTCGAACTTCTCCACACCCAAGTGACAGTTTCACCTGGTCTTGCTGTGGTTGTGACCAGTTGCTCAAAAATCAGTCACAACCAGTTGCAACCATTGTGGCAACTGATATGAACCAGTTTTCAATAGTCCAGTTTGGTCTAACTGAATTTACCAAAGTCCAGCAACTGGTTCTGGTCCAGTCTTTTCCAAAAAAGGAAAAAGACCAAACTGAACTGGACTTTTAAACACTAAGCATCGCTGAGTCCACCCAGCAGCTGGCACTGAAGCACTGACACCCGATCCATTGCCTAGCGGTGGCTGTGCTGGCGGAGACCAACACAGCAAGCATTTCACAATTTTTCTTCAGAAAACATACTAAAAAAATGGAGGGAAGAGATACTCTTTTATTCTTGGTGCTTGAAAAGAAAAAATGCAAAAATAATACTTCATGTTCTTCCAGAGAACATGAATTGATGCTAATACCAATTAGAGTAGAAGCTAATGGGCATTACCATCAACCCATGTTTTTTGGACAAAAATAAAATATCATTTTTGCATTTTTCCCTCCCAAACATGCCAAATAAAAGAGTATCTCTTCCCTCCATTTTTTCAGCATGATTTCTGAAGAAACATTGTGAAATGCTTGCAGTGCAATCTAATATTCAGGTTTTCACCCATGTTCAGAAGAAAAATAAGTTAATAATTCATAGACTCCCAGAAACCAAAAACCAAGAAAACAGTAATCTACCTTTGCGTATCCTACATCGATCTATGTAACACTTTTTCGAGATCTGGTCATCTCGAATTGTTAACCCATTTACAGTGTATTGTCACTCAAAGTAACGCTTTTTGCACGTGACATTCGTCGAATCTGCATGTCGCCTACCTTATAAAGTATGACAGTAATCAATTTTTTGTAAGTTTGTATGACTAGTAGACTAGCATTACCTGCTCAAAACATCATCCTGAGGGTAGTATGGGTCATAGCGGGGGCACGCACAACGCCGCAGACACAAAACGACGAGGGAGTAGGCAGCATCACTACCTATGAATGGGAATGTAGTACCAAATATGGAAACTACTGTACTGCCACCAAAGCCCCGGCTTGAAGGCTTGGCTCGGCTTTTGAGGGCTCGGCTCGGGCTTTGCCAAACCCGAGGCCGGGCCCAAAGCCCCCACAGGCCGTCCTAAGGGCTCGGCCTGGGCCCAGCCTACGAAGGCTCGGCTCGGCTCGGCTCGGCTCGGGGCTCGAGGCCGGGCTGAGCAAATCACTAGGCTAGAAACCGCCTGGTCTGTTTCGAGGATTGTAGGCCTTACTTGATGGGGGCGAGACTAAGGAAGACCAGATAAACAATTCTGCCATTGGAAAGAGTAGACTGTATGGCCAGGTCACATGATACGGATAATATAGTGAATGGAAGTTAGCACTGATGCTAAAATACAACTAGTTATGGGTCTACTAGGTTATCTAACAAACGATTATAGTCATTCCCGCCACATAGGCTATCGCTCAGCAGCTTAGATCACTTCTCTCTTCCCCCCGCGCCTTACTTCCAATCCCGGGGAGACTTCCAAGACCACTCTCTGCCATATTCCGAATCCCCATCGTTGTCATATTCAATATCAGATTTGAGCACAGAGTATATCGTCGCCGCAGACATGGTCAACTTTATGGCCGGCTTCTGGTGATGACGAACGCACATCCAAAACCATTCAGATCCATAACCAGCCCCCGATTCAACACCGACGGCTGTCAGGTATGGCGTGAGGATGGAAAGATACCTGGCAACATCGACGCTTTCTGAAACGGGGGATGAATAGGTGCCCATATACCTCACTGAGGTATTCCACACGATGGTGCCCCGGAAAAGTGGAATGAAATGTTCAGGAACACCCCTTGCATCGAACACCAAGGTAAAGTGCTTGAGTTTTGGGCAATGATATAGAAGGGTGGTAACTCCTAGTAATGTGAGGTGCACTGGAGGGCTCGTTATGCCATCATGAAATAGGTGGAATACCTCCAAATGAGGCCAAGCCTTGACCATACCTTCGAACTCGTTGCCTGCGAGTGTCAGGCTGCGAGATGTCTGCAATGCAATGACCCTGAGCTGATGGAAAGCTTGGTATGGTTCCAACATGGGCTGCGGCCAACCGGTGGGAGCTTCGCGGTGATCATAGGGGCTGAAGACAATCCAGAGAAAATCTAGGTTCTGACACTGCGATGAAATCAGATATGACATGTCAACTAGTGTTTGCAAGGAATTGCGGTCATTGGTGGACACTGCACAGTCGATATATATCCCAGTGACTTCTTTGAAGGAGGTCCAGCGGAGCAGCTCCATGCACGGTGCGAGGGATCCAGTCGAAATATCCAGAGTACGGAGTTGTGTGAAAATGTCGCCGGAGGGGCGTGTAGGCCTAGGGCCAAGCATACGAGGAAGATGCACCCACAACTTTCGCAATCCCTTCGCCTCAGCGAGACTGCTCAGCAAATCCCAGGAGGCCATGTAAGACCTAACAGTCTCCAGATGGCGAAGTTGGGACACCGCCCCAGAGAACCAATACACAACTTCATCCAGAATCCCTTCGCAGTGGTGCTTTTTCCTTCCCAGGCTCAACGTGTGGATATTGGGGCAAAGCAACGGTATGGAAGAGATGTCGAGATGGGGGTAGAATGAGGTGGGCATTTCAAATCGAAGGGCAGACAAGTGCGACCCCAGGAGGAGCTGGAAGAAATGAATGATGGCCTGGGAAGTTCCTGTGAGTATATCTCCAGTACCACTTATCTCAAGAGAGCGGTCCACATCGAATGATAATGCGCGAAGGTTTGGGAAGAGAAAGCTCGAATCCGGAGGGGAGGCAAGAAAGCAAAACCATTGGGGAGTGGCATCATTCACAGCATCATGCGATGGTACATTACTTTCGAGGGTTATATGTAGTCTGTGAACACGACTTGAGAATCTCCGGATGATGTTCCAGCCATCGCCACTGAGTGGATGTAATAACGCGAAGTACTGTTGGTCATAGCATCGGTGAGGTCACTGCCCATACAAAACACCGTAGACTCTTACAGATCCTGTTCCCTTCTCGACGAGCATTGTGGAGGAGAGATACTGAAAGATAGGTTCCATGGCAGTCAGAGTCTCCCAGATCTGATCCGTAGCTGGTTTGCGGAAGGCGCGACATGTCCTGGCCAACACACACAGCGTCGAGCAGCTTTCGATGCACCGAAATATTTCTCGCAAGATCTCGTCCAAGTAGAGGCACAAATGCATGATGACGACGATGATGGTGGCGAACAACAGCTAGAGATTGACCATCCAATCCTGGGACTCTAACACCCCCCTATCCAGCTTCCGATGTCTTGAGTGGGGAAGAGCACAGATCTGTTGGGGATGATTCGGAAAGCAGTCTCTGAAGACTACTCTCGCTCAGTGAGCGCAGGTATGGAAAGAGGCAGTCTCACCCTCATAAAGACCCGTTCCCCCCCTCCCCCGCCACAGGCTAAGGCACTACTTTTTGGAAGCAATAGACCCCACTATGAAAAGTCAGGACGTGTAAAATAAGTGTCTAAGACGCTCTTAGTAAGCGTCATGACACCTACAAATCAGCGTCCATCATTGAATTTCAGCGTCTTAACATGACGCTGAAGTGGACATGTGGCCTACTAAAAATCAGCATCCAGGACATTGTATAAAACCATTGAGGGCATCAAAGAAGAGTGTCGCAATCACCAAATAAAAATGAATTATATACTGCTTTTCATTGCTACAGCATCAATTCTGACGGTTCACGATCGACTTCATTCTGTCCAGATCGAATACAGTTGGGTACTATCCTATCCTATACATGACACAGGGGGACACGTGTGCACTCCTGGGACAGGCGGCACACTGTAGTGGGGTCCGGTACACGAAATACGTAACAGTACGACCGGGGAACGTGGGGTGTCAAACACGAGAACCCCGTGTGGCTCAAAATATTGCATGTGTGGGGAGGCTACCGGCAGAATCACATAGTGGTGCAGCAGGAAATATGAGGCACCAAAAGCAACGATATTGCGTACCTCTTGCATGGGTGTCCAGCAGCAGGGTAGGGAATGCGAGGCGTCGAGGGCAGGAACAATGCATAGCTAGCAATATGTCAAATAAAGCAGAGGTGAGGATAATTACAAACGTACCGGCCTTCTTGAGAAGGAATTTTGCACACAATGAGTGGGGCAGGCAGGACCTGGAGTATCTCTTGCAGTGGGGGAAAGAGAGTCAGTAAACCGGCCAGTGGAAATATTCGGGTTTCCCACAACTCGTGAAAGCGTCACATGAGTGGTTTGGTGCAACACCTCACGAAGATCATGACCATCTATTGAGCGTCACCCTACAGAGTAGCGTCGTAACAAGGGTCACCGCATACACTCACCTTTATGTTCTCTAGCCAGTGCATATAGGGACTCAAATCCCACATATCACGGAGTTGGTCAGTCCTTCCTAATAGAAACACGACAAGACCTTGAGACATATGTGAGAACTCTGAGAGAATCACCTATCTTGCGAGAAAGACAAGGACTTGTTCAACCTTACCAGATACCAACTTCTTTCTGTTAGTGTGGGGCTCTGCAGCATGTGGAATATACTGGATACAGCCTAGACGGGTGCTTGAGAACCGGAGTGCAATAGGTCCATACTTGCTGCAAGTGGCATGTCGAGGATGTTGGAAAGGCTGTAGGCAGCCTCAGTAGTGACTCAACTACTATGTATTGAATGTACCTGTAGGCAGCTACAGGATATCAGTAAGTATGGAAATACTAAGTAAATAGTAGGCTTACCCTCAGTAGTGACTCAACTACTGAGTGTAACGCTTATAATCACAAGGACTATACTCGGTTACTCCTGACTGATATAGAGTAGAGGACTCAGGGAAAGAGTTAATGCGCGAGAGCACAAATGAACTCGATTGGCGTGTCTACGACAAGAGAGACGGTATTTATACTAACTAGAGTGTTTGTACCGTGGAACCTCGTAGAACAAGCCAAACAAAGAGAGATAAACGCTATTGGCTGCAGCGCTCCACGCTGAGTCAATGCGGCTACGCTGACGAAGCAGCTGACTAAGTAAAGCGGCTATGGGCGCGTCTAAGTAACCTTAACCAGAGAGTGGATAAATAAGGAAAAGTACGCTAAGACTACGCTACAACTAGTAGTGAAAAAGTACGGGCCGTTACACTATCCCCTCCTATGGCTCGACTTCCAGGCGAGACCAGATAGGCTGCACAGCAGTCAAAGGGTCGGGTACAGCGGAGAAAAAGAGACCCTCAGTCGAGAGTAAACGAAGTTTCCGGGGGGCACCGGGATGGAGTTTGTAGAAATCGTCTATCGCCTCCTGGGCGTTTCTAAGAGCAGACCTAGGCTCCCAAGTGCGATCTTCTTCCGGGTATCCCCTCCAATGGACGAGGAACTGAAGATTACCACGCTTTAAGCGGGAATCAACAACTTTTTCGACTTCGTACTCGACATCTCCTTCATCTGTAACCCGTTGTGGGCCGGGCCGAGTAACCGGTTGCCCATCAAGAGCACCGAGATAAGGTTTCACCTGTGAAACGTTCACTACCGGGTGTATGTGCATCGAGCGTGGCAACTTTAATTTAACAGCGTTGGGTAAAACGTCCGAGACCTCATACGGGCCGATCCATTTTTCGGTCAACTTTCGGCTCTGCCGGTCTTTCAGCGATAAATGGTCGGTAGCCAGCCAAACCTGCGAGCCTACGGAGTAAGCAGGGGAAGGGGATCGTCGCTTATCTGCCTGAGTTTTTTGACAAGTCCTAGCTTTTCCCAAACTTTCGCGTACTTCCTGGAACACCTGGAACCAGTCTTTAGCGGTCTCCTCCGCTGCTTCTACCTTAGAAGTCGTCAGTTCGACGCCCATCCGTGGTGTGTATGAACGGGTAACTTGAAAGGGGCACTTGCCAGTAGAAGAAGACTTGGAGTTGTTATACGCGAATTGAGCTAGGGGAAGCCAATCCTCCCATCGTTCCTGCTGATGGTTTGCATACATCCGTAAGTATTGCTGAATCTCGCGGTTCAACCGCTCCGTTTGACCATCCGTCTGTGGATGAAATGCCGTCGAGAGCTTCTGCTCGACACCCAACATTTTAAATAACTCCTTCGAGAACTGAGACGCGAACTGCGGTCCGCGATCCGAGACGAGAGACTGCGGAAGGCCGTGATGCTTCCAGACGTGAGTTAAATAAAGCCGTGCCGTACTAGCAGCAGTTTCCTTTTCAGTGCAGGGGATGAACTCTGCTTCCTTAGAGAACCAATCAACGACGACTAAGACGTAAGACTTTCCAGAGGAGCTCCTGACTCCTATATCCATAAAGTCGGTTGTAAGATCCTTCCAAGGCCCATCGGGGACGGGTAAAGATTTGAGTTCGCCTGCCGGCAGCTTGTTACTAGACTTGCTAGCTTGACACGTCTGACAGTGCTTTACGTACTCTTCGACATCGGGTTTCAAGGTAGACCACGTGAACCAGCGTGTGATCAACTCCTGAGTTCCTTTTACGCCTCGATGACCCGCTAGGGGCGAATCGTGAAGAGCAGCGAGTACCTTCTGTCTAAGTGCCTCAGGCACGAAAACTTTGTCTCCGTCATACAGTAAACCGTCGCGTCGGTCGAGCGTTCCAGCATCAACCTCGGCCGTTACACTGCGCAGTTCTTCTATGAAGGGGTTTTCTAAGCGCACAGCGCGCACTTGCTCTGGCTTAATAAATAACGACTCCTCAGATTTAGCGTTCTCGCGATTTTCTACTAAGTCCTCGCGACGAGAGAGGGCGTCCGGTCGTCCCATTGAAACTCCTGGTTTGTGGACGATAACACAGTTAAAACGACTAAAATACTGTGCCCAACGCGCCTGGCGTGGTTGAAGCTTTTGCGACGTCATAAACCATTTAAGATTGTGGTGATCCGTCCAAATTTCAAACTGGTACGGAGTAGCCTCAAGGTAGTGACACCATTGCTCTAGAGCGCGGATGATGGCTAGCATCTCTTTGTCGTGAACCGTATAATTAAGCTCTGCTCCGCTAAGCGAGTGACTCGAATAGGCAACTGGTCTCCAGAGACCGTCATCGCATTCTACCGAGAGTACAGCTCTGGTTGCATAATCCGAGGCATCGGTTTCTAAATGGAACTTCCGATCCTGATCGGGGAACATAAGAATAGGCGCGGTCGTGAAGGCTTCCTTTAACGTATCAAACGCTACTTGGCACTTGTCGGACCAGAGAAACGGAGTGTCTTTTTTGGTGAGATCATTAAGGGGGCGCGCGACCTGCGCGAAGTCCTTTATGAACCGTCGGTAGAAGTTCGCAAGGCCAAGGAAGCCTCGAACTCCACGAACAGAAGTGGGAACCGGCCCATCGCGCACAGCGGCGACTTTAGCGGGATCCATCTTAACTCCATTCGTGCCAACTATCATACCCAGAAAGTCGACCTCTTTTTGCTTAAATAAACATTTCTCCGGTTTAACGAACAAGTCGTTCTCCTTCAACCTTCTAAGCACCTCTAGCACGATCCTGTCGTGCTCCTTTTCATCGTCCGTTTTTGTAAATATCATGAGATCATCAATATATACTACTAGAACGTCCTCCATATCACCGAAGATGTCGTTCATCATATTTTGAAACATGGCGGGGGAATTACAGAGTCCAAAGAACATTACCAGCGGCTCGAAGGCACCACGGTGACAGACGAAAGCAGCTTTCCACTCGTCACCTTCCTTGATCCGGATGTTGTTGTATCCCCACCTAAGGTCCATCTTTGTAAATAATTTACACCCTTTCAACTTGTCAACAAGCTGTGAGATGAGCGGGAGCGGGTACGAGTTCTTGACTGTATGCTCGTTTAAATAGCGGTAATCCTGTACCATACGCTTCTTTCCATCCTTCTTAGGAACGAAGAACACAGGAGAAGTCTGCGGTGATTTACTGGGCCGAATATAACCCTTCTTGAGTTGTCCATCAACGAAGTTGCTAACTTCGGTTTGCTCATCAGGGCTGAGAGGGATCAACCTTCCCTTTTTCGGCACAAATGACTCCTTTAGTTCTATCGCGTGGTCCCAAGGTTTCCTAAGCAGCATGCGTTCAGATTCCTGGACAGAGAAGACGCTTAAATAATCGTGATATTCCTTCGGAACCAGTTCCTCAGGGGTTTTATCCTTTTTAGGAGCCTCCTGCTTGTCGGCTCTGAATATATTATGCCAGTCTTCGAGGGCCTGGACCTCCTCCTTTTCGATTTGTCTAACGAAGGCCGGCTTCGGCACGAGTTGCCTGCAACTACGAGGACACCTCTTCATCGAGATTTCACCGGTTTTCCAGTTGACTTCCGGGTTGTGAGTGGCAAGCCACGTGTGACCCAAAATCATGTCGTGAGATCCCAGATCCGTGACATCGGCTACTAACTCTTCGAAGTGATTTCCGAACTGAACTCTAAGCGGAACTTGATGAGTAATCCTTCCAGCGGAGTTAAGAGTTCCATCGACATTAAATACGTCCACAGCGCGTGGGAGAGACAACTTTGGAAGCTTCTTTCGATCGATGAATTTAGCGTCCACGAAAACACCCGTGGCACCGGAATCCAACAAGGCTTGCACAGCGTGTGCGTCACCCTTCCTAGTGCGAATAATAATAGGTACAGCAACGTGATCCTTTAAGTTGAGCGTGTGAACTCGGGATTTCGGCGGTACTGTCGCCTGAGCATCGCTAACCGACTCGGATCCTTCCGAAACGCTATTTTTGGGGGTTTTATTGCTTGGAGAATTAAGCGGTGCCAGTTTAACGTCCGGTCCCGAGCCCTTGCGGGACCCTCCAACAGACGGTGTAGGTACAAAGTCCGGATCGTCGTCCATGCTATCTACAGAGAGAGGAGAAAACCTATTTATAGTAACTATGTCCGAGAACGAAACCTTTTTTTGTGTTTTTGTGTTATCTACTTTTGTGTTTGTTTTTGCACTATTTTTAGAAGATGAAACCGAGACGCAACGAGAAGAAAAGCTATAAGGAGAAAAAGAAACAAGTCCAGTACTAACATTGTCCGAGCCTGCAGGACCCGACTTCACTGCAGCTCTGATTCTTTTAATTTAGAAACATGGGCGACAACCTGCTCGAAGGTCATCCCATCCATAGCGGCCAGCCGCGGGTCGACACCTTCAGAGCGTACCTGGCGCCCCTTTCCTTTGTTCCCGGCCTGCAGGCAGTGCGGACGGATATGGCCCTTCTGGCCGCACGCATAGCACTGGTAATTCGAGAAGTCCTTTTTAGGGCGGCTTCCCGATCCGCCTTGCGCAGCCCCGATGTCCATGGGTGCGCCTTGCCCCGACGTAACCCCGGGGGAGGGTCGTGAGAAACCTTGTTGTCCCCATCGAGAGGACGCGCCACCAGTCTTGAGTCTGACTGCCTCCAGGGCAGCACTGAGGCACCTCACCTCGACGTCGTACTCAGTCCAGGTAGCCTTTCGGCGTCCCTGAACGAAGACCTGCTGAAGAATTTCGGGGCGAATAGCCCTCTCCAGCATGAAGATAGCATAGTCGTCGGATACCCTGGACGCGGTCCTAAGTGCGTTGAATTTTGCCAAGAACTCTTCCATACGGGCCGAGCCTTGGCGAATTTTGGCGAGTTGATCCTTCGCCCAGTCCTTGTTATGTAGCGGCCTAAACCGCGCTTCCACTTCGGCCACCAAATCATCATAAGATGGCCACGTCCCTGTTGGGAGACATTGATCGATACGCGCCCGCGCGTAAGCTCCAGCAATTGGTCCGGTCATCCGGGTCCAGACCATCAAGGTCCTTGCCCGCGGACTGGTTGACTGGGCCGTTACGATAAAGGCCTTCATTTTGGCCCACCACTCTTCGAATTTGCTAATCGACCCATCAAACATTCCTGGGTCGGCGACGCCCCGTTTCGTGGGGTCAACGTTCTGATTGGGGTTAGCGGCGGCCCCTCCGCCCTGCTGCTGCTGTGCGCCGGCCACCGCGTTGGCGACATGCTGCGCCACCTGGTTGGTGACCTGCGCCATGATTAAGGTAGTCATTTGCTGCATGAACTGCAGCTGGTCCTGGGTGAACTGGTCCATCTCGGTGGAAGTCGGTCAGAACCACGGGAAGACGAGGAGGAGGGATTACTGTGCGTCTGTTCCGTAAATTGTACGGTACGTGCAGAACGAAGCCCAGTAAGTTGGGGTCGGGGGAGGGAGAGCGAAGAGGGAGTGGCGAAAGGCGAGGAAGAAGGGGTTCGGGGGTACCGAAGATTTGTTGCTCGAGGGGAGTGACTTCCCGCGCGAACAAGAGCGGGGGAGCGGGGGACTCTTCCTTTTTCAGGTAAGGAGAAAACCTAATACGGGGAGCCAAAGACTCCGACTTCTTGACGCGAGGAATTTTGAAACGAGATTTTCCCTGCCCTCGGTGGCGGTACTCTGTCTCAACTATAGTGCGATGTAACTAGGGATACTGGTAGTACGTTTCTACCTCCCGTGACGTAGGGGAACTACTGATACGCTATGTGCTTCCACCCCCTAATGTGGGTTGCACCTTCACACTGCCCTTGACGGACAGCGGGACTACTGACTACGGGTCTTCTTCGAACACAACCCCTTGCCGTAAAGGGGACGAGACTAAAGGCGTCGTCTCGTGAAGAAGAGGAACAAAGAAGATGAAGCTCCTTAACCCTGGAGTCCGGGTATCGTTGCCCTATATGCCTGGGCGCAAGCGGAGTAAGGGAGTATTGGGAATCGAGTTCAAGTGTAACGCTTATAATCACAAGGACTATACTCGGTTACTCCTGACTGATATAGAGTAGAGGACTCAGGGAAAGAGTTAATGCGCGAGAGCACAAATGAACTCGATTGGCGTGTCTACGACAAGAGAGACGGTATTTATACTAACTAGAGTGTTTGTACCGTGGAACCTCATAGAACAAGCCAAACAAAGAGAGATAAACACTATTGGCTGCAGCGCTCCACGCTGAGTCAATGCGGCTACGCTGACGAAGCAGCTGACTAAGTAAAGCGTCTATGGGCACGTCTAAGTAACCTTAACCAGAGAGTGGATAAATAAGGAAAAGTACGCTAAGACTACGCTACAACTAGTAGTGAAAAAGTACGGGCCGTTACACTGAGGGAGTAGTACCAAAAGTGTACTGTAAAGTGTGCTCTAAGCGCTTATGCAAGCAGGTAAAAATGCGTACCAAAATGGACATCACACAGGGGTGATTCAATCTCCAACACACCCCCTGAAGCTCCACTGTGTGATGAGTAGAAAAAAGCAGAAAATAAGAACTCAACGAATGTATACTCAATAATTCAATAAAATGATGTCGGAAATTTGGTAAATTTATTTAAACCCGTTGCAAGCGATTGTAATAGTTAAAATGAAATTGATATTTGTAATATAGCCGCAATGGTAAAGCTTTCATTAAAATAAAAATTATGACGTTATCGCTGTGTGATTGCAATGGAAACTGCAACCGGGATTGCAGTAAGGCTGCGGGGGTCACTCCACCAATTTTGATTTAGTCACCCCTTTGTTACAGCATCATTGTGATACTATCGTGACGTACACGAGTCTGTTTCCATCACGGGAAAGGCAGTGCCACCACGGCGTTGTAACTTTATTTAGATACTATTGCAATGCCATTGCGATGACATATGGGGGTGATGATAACAAAAATGTAACCCGTCTAATCCTATTCTAATCTTTACCCTCATTTAATTACATGTTTGATGTTATCTTATCTACTTCACTCTACTATTATCTCAATCCTTATCTTATCATTTTGACTTGATGCCCGTACTTATTTATAGTAATTTTTTTTCATTGACATGCGGTATTCGAACTCACGACCTATTTACTCTAATTAGGGCTATTACTTAACTAATACTTCACTAGCTAATGAGTAGTTAAAACTAGTAGCACAGTTACGACGGGCATAGTTTACCACTGGTCCATAGGACCACAATTACATTTGAAACTCGGTTATTCTTATGCAGCTACTTAGGGACTTGGGCCAAATTTGACTACTATTGCAACACGACTGTAGCCAAAGTAGCAATGACACGGCACATACAAAACGACAAAACTAAGAGCTACTAACGACGTTTACCCTTCGTAGTCTTCCTGCCCCTGGTAGACTTCGATACACTACTAGTCTTCCTACTGTTAGTCTTTTGGCTAGCGGGATCGACGACAGCAGCAACTTCATCGAATGACATGGGTGCTGCAGTAGCTTCCGAGCCAGATGAATCGCCTTCGTCAACGACAGCTGGGGCCGACTGAGTACCACCGGAAGACGACGCAGCTGCGGGACCAGTCTCATCAACGGAGTCGTCCGCATCATCCTCCGAGGCCAGCGCAGCAGCATCCATTGCAGCCATCGCCGCATCAATTTCTGCCGCCAAATCCTCCATTGGGCCGGTGGAACCAGATTTCGCAGATGTCGCGCCAGACTTGCCGAAAACGAAGCTGTTCACCTCACTGACTATTTTTTGAATGTGTGGGTCGGCCCACTTCGTAACGAGAACACACTTGTAGCCACGGAATACTTCGTAGTAGTTGATTTTTGAGAGTTGTCCAACGCCGTTACCGGGGAACTCGCTGTCTGGAGAAAGCATAAACATACACTAATAGGTATGATTAGCCCCGTATATCCAATACACTGCGTGGCAGTCTACTTACAATGGTCGCTGCCCAAGCGAAAGCTCCGGGCGTGACTGCAGAGACTTGCCACTTACGTCCATTCGTTTTCGGTCCGCCGCGCCGCACGAAGCCTTCCGCAAGAGACGCTTTGCCCCACAGTGCCGTCTTCAGAATCTGCAAAACATGTTTGCAACGGGTTATGAGAATAGTGTTACCTTACCAGTCCCAACGGCTCCCAGTTTGTAAACGGTTTTCGCATGTCAACCTTCATATTCTTGAAGAGAAATGGGAACCACATGGTAAATTTTTGACCGGGCGTGCCTACATCCTTGACACCGAGCATCTTGATAACCTCCGCAATTGTGAGTCGGGCGAAGTTTGGAATGAAGTAGGCTTTGGGGAGGCCGAAAATTACTTCTACATTATCTCGTAACTTGTATAGGATGTCAGACCGGCCACTCTGCATGGCTTGCGCAAACTACATGAACATTAATTGTGTAACGTGCAAAAAGGTTGGGCAAATTAGACTAACGCACCATGTCATGAAAAGAATTCAGATTCCTGATTCTGCGCAGGTGGTCAGGAAGGGATGCGTCCAGTTCCGCAACAAGGGACAGTTCTTCCGTCAATACGGTAGCATAACGATCGGCGGTTGTGAACGATGGGGCGTCCACCGGGTATGGCTGAGATATAGCGTCCGTCGTAGGAGTTCGCGGAAAGAATAGTTCAGTAATCACTCCATATTTCTTCGCCAGTATCCTAATCTCTCCCTCGTATGCGAGCAATTCGGGAGGAACGTTTTTCTTCGCCCGCTTTGGTTTGTTCGCTTCTAATATCGCGTTCTGTTCTTTCAGTTCGCGATTGCGGGTTCGTTCGACATCGAGTTGAAGCTGAGTAGTTCTGAGTACCTGTTGGGTAATCAGGTTAGAGCTATAAGGCGGTAAGTACATGTCATTGCGACGCACCTCTGTAAGCCCGATCGGTTGAGAACTGAGGGATGATACCGTGGAATGAGATGTGATCAGATCGCTGGAGTCGTCCTCGACATCCGAATTGAGGCCAGAAAGGGCCGATTGGGAGCGGCCGCTCAAGGACATCGGAAGTCGATCAGTGGGAGAGAGGGACGTGGGAGGGGCTTGTTGTGTCGTTGGACCGCGATTTAAATGCTTGAAGTCAACACGTGGGCGGCCGGATATGGGGCCGTGGAGCCAAGGATGCTTTCCTGCCACGAGGGCAGGCACATGGTATTAGACGTCAGTAAATCTGTATATATCGGTCAAATCAGTGAAAATGCGCACCACTTAACAAATAATGGGCCACGTGCAGATGCATGCTGGTGTAATCGATGCGTAAGTAGTGCGTTCCCTGTTAGCATCATGGACCTCGTAGCCGCAAGTTTCCGGCTCTGGTACCGAAGTTGATCGAAGGCAACAATGGAATAATAATGGCGGTTCAGTCCATGGACCAGCGCCTGGATCGAAGGTTTATTGATGTGTCCGATGTTGGATGTCGTTTGTCGAGGTTCACGCCCAGCGAGAACAACCTGGGGATTGATAAGACGGAAGGCATCAATCACCACCTTTCCTTTCACAGACTGAATTGGATCGATGACAACGGCGACGCAGCGACTTTGCATTTGTTCGAATGACTGAGGCGACAGGTGTTGGGTATGCACAATCGCAGCGTGGTCACAGGACACACTTGCTGCGTATTGATATCAACACTTGATAGCCAACACCCAAACCCCGGGGGCCCGGGTGTGAATGATACCACCCCACGACCATCTCAGGGCTATGGTATGTAAGTGGTGAGCTGTGCCTAGAAGTGAATAAGACTGACCGGCCTGTCTGTTTCAGCATGTCAACCATCTTCATTTGGAAGACATGGTCTACGGACTCCACGGTGACCGTTGTACTGGACTGTGGCATAGCAAATACGCCGACTACTTGGACGGTGTATTCATCGACGAATTCCCCCAGCATGAGGCCCATGACTTCCATCGGGACGCCTGCGCGGCCATGCTTCAACATCTGCGGGAAAACGGTGAGAAACGACACAAGGCTACACGTTTCATACATGCCTTCAAGAGAACCAGTGAAGCATGAATGTTTGGTCGGACTCACTTGTTTGTGTGGTGGGAGGAGCTACTAAGGGGTTGACGCTTTAATGAAGCGATATCCGACGTGGCTGGGTTGGCGTCGTCCGATCGCGACCGTACAGCGTTGCGGTCGATATGCCGCACAGATGACTGGTAGAACCCACCAGGAGGAGGGATATCCTCATGCCTGTACACCGTAGCATCTTGACGACCACCTTGTTGCGTCAGCGTTGTCGAAGGCGAGGTAAAAGAACGTTCTTTAAGTCGAGAAACCGGAGTATCGAAAGCGGAAGGCGATTTGGCGCGAGTGTCGGTCTTAAGAATATCAGTTCCTGACATGCTAACTTCCATATATTGACCTTACAATCTCGGCCAAGTAACTGGGTGAGAGGTGGACGGACGTATTGGACCCGAGGCAGGTGAGCCTGGTCCGGTTGAGGGCTAGGAAAGTGTCCTGGGAGCTGCAGCACATGTGGGTGAGGGTGGGGATCTTCGTGCAGATCGTCATGGTGTGCATTGAGGTGAAGCAATGAAAGGAGATGAGATTGGCCAATGGCGGTCCAGGGTCAAGTGAGAGATGAGAGGGAGACAACGGTTTCGTCTTGAAGTGCCATAAGACGGTGGAATAAGCTTACCCCCCACCTGTGCAACCCTCCAAGCTGCCGAGTACGAAGCGTTTGAGAAGTTTCTGGTACGACAAGCGGACTTTGACGGGTTGGCTGAGAGGGCAATGCTCGAGATACTAATTCTAGATGGGGGGGGGACGTCCTGAGCACACCCCGTCCATCTAGAACGACGGTCGTACAGATTGAGCACCCACCGTATTTCCGATAACTAAATCATTCTGCAGAGGCTTCTCGACCCAGAAGAAGATCACTGGCAGTACGACTGGGTTCATAACGCTTTGGGTGAAAGAAGACCGGAGTAACGTGAGGGTGGGCTGTTGTAAAGTCGGATCTGGATAGTGAAAACCGACACGTCACGTCGCTCGACATCCTCAGGAGGCTCGAAATCGTCGTCATTCGAGATACCAATTCTTGACGAGAGGGGCGTCCTGAGCACGCCGCCGTCCATCTGAAAGACCGGAGTAACGTGAAGGTGGGCTGTTGTAAAGTCGGATCTGGATAGTGAAAACCGACACGTCGTGTCGCTCGACGTCCTCAGGAGGTTCGAAATCGCCGTTGCTCGAGATACCGATTCTTGACGAGAGGGACGTCCTGAGCATGCCCTTGTCTGTCTGAAATTAAACGACAGTCTACGGATTAGGCGACACCTACCATAGTTTGATAAGGGGCCACGCTCGTCGTGGAGCAGATGGATTTCATCTACGATCATGAGGCGCACGAGATTTGTGCACGACATATCGGTGCTCGAGTAATGACGTCCCACTTCTCCGGCGTCGTGACTATAATTTGCGTCTTGGCAATTTGTTGCTTCGTCATCTGAGTCACCCGTAAGTTCGCTAACCTTGATGCTGAATGGAAGTAGTCGCGAGCTAAAACTGCCGACCATCTCTTGAATAAGCGCCTTCGTGGGAGCAACGTAGATGACTTTGAAGGTGTCGAGGGCAAATTCACCAGTTTGATCATTCCGGCGTTTAGCGAGCTCGTGAAGAATGGTGAGCATCGCAACATTGGTCTTGCCCGCACCGGTTGGCGCACAGAGAAAAACGGGCTCGTTGAATCGGTACCAAATGCAATCGGGAACAATTTGCTCTGCACCCTGTTCAACTTCGATACCGTAAATGCAGCCCTTGCCCATTCGAGTAGCTTCTCGATAGAAATGAACTCGTCATCGCAAGCAGGTTTTTTGGGTGGAGCGGGAACATGAATCTCTTCATGCCCTTACGCGAGCGTTTGAACGACCCATCCTAAATCATTCTCCAGAGGCTTCCCTGCCGGCTTGCGAGCGGTTGAGGGCTTCCTCGAGAATCATGGCCGTTAACTGTCAGCACCAGATCAGGAGGATGCGAGTCAGTGGTGGAGGAAACATCACCAACCTCGAGAGCCTCCTCCGGTAGGCCGGGTTGATCCTGAATTACGCTCCGTATCGGGTCCAAAGCACCTGCCGCAAGTGCTTCGTCATGCTGCTCTTGCATCCAGGAGAATTACCTAGAAGAGGATCACTGACAGTACGACTGGGTTCACAACGCTTTGGGTGAAATGGACCTGAGCTCAAAGATTGGAGCAACATGAAGGTGGGCTGTTGTAAAGTCGGATCCGAATAGTGAAAACCGACACATCGTGTCGCTCAATGTCCTCAGGAAGCTCGAAATCGTCGTCGCCTGTGCCATTAGGCCCGGAAGTCACGTCTTCATGCGAAACCGGGGGCATCCTCTCGGGATCATACTGCGGAGAGAGATGGGGTTGATGGGTAGGTCAAAGGGGGGGAGCGGCAGGGAGGTCAGGGCCGTCGGTACGGACAGATAGGTTCTCGGGATACCGATAGGGCGACAGGTGAGCCGAATGGGGTAGGAAACTGTAAAGATGAGGGAAAGTGACCTTGCACTCGATACAAACCTGCTGCTGGATGGTGGCCTTATTAATGTCGTTGAACGCGTTTCAGTCCTCATCAAATATGTGGCCATAAAAATGCTCAAACCTTGGTCCTCTGGGAACGACTTTTCTTGAAAAGGTAAGAAGCATTGTTGTCGGCTTGAATCTGATTGACGGACGAGAAAGCACAGACGGCCGTATGGGTGTATGATGAATATCGTATGGCGAGCAGTGTATAGTGAATATTGACGGCGACCAACGTATGATGAGGAGTATCGTACAGCGACCGGTGTATGATGAATATCGTACGGCGGCCAGTGTAGGACAAATATCGTATGGCGACCGGTGTATGACAAATATTGTACGACAGGCGGTGGATGATGGATATCGTACGGCGGCCGGTGTGGGACGAATATTGTACAGCACCCGGTGTATGTCGGCAGGATGGATCGCACTGATTTTAAGGATTATGAGACAAGAAAGGCAAGCTTGAAGTGGCAATAACAGAAGGGGGTTTTCAAGTCCCACCAACGAAGATGGCACACCAGGTATGAACAAAGGATCTGCGCGATTAAGCGATGGTAGGGAGACAGATGGGGAGCCGACCCTGCAGAGTTTTTTTTTTGTATCATTCATGTGGTCAGAATACATTCGTGAAAGAGATCCGCAGGCACAAAATAACTTACCAATGTTCAGTGATGTCCAGCGGCTTTGTGCATCATCTGCACGCGAAGGAACATGTCGGTATCAATCGTGTCAATTACCAAGTGCTCGCCGAGTCTTGTATGATCTGGATAAAGTAGCGCACCACGGATAATCGAACGCACAGAAAATATTTCAGCTGATTCACGAGGTTGCTCACGCACCCTCCATAAGTTCAGATGCACGTCCTTTGCAAGTCGAGGGCCGGTTGGGGCATCGTACGGCTGCACAAGAGCTAAAGGGAAAGTTTCGTCACCAACCGTGCACTGAAACAAAAACACTAGTCGGCCGAAGATGTCTCGCTGCGCCGTCTTGAGAAGAACACAGTCATAGCGGCTATGTCCATGGAAACTTGGGTTACACCGTAAATGATCCGTGTACTGACACCAATCAGTCGTAGACTCAAAATTGACTTTGATGTATCGGTATTCTGTAATCTTCGTCAATACTTAGAAACCTGATCATTAATAAAGACGGGGCTGAAGTCACATACCTCGCTATCCACTTGGAATTGGATGCGCTTGCCGCCCGGGAGAGGTTTCCCTGTAATCTCAAAATGCCTGTTGAGTAATTCATTTAGCTTTGCCCGGAATCGCGTGAATGCCTTGTCAGTGGTGCTCCTCTGCTCGATGGCTCCCAAAGCTAAAGGCTGTTTTACCCTACTGCCTAACCTGACGTGGAAGAAGTCTTCCTGCTCGACGTCATCGACGTCATTACCT
Organism: Pisolithus albus; assembly: GCA_024613165.1. Taxonomy (NCBI): domain Eukaryota; kingdom Fungi; phylum Basidiomycota; class Agaricomycetes; order Boletales; family Pisolithaceae; genus Pisolithus; species Pisolithus albus. The sequence goes on from JANFAB010000036.1 coordinate 337,322, forward strand.
CCAGAGCTTCGCATAGCGGTTTCCATGCTCGACAAGTATACATCGTAGTCGGTAATCCTGCAGCGAATAAGTTCCGAAACCGCTTCGAGGTGATCGACATCAAGAATCTACGGTGTAAGAGATTACTGTACGCCAACAACCTAGCGATTGTTAACGGCCCACCTGCTGAGCAACGTTCTTAAAGTTGGTACGCTTTTGGTATTTCTCCTTCAAGGGGCCATGCATCTTCTCGTTTGGCTTAGTATTGAAATTGCGAGTAACGCCCTTGGCTTCGATGTCGTCGAATGCATGCATACGCGTATGGTTCTTCGGGAAGTTCCAATTCTTCTTCGTGTTATCAGTTTTTTGAGCGAATTTCTGGTATGATAGTGATTAGAATATGTTAACTCGTAGCTATTTAGCTATGAACTAACCTGCATCAACGCGTTGAAAGTTGACAGTGCCTCCCGCCCTGCGGCAATCGTATGCGTCGTATGTAGTTCAAGCGCTGTGTATAAGTCAAATTCGATGTACGCTCGTAAACAACGGAGTAAGAGGTAGCCCTCCTTCTCCGTATTCTGTGGCAACACGTCGTGACATGCGAACACTACTATCTGATTGGGATATATCATAGTTTATAAACCCTACACTGTATGCGTACCTTTGATAAGTCTTCGAACTTCTGGCCGTCAGTGTAGGAGATTGATAAGGCTTCGTCAAAATGGTTCAACGTATGCCAGCGTGGCATCATACTAAAACTAGTAAATTATCAGTGGACCAGCACTGCACAATAGGACAACACCTACTTCTTCTCCACCGTAGCCATAGTTTGACGTCCGGCCTTGTCAAGGATCCTAAGAAGTTCAGTCCACAAGTGATCGCCGAACTTCCCCGAAAAGTTGGCATGCAGTCGGTCCCAACTTAGGGCGCGATAGACATCTGTGTTCGCGACAACCGTGAATGCACTCTACAAATATTAGAAGGTCTAAGCGAAAGTGATAGAACGGGCACTTACATCAACATCACGCAGACCTTGTTGTATCAAGATCTGTTCCTTTTTCTCTTGAGTATCTTGTGAGCGAGCGTCCTCCAGTACCTTCAGAACGTTCTCAGTGGTTCGTAGTTCGCATTGAGCAGGAAAATCTGATATATGGTCGCGGGGGATGAGACAGATGGGACAGGGAAAGTTGGATTTGACACCACGTATGAGTGCCATGACCGCCCTAGATGTGCACAATATTAGTGCGGTATGTGACGATACAAGCATGCCAACGTACTGTTCTTCATAATCAGCAGACAAGATGAGGACAATGGGGAAAAAGCGACGAGGGATGCCATCCCAGCAGTTTACCCAGCAACCCGTTTGTGACTCTTTCTCTATCGTCTGTAGAAGTTTTCTAAAAGACTCGTGCCAGACAGCGTTCTTGAAATTTGCAAACCGCGTTTTGCCAGAGTGCTCCTTTGTCTCCTTTACCTATTATATTAGCGCACATGATAGTCATTGTTAACGCTAGAAGAGAGTGACGAACAAACGAACACATACGATCGGCAGCCAACCAACGACCCGACCACCTCCGATACCTTCACCATTCCGAATTGACACGGGGAGGTTAGCAAGGCGAGCAACGACGGGATAACCTTTTTGCCGCCCAAAGGACGATAGCTTCGCCTTGTCAGCATACAAAATGAACGGGAGAACTTTTCCGTCAGGAGGCAGTCGGCTCTGAAAGAACGAGGTGATGATTTGGAATAGTCTACTCATACAAACATACTTGTATGTTCCAGAACTCGTTAGCCGTCCACGGCTCGTCGATGAAACGAATAAAAGACGAGCCGTCGAACTTGAAAAGACGCTGTGCGTCAAAAACGAAGTGCGGTCCGATGGAGGGATGTTTAAGTAGGCCGCACGCCCAATCCCACAGTGAACGATAATACATGGTAAACTCTTGCGGCTCGCCATCCATGCTATTTATACACACTACTTCCTTCGTAAACTAGACTAGGCGTGATCAATAGATGCCACTCAACGATTAAGTTAACTTACTGCCGTCATGCGGTGCGAGGCGGCCCGCCAGGTGCTTTGAAGATCGTTGTACTCGTTCAGAGTGAAGACCTCGCCCACGCTGCGAATAGATTTCATCAAACGGAGAAGCCGATTCACCTGCTCTTTGTTAAGAGCCGCCTCGAGAGCTAGTTCGGCAAATTCGAAGTCGAGACGTGACCGGAACGGGTACCATGGGTCGGTGGACACATCGGGCTTGTATGCTCTCGGCCGGTGGCCTCGAGCGAACTCGGCGAATGGTATCTCTTGAGGAGGTATACCGGCGTTTGGATGGTACTCGACACGAATGTCATCGACGTTGTTGGCAGCGACCCCGCCAGCAACTGGATCGCCAATCAGAAACCTATCACTAGTAGAAACGAGTACTTACCGTTCACTTCCGAATTGTCAGCTATGTTCATAGTGGTCGGATCCGGGTCGGTGTGTATGGGCCAAATCTCGCCAGTATCTGCAAAAGAGGCAAATCGACTCAATGTTACAGCTAAAATAATAATCAAACTTACCATCGTGGTGCGCATCAGCACCCAGCAAGGTGCTTGATCCTACCACTGAGCCACCGACTTCGGACGGCCCATGCGAGCCACTCGTTGACGAAACGGCTGTGAATAAAATTAATGAAAAAAGAAATAATCACGAACTCGATAGTAACAGCGTGCTACCTTCACGAATTGAACCCAAATATGTAAGGTCTTCCTGCTCCCTGCGGTGTTTTTTGATGCACGATTTGCGATGAGGTCCGATTCCAGTTAATTTGAAGGGCTTTCCACAGGATTCGCATGCTACAGTTAGTTTTTGGGGAGGCATAATAGAGGGCGAGAACGGAGCCCGTGTAAAATAATACAGATGGTGAGTATTACAGAGAGGAAAGACGACGGCGGTAGGCAGGTGGTTGATTTTCGAAGTCGAAGGCATGGCAATTGTGCTTGCGACGAATTTGCAACTCCGCTATCTTGTGATAATCTCATCGCAATCTCACTATCATCGCGTAAAAATAATACGTCATTGCAATGGACGTAATTTTTTTCCGACAGAGTGTATTCTGCTGCTAGTGAGCTTCGAGTCCATGTACGAGCGATGTTTGGTCGTGTTTGACGCACTGCATTGTCGCAACTTCCATTTCCGGAGTGTACTTGCTGTGCACTGTCCTCTGCCTTGTGCCGCTGCTGCGAGGCAGCCGTTTGGCCCTACAACGGTTTGTTGGCCGTTTCGCATCGTCTTGTATTGATCCGGGAGGCACCCCCTACCTCCAGTAAGTATTGGCGATGTTCCAGAATCATTTCGAGGGGTTTGGCAGCCGTTGGAGCAGTGGCATGAGAATGCTTGCTGTCCAGTGCATATCTCCTCTCATTTCGACTTGCCCAGCCCTCCTGACATCGTTACAGAGAACGTTTACCATCCAGGACCCTCCCGCAGGGTCTCCGGACCATTTCGAAGGTATGGAGAAGAGTCGAAGCAGCCGCATGGGGATGCGAGCTACCAGGTACATGCCAACTCTCGTTTCGTCTCGTTTCGCGCATCTGACCTCTTCATAGCCTATATTCATCGTCCATAACCCTCCTGCAGGGTATGTAGATGGTTTCGAGGGTGCGAGGAGCGGTGTAAGTGGCCGCACGAGGACCACTTGTGCATGACGGGTGCTTTGCCTCGTAGGTGCATCGCTGACATTTTCAGCTCTCGTTTTCAGTCTTCCACATCGACGGGGGTCGCTGAAGGGTGTAGGAGTGTGTTCGAGGCCAATCGGAGGTGGTTCCAGCGGTGTAGGTATGGCATTCCGCATTCCAGCCATTTTGGCGCTAATCCCTCTTATCTCCAGCTTCGTCATCTTCGACTCGACGTCTGCGCTATCCCCCAAACCCTCTCGAGGAGTTCTAGGCACCCCCATACCCCAAACTTTGTTAGGTGGGGTGTCCGAGGTATAGTGTCCTTCGTCAATGCGAAATTTTCCTTCAGACGTGCAATCTCAATGAGGTTCGGGTCGTTCGGTCTCTCGCAGCTGCGAAGACCCTTCTGACTCCTCATTGGGGTCCCCTAGGGTACTTCCTGTCACCTCTAGGTCGTTCCGTAGTATAGAAGATTTGACTTGTGGGTCAGAGAGTTCGATATGGGTGCCGGGTGGATCAGGTATGTCGAGAATCGGTTTGTCGCCGTTCATCTGGGTGGACTGATCCTCTTCGAAGGATGGTAGTGTCCCACTTTCAATAGAGTGACTACCAGCCGGTCTGGTGGCATCACATTCGAGTTCGAGAGCCTTCGAGCTTGGCTCAGGTAGGTCCCAGCTCTCCTTGACTTCGTTGCTCGTGCACCAACTGCCCTCATCAGGTGCTTCGGATGTGTTTGCAGGTTTGTCTGGCCATGTCACAGCCGTATCCCCAACCTCAACCACTGGTAGGTGAGGGTCTGCATCCCACATCTCTACGACCTCGCTCTCGGGTGTTAGGTACCTGGATTTGGTTTCAGCACAGTCGTCTGGACTTGGATCCAGGTCTTCTCGAGGTTTGAGAGCCTCAGAGCTCCTCTCAGGTAAGTTTGCTGGTTCCTTGTCACTGTCGCCATGTGGATGAGCAGTTTCCTCAGCTGCGTCCTGCCTGGGCAATAAGTTGCCTCGCCCCATGGCTTCTTCAACAACTAGCCAGCTGTCAGGTCTCAGAATCAAACCGAAGCGCTTCTCAAGGTAATCCCACTTTTCGAGTGGTGATTTCAGGTGTAGCATAGATGAGAAAATGGTATCCGGAATTCCGCAAACGATTGTATAGTTTACTGTCGCATTTCGTTGTGTCCACGACCGGTCGGCAGTTCGCCATACTGCCACCTCGTCTCGTTCGTTGTCGGTCTGGGGTGTCCAACCCTCACCACGACCTTCGAGCTGTGCTGGATGTATGGGTCGTGTCTCGGACCCGACTAGGAACCCCATCAAGCCTTTGTCATTAATGGCACATAGGACCGAATTTCCATAATTCATCCAATTTTGCCCATTGTGTGTGAGCTCGGGAAGGTAATCCATCTGTCGTAGTATCCACTAGCTTTCGAGTAAGGACAGTAGTAGTTTTGTTGAGTAGTCTCTTGTTCGAGTCGAGTACAAGTTGCCTTCAATAAAATTTTCTCTGCACTATGCAGGGCTCATAACCTGTTGGAAAGGCTGTAGGCAGCCTCAGTAGTGACTCAACTACTATGTATTGAATGTACCTGTAGGCAGCTACAGGATATCAGTAAGTATGGAAATACTAAGTAAATAGTAGGCTTACCCTCAGTAGTGACTCAACTACTGAGGGAGTAGTACAAAAGTGTACTGTAAAGTGCGCTCTAAGCGCTTATGTAAGCAGGTAAAAATGCGTACCAAAATGGACATCACACAGGGGTGATTCAATCTCCAACAGAGGAAAGAGATGGAAGGAAGCAAAGAATGGGTGCTGGGGATAAACACGTGAGCGTGACCGTCACACTGTTAGTAGGGACAAGACTTGACAGAATTGAACGCAGCGTCGCATTACGTAATTTCACCAGGACTCAAGAAATAAATAAATAAAAACATGAATCTGATTTTATTAGATAAGTCAATTTGTGCACTCGCCACACTACCTGCTGACTAAGCATCACTCGTGGCTGCATCTACCATGCTAAGTCAGTTTATGACGCTGATTTTCTCCCCGACACTGAAAATCAAAGCATTTATTTTGTGTGACACGTAAAATCACTGTCAAACAATGATGCTGAAAAGATGCATCCACTGATTCAGTGTCACAGATGCTGATTTTGTCCATTTCAGCGTCACGGACACTGAAATATAGTGCTTTTACTTTTTACAGTGCCCCTCTTAGGTAGCGTTATCTGGTAGGGCGAAACCTACCTTGGAGCTGTAGTGTTGGAAGTCGCTAAAACATTCCATCCAAACGCGTTGCTGCACTATCTTAGCCCATTACACAAGGTGCATGATAAAATAATGTTTATCATATTCCATGACATTATGATGAACATTATTATAAATCTGTAAACAATAATGTCAAAATATTGCTGCTGGTAAGATGTAGTAATTATGATAAAAGTGTCTCAAATAATGTAAGCCAATTTCAGTCACCATTATGCTTACATTATTGAATATGTTCATTACGATAATGTTTGCATAAGTTCAAGCTATCATTTAGTATAACTCCTTTGTATTGCAAGTGGCAACACTTGAAAAATATTCATGCAATATTGTAATGCACTTTTACAATATTTTTCAAGTAATGGCACATACATTATTTTGACATTATTGAAATGTAGTTTCAAAATAAAATCTGCATAATGAAGCATGAAATATTCAAAACTTATTTGAAATGGGATTGTGCACAACGAAACTGTGGAAGAAAGTATAGGGCAGAATAGCATGAAGTACGACCTCTCCACTGCTGTGCACGAAGGCAGAGTACACGAAGGTATAACAAAGTCTGCGATACGACGTCACCCATGGTTGCCCATCACAGTAAGCTAGGTCGGCAGATCACTTCACTGACATTCACCCGAAAACCAAGCACATACCCCAAAGAGGGCTTGCTTCAAGTAAGACCCCGTCTTATCATAAAGAGCCAGACGTGAGAGCTTGGAGAGTAAGATTGATGTTGTCCGGTCGTGGAAAGACCGATAGCTGTAGGAGACCTGGTCAGTTCGACATCAATGTATTCCGTACCGAGGTGCAGCAGCTTCCCCATCCCACCGACACACTGTCCACAAACGCTCCTGCCAGCGACTCCGGGCTCAACAGTGTCAGTGGATGGGACCGCCATATCGCAGATTTCTTCGATGGAGACAATGATTTCCAGCTATGAGAGTGCCCGGAATGATCTGAGCAAGCAAGTTTAATGACACCTGGAAGGGGTTCGGTCAGCGTAGATCGAAGGGTGGCAGGAAAAGAAAAATTGTACTCCCTGACCAGTCATGGCATATATGAACCCGGATGGAAGTACGTAAACACACGGTAGAGGGATGGAGAGTAAAAGTGCCCAAACAGGTACCGACGTATGCCATACCTGAGGTGGGGAAGCGGTCAGCCAACGATACTCGTTCAACCGTCAGTTGGCTCACCTCGACCACTACGACCATCATGAGAAAGAACAAGACGAGTGATATCAAGTACCACCAGTCCGGAACATCTGGATAGTTCCTCATGGGTTTGGCATGTATATCGCCCTGCTCCACTCGTATCCTTTTCACGCCATGTCGACAGTGCAAACGCAAGGAGGTATGCCATCGCGAAGGTCGCCGGGAGGTAGAGGGGCAAGTAGTTATCGTACGCTGTCTGGTTGAACCGACCTTGGCTGTCCAGACGGGTTCAACGGGAAGTAGGCAAGATTCCACGTCTGTGCAAGAAATGACTATTAGTCAAGAGGAACGTACACGAGGCTAGGAGACGCACGTTGGTGTAATACATGATAGGCATGACAATCCAGAAGAAGAGCACAAATCCGATAAACATGTGGACTTCCACCCACCACGGGAACATGAGGGGACTGCCTATCCACGCGATTTGTGCCCAGTCAAATGTGAGTATGCTCATACCCAATCCAGAGCTGACACCAAAAAGCTGGTTGACTGGGACATTGTTCGGCACTATCCAACAAATCCACGAGAATACTGAGAGTGCTTGGAAGAGATATCCGGGAATGAACCAGATCCATCTCCATGTTTTCCAGGTCCATGAATCTCTTCTTCAATTTCCGACAACCGGCACCAAACATCTCACCCCTCGCCGTCGTCATTATCAGTTTCCCGCTCGGGAAGTTGTTCGCCTTTGCTCTCCCCATCTCGACATACCATGTCCCGCGTTGGTTGGGCGGTTTTGAATTTTCTCTCAACCCAGGACCTTGGAATATCAAGGAACACGTATTGGTTTACATCATGGCAAACGTGGCCATAGGAACTCCGTACGCTGTAAACGCTAACCTCGTCGCACAGATTAACTACGGCTTCAAGGTCGACTACTGGTTCAGCGCACTATTGGTCGTCGCTACCCAACTCACGGGCTTCGGTCTCGCTGGTATATGTAGACGTTTTCTTGTTCAACCACCTAGCATGGTTTGGCCTCAGAATCTCGTCACATGCACACTACTCAACACTCTCCACGCGGAAGAGGAGGAACGGGGCGGGAACACACGTTACCGCTATTTCCTCTTTGCCTTGTCAGGCGCCTTCTTTTACTGGTTCATTCCCGGATATCTCTTCCAAGCACTCTCAGTATTCTCGTGGATTTGTTGGATAGTGCCGAACAATGTCCCAGTCAACCAGCTTTTTGGTGTCAGCTCTGGATTGGGTATGAGCATACTCACATTTGACTGGGCACAAATCGCGTGGATAGGCAGTCCCCTCATGTTCCCGTGGTGGGTGGAAGTCCACATGTTTATCGGATTTGTGCTCTTCTTCTGGATTGTCATGCCTATCATGTATTACACCAACGTGCGTCTCCTAGCCTCGTGTACGTTCCTCTTGACTAATAGTCATTTCTTGCACAGACGTGGAATCTTGCCTACTTCCCGTTGAACCCGTCTGGACAGCCAAGGTCGGTTCAACCAGACAGCGTACGATAACTACTTGCCCCTCTACCTCCCGGCGACCTTCGCGATGGCATACCTCCTTGCGTTTGCACTGTCGACATGGCGTGAAAAGGATACGAGTGGAGCAGGGCGATATACATGCCAAACCCATGAGGAACTATCCAGATGTTCCGGACTGGTGGTACTTGATATCACTCGTCTTGTTCTTTCTCATGATGGTCGTAGTGGTCGAGGTGAGCCAACTGACGGTTGAACGAGTATCGTTGGCTGACCGCTTCCCCACCTCAGGTATGGCATACGTCGGTACCTGTTTGGGCACTTTTACTCTCCATCCCTCTACCGTGTGTTTACGTACTTCCATCCGGGTTCATATATGCCATGACTGGTCAGGGAGTACAATTTTTCTTTTCCTGCCACCCTTCGATCTACGCTGACCGAACCCCTTCCAGGTGTCATTAAACTTGCTTGCTCAGATCATTCCGGGCACTCTCATAGCTGGAAATCATTGTCTCCATCGAAGAAATCTGCGATATGGCGGTCCCATCCACTGACACTGTTGAGCCCGGAGTCGCTGGCAGGAGCGTTTGTGGACAGTGTGTCGGTGGGATGGGGAAGCTGCTGCACCTCGGTACGGAATACATTGATGTCGAACTGACCAGGTCTCCTACAGCTATCGGTCTTTCCACGACCGGACAACATCAATCTTACTCTCCAAGCTCTCACGTCTGGCTCTTTATGATAAGACGGGGTCTTACTTGAAGCAAGCCCTCTTTGGGGTATGTGCTTGGTTTTCGGGTGAATGTCAGTGAAGTGATCTGCCGACCTAGCTTACTGTGATGGGCAACCATGGGTGACGTCGTATCGCAGACTTTGTTATACCTTCGTGTACTCTGCCTTCGTGCACAGCAGTGGAGAGGTCGTACTTCATGCTATTCTGCCCTATACTTTCTTCCACAGTTTCGTTGTGCACAATCCCATTTCAAATAAGTTTTGAATATTTCATGCTTCATTATGCAGATTTTATTTTGAAACTACATTTCAATAATGTCAAAATAATGTATGTGCCATTACTTGAAAAATATTGTAAAAGTGCATTACAATATTGCATGAATATTTTTCAAGTGTTGCCACTTGCAATACAAAGGAGTTATACTAAATGATAGCTTGAACTTATGCAAACATTATCGTAATGAACATATTCAATAATGTAAGCATAATGGTGACTGAAATTGGCTTACATTATTTGAGACACTTTTATCATAATTACTACATCTTACCAGCAGCAATATTTTGACATTATTGTTTACAGATTTATAATAATGTTCATCATAATGTCATGGAATATGATAAACATTATTTTATCATGCACCTTGTGTTACAGTGTATGGTATGGCGTGCTACTTTGGTTACAGTTCAATTTGTGCTTCATTCTACTTCGCACTGTCGAACGGACCGGTTCAACTGAAGTAGAATTGAATTCGAATCGAATTGAACTTACTTCGAGTTGAGCTCGGTTCGACGGCATCACACATTTAAAGAGTCTCAGAGTTAAATTCAAAGTATGCCAAAAAGCAGAAACTTCACCACAGCCACTGTGCTGTGCAGCAACATTTGAACTCCGAATTGTGTGGGCAGGTGCGGTACTAACAACTTACCGTGAGGTTCCTCGACAGTCGATGTCCTTGCCCATGGCAGGATCTACGCCCGCAATCCCACCAGCTGCCCAAGGACAGGAAATCCCGCAACCACCATCCTCTTCTCCCCATAGTCATGGCCGTGGTCATGGCCGTGGCTCTGTGAATGTATCCACCACTCCTGCAGAGAAGATCCCGAAGATACGATGGGACGATAAGGATCCAAACATTCGTGCACGTACTTCCCGCTTGATTACTTGGTGTCACACATATCCTGATGTTCGGATCAAGCTGTTCTCTGACTGTCATCAAGAAGCGGTAAACGAAGGACGGCGGCGACAGCAGATGAGTGCTCAAAAGGACGTTTACCTTCAGCAGGTTGCTAGCGCTGTTTTCTCGAATGATTACGATCCACGCATCGGACGACTGTATGCCCAACATCCGTCCCTCTTTGTGAAGCCCATCAAGAACCGTTTCGCTGCGTGAGTCCACATTTATCGTGTCACTGGGCCCCCCGTTTGAGCCGTGTCAGCTAATTTAGACCAAATAGGCCCGGCAACTACCACTTAACGATTTACAAGAATCATGGTAACTACCACTGTCCAAATAAGGAAATACCCCTAATGAAAATTGTCGCAGGCAGCCTCTGCTGTCGGAGTTCGAAAACTGCACATTACATAATGTGGCACAGCCACAGTGCGAACCAAAGTTGTAGCCCGGGTTGAGAGGACCACAGAAGTATGCTTACATCAGTGAGATCTTTATTTTTGGATGAGATATAAATGGAAAACTAAAATTTTCTTGAGTCTTTTTGGTTTAGTTACACAGCCACACAGACCAGGAGAGTGCACTGCCACACAGGGGAAGGTTGTGCACAGCCACATGGACAGGGTTGTGCACAGCCACACAGGGAAGGGGTTGCACAGCCACACTGAAAACCAAAGTTGTAGCCCGGGTTGCGAGGATCATGGGAGTATGCTTACATCAGCAAGATCTTTATTTTTGGATGAGATAAATGTAGAATACTGAAGTTTTCACAAGTCTCTGCTTTTTTTGGCACAGCCACTGCACCTTCTATATGTGCTTATGTAATCAAAAAGCGGACCACATGCCTGGGTTGTTGCTGCTGCCACCACTTGCCCGTTCCATTGGATGGTATTTCACCATACTGCAGCATACTATTGACAAGTGATCTACCCATTCCATACACATTTTGGATCCAATCCAATGTTTTTGGACATGGATATGAATAGTGTAATGGATCGCAGATTTGCCCCTATCTTTTCATCTTATCTAATCACTGATTAGATATCCGATTAGATCGTCTTGATCTTATCTAGGGCTTTTCTTCGTGGGGCTGCGTACCTAGCCCTTATCCAGGCACGATCCAGACCTCCGATTACAGATTCCCCTTTCTCTTTTCACAGTTTGAGCGCTATTTATACTTACAGTCTAGATCTTAGGCCTAGTACTTGTTGATGTCATAGTGATGTCATCCTGACATCACCTATGATGTCATGACCTGTGCCCTGGCCTTGAGGTCCCCTCATGGCTGCTACTTAGTGAGTATATAAAGTAGGCACTCCCCTGTATTAGTTCCCTAGTTCTATTCATTTGATCTTTGGGCGTTTCCCTCTTGTCGCTGTAAGAGTGATTGTTTAGGCTCGCTTAGCCTTCATCATCGTCTTCGTCGATTCGTGTGTCCTCCCTCCGACTACCCCTATCGTCGTTCGTCCCCGCCTTTGTTGGTTGTTGGTTTGTTTCGTTCTGTGTTCCTCCTTCGGTCGCTGTCTTTCGTCGACTAGTCTAGCCTGACTGTGTCACTCAAGCACGACTCGTAACAAATAGGGGTAAAAATGCGAAATCTGCTCCCAAACATGCAGTTCTTGACATATGGACTTGGAAATTTCAACCCAAGTAGCTCTGGCATATATCTACAATCTATCAAAATTGCAGATCATCAGCCTTTGCCCTTGTGGAGGTGGAGTCAGATCTCCTCCTCCCCAGTGTATGCATTATACAGATGGGTACTGCAGCTTTCTGGGTAATTTGACCCACTGGTACTGTGGACGATACATCTACCAGTGTCTATGTACAAGGACTTTGGGGGTTTATTAGGTAGAATGTGTGTAACACAACCTTGTTGGTTTTTTGGGTGCATGGCCACCATGCCACACCTGCAAGAGTAACATACCAACTAATACCATAGGTACATTCTACACCTGTATATCTACCTCCATTCAAAGTTTCAAGTGCACCCATTGAGAACTGGGGGAGCTGGAAGGAAAATGAGAGCTGGGGAGTGTGGGAAAGTGGGCGAAGATTTTTCAAGAGATAGGAGATCTGTCAAAAACTTGTCATAGCACACCATAGAGAGATGTAATGAGTAAGATAAGTGCATGGCTGACTTCCTACTTGCAATTTAGACTGTCCTGACCCATTTCTGCACTGGACAATCTGCCCAGTGTGTATGCATGGCATCAACCTCCTAGGTGACTGTTTCACTCCTACAGTTCATACATAGGATGCACCCCCCCATATTTTTGCACTCAGAAGTATTTTGGTAATTCAATGGCAGTTCAAATGGTACAAAGATGTTCAGAGATGTTCCTACACTCATTTCTCAAAGTTTCATGAGACAAGGCCCACTGGATAGTGTGCTGTGACAAGTTTTTGACAGATCTCCTATCTCTTCAAAAATCTTCGCACATTTTCCCACGCTCTCCAGCTCTCATTTTCATTACAGCTCCTCCAGTTCTCAATGGATGGACTTGAAACTTTGAATGGAGGTAGATATATAGGTGTAGAATGTACCTATGGTATTAGTTGGTATGTTACTCTTGCAGGTGTGGCATGGTGGCCATGCACCCAAAAAACCAACAACGTTGTGTTACACACATTCTACCTAATAAACCCCCAAAGTCCTTGTACATAGACACTGGAAGATGTATCTTCCACAGTACCAGTGGGTCAAATTACCCAGAAAGCTGCAGTACCCATCTGTATAATGCACACACTGGGGAGGAGGAGATCTGGCTCCACCTCCACAAGGACAGAGGCTGATGGTCTGGAATTTTGATAGGTTGTGGATATATACCAGAGTGGCCTAGGGTGAAGATTTCAAGTCCATATGTCAAGAACTGCATGTTTGGGAGCAGATTTCGCATTTTTACCCCTATTCATATCCATGTCCAAAAACATTGGATTGGATCCAAAATGTGTATGGAACACTTCAGTCACCCCCTTTTGGGGACCTATTAGGTTGACATATTTCTACAGATGTTTATACCTAATAGGTGTCAACTTCTTGGGTATTCCCACATGCTACTGGGACAGCCAGACTTGGAGATTCTCCAGGAATGGACATGCCAAAGAGGGGAAAGCCCATTTCCCCCTATTGTGACCATGGTGTCTGGGGTCCAAGTGGGGCTTTCTCCAGCCTATATAGGGGCCTACTTTGGGGTTAGTTTTGGGGATTCTCCAAGGGAAATAGACCAATTCCAAGGGGAGTTTTGGGGATTCTCCACAGTAAATAGACCCATTCCAAGAGGATTTTGGGAGATTCTCCAGGGTAAATAGACCTATTCCAAGGGGAGTTTTGGGGATTCTCCAGGGTAAATACACCAATTCTCAGGGTAGTTTTGGGGATTCTCCAAGGGAAATAGACCTATTCCAAGGGGAGTTTTGGGAATTCTCCAGGGTAAATAGACCTATTCCAAGAGGATTTTGGGAGATTCTCCAGGGTAAATAGACCTATTCCAAGGGGAGTTTGGGGGATTCCCCAAAGGAAATAGACCATTTCCAAGGGTGTTTGGAATCTTCCAGGGGACATACCATCTGAATGGCAGACTCTGGGAACTCTGGGAAATGGGGGAATCTCCAAAACACCCATGGGATGGGGATTTGCAAAATGGCAGGATGGGATTTGTCTATCCCTCTTATTGGGGGATGGGGAATCTCCAATTGGGCAGTTGTGGATTCTCCACTGTGGGTATGGAGATTCCCCACATTCCAGAATGGGATTTCCCCATGACTATTATGAGACAATGGAGAATCTCCAACTGGTCATTTGGGGATTCTCCATGGGTGTGGAGATTCTCCAAGTTCCAGAATGGGATTTCTCCATGACTATTATATGGCAATGGAGATTCTCCAAGTGCCAGAATGGGACTTCTCCATGACTATTAGGTGGCAATGGAGAATCTCCAACTGGCCATTTGGGGATTCTCCAAGGGTGTGGAGATTCTCCAAGTGCCACAATGGGATTTTGCCAATCCTCTTATGGGGGGATGGAGATTCTCCAACTGGTTATTTGGGGATTCTCCAAGGGTGTGGAGATTCTCCGAGTGCCATGATGGGATTTCTCCATCACTCTTATGGGGGGATGGGGATTCTCCAAGTGGGAAATTGTGGATTCTCCATGGGCATGGAGATTCCCCAAGTTCTGGAATGGGATTTCCCCATGACCATTATGTGGCAATGGAGAATCTCCAACTGGTCATTTGGGGATTCTCCATGGGTGTGGAGATTCTCCAAGTGCCACAGTGGGATTTCTCCAATCCTCTTATGGGGGGATGGAGATTCTCCAACTGGTCATTTGGGGATTCTCCATGGGTGTTGGAGATTCTCCAAGTGCCACAGTGGGATTTCTCCAATCCCCTTATGGGGGGGATGGAGATTCCCCAGCTGCTGGAATGGGATTTCTCCATCCCTCTTATGGGGAGATGGGGATTCTCCAAGTGGGAAGTTGTGGATTCTCCATGGGCATGGGGATTCCCCAAATTCCAGAATGGGATTTCCCCATGACTATTATGTGGCAATGGAGAGTCTCCAACTGGTCATTTGGGGATTCTCCAAGTGCCAGAATGGGATTCCTCCAATCCTCTTATATGGCAATGGGCAATCTCCAACTGGTCATTTGGGGATTCTCTATGGGTATGGAGATTCCCTGACTGACAGAATGGGTTTTCTTCATCCCTCTTATGGGGGGATGAGGAACGTCCAATTGGGCAGTCAGGAATTCCCTATGGGTGTTGAGAATCTCCAATTGGGCAGTTGGGGATTCTCCATGGGTGTGGATATTTCCCAAGTGCCAGGGTGAGATTTCTCCACCCCTCTGATTGGGGATGGGGATGGGGGTTCTCCAGTTGGGCATTTTTGGACTTTCCTTGGGCATGGAGATTCAGTCTGCATCTTTGACTACCAAAGTGTAGTGTAGTTGACTAGCAAAAAGGAAGTAGTGACTTCCAAAGATGTCACGTGGTTCATTGTGAAAATGTTAGCATTGACTCCCAAAGTGTAGGGTACCTGATTAGCAAAATGGTAGCAGTGACTACTAACAAGCATAGTATGGTTCATTAGGAAATGGCAGTAGTAACTACCAAAAGTGCAGTGAAGTACATTAGCAAATGGGTAGTCATCCACTTTTTTGACTACCTGAGTGTAGTGTAGTACACTGGGAAATTTGTATTGGTCAATGTAGCAGTGACCACCCAAAGTGTAGTGTAGTACACTGGGAAATTTGTATTGGTCAATGTAGCAGTGACCACCCAAAGTGTAGTACAGTCCATTAGGAAATGTGTAGTGATCCACATTTTTGACTACCAAAGTGTAGTGTACTTCATTTGGCAAAAGTGTAGTCTAGCTGATTAGGAAAAGTGTAGTGGTCCACATTTTTGACTATCAGCATGTAGCATAGTCCATTAGCAAAAGTGTAGTCTAGTTGATTAGGAAAATGTGTAGTGGTCCACACTTTTGACTACCAAAGTGTAGTGTAGTTCCTTAGCAAAAGTGTAGTCCAGTTGATTAGGAAAATTGTAGTGGTCCACATTTTTGACAATCAAAGTGTAGTGTAATCCATCAACAGAAGTGCAGTCCAGTTCATTAGGAAAATGTGTAGTGGTCCACATTTTTGACTACCAAAGTGTAGCATAGTCAACTAGGAAAAGTGTAGTGCAGTTCATTAGCAAAAGTGTAGTCTAGTTGATTAGGAAAATGTGTAGTGGTCTGCATTCTTTGACTACCAAAGTGTAGCATAGCCAACAAGGAAAAGTGCAGTCTAGTTCATTAGGAAAGTGTGTAGCAGTCCACATTTTCAACTACCAATGTCTAGCATAGTTTACTAGGAAAAGTGCAGTTTAGTTGATTAGGAAAATGTGTAATGGTCCACATTTTTGACCACCAAAGTGTAGCATAGTCAACTAGCAAAATGTGTAGTATGGTTCATTAGCCAAAGTGTAGTCTCTAGCTGATTAGGAAAATCTGTAGTGGTCCGCATTTTTGACTACCAAAGTGTCACATAGTCAACTAGCAAGAGTGTAGCATAGGCCATTAGCAAAAGGGTAGTCTAGATCATTAGCAAAGTGTGTAGTGGTCTGCATTTTTGACTACCAAAGTGTAGTGTAGTTCACTTGCAAGGGTGTAGTCTAGCTCATTAGGAAAAGTGTAGTGGTCCACATTCTTGACTACCAAAGAGTAGTGTAGATCATTAGGAAAAGTGTACCCTAGTTGACTAGGAAAAGTGTAGTAGTCCACACTTTTGACTACCAAAGTGTAGTATAGGTCATTAGGAAAAGTGTACCCTAGTTGACTAGGAAAAATGGTAGTGGTCCGCATTTTTGACTACCAAAGTGTAGTGTAGATCATTAGGAAAAGTGTACCCTGGTTGACTAGGAAAAGTGGTAGTAGTCCGCATTTTTGACTACCAAAGTGTAGTGTAGATCATTAGGAAAAGTGTACCCTAGTTGACTAGGAAAAATGGTAGTGGTCCGCATTTTTGACTACCAAAGTGTAGCCTAGTCAACTAGCAAAAGTGTAGTATAGGTCATTAGCACAGGGGTAGCCTAGTTCATTAGGAAAAATGGTAGTGGTCCGCACTTTTGACTACCAAAGTCTAGTCTAATTCATTAGCAACTGTGTAGGTTAGTTCATTAGCAAATGTGTAGTAGTCCGCTTTTTGACTGTCAAATAAGGTTTCAATTGATTACCATATGTGTGCCTTCTTTCATAATCTGAAGTGCCGGCGGGTGGCTGTCCCGCGGCATTCCCCACAGTGTGGCTGTGTGACAGGTGGTGCCTAAATAGTGTCACTCCCTGCCACTCCGCTTTTTTGATTATGTAAGCAAAAAAGCGGCCTCAACTGACTTCTTTCTGCCTCACTACACTTCCTCCTTACATTTGTGCATGTTCTACTGTATTGCAATGAATTCAGGACATGTATACCCTTAGAACTGGCTGCTAATTTCAGCAAATTCAGTGCAGTACAAGGGTACTAGGATAAATAGGGGCAAAATGCGAATTCTCTTCTCAATCCTGCAATTCTTAATCTACCTCAATGAAAATTGACACCCAGATCGCCTTCACATACCCCTATCACATATTCAAATTACAGATCATCACAGCCACCCCTTCAGAACATATGACCAGTCCTCCCCCTTCCCCTCCACACTTGTATCCTGCACAGTGGAATTAATTATAATACCACAGGACCATGGGGGAGGCAGTCCCCCATCTATATGTGAAATTACTTTGGAGGTTTAGATGGAAAATAAGATGTGGGTCCGCTTTTTCACCATTTCCTTCAGAGGAGCACCATCACCCATCCTCATTAATAACATATCTTTAAATTCCTGGTGGAGGTACCTGACATATATAACTACACATGTACAAAGATTCCGCCCAATCCAATGAGTATTGAATGTGCTGGAAGGCAGCCGAGTTTTTTGGACCGTGGGAAAGTGGCCGAAGAATTTAGGAGACTTGCAAAACATATCAAAAACTCATCATAGCACACCCCCCAGCCCCTCTACTGACCCCATACTTTCAGTAATTCATATTTGGACATATCCTAATACTGTCCCTGCACTACTACACTTTTCCTAGTCAACTAGGGTACACTTTTCCTAATGATCTACACTACACTTTGGTAGTCAAAAGTGCGGACCACTACCACTTTTCCTAGTCAACCAGGGTACACTTTTCCTAATGACCTATACTACACTTTGGTAGACAAAAGTGCGGACTACTACACACTTTCCTAATGAAGTAGACTACACTTTTCCTAATGATCTACACTACACTTTGGTAGTCAAAAATGCGGACCACTACACACTTTGCTAATGAACTAGACTACCCTTTTGCTAATGACCTACACTACACTTTTGCTAGTTGACTATGCTACACTTTGGTAGTCAAAAGTGTGGACCACTACACTTTTCCTAATCAACTAGGGTACACTTTTGGTAATGACCTACACTACACTTTTGCTAGTTGACAATGCTACACTTTGGTAGTTAAAAGTGTGGACCACTACACTTTTCCTAATCAACTAGGGTACGCTTTTGCTAGTGAACTACACTACACTTTGGTAGTGAAAAATGCGGACCACTACACACTTTGCTAATGAACTAGACTACCCTTTTGCTAATGACATACACTACACTTTTGCTAGTTGACTATGCTACACTTTGTTAGTCAAAAATGCGGACCACTACACTTTTCCTAATCAACTATGCTACACTTTGGTAGTCAAAAATGTGGACCACTGCACTTTTCCTAATGAGCTAGACTACACTTTTCCTAATGAACTACAGTACACTTTTGTAGTCAAGAATGTGGACCACTACACTTTTCCTAATGAGCTAGACTACACCCTTGCAAGTGAACTACACTACACTTTGGTAGTCAAAAATGCAGACCACTACACACTTTGCTAATGATCTAGACTACCCTTTTGCTAATGGCCTATGCTACACTCTTGCTAGTTGACTATGTGACACTTTGGTAGTCAAAAATGCGGACCACTACAGATTTTCCTAATCAGCTAGAGACTACACTTTGGCTAATGAACCATACTACACATTTTGCTAGTTGACTATGCTACACTTTGGTGGTCAAAAATGTGGACCATTACACATTTTCCTAATCAACTAAACTGCACTTTTCCTAGTAAACTATGCTAGACATTGGTAGTTGAAAATGTGGACTGCTACACACTTTCCTAATGAACTAGACTGCACTTTTCCTTGTTGGCTATGCTACACTTTGGTAGTCAAAGAATGCAGACCACTACACATTTTCCTAATCAACTAGACTACACTTTTGCTAATGAACTGCACTACACTTTTCCTAGTTGACTATGCTACACTTTGGTAGTCAAAAATGTGGACCACTACACATTTTCCTAATGAACTGGACTGCACTTCTGTTGATGGATTACACTACACTTTGATTGTCAAAAATGTGGACCACTACAATTTTCCTAATCAACTGGACTACACTTTTGCTAAGGAACTACACTACACTTTGGTAGTCAAAAGTGTGGACCACTACACATTTTCCTAATCAACTAGACTACACTTTTGCTAATGGACTATGCTACATGCTGATAGTCAAAAATGTGGACCACTACACTTTTCCTAATCAGCTAGACTACACTTTTGCCAAATGAAGTACACTACACTTTGGTAGTCAAAAATGTGGATCACTACACATTTCCTAATGGACTGTACTACACTTTGGGTGGTCACTGCTACATTGACCAATACAAATTTCCCAGTGTACTACACTACACTTTGGGTGGTCACTGCTACATTGACCAATACAAATTTCCCAGTGTACTACACTACACTCAGGTAGTCAAAAAAGTGGATGACTACCCATTTGCTAATGTACTTCACTGCACTTTTGGTAGTTACTACTGCCATTTCCTAATGAACCATACTATGCTTGTTAGTAGTCACTGCTACCATTTTGCTAATCAGGTACCCTACACTTTGGGAGTCAATGCTAACATTTTCACAATGAACCACGTGACATCTTTGGAAGTCACTACTTCCTTTTTGCTAGTCAACTACACTACACTTTGGTAGTCAAAGATGCAGACTGAATCTCCATGCCCAAGGAAAGTCCAAAAATGCCCAACTGGAGAACCCCCATCCCCATCCCCAATCAGAGGGGTGGAGAAATCTCACCCTGGCACTTGGGAAATATCCACACCCATGGAGAATCCCCAACTGCCCAATTGGAGATTCTCAACACCCATAGGGAATTCCTGACTGCCCAATTGGACGTTCCTCATCCCCCCATAAGAGGGATGAAGAAAACCCATTCTGTCAGTCAGGGAATCTCCATACCCATAGAGAATCCCCAAATGACCAGTTGGAGATTGCCCATTGCCATATAAGAGGATTGGAGGAATCCCATTCTGGCACTTGGAGAATCCCCAAATGACCAGTTGGAGACTCTCCATTGCCACATAATAGTCATGGGGAAATCCCATTCTGGAATTTGGGGAATCCCCATGCCCATGGAGAATCCACAACTTCCCACTTGGAGAATCCCCATCTCCCCATAAGAGGGATGGAGAAATCCCATTCCAGCAGCTGGGGAATCTCCATCCCCCCCATAAGGGGATTGGAGAAATCCCACTGTGGCACTTGGAGAATCTCCAACACCCATGGAGAATCCCCAAATGACCAGTTGGAGAATCTCCATCCCCCCATAAGAGGATTGGAGAAATCCCACTGTGGCACTTGGAGAATCTCCACACCCATGGAGAATCCCCAAATGACCAGTTGGAGATTCTCCATTGCCACATAATGGTCATGGGGAAATCCCATTCCAGAACTTGGGGAATCTCCATGCCCATGGAGAATCCACAATTTCCCACTTGGAGAATCCCCATCCCCCCATAAGAGTGATGGAGAAATCCCATCATGGCACTCGGAGAATCTCCACACCCTTGGAGAATCCCCAAATAACCAGTTGGAGAATCTCCATCCCCCCATAAGAGGATTGGCAAAATCCCATTGTGGCACTTGGAGAATCTCCACACCCTTGGAGAATCCCCAAATGGCCAGTTGGAGATTCTCCATTGCCACCTAATAGTCATGGAGAAGTCCCATTCTGGCACTTGGAGAATCTCCATTGCCATATAATAGTCATGGAGAAATCCCATTCTGGAACTTGGAGAATCTCCACACCCATGGAGAATCCCCAAATGACCAGTTGGAGATTCTCCATTGTCTCATAATAGTCATGGGGAAATCCCATTCTGGAATGTGGGGAATCTCCATACCCACAGTGGAGAATCCACAACTGCCCAATTGGAGATTCCCCATCCCCCAATAAGAGGGATAGACAAATCCCATCCTGCCATTTTGCAAATCCCCATCCCATGGGTGTTTTGGAGATTCCCCCATTTCCCAGAGTTCCCAGAGTCTGCCATTCAGATGGTATGTCCCCTGGAAGATTCCAAACACCCTTGGAAATGGTCTATTTCCTTTGGGGAATCCCCCAAACTCCCCTTGGAATAGGTCTATTTACCCTGGAGAATCTCCCAAAATCCTCTTGGAATAGGTCTATTTACCCTGGAGAATTCCCAAAACTCCCCTTGGAATAGGTCTATTTCCCTTGGAGAATCCCCAAAACTACCCTGAGAATTGGTGTATTTACCCTGGAGAATCCCCAAAACTCCCCTTGGAATAGGTCTATTTACCCTGGAGAATCTCCCAAAATCCTCTTGGAATGGGTCTATTTACTGTGGAGAATCCCCAAAACTCCCCTTGGAATTGGTCTATTTCCCTTGGAGAATCCCCAAAACTAACCCCAAAGTAGGCCCCTATATAGGCTGGAGAAAGCCCCACTTGGACCCCAGACACCATGGTCACAATAGGGGGAAATGGGCTTTCCCCTCTTTGGCATGTCCATTCCTGGAGAATCTCCAAGTCTGGCTGTCCCAGTAGCATGTGGGAATACCCAAGAAGTTGACACCTATTAGGTATAAACATCTGTAGAAATATGTCAACCTAATAGGTCCCCAAAAGGGGGTGACTGAAGTGGTATGGAATGGGTAGATCACTTGTCAACAATATGTTAGAGTACAGTGAAATATCATCCAGTGGAAGGGACAAGTGGTGGCAGCAACAACAAACCAGGCATCTGGTCCGCTTTTTTGATTACATAAGCACATATGGCAGGTGGAGTGGCTGTGCCAAAAAAAGCAGAGACTCGCAAAAATTTTAGTATTCCACTCATATCTAATCTAAAAAACAAGATCTCGCTGATGTAATCATATTGCCATGATCCTCTCGTCCCGGACTACAACTTTTGTTTTCAGTGTGGCTGTGCAGGTGCGCTTCTTTGATTAGATAAGCACACATCGCAGGTGGAGTGGCTGTGCAAAAAAGAAAAGACTCGTGAAAATTTTAGTATTTCACTCATATCTAATCTAAAGAGCAAGATCTCGCTGATGTAATCATATTGCCGTGATCCTCTCATTCCGGGCTACAACTTTCATTTTCAGTGTGGCTGTGCACTGCCCCTGTCATGTGGCTGTGCAACCCCTTCCCTGTGTGGCTGTGCACAACCCTGTCCATGTGGCTGTGCACCACCTTCCCCTGTGTGGCAGTGCACTCTCCTCGTCTGTGTGGCTGTGTAACTAAACCAAAAAGACTCGAGAAAATTTTAGTTTTCCATTTATATCTCATCCAAAAATAAAGATCTCGCTGATGTAAGCATACTTCTGTGGTCCTCTCAACCCGGGCTACAACTTTGGTTCGCACTGTGGCTGTGCCACATTATGTAATGTGCAGTTTTCGAACTCCGACAGCAGAGGCTGCCTGCGACAATTTTCATTAGGGGTATTTCCTTATTTGGACAGTGGTAGTTACCATGATTCTTGTAAATCGTTAAGTGGCTCTTGCCACAACCTTTGGTCAAAATCTACAGACTCTGGTGCCCGTTTAGCTCTGAATTTATGGCTAATCAGCCGCTTTAGACTTCGAAAAAAATACAACGATGCCAACAAGACCCTCGGCTCCACTGGGGCAGGTCTTACTGCTGAAGATTTGAAGGAAGATCCGCAGTTGAAGAAGCTGCTTGGTGGGTACTCGCGTTAGCTTGTCAGCAAGTGTACTAATTACTGGCGTAGATAAAATTCTTGAGAACTTCCCCTGGTGGGAAGAAGTCCATGGTTTCTGGAGGACAAACCCGTCGTACAACACTGTATTCAGCACAGGTGATCCTGGTCAAGATTTTGCTGCAGAGGCACAGCGGTATTTCACAGGGGAAAAAAGTACTACAGCAGCCACAGCCTCGTTGCCGTTGGTAGGTGACGGCTGGGTTTCTGTCAGCGCATCCCCTTCCAATGAAGGGCCCGGCGCCAGGGAAAATGAGGAGTTTGATTTGGAAGACGGCGATCCCCATGACGATAGCATTCAGGCTTCCCCCGCTCCCGATCTATGTTCCAATCCCCCTGCAAGCGTCGATGATAACATTGACCCTGTCCTACGAAGCATATCTTCTTCAGTCTACAACACGATGATTTCCTGCTCTACTCCGACCAGTCTTCCCGCTTCAACCGATCCCCTTTCCAACGTCTCTGAACCCTCTTCTGTGCCGGTGCCGATACTACCAGCGTACTTCAGACGCTCACATCGCACGCACGCCGGGCGGGCGCTGGCAACAAGGGTAAAATGAAAGCTGCCCCAGATGTTAGTCCTTTCAATCTCGGTGTTCCCACCCGTGCACCATCTAGCTCCGGCTCTTCAGTGGCACACAAGCGTCCTCGGGACCTCAATTCCGAAGTATCTACCAAGATTTCTGAAACATCCGACAGTCTCATATGCCAAATTCAGAACAGCGCTGATGCCAAGAATGAGACGAAGCGGATGAGATATGAAGCCCAAATTGTTGGCAAGGAACTCAGATCCCCCGACAAGAATGCTCAGCATGAGCACGACCTCAAGCTGAAGATGGTCGAGAAAGAACACGAGCTGTCGATCGAAACTGAGAAGACCAAGCAGGCAAGCGAGAGGACCAAGCAGCTGGAGCTGGAATTGCAGATCGAGCAGGTGAGGATCGCACGATTGGAGGCAGAGAGAAAAGGTTCCGGTGCTGCAGAAGGAAATTAAGGTTGTTTTCTTAGTTGTCTTACTAACATGTCGTACTTCTGTTGTACTTTGCGTTGTTGTACTTCTGTCCCCCCCTCCCCCACGTAGACTTACATCCGGAAATCAATTCGATTCGTGTGCTGGATATGAGCCTAACTAAGTATCGAGCCTGTGGAGTAGATGCTCCACCAGGCGACTACGGAATAACTGTCCAGGTGTACCTATGAACTCCTCGCCTTCATCATCCAACTCGTAGACCAGCGGAACTCCCCAAGTCGAAGCTTCTTCCATATAATCAAGGTTGGAACTTACAACGCTGAGATTTTCTTCAATTTCAAGTATCAAGTTGTGGAGAATTAGGCAACATCTCATCCACATATTTGCGAACTCAAGATCGCGTTGGCTTTGAATTTGAAACTGCATTTCGCGCAGGGATTGAAACCGGCCCTTCAAGGACCCGTAGAAATGTTCGGATCGGACGTGTATCTTAGAATAGATTAGCTTATAGTAAACCGCGGATCCTCACTTCTGTACATACCTTGGACAAATGCTGGTTGAAAATCTTGTGCGCATCGGGCATCGATTGCGTGCTTGATCGCTTGAAGGGGACAACACACCAGGGGAGTGATGGATATGCAGAGTCAGCCCAAACCCACTCATCAGCTCCAAGGAACGTCTCCAGGTGACGATAAATGCGACTGCGCAAGAACACATTAGAATCGTGAAGGCTTCCTGGAACTCCGATCACGTAGTCAACGATGCGAAGGTTGTGGGGTAGGATAACGACCTTCACCAATAGTCAGTGTGTGATGTCCGAACTGTAGGGAAATCCATACCTGGGCAGAGAGCGAATAGCACGACTTACGATCAAAAAAACCCTCGCCATGCCAACCCGGCTTTTGGAATAGATTCATGGGTGACCTGTCGACACACAAAAACCCCCCCCTCCACTCTGGACAACTACGGCTTTCCACCCAACGCTTCGCCCGATCCCGTTCCTCCTGATCTTCTAGCTCCATAGGGTCAAAGTGGATGGCATCGTCATGGAGGTGGAGAAGCGCGATCATAACCTGCCGATAGCAATTGTAAACCGTTCCAATGGAGACACCTGCCCATTCGGCGACATCTTCCATAGCTGCACCATTTCCGTAGTGGCCAACTCCATTTAAGAAAATCGCCAGCTGAACTGGAATGGGAAGTTGGGGGTTATTGGAGTTGTTACTGAAGACTGGGTGGCTCTCTATTTTTTTGACAAGGTGGGCGAATACGTCGGGGTTAATGCGAAGTTTTCGACGAAACTTCTTGAAGTCGTCGTTTAGGCACCATTCTTCAAGGAGCTGGAGTTGGGGAGCATGAGGAGCCTTCTTGCGAGTGATAAGGTAGTGAGATTTTTCGACCTCGTCCGCCAGTGCAATGATAGTGTTTTCAAATGCCAGTATCTGCTGGTGGTCCAGATGCAATCCACCTGTGAAGCTAACTTCAGAACTTTCCATCAAAGAAAACAAGCTATCCATAGTGAAGTCGGATAGTGAGGAACTGAGGGACATGTCGCTTCCATCAGAAGTAGAGGTAGAAAGTCGGGAGTCGGTGTCGGTATCGCTTTCAGATGAAGTTTCTAACAAGTCGATGGCAGTCCGGACGAGGTTTTGATATCGTAAAAGTTGAAGGTCCAAGCAAGCACTGGCGAGGTCGTCCAGCATCGCCTGTCGATGGCTCGGGCGTGGCATCATGGATGTACGGATAACGATTGCTGCCTCGCGATATGCTGATGAGGGATTCCATATTTGGCAACTCAGTCGGCGCTTAAATTCTATTTTTTGAAATGTTGAAAACTTCAGTATTTACAGTACCTTTAGTTTAACTTTGAGACGCCTTATTGTTTTCTTCGTTCTTCCAGTAATTCATCTCTGCTACCTG
Source organism: Pisolithus albus (assembly GCA_024613165.1). Lineage (NCBI taxonomy): Eukaryota > Fungi > Basidiomycota > Agaricomycetes > Boletales > Pisolithaceae > Pisolithus > Pisolithus albus. Next base: position 363,330 of record JANFAB010000036.1, read on the forward strand.
GCCTGCCGCTGCCACTCTGATGAAATGTTGCCATGCATTGTAAAGTTTGAAGAAGGAGAGTGAGGGGAGTGGCCTAGAGGTCTCCCTTTGGAATTGGGGGGTCAGTTCGACCCGAGGGGGCAAGAGTTGCCTGGTAGGGTAGTCAGAGAGTGGAGAAAAGAGTCAAAACACGCCCTGAAAGTCCAAAAGAAGGTCGAGAATCGTCTAAAGAACGTCTAACGAAGGAAGAATAATAATCCGAGCCCTCGGTCTCAGATTTCCATCTGTCTCATCTGGTGGTAAAGCGTCTATTGTTGTTCCTAAGTATGTACAGTATGCTCTAACTACAAGTATGGCTTACATAAGCCAAACTCGTCCAAATAGTAAGTAAAAAAAGGTAACATAAAAATATAAAAACAAAATAGTAAGTAGAAACAATGAAATAAAGGAAATCACCTGGTAGGGAGGCTTCCCTCCCTACAGCATGCATGAAGTTTTTCTTTGAGGACTGTTATGCTCTCGGTGCGACATATTGGTACCATCTCGGTTGGCCATTCCCCATTTTCTGCACTCGGCTGTTCACCTAGTTGCACGGCGTCGTTCCTTCATCCTCATTCTCATCTTCAGAGACTGGGGGTGACAAATACGGAGGTGTGGTAGCATCATGTTTTCCCTTCTCCAGTCTTCGAGTTCGGGGCCATCTTCATTTTGAAGCTCCACGGTAGGTTCGCTGGATCAAGCTACTGAACAAAACGAGGGAGCAGAGTCAAAAACTAATTTGTCCATGAACAGGTTGCCAGCACACGTCCATACCTTTTCACACTGTGCCCTCTTGGGCGCCTCCTTCACGACTTGTTTGGGTAGTTTGCTATGTTTCGTGTGTTTACTCGACACCTACATTGGGAGTGAGCATGCGCATTGTAGAAATGGTAGATGGGAGGCCTGTGGGTATACCCTATCTCCCTGGGTGAAAGAATGGGGTCAGTTTGACCCAAGGGAGCTGGAGTTGCTTGGTACAGTGTCAGGGAGGGGAGAGAAAGACAAGAAACGCGCCCTAAAGGTCACAAATAGGTTGAGATAACGTCTGGAGAGTGTCTGATAGAGGAGAAATGAAAATCCGAGGCTTCCGGCCTTCGAATTCCATCCTATTTCATCTAGGTAACTCGTCTTGTTATTTTTCTAAGTATGTACAACATGCTCTAGGTGCGAGTCTGGCTTACATAAGCCAAAACTCGCACAAATACTAAGTAAAAAAAGGTAAAGTAAAGATAAAAACAAAAAACTAAAGTAGAAACAATGAAATAATGAAAATCACCTACTAGGGAGATTACCCTCCCTACAGCGTGATGCACGACTGAATCCAGTCATCATCTGTGACAAAGTGGTATTTCGGGAGGAGCGCTTCGGCCCAAAAGCCACTGGGGTGGATCATTCATTAAAGATGCACAGTCAAATCGGGAATTGACGCAGTGACAGTGCTGTCGCGAGTTCGTCCGATTCACTGGCCATCTGTGAGTTTAGTAGACCTGGACCGTATGTTTCCGACTCACAGACGGGCAGTTGGAGTTGCTGGGATCATACACTCGACAACTTCCATGGCTGGGTCCACTGTTTACATGGTCATCTGGTATTCTGCCGACGACAAGCTCATTGCAACAAGACATCTTCACAGTACTACAGCAGTTTGGGGAATGTTCGAAACCCAGAACCAGATCTGTACCTTCCTGTTGTGACATGGTCCCCTGACCTGTCTTTGTTTGCACCGGTAATATCTTACATAATATTTTCCGTATGGTTCAACTGTTTATACCTAACTCTGTACTTGTTCCTACCATCACCTTCTATCAAATAGAAGCTTCCTTACTTGTTCATCTCTCAACAGGTTATGAGCCCTGTCGAGCTCTAACTTCTAATTGATATTCCATAACTCGCTCGACTACTTTTATTCGATATGTCAAACTTGCCCCAGTCCATGTCTGTGGGATGACCCAGTCCCTCAGCAGCTACCCCATCAAGTGTTTCATCTGCAAACAGGGTTGCAGCACCCTCGAGTCGCCTATATGACATACCATCTCTTGCAGATGATGGTTCGAACTACCAGATGTGGAAGTTCCGAGTCACAAAAGTACTAGGTATTCGAGGACTTTGGGAGGTTGTGGGTGGAAGCAATACTACACCTCCGGATGCGGCCACTCACCCAGATGAACATGCTGAGTGGGTGATGAAAGACAACAAGGCCTGTGCCCAAATTACCCTGACACTCAAGGACGAGCCTTTGAGTGGAGTCATGTATGCCTCGTCTGTGGCTGAGACTTGGAAGAAGCTCGGCGAACGCTACGAAGGCAAGGGGAAACAGATAATTGCATATCTTATAGGAGAACTGTTTCGTGGCACCCTGGTAGAAGATACCCCAATGGAGACACAACTGAATGCGATGCGGCAGAAGTCGCTCATTCTGAGCTCACTCGGACAGCCTCTCGACAAGAGTCTGGTCACGATAGCCATGGTCATCTCGCTACCACAATCGTACTCAACCCTTCGGACCAGAATTCTCATGTCAACAAATGACAAGCTGACAATCGATGCGGTGATTTCTCAGGTCCTCATAGAGGAGAGAACTCGCCAGGGCTCGCAAGCACATAGTGCGCTTGCAGCAACGACTTTGAGTGCGAAGTCAAAGTCGAAAGGGAAAGGGAAGGATAAGTCGAAGATTAAGTGCTACAAGTGCAAGGAAGTCGGGCATACGAAGGACAAGTGTCCGCAGAAGGCAGCTGGCGAGGCAAAGGCCTCGTCAGATGGGAAGGAGGACAAGGAGAAATCTGGAGACAAGGGCAACCTGACAGCTAAGGTTGCGCAGGTGCAGGAAGTCGGGGAACAGTCATTACAACTGTTCATGGCTCAAAAAGGTCCAGTAACGAGTCCAACTGAATGGGTGGTGGACTCGGGTGCTTCGGCACACATGTGCTGTCAGTGGAGGTGGTTTGCCTCATTTAGGGTCTTGGAACCATCGGAACCAGTAGTCATCGGTGATGGAAGATCCATAATGGCAGTCGGGAAGGGCCAAGTGGAGCTCGACATGCAGGGAACCTGCAGTGGAGGTAGACAGACCATGTTACGGGATGTCTACTATGTACCAGACCTGGATACGAATCTGGTCTTGGTACCTTGTCTCACTTCAAAGGGTCTGCAGGTGACATTCGAGAAAAATGCCTGCAGGATACTGGCTGGCAACACGGTTGCAGCAGTGGCAGAGAAACGGAGGTCGCTCTATGTACTAGATGCGACGGTTGTCTCTGGGAGCCACTCAGCCTATGTGGTATTGGATCCCACTCAGATGAATGCATCTGAACCCCTCACAGCTCTCGCAACCCGTGTATGTTATGATATGTACTCTTTTCTTTTCTTTTCGTCTTATCTAATCTCTCTTATCTTATCTTGAGGTCTTATCAGATCTTATCTCGTCTTATCTCTCCCCTTATCTATGGACTCACCCAGACCTTGGCCATGTGCTTGCCATGTGGCTCAGGCCTAGGCCAGTCCGGACCATGATGTCATGGTGATGTCACTGTGATGTCATGCCTTATGTCTTCCTCATGTATGCCTCACCTCTACCTCATGTACAGTAGTATATATACCCAACACAATAGCCCAGCTAGCCCCAAGCTAGTTCATTTGGGTTTTGCCCCTACTGCTTCTAAACTTTCCTCTGCCCTCTATCCCTTCGTCTTTGTCCTCGTCTTTGTCTAGCTTCAGTGTAGCGAGCCCGTGACTTCGAGTCTAGGGTCGTAACACTTGAACTAGCTTCTGTACCATCACCTGCTCGCTGAGCAAACCTGGACTCCAGGGTTAAGGAGAGTGTCACAGCCGGACTCCAGGCTTTAAGGAGGTCTATTCACCATTCCACACCACGCCTCGTTCTACCACGAAGGTTCGATCTATCGACCTCTGCCTCCACGAAACACACCTCCCTCGCCTACCCCCGAACTCGTTTACCCTTCTCGAACCCCGTCCGAAGACCCAAACCTCGGTACCCCACCCCCGCTCCCTGCCAACTTCGGCCTCCCTGACGAAGGAGCGGCACACCTCTTCGCACACCCCCTAATCCCGCCTCACAACTACCTCTACCAGAACATCTTCGATCCTGCCCCCCACCCTCGCTTCAACAACCTCGACGAGCAACTCTACGAAGACATCTTCGGTCACCCCGCTCCTCTGCCTCGCCGCTACAACCTCCGCCCCCGCCACCTCATAAACAAACCCTACCACCGCCCCATCGTAGTCAGCCGCTATGGACCAAGGTGGTAATCAACAACAGCAACCCCCGCCCAACCCTCTCCTTGTGGACCCTGATGTCCAGGTGCTCATTGGCGCCATCACCGCCCATGTCACTACCTCTGTGGCCCAGAGTCTAATCCAGGCCAATGCACATGCCGCCCGGGGCGATCCGGCAAAGAAAGGGGCGTCCGACCCCGGAAAGTATGATGGCTCCATCTCGAAGTTTGAGGAATGGTGGAGCAAAATGAAAGCGTACCTCCAGATAGCAGACTTCCCCTCGGCCTCGCAAGACTGTCTGGCAGTATGGACCCGACTCGAAGGGCCAGTAGCAGGGGCATATGCCCGGGCAAGGATCGATGCCTGCAAGGCAGCAAATACATACCCCAACATGGCGGCCCTCGAGGCTGAGATCGAGGCCAAGTTTAGGCCGATCAACAACAAGGACTGGGTGAAGGCCCAACTACAGAAGATACGACAAGGAAGCATGCGAACCGAAGACTTCGTGGCTAAGTTCAGTGCGCTAGCCATGTCTGCAGGGGCGTCTGACGACTACGCCATATTCATGCTCGAGCGGGCCATGCGCCCTGACATATTACAGCAGATCTTCATGCAGGGCAAGAGGAAGGCCACCCTCGCCGAGTATGTAATCGAACTCCGGACCTTGGGTGGTGCCATCGAAGCCACTCGTATGCATACCTCCTCACATTTCGCTTTCCCATCCTCGACCTCTTGCCCCTCCTCCTCGTCAGTTGGCACCTTCGCAGGCTTGGGTATCCCGATGGAAATCGGTGCCGCCTCGACTTCTCGCCCTGTCCCCTCGCACATCAAGTGCTTCTCGTGTGGGGGTAATCATTTTAAACAAGACTGTACGTCTCGATCCCAGCAGCGCCCTCCTCCCCGTTTCCCCGTTCCCCCTCATACCCCTTTCTTGCCCCAGCCTGCTGCTCGACAGGCAGCACCCCAAGATGACCCTCAGCTTTGCCAACTGCAGGGGATGACCTTCGAAGAAATGCAGGCGTTCTTTTACGATAAGCATACGAACAAGATGAAAGCGCAGGGAAAAGAGTTCGGTCAGTAGAGGTTCAGGTACCTACTGGCCAGGCATGTAATCGGTTCTCGGTCTCGGACACTTACGACACACAGGAGTTATTTAATGCATCTACTTCGTGTGCAGAGGAGTCCACTACCGGCTCGGCCCCGCACGTTAAAAATGGGGTGCTTAATTCCTCGAGCTACAAAAATATAAAAAAATGTGACCAACCGAAACTGGAAACCCCGAAGGATGCTAAAGTTAGGACCGTGGGCTGCAAGCCTGAATTGGAACTAGAAGTAACGTTGGAAGGGAGAAGTAAAAAGTGGCAGACGAGAGTGTTGGTGGACTCAGGGGCAACCGACACATTCCTGGACAGGAAGTGGGCTGATGAAAACGAGATACCCCTCCTCCCTCTCGAGAAGACGGTTCCAGTCTACAACGTTGACAGCACAAAGAACCGAGATGGGGACATCACCCATGTAGTGCCTCTCGTGATGGACACAGAGCACATCTGGGCACAGGTCACTACCCTCGGTTCTCACCCCCTCGTCCTCGGCTATACATGGCTTCGACGCCACAACCCTGTGGTTTCGTGGGCTGACAAAACTGTCAAGATGACTCATTGCCCTCGTGAGTGCCACGACCTCGCCCCGTTGACTAAGCAGGAGAAGAAGGAGGCAAACGACATGGAGTACCTACACCTGAAACTCCGATCGACATGGTCTCGATCTGGCACCGTCGAAGAACTCGTCCCAAAGGAGTACCATTGGTACCTAGACGTGTTCTCGAAAGAATCATCAGAGCGCATGCCACTGAGGAAGCCCTGGGATCATGCCATTGATCTCAAGGATACCTTCGTTCCTAAGCGGGGCTGCCTCATCCCCCTCTCCGTCGATGAACAGAAGGAGGTCTCGGACTTTATTGACGACCAGACCAAGAAGGGTTATATCTGGCCTTCGAAGTCTCCCCAGACGTCCCCCGTCTTCTTCATTCCCAAAAAGGATGGTCGAAAATGCATGGTCCAGGACTACCATTACCTCAACGAGCATACCATAAAGAACGCATATCCCCTTCCACTAATATCACAGCTGGTCGATAAGCTCAAGGGGTGCAAGCTCTTCACGAAGATGGACCTACGGTGGGGCTACAACAATGTTCGAATCAAGGAAGGTGATGAGTGGAAGGCAGCCTTCGTCACCCATAAGGGGTCCTTCGAGCCCCTCGTCATGTACTTTGGACTCTGCAACTCTCCTTCGACCTTCCAAAATGTGATGAACAATATCTTCGGAGACATGGAGGATGTCGTGGTCGTCTACATCGACGACATCATGATCTTCACGAAAACAGACAATGAAGAGGAACATGATCGGATCGTGTTGGAGGTACTTCGACGCCTCGAGGAGAACGACCTCTTTGTAAAACCTGAAAAGTGCTTCTTTAAGAAAAGGGAAGTCGAGTTCCTGGGGATGATTGTAGGGGTTGATGGGATCAAGATGGACGAGTCCAAGGTGAAAGTCATCTGAGAATGGCCGACCCCTACCAAGGTTAAGTCAGTCAGGGCCTTCCTCGGCCTGGCAAACTTCTACCGTCGCTTCATCAAGGACTTCGCCTGCATCGCTCGCCCACTTAATGACCTCACAAGGAAAGACCAGCCCTGGACCTGGCAGGAAGAGCAGCAGCATTCCTTCGATGCATTAAAAGAAGCCTTCACGTCAGCTCCCATCCTTGCATTCCCCGACCAAGATAGGAAGTTCCGTCTCGAGACAGATGCATCCGACTTTGCAACTGGCGCAGTGCTCTCGGTAGAGGCCCCTGATGGGCTTTGGCACCCAGTAGCCTACTACTCGCACTCCATGACCCCACCGGAACGGAACTATCAGGTCTTCGATAAGGAAATGCTCGCCATCATTCGTGCGTTAGAGACCTGGCATCACTACCTAGAGGCCACCCCTTACGAGTTCGAAATCTGGACAGACCACTCCAACCTCCAGTATTTCAAAACTGCTCAGAACCTTGATCGCAGACAAGCTCGATGGGCCCAGTACCTTTCGAGGTTCAACTACAAACTCGTCTATAAACTGGGTGCCTCTATGGCAAAGGCCGACGCTCTGTCCCGAAGGGAGGATCATGAGGTGAAAGGGGACAATCAGGAGGTGACCCTTATCGACCCCACTCGGGTTGCTGCAGTATCGGTAGGAATGGATAAAACCCTCGAAGCCATCCTCAAGGGGGCAACCTCAGCCACGACCCCACCCGAAGGATATGAGCTCAAGGATGGTCTCTATGTTAGGGATAGCCGAGTTTATGTTCCCCCATCTGCAGTCCTCCCGGTGATCGAGGCACACCATGATACCCCCATCGCTGGTCACCCTGGCTGGAGTAAGACCCTCGAGCTGGTCTCACGCCACTATACCTGGCCCGCCATGTCGCAGTCTGTAAAGGACTATGTCTCCTCTTGCCACCGTTGCCAGATGTCCAAGGGTACCCGGAAACCCCCTGCAGGGAAGCTTCGCCCAAACCCAGTCCCTGAGGCACCCTGGACAGACATATCCGTGGACTTTATGGATGCCCCAGAGGCTGGCGGCTATGACAACATCATGGTGGTGGTGGACCGCTTCTCAAAGGAAGCAGTCTTCATACTGACAATGAAGACCGTCTCGGCACTCGGCACAGCAGAACTTTTCCGTGACCACGTGTGGGCCCAGCATGGACTCCCCTCCACAGTCATCTCAGACAGGGGCCCCCAGTTTGCCAGTACCTTCATGGTAGACCTGTCAAAGATGCTTGGTATCAAACCGAAGCTCTCTATGGCGTTCCACCCCCAAACCGACGGCCAAACCGAGCGGCTCAACCAGGAGATCCAGCAGTACCTCCGTCTCTTCATAAACGACCAACAGCACACCTGGCCTTCCTGGCTAAAGATTGCCCAGTTTTCCTACAACTCAAAGGGGCAGGACTCCACTGGTCGTTCCCCATTCTCCATTACCTGCACTTATACCTAGTGTTTCAAAGTCCAGTCCTAGGACCATTAAAAGACCAGTAACCCAACTGAACCAGGACCAAACACAACCAAAATATTGTTATGGTTGCAACCAGTCTTTGTCAGTTTCAGTCTCAGTTGCAGAGATTTTGCAGTAATCAAGGACTGGCAAAAGACCAGTTACAACTGGTCTTTTGCCAGACTGATGGCATATTGGGTGAACAAGGTACTACACAATGCTAGTACTATGTATATGTGGAATCAGACCTCAATAACCTCAACAGACCCCCCTATGAAGTTCTGCCAGCTCCTCATCCACGGCCAACAGTTCCTTATACTCATCCATCAAAATCTCGTCTACTTGTGCTGAGTTGAGGGAAGCATGGTCAACAATGCTATGATGTCACAAATGCTTCAAGACTTGTACTTCTTCGAACTTCTCCACACCCAAGTGACAGTTTCACCTGGTCTTGCTGTGGTTGTGACCAGTTGCTCAAAAATCAGTCACAACCAGTTGCAACCATTGTGGCAACTGATATGAACCAGTTTTCAATAGTCCAGTTTGGTCTAACTGAATTTACCAAAGTCCAGCAACTGGTTCTGGTCCAGTCTTTTCCAAAAAAGGAAAAAGACCAAACTGAACTGGACTTTTAAACACTACTTATACCCCATGTCTGGGCGTGGAACCGACAACCTCTAAGGCCGAGGCTGCCACAACTTGTGCCTCCAATATCCAGTCAGTTATCGACTCCACAAGAAAGGCACTCCAGCGAACGGCCGAACGAATGACCCAAAATGCTGAGGCATCACGGTCAGAGGCCCCCAAGTACTCAGTGGGACAAGAAGTGTGGTTGGATACCACCCACGTTCGAGTCGATGGGCGCCCCTCATGAAAGCACACCGAAAAGTGGATTGGCCCCTACAAGGTCCTCTCAGTCAAACCCAATGCTGTGGAACTTCGCCTCCCAAAGACCCTCCATATCCACCCTGTCGTCAATGTCTCATGGGTAAAACCATACAAGGGACCTCTTGAGGGCCAGAAGGTCACTCGCCCTGGGCCAGTGGTGGGTGTCGAGGACCGTGATGAGGAGTTCGAGGTCAAGTACATCGTGGACAGCTGCTTGAAGCGCAACAAACTGGAGTTCCTCGTCCAGTGGAGGGGCTATGGCGAAGAGGACCGCACTTGGGAGCCTGAGTCCAATTTAAAAGGCTCCCCTGACATCCTACGTGACTTCTACAAATCCCACCCCTTGGCCCCCTGCAAACTCCGTGGAATCGACTCTGTCCACTTCGCCTCCCTCTTTTCCCCCTACGAGAACTTCACCACTTGCCACTCTGTTTTCAGTCGCCTGGAAGTCGACCCCTAAGGAGGGGATAGTGTTACGATATGTACTCTTTTCTTTTCTTTTCGTCTTATCTAATCTCTCTTATCTTATCTTGAGGTCTTATCAGATCTTATCTCGTCTTATCTCTCCCCTTATCTATGGACTCACCCAGACCTTGGCCATGTGCTTGCCATGTGGCTCAGGCCTAGGCCAGTCTGGACCATGATGTCATGGTGATGTCACTGTGATGTCATGCCTTATGTCTTCCTCATGTATGCCTCACCTCTACCTCATGTACAGTAGTATATATACCCAACACAATAGCCCAGCTAGCCCCAAGCTAGTTCATTTGGGTTTTGCCCCTACTGCTTCTAAACTTTCCTCTGCCCTCTATCCCTTCGTCTTTGTCCTCGTCTTCGTCTAGCTTCGGCGTAGTGAGCCCGTGACTTCGAGTCTAGGGTCGTAACAGTGTAGGGACCTCGAAGGCACCTTTGGCCATTTGGCATTGGCGTCTTGGTCATGCGAACGCAAGGCATGTCCTGAAGCTCGAAGAGCAGGACATGGTTACTGGCATGGAGATAGTTGGGTCACGGAGTCATGGCACTCATGACTGCAGGGGCTGCCTCGAGGGGAAGCAGCAGCAGAACCCTATATCTCAGAAGTCAGGTGTGGAGAACCCACGACTTCTGCATCGGACATACTCAGATGTCTGTGGTCCGATGGAGACACTCGCCCGTACTGGCCACAGGTACTTCGTTACATTTATTGATGGGCAGTCACACCACCTAGTGGTGAAACTACTGAAGACGAAGGATGAGGTGCTCGCTGCAACAAAGGAGTATTTTGCACGAGCAGAGGCTGAAACCGGAGAGAAGGCTAACTACCTTCGAACAGATGGAGGGGGCGAGTACTGCTCTCGAGAGTTTGAGCAGTACCTGAAGTCGAAAGGGGTACACCATGAGAAGACGAATGCATACACTCCACAGGAAAATGGAGTGTCGGAGCGGATGAACCACACTCTTGTGGAGAGTGCAAGAGCTATGTTAAGTGATGCGGGTCTCCCCAACAAGTATTGGGGAGATGCTATACTACATGTGGCTCATCTACAAAATCGTCTACCGACAAGAGCCCTCGAACAGCATGAGACTCCGTACGAGGCATATACCATTCACTCTCACACCTGAGGATTTTCGGGTGTGAGGCTCATGTCCATATTCCTGAAGAAAAACATCAGAAACTTGATGTAAAATCACTGGAGTGTACTCATCTTGGTTTTGCGGAGAATCGCAAGGCATACATATGCCTACACTGAGCCAGTGGGAGAATCTTCAAGTCTCGTGATGTTGTATTCAACGAAGGGGGTGGGGGACGACCTACCCGAGTTGTAGTTGACAGGATGGAACTGGTTACTCCAAGCACGAAACAACCAGAGGGACAGGGAAACCCATTAGGAGGGCAGGTGCCACCAGAAGAGCAGGAGGCGAAGAACGACTCAGATGGAGCTGAGGTCTCGTCAGATCAAGCTGAAATTTGGACGGCAGGTACTCCTGGGCAGCCCGAAGCTGCCGAGACCTTAAGCCTTGCGACAACTGGTCCCGATCTCGAGGAATCAGTTGAGGAAGCCACTGGAGCAGGGAATGACAAAGTTGGGCAAAATGCGCCAACTCTGAAGGAGGAAACCACTGGGAAGGACCCAGGAACATTGCAGGGGGTCCCTAGAATGTCCTCATGATGCACTGCGGCGTCGCGAGGCCTGCCGGTTCCTTATCCACAGCCAGTGCCCACACTGGCTGTGAGGAGGTCATCCAGGGCTAAAAAGCCACCAATTAGCGATGATGACCCAAGATACTTTGTCGATGCTTACCAGAGGGGCACCTTGATGCAAAGGAAGGTCGACGAGAGGCCCGACAACGAGCAGCAACGAGGTAGTAGTGGTGTGGGGAGATGCGACTGCGAGCGAGTCAAACACATCACGCTGTGACAGTGACACGAGTGAGCCACAACACCAAGCTTACAAAGCAAGCTCTGCGTGCGACTACAAGCCAACAACCTTCGAGGAGGCTGTTAGCTGCACGGATGGCGATCGCTGGTACTCAGCAATGGCTGAGGAGCTCTCGATGTTCGAGAGGCTGGAGTTGTACGAGGCCGTTGAGCATCCTCATGGTAGAAAAGTCATAGATTCGAAGTGGGTATACAAAATTAAGAGGGGACCAGCAGGCGAGATAGAGAAGTACAAAGCTCGTCTTGTTGTGAAGGGATTCACCCAGGTGCACGGGGTGGATTATACTGATACTTTTGCCCCTGTGGCGAAATTTACTACCATTCAAATCTTACTAGCACTCGCTGCAAAGTATGATCTCGAGTTACATCAAATGGATGTCAAGTCTGCATTTCTCAATGGCAGGCTCGACGAGGAGATCTATCTACGACCACCCCCTGGCTTCTGGGACTCGCCAGACATTGTCTGGAGGCTGCACCGAGCTCTCTATGGACTGAAGCAAGCCCCGAAGGCTTGGTACACTCGTCTTAGAGAGGTTTTTGAATCTCTCGGGTTCACTTGGAGTGAGGCTGACCACAGCCTGTTCTACAAGGTAGAGGACGGTGTCCTAATTATTGTGGCCGTTGTCACGCACCAAAGGTGTTTGGCGACGTGAGCATGGACTCAGAACCTGAATGATGAAGAACGGAGAAGCCTAGCCCTAATGTGAAGAATGACTGATATTGCCAGCAGTCATCCATCGCACAAGAACCATCCTTAACGTTAGGGAAGAAACCGCTCGAGCGCCCGAAAAAACTTTTTGAGCGCTAGTTTACGGCATTCCGATTTTTCGAATATCTCCGTCAATTTTAAAGATATCGACACCATTCCCACGCTCACAGGAAGCTCTCGACCACGCCATCCTTCCTACCAAATTTGGTAACGATCCGCGCACTCCACGATTTTCTGCATCATTTCTACCAACGAACGCCCATTTCGCCAATATTTATTGTAATGGCCACCTCCTCGACTGTCTCTTCGCTCGTGTCCTTTGCTAGGGAGAATAACTACGAGTACCTGCCAGGAATCCCCACTAGCTCTCGCCCCGAAGCCTCCTGGTTCATCCCTCCCTCGTCCATGACCTCCCATCCTATCACTTTGGGACAGCGCGTTCTTCTCGTCAGTCTGACGTCGAGGAAGACATTCTTTGGTCGCCTCAAGTCTGCCGTCAGGCTTGAGAGGTCTTATGTGGTTGTTTCGGTCTCTCCAGTTGAAAAGGATTATGGATTTTTCCTTCCTGCCCCCTGCAACATCTATCTCTCAATCTCGTCTTTCATTCTCCCAAAATTGCGACAGCTCCAGTATCAATTACTATCATCTACACTATCTGATCGCATTCATGACGATTTTGAGGCACTTCTCCCTGCCCTCATTGGAGAAGATGGCCCCTCCTCCTCCTCATGCCCTCCAGAGCACTAGTTGCACCTGGTACAGGTCGCTTTGCAGAGAGGAGAGAGGGGGGGAAAGTTGCGAAATCCTAAGCCCTGACTACCCTGGAGACCCCCAAAGTTGGCCCCTGGCAGAAATCCCCACAGTTCTTCTTTCGGACGCGCAGCATATCGCCCCAATGAATCTGGATCTCAGATCTAGGAGTCAGAGTGACTCATTTGCAGTCATACCCCTTATTCAGCAGTGACCAGTGCGCTTACTCATCCCCCTTTCTGTCGCATTATTCATCCGTTCCTTAATGACTCATTTCTATTTCAAATGATTTGTGATATTCTTCGTCATGCTGACTGATTTTACTTACCAATCGCTTACTGTCCTTACTCAGCCTTGCTCGGCCTTACCAATCCTTTACCAATCCTCTTACCAATTGCTTACAAACCCCTTACAAAGTGTTTCCTTCAGGCTGCGCTACCTTTTGTATATAAGTACCAATACGTCGCAGCAAGCATGCAAGCAAGTAGCCCCCCCTGCATAGGATACCGTCCCCTTTGTAGTGAGACTATTGCCCAATCATTATCGTCGTTATCTGCCTTACTGTCATCGCTTTAAGGCCCTTCTTCATCATCCTTATTCTTGCAGTATCTGAGGCTCCATTAAGGGTCTATTTACTGTCATTCTTCATCATCTTACGTCGCTTCCAGGCTCCGAGTAGCCTGTATATCTTCGCTTTTCTGTCGTTCCCCTGCTCCCCTCTCGTCAGGAGCACCTTCCCTTCTGCCCTAGTCATCTAGGTGTGCAGAACCCCTCCCCCACTTCGCTGTAACTGATCCCTCAAGCCAAAGTCCGCGAAGGTAAACCACCGACTCGGCAATTGTCTTTGTGTTGGGTTTTTTTTGGTGTTTTCACCATAGATCCACACGTCGACTCACACTGTCTATGTAGATGACAAGTTGATCTTGTCGAGGAGTCGAGAGGCTATCGAGCAACTCGAAGCTCAGCTCTTGGCAGAGTACGAACTCTCAGATCTCGGAGAGGCTCACTGGGTTCTGGGGATGGAGATTATCCGGGACTGTGACAAGGGCTTTATCGAGCTCTCGCAGAAACGGTACATCGAGACCATTCTGCAGCGCTTCAGCATGCAGGATGGGCGTTCAGTGGGTACTCTGATCGAGCAGAGTCTTAAGCTCGAGAAACTAGATAAACCGGAGTCTGATCTCGAACAGTATCAGAGTGCTCTTGGGGCGCTGATGTATGCTATGCTAGCTACTCATCCCGACATTGCCTTTGCAGTGGGTGCCTTGAGTAGACATGCTGCTGCTCCAGGCGAAAAACATATGATAGCCCTTAAACGGGTCTATCGATACCTTCATGGTACTGTAGACTTTCATCTCAGGTATACCACTGCATCTGAGACTACCCCTATTGGGTATGTAGATGCGGACTGGGCGGCCGACATTAATGATCGCCGCTCTATTACTGGCTACATATTCACTCTTTGTGGTGGTGCAGTAAGTTGGTCTTCGAAGAAGCAATCTTCAGTAGCTCTTTTGAGTACTGAAGCTGAGTATATGGCCATCTCTGCCGCTGCAAAAGAGGCTGTTTGGATCCGCACTTTGCTTGGAGAAATTGACTCGGTCACACGAAAGGATCCTATCTCTCTTTGTGTGGATAATCAATCTGCAATCTCCCTTGCAAGTAATGCTATGTTTCATGATCATACGAAACATATTTCCATTCACCATCACTTCATTCGAGAGAAGATCGAGTTGGGTGATGTTTCTGTGACCTACTTGTCTACCAATGAGCAAGTAGCAGATATCCTTACTAAGGGACTCTCTAGGGAGAAACATATTCGGTTTTCTATGGGTATGGGTATTTTTTCTAGTTGAGATATTCACCGTTGAGGGGGCGTGTTGTGACATGGTCCCCTGACCTGTCTTTGTTTGCACCAGTAATATCTTACATAATATTTTCCGTATGGTTCAACTGTTTATACCTAACTCCGTACTTGTTCCTACCATCACCTTCTATCAAATAGAAGCTTCCTTACTCGTTCATCTCTCAACACTTCCATTGTGTATTGGGCTGATGACACAAATCAAACAACCTGGTTTAACAAAATAGAAAGCTCCACTGCATGTGCGCTTACTCCCTACCATCCCATCTGACAACTACGTCGCCATGGATGCTATCGATGCAGTGTTAGATGCCAAAAAAATAAAAATAAAAGTAAGAGGTTCGTCATAATCAAATCTCTGGCTTGTCACTCATCCGCTCGACCATCTGCAGGGGAGCCATGCTCTAGTAACATTCGTCACCGCAGTTATCCCAGGAAGGATGTAACCATCCCCATCCTTTGCAAGCTGGAAGGAACTGATATCATCGAAGTTGACTTCGCATTCTCAGATCCCTTGGCAGATGGT
The DNA here is from genome assembly GCA_024613165.1 of Pisolithus albus. Lineage (NCBI taxonomy): Eukaryota > Fungi > Basidiomycota > Agaricomycetes > Boletales > Pisolithaceae > Pisolithus > Pisolithus albus. Next base: position 378,772 of record JANFAB010000036.1, read on the forward strand.
CCTGTCATATCTTGTGAGTGCGTTCGATCTCCACCTCGTTCGTAATCTAAGCGGAATGCGTTAGGTCGCTCTTCAAAATGGAGTCGACGATGCAAAGATTGTCGGGTAAGTCAAAGAGGCTCGAAGAAAGGGTCTCAATGTACTGGTGCTTTTGATGGGTGAATCAAGTGTGTGACTTCATGAGGTCATTCCTGCTAATTTGCTTATGCAGGTTACTACAACCTAATCCTTGCACATGGAAAGTTGAAAAGCCATATGAGACGCTCGTGAAGCTGGTGCCGACGGATTCAACATTGTAGATAGTATCCCACTGGAAGACTCTGTGGTGTTCCATGAGAAATGCATGAGTGCTGGCTGAGTACGTGGCATGGAATCTGAGCTAAGGAAGACCCACTGACAGGCCTATAGGCTCTTCAATGTCCCTCTTGTAGCACCGACTGCCTTACCTGACTTCCATCGCGGATTCCTTCAATCTGCGTTGTCTCATGTGTGACTTGTTCTTTTATGTTAGCGGGACTTCTTGGTAGATGCTTATTTTTTCCATCAGATGGGAATTACTGAATCATCTGTCTAAGGGTTTGTGAACAGCGAGCATCCCGATATCTTCGCTTGTATTCGCAAGCACAGGGTTGGGTTGTATCACTTGAGTACTTGCAGTGAGCAACGATGGTGGTGGTGGAATTTGAAAGGATACTCCGAAGTGGTTGGTCACGTGGCAGCCATCTCTGGTGCCGTCAATCCCGTCTCAGTGGTCTCCAATAATCCATCTCTCCACCCGCTCCATCTCGTCACACTTCGACCTTTTCCACCCTTGTAGGGGGCGCACCCTCCGGAAGAACAAAAACTTTGCAGCCAGCCCAAAACGGAGGGGCTGGCAAAGACAGGTGATAAAATGCGTATGCGGACTGTAACAACCGGCCGGTGAAAGGCCCTCAGCTAGTGTATAAGAGAAGACTCAGACGTCCGGTGTCTGAAGTGGACACCAAAGATCAATTGGTCAGTCCCCTTCGTTGAACCCTCCAGAATAACATGGTATCGTCGCAAAGACCATGCATTGTCCTTAGACTCTGCCACGCATTCCAGGCAGAAGCCAAGGAGATAGGAAAAGAATACAACCGACGAAGAGCCAATCATTGATCATGCCACTAGTCCTGTGTCTGCACACGAACATTTTTCTCTGTGAGTCGTACGCACTTACCAGTGTACCAAATTTCCAGGACCAGGATCCAAATGGCTGCAAGATGATGTGATCCAAATGAATTTCTAGTGGAACGCCCCAGCTTACCGCTTACCTAGACATTGTCGACCGATAACCAACTATCAAGTGTTTCTATTTGGCGTGACCGAGCCATACCAATTTTCCTGCCGTCGCTCTCCGTCCCCCATTCCGCTCTACTTGTAGAACGTTGCGACCGAGTGGATGATCGTATGCATATTCCGTTCTACTTCCAGATGACATGGCTCTGGTTGTTTTCTAGACCCGAGTGCCTTTGTCGGTAAGTCGTTATCCGTATGAGAGAGACTTTGATGACTGGCGACTGATCCGATTAGAAAGTCGATAGATATCCCATGGAGAGTGACCATTTGGGTCGTAGCATCAGTGTAACTCCTTCCTCTTGATGCCGGAAGCTTTCAAGCATAGCACGGAATGAGCTCGCCATTCATGATACCATCCGCTTCGAGACTATTTTCCAGGGCATTACGGTAACGCCGAAACTGCAGTTTTTCAAGACAGGGTTGACGTTCATGCACATATTGCTTGGGGTGAGTGCGGCTTATCGACAGTCATCCAAGATAACACTTCCTCACCGGGCCTTTCTATGAGCACGAATAAGTGTAGTGTTTTGTAATGTTTGATTAGCAAAGTGTAGTGTAGATGTGTATTACCAAAAGTGTAGTAAAAGTCCGCTTTTTTGACTACCAAATAAGTGTAGTGTTTTGTAGTGTTTGACTAGTAAAGTGTAGTGTAGATGGGTATTACCATAAGTGTAGTAAAGTTCGCATTTTTGACTACCAAATAAGTGTAGTGTTTTGTGATGTTTGATTAACAAAGTGTAGTGTAGATGTGTATTACCAAAAGTGTAGTGTTGTGGCGCTTTTTTGATTACCAATTATGAGTAGTGTTGATTAGTGTTTGAGTAGCTAAATGTTGTGTACACTTTTGATTACCAAAAGTGTAGTGTTGTGGTGCTTTTTTGATTACCAATTAAGTGTAGTGTTGATTAGTGTTTGAGTAGCTAAATGTTGTGTACACTTTTGATTACCAAAAGTGTAGTAAAGTCCGCATTTTTGACTACCAAATAAGTGTAGTGTTGATTAGTGTTTGACTAGTGAAATGTTTACAGTTTTGATTACCAAAAGTGTAGTAAAAGTTCGCTTTTTTGGACTACCAAATATTTGTAGTGTGACTAGGAAATGTACAGTAGTGTTGATTAGCAAAAAAGCGTAGTCATGATTAGGATTGTTGTGTAGTGGGCACAGCCACTAATGCCTCGAAATTTTGCAAAGTCACAAAAATACCCAAAAACGCGATATACTGTTATGCGACGAGCAATGCACAATTTTTACAAACCTTCGAATAACTTTACAACAACTACACTTTTGGAGCTCGTTCTTGGACAGTATAACGGGGCCAGGTCTTGGCTACAAACTCCTGCAAAAAAAACTGGACAACTTCTGATAAAATGCGTGAACAAATGAGCTCCGAAAATGCCTTGTCTAAAAGTATAGGTAATGCACAATTTTGTCACGCTATGTCACACGCGGCAGACCCATCGGCACGTATGAATTGAAACTCCGCACCAAACACTATGAGGCTGGGATGAAGCACACAGTGACGACAATTTTTACTTGTAGACTACGGTTACAAGGCTATTGAAATGTGATGTCGAACTCCAATGCTGCCAGTTGGGCTGCTTGATGTTGATAGATGTGCTGGATAGCTGGTTGGGTTGCTAACCCATTTCAGAAAGTGAGCAGACTTGGTGTGTGAGTTATTGTGATAGTCAGCAGGGTTTGATGAGCTAGTGGCCGGCTGACTTGGGTGGATTCAGGAAGGAGTTTGTGACGGGGGAAACATGGGAGTTTGTTGCGGTCCACTTTCGAGTTGGGAATCTACAACAGTAAGTTGTGGACTTGTGGTCAAGTCCTGAAGTGCGTACTAGTGTGGGTCCAGCCTGAGACTCGGCATTTGCTATACGAGAACACAAAGGGAAAAAGCCAGAGAACTGCTGCTCGTTCTGCATGCTGGGATTATCTTTCGGGTGGGAATCGTGTTGCCTTAGGCATGTTTCCTATGGCAAGTTTATTTTTTCAGCAGACTTAGGACGTCTAGTACTACTTTGTGCTAGTGCTGACATGTCGTGGTATGCCGAGCTTGCCACAGTGGAATCTGAATATGCCGACATATGTGACACCCCTATCCTGGCTTTTTGACACGTTCTTGCAGTTTCTTGAATATTGCTCTCGAGTTTCCCTTTGATTCCTTGATCTGATGGAGTCAGGCCATCCATTCCGACATGATGGAGGTTTCCTGAAAATTTGAAGCCCAATGCCCCAACAGATCTCTGGGATCTGGACCAAAATGCCAGAAAAATGGCAGTTTTCACACCACTCTTTTCAAAACACCCCAGCCAGAACGTTACCACAGTATATATATTTCTCATTAAAGTACGGAATCTAGTAGAACGGACCTCTGGCAACATGCCCATGGTGTTAAATCATAAATATCATGTGTGTTGCAAGCGGAAAATGTGGTTTTGCATTACCCGTCCATTGTGCATTGCTCGTCGCATAACAGTAGTGGACACCAAAACTCACGCCTTTCACGCAAGCGGCCAAAGCTGACCAAACAATGGCCAATTCCTACTATAGGGTAGTGTATGCCACTAGCCTGCCACTAGCCCACTACTACCACACATTTGATTACCCACAAGTGTAGTGGTAGTAGAAAAAAGCGTAGTACTATTAGGAAAAGTGTAGTAGTATTAGGAAAAAGCGTAGTAGTATTAGGAAAAAGCGTAGTAGTATTAGGAAAAAGCGTAGTAGTATTAGGAAAAAGGGTAGTACTATTAGTAAAAAGGGTACATCAGCAAACCCACATTTTTTCTGCTACATCTGGTTTGTCTGATTTGACTGATATGACTGACAGTACTTGCAGCAGACCAATAGGCAATCAGTTCATCAGTCAGTCAGTCAATTCAGTTCTATCATTGGGATTAGAAACCCAGCCAGTCAGTCATCAGTACATGCAGTTCTATCCCTGAAATCAGAAAGCAAGTTACTCCGTGAGTCAGCTCATCCAGTTCTCTCAGTCAAATCAGAAGATCTGCATGTAAGGTGATCCAGTTCTGTCAGTTAAAGCAGCTGAAGATAAGTCAGTCAGTCAGTCAGTCAGTCAGTGAACAGTCAATTGTCAGAACTGTCAGACTATAAGTTACTCAGCATACCAGCATGTCAGAACAGTAATACTAGATGTTACTCAGGATACTAGCCTTTCAGAACAGTCAGGTTATAAGTCAGTCAGTACACTAGCTTTCCAGGACTGTCAGATTATAAGTACTTGGGACACTAGCTTTTCAGAACAGCAGACTATCAGTTACTCAGTACACCAGCTTGTCAGAACAGTCAGACTATAATTAAGTGACCCAGGCAGTAAGCTTTTCAGAACTCTCCATCAGCAAAACAGTAGATTTAATACAGAGGCACAGAGTGGCAGACCCACAGATGGTACAGATTTTCCACAGAGCAAGTACAGACCCTACAGCCCCACAGACCCATAGATGTAACCATTAATTTGCCCATATCTCACCCAAAAAAAGAGATATTACTAAGGTAATCATATTCCCATGGTCCTGTGATCATAGGCAACAACTTTCATTATGACATCATGACTGTACAATGACTCTCCAAGTCTACACAGATGTGCTGAGGCAATTTCAATCGGAGTTTGAATTTTGTAAACATTGATTCGCCCATATCTCTCCCAAAAAAGGAGATATTGCGAAGGTAAGCATATTCCCATGGTCCTGTGATCATGGGCTACAACTTTCATTATGACATCATAACTGTACAGCCACTTTTATCCTCTGATTGCGCCGGGTCTCCCACAGAACTTTGCAAATATCTCGCCCAAAAATGGAGATATTGCTAAGGTAAGCATATTCCCATGGTCCTGTGATCATAGGCTACAACTTTTGTTATGACATCGTGGCTGTACAATTACTCCATATAGTAAATTTTTCGACTTCTGAGTCTCCACCAATGTGCTGAGGCAATTTCAAACTCCGATTGAAATTTTTGTGGGGGTGTATATAAACCTGCTCACTCTGGCAATGCAACTCTTTCCTCCACCACCACCATCTCCCCTTGTCGTCTCCCCTTGTCATCTCCCCTCGTTGTCATCATCATCCCTCCCTCTGATTGATCCACCAGAGGGGGGGTGGCAGAGGCAGGGGGTGGGCCCCCTGTGAGGCTATGCCCATTTAGATTAGATTTGTAGTCCTTGTAGATTAGATATGTAGTCCCTGTACTGTTGTAATTAAAGTAATTCTATAATAGAATTAAATTATTAGCTGACTACATGTTAAGTTGAGTGTGGGAACTTGTATACTGAAACAGCCAGGGGTAAGTCTGAGAGGCTGGTAGTTCTGACAAGCTCATGTACTGACTAACTTCTAGCCTGACAGTTCTGACAAGCTAATGTACTGAGTAACTTATGGTCTGACTGTTCTGACAAGCTGTGTACTTGGTAACCTATGGCCTGGCTGTTCTAGCAACCTGGTATACTGACTAACTTATGGTCTGACAGTTCTGATAACTCTGGTGTACTGACTAACTTATGGTCTGACAGTTCTGATAACTCTGGTGTACTGGGCAACTTATAGTCTGAAGGCTATGCCCACCTGATGTACTAAGTATCTTATGGTCTGACAATTCTGAATATCTGGAAACTGCTCTTCTGACAATGTCTGGCTGGCTGTTTGTACTGCCATGACTTGTTTGACTGCTGCCAGACATGTCAGTTGCCGTAAGTGTCACCAGAAAAAATGCAGGTTTCCTGATGTAGTAGTATTAGGAAAAAGTGTAGTAGGTAGTGTTATTAGCAAAAAAGCGTAGTACTATTAGTCTATTATGTGGTAGTACTTGACTTAGTATACTACTACATTTGATTTGATTTCTGTGTGATGGAGTGATAGTTCTATTACCTTGAAAGTGTAGTGGGATTAGGAAAAAAGTGTAGTAGTAGTATTAGCGAAAAATGGTAGTGAGATTAGGAAAAAAGCGTAGTAGTGGTATTAGCAAAAAACGGTAGTGGAATTAGGAAAAAAGCGTAGTAGTGGTATTAGCAAAAAATGGTAGTGAGATTAGGAAAAAAGCGTAGTAGTGGTATTAGCAAAAAACAGTAGTGGAATTAGGAAAAAAGCGTAGTAGTGGTATTAGCAAAAAACGGTAGTGGGATTACAAAAAAGCGTAGTAGTTGTACAGGACTGTACAGCACTGTGACAGCACTGTACAGGGGGGGACTTTCCTGTGGCGCTGTGGGCGCTGTAATGGGCTGTGGCGAGCTGTACAGTGCCGTACAGTGACTAATGGTTTTGCTGATGCAGAAGCGGGGTCTGGAGAGGCCATTTCTGCAGAGTGCTCACTCCATGTCCGCTGAGGAACCAGATAGCTGAGGATCGAAAGTTCAGCACGGTGCCATTTATCCCACGAAGATAATTCATAACATGGTGGATGCTTCCGAGCCAGGTCAGGCAATCATTTCCTATCTTATTCGTTAACCAGCCACCATCTCACCATCTATGTCTCATGTGCTTGGGTTTACAGATGGCGTGGAAGGTGCAATTTTGCAGTGATGATGTTTGCAGGCTGCAAATCACCAAACATCTCATCTTGACGGTAGCATTTTGTACATATACTGTTCTCTGTCAGACACCATGATTGACATCCTGATTCCAGAGTGGGCGTCACTAGCCTAGGACAGACCAGTAATGTTCAACTCCGCTGCGCTCGACCATACATATCAAATCAAATGGAACCGGTTGTATCCCAGGCACTTCTTCCATTCCTGCCTTTCCTTTGCAGCAGCAAAAGTGCTCGGATAGGTATCCATAACAGTCACTCCGTCCTTCGTGGTCGTGTCCCCCATGTGTACACTCGTTACCGGTCTCGGATGGTGGTGGAGGGGGACCCTCGTATGGGAGGATAGACCCGCAGAGAAAGTATTGCATGATGGAAAGCCTGCCAAGCACCACCGCTTTAAACATCTTGATCATGACCTTTCCCTATGTTTTTTGCCTTAGGAAAAAGAGGTGCAGCGGTTGAGAATTGAGTATATGTTATCCTAAGATTGCTTACAGCTAAGATGTCATCTAGCATTGGCAAGTGCCACCCGTGAGAATCAGTTTTTATCTGAAAAGCCCATGATCAGAACTAAGATCATCGCAGATACATACGGGCAGACAGACAGAGCTGATAAACTTGATATAAGCAAAGTACGTATAGTTGTTCGCAAGTTCGTGGACAACCTCGTTAATCGTGAATAGCTTTTGGACAGAGATACCTTGTGCCCTGAATATTGGCGGTCAATGTCGACAGGAACGGACAGGAACAAGAAATGACGGTACCCCTCTTAATTGAGCAGATCTGAACAGGAATGGCAGGAGGTGGTAGCCATCGAGGCCCCATACCCCACGGAACCAAGCAAGCTCGAGCCAGTACGTCGATCAGAGGATGCGCATCATCTGGATGTACCTACGATGCCTTTATGTTCAACGATCAATCCCCCCAAGCTACGGCAGCAAAACTCACCGCCAGGACGCTCGAATGACCAGTGCAGTATGATTATTCTTGCTGAGAAACACCGACTCGCTCCGAAAAAATGCTGGAAGATGGGAGTGCATAAGTATCAACCTCAACGGTGTGTCGTTGCACTCACAGCCAATATGAGAAGTTTAGCTCCACCTCGCTTCCATAATCGATCCTTTCGTGACATTCACAATGTAAGATATTTCATTAGTGGCATCTTCCGGGAAGTGAGGCAGAGTGGCATATGGAGACGGTGCTAGCTAATTCCAATGTACTATCAGTAGCGTAACAATCTCCGTTGGCTTTGTCGTAGAACATGCCGAACGCAGGGTTACCGAACCAAACGTTCTCACAAGATAGTAGATTTTCACGTACCGTAATAGATCTGACGCTTTCCCTGCATCCACATCCTTCTTCTTTCCTGCGCCTTGTCTCTCAGCAACTTTGCTCTCCAACTTTTCCTCCTTCCTATGCTTTACTCGCAGTATCGCATACTGGCTTCTCCGTTCCCCCACCAGCTCATCATTACCACCTGGTTCGGTGCAGCTGCCTTGACGCAATGCTGCCATGCGTGCAAGTGTTTCCCCGAGTACCATTACACTCTAAGTGCGAGCATTAGTATCGTCTCATACTGTACAATCTGTCTCCACTTTCTGTCCTTGGTTATGCCTCAACGGTATCGAATCCTCGTTCTGAGCTGCAGAGTTTGAAGATGACGAACGTGCAGATGAAGGGGCGTCCCGTCTCCACCTGGCTTCATTTTGAAGGTCCACGATAGACTCGTAGTAGTCTACTAGATCGAGCATCAAAACGAGACACATGGATGATCAATGCATACACATACCTTTTCCTACTATGCCATGCGTACTTAGATGCCTATGTCATAGTTCTGCTGGATGCTGTCCTGTATCTGACAAATGCCATCTGCGCTGCAACCCGCTCATTCCGCTGGGCGCATGATAATGACGCGTGTTCGACCACCGAACGAGCATGTCATGGACTCACCATTTCTTCTTACTCTTCACCTTCTCTTTTTTGTCTGCTTGACCGCTCTGTTCAGAACAGCTTCACTATCCTTCACGTTTACAACCTGGCTTCGTGCCTTCACCTTTGACCGTCATTCTCTCTCCTAAGCAGACTTACACTTCTCCTCTGGCAAAGAGGCAAGCTTCTCTTTATGCGCTGACGGTTGTGACAAAGCTTGCGTCGGATTATTAGATGACTTGACCTGTGCGGCTTTCTCGCTCGTGGAACCTGCAATAGCGGGAAACACAATGTTGGTGAGAGGGGCGCCACGATGATAAGACCCCAGAGGGTGCTGGAGTCTTGCACGAGCGATGGTTCTTTTCCTTTCCCATCAGACATTCCAGCAAGATGGTATATATTATCATGTACCGTGATGGATCCAGCATTGGTTTTTGCATATACATCCTTTTTCTTTCCATTAGATTTCTCCTTCTCGGCTTTCTTCCTCTCCTTCCTCTCCTTCCTATGGTTCCCTCGGAGTATCGCACGTTGATTTCTTCGTTCTTCCAGTAAGTTATCTCCACTACCCGACTCACCCCTGCCACTGATGCAACACTGCCCTGCACGCATGAAGGTTGTCTCAGAGGACCATTATGCTCTCGGCGTGACGCATTGGCACCATCTCAGTTGGCTTCCCCCAGTTTTCTGCACTCGGTTGATCCCAGCAGCATCGAATTGTATGGTGTCGTCATTCTCTGTTTTTTCGAGAGTTTTCGAACTCGGTGGCAACTTCATTTTGGAGGTCCACAATAGACTTGCAGATTGCGAGACCGAGCTACAAAATAAACAGAGGGTCAGGAATCAAAACTAACATCTCCATGCATGGGTTGCCAGCATACATTCATACCTTTTCATGTTGTGCCTTCTTATTTTTGCTGTGTTTCATGTATCAACCCGATGCCTATGTTGAGAATGACTGTGATGTACGACTGTACCGTGGGCCACCTGCATTGTCGTCTGTGACAAGGTAGTATTTTAGAGGGGATGACACGGAGCGACAGGTCGGGCATGTCATTGTGAGCCTCGAGGTGCAAAGAACGCCAGCCGGTGTTGGCATTGTCGTTGGACTCGCTGGCGAGGGAGCAGCGCCTCGGACGTGTCACGGCATGAGCAAAAGCCGCGGTGTCGACGTCCACGCTTACATCCTCGGAGAGAATCCCGGGTGGATCATTCGAAGACGCATGACAACAGCAAACTCGCGTTGTGGATGTCTCTGTGAGTTTATCGATGACAAAAAATGTAAACTCACAGACGGGCTGGTGTTCCCAGGTGCAAATGCACTTCCACCTTGTCAGAGTTGCTTCGGTCATACACTCGACAACTTCTGCTGAGTCCACTGTTTACACAGTCGTCTGGTATTCTGCCAACGATACGCTCACTGCGACAAAACATCTACAGCAGTTTCGAGAGCGAGTTTGAAAGCCAGACTGAAGATCTGTACCTTCAAAGTTGCATTTCGCATATCCAATTAGCCTGAGCCCGGTTCAACGAAATAAACAGCACCACGACAAGTGCACTCACTCCCTACCACCCCATCTGACAAGTATGTCGCCATAGATGCTGTCAACGCAGTGTTTGATGTGAAACAGCAGGGGTTCGCCATATTCAAATCACTAGCTTGTCGTTCATCCGCTTGATGATCTACAGGGAAGCCACGCTCTAGTCATGTTCGTCGCCACAGGTTATACCAGGAAGGATGACACCGCCTCCATCCTGCCAACGATGCAGGCTGGAGGAGCTGATATCATTGAAGTTGTCATCCCATTCTCAGATCCACCACAGACGGTCCTGTCATTCAAGAAACTAATCTCATGAGTGCGTTTGTTCTACGCCCCTTTTGTACTCTAAGAGGAATACATTAGGTCACCCTTCAAATGGAGTCGACTATACAACAATTCTTGGGCATGTCAAAGGGTTTGAAGAAAGTGCATCACTGTACCGGTGCTTCTGATGGGTGAGTCTAATATGTGACATGGTTAGGTCATCTGCGCTCATTGACTTACGGAGTTGTTGCAAACCTATTCTCGCATACTAATGGAAAAGACAGAGCTTTAAAGGACCCTGTCATGACCATGCCTTGCCCGACCATTTCCCACGCCTCCACACCCTTTCCGACACCTCCGCCCACCTCTCTGACACCCTCCGACCCATTTCCGACCAAGTCTGATGCTTAATAAGCTCGCTGACCACTCTGCCGCTGCATCTGAGCAATTGCCGCTGTTGGCCACTGTCGGTCTTGACTCGTAACCACCATTCGTCTATATTGGGTTGACCCCCTGTGGGTCATGTGATCATCTTAGGGGGGCTTTATCCATTTGGGGCCACCGGGCCAAATAGGCACAGCACAGTGCCTGCACCGCGTGGCGCTCCGAAGGGTCGCACCGCTTTCCGGGATTTCGGCCTGGCCTGTGATTGGCTGTTGGTGAGCGCTCTGTCACAATCTTATGCGCTTGTAGATCACCTGTCGTTCCCGATATGTCAGTATTACTAAACTGAACGGTTACGCGTCTCGTTAAGTTAACTAAGGCTCGAAACCCCCATAACCCACCACCAGCATTAAATATTGCCCCAATTCACGTCTTTCCATCGCGTTCATGGCGAAGGGCTTCGTACTCCTCGTTGCTAAGTCGCTTCCAATATATACTTCCGGACTCCCACATGCTAAGAAGCATCTCCAAATCCGGTAATGCACTGGATACAGTGCTTAGATTCACGAAGGGTACGCGATCAGGCCAACCTTCAATGGCAACCAAGTAGCGTGCAACAACGTTGCGGAAATAGTGGGCCCATTGCATTTTGGCACTGGGTTCACCGGTGATTTCCTCTGATGATAGTAGTATGATAAGCAAGTACTCTACGAACAGACAAAGCAGCACTTACGTAGCTTAGCATTAATGATTTCTCGGATCGCGCCTCACACTTGGGAGATGCACTGTTGATAGTTTGCTGCGGCACCTAGAAGAAGCAGTTAGACACCGCAGTAGATTGAAATAAACATGGAAAATTACCTTTCACACCCTGGACGGCAAACCCCTCCATTTTACTGACTAAATCCTGGTTATCAATGCGCATCACAGTACCCATGAAATTCTCAACACCCTCGGTTGCGAAGGCCACTCCACACAGTGGGAGGTCAGTCGACCCACGCGTCGTGTAGAGCATGGTCTCTGCACCTGTGCGCTGCCGCAGACTATTTAGCTACATCACAAATATGTCAGTACAAGTCAGATGGAGAAAAAAAAAAGTGTACTTCGTTCTCGACGGCTTTGAGAGTCTCAGTGATGTCGTTGACCTTTGACTTGGCAGTAGCACGTAAACCGAACACCTTGGACTCCCTGTAGGATGTATATTCATCAAGCAGAGTCTTCTTTTCTTCTGTGGAGAGGGTCTTGTATTCTTGACTTGCATGTTGCACGAGGGCTGGCAATGCACCATTGCCCTCCGGAAACTGCTCTGTAATTTTAGAGTATTAGTGGAGTACAAACGAAGGTTAAAAGTACAACGTACCGGTACCTTGCTCTTTATTTTTTTTCCAGCAGAAAGCGTTCCATGCACTAGGCTGGGAGCGCCTGGTGCGAAACGAGTTATATCCAAGATACAGTTCGCGCTGGACACGGTTGATGCTCTTGTGGTTAGCCAACGCAATGGTCTTCGTTGCATCGTGGATTTTCTGTAACGTGCCATCAAGGTCCTTCTTGAAACGTTCGTTCTTGTTCCACCGCTGGGCTTGCGTGCTTCTTCGGTGAGAGAAACTTTGGCCCGAGGCCGACGAGGAGGCTGCACCAGCTTCCATTGGCCCTTCTGTGCAAAAAAAGATTGAGAGGACATGAAGCACGTTTCGTTCTAACCTCGTCCAACATATTTAAACAAAATCACGACTGGCCCTGGCCGGGTAATATTTCTCTACGAACTGAGATTTAGCAAACGGATCTGCGTTGTACAAGATTTAGGCAAGTATCAGAATGACAGCATACATAATGCATAGGCCCACGCATATGCAACCGATCGCTTTGCAAAGTATTCCGAAGAAGGAATGTCCGCGCTAGAATGGGCGCTGTCAGGATGGGTGCGATGAGGGACATATATTTGCTTACCCTTTCGAACCTAGTTCCTCCACTGCCCTGAGTGTCTGCAATGAGCGCTTGAGAGAGATTGACAGCCGGCTCGTAAGTGAGATTCCACTGAGAGGATCTCAACTTTGCCTCCCAACGGCTACTACGGACGGTACTGATAAGCGTTCGGAGTCGCGGCAAAACTTTGTCATTGATCTTGAAGCGATTGAGAACTGCATCTGTATTAGGGCCAATGCTGATGAGTGTAGGGCCAAATATAGCGGAATTTGTCAAAAACATGGAGGTGGAATGAGCTGGCAATTCAGGAGCAGGTGGCGTTTGTTCGATGACTTTCAGGGGTGAGTGTACCTCTGCCAGGCGACACCGTTGGACTGACTGCGGCTTCTGTGGCGTGGACGGTGGCGCACTAGGCTTTCCCGCAAGCTCCTTCACTTGGTGAATTGCTGCCGATGGCATGCAATCAACTTTAGTGTTCGTGGGCGCCTCAAACAGGCGAGGGTCCTGAGCCGAGCACCGAATACGGCTGCTGGTAGGCGACGAGGGGAATGGTAAATACTGTGGCCCGTCTATGCTGATAGAGGCAGCTTGCACTAGTGACCATAAATACGATGGCAAGAAATGAATAAAAATATGTCTTACCGGAATCTTCAGGTGGAGTTATGATTTCCACATCACAACGCTTGTTGAAACGTTGAAAATGAGGAAGGGCGAACTCCTGGCAAAAGGCCTGGACAAGGACTGCGACATCACCACCGATACGTTCTGGAGTCTCACGAAGTTCTTGTGGGGTAACATAGAGATCGATGGTCACTTCATCCGCCGTTTGCGTAGACGTGCTCTTCACTCCAGCACAACAGACCAGTAGGGTAATGCCTCCGTCCAGACGGTCTTGCATCGTCACCTAAATTTTATGGTCTCATCAAGATAAATTTATAAACGGAGACATGAACTTACTGCATCGAAGACGTCTTGTAAGGAAGCCTCTACAAGTTCTTTACTACTCAAAGACCTTGCTTTTGGTCATTCGTGTTGGGATTGAAACCAGTGTATGCAGGGTGCAATCCGCCTTTAACCCTAGACTGAAAGTGAGCACCATCCAAGTGTGCACCGTGCCTCAGTAATGCGCGTGCTGCGGCCTGTCGTTCGTCGTTACTGAAACCTTGAGCAAAAGTCGAGTTATAGAGTGCAGCGAGGTTCGCGATGTCGAATTGGCTATACCCAATGGAAAGAGACTCTGGGATATCCTGTCCCGACATTTTTTGGGGTGAGTCGGGCTGAACAGACTTCGAGCGGGAGGTCGTGGGCGCGGACATGGTCAGCATGGTTCCTGTGAGACTGACAGGTAGTTATAGGCAAGGAACCCAAGCATGCGGCTAGGGAGCAGTGTCGATTATGGAAGGCCGATAACGAACACACCTAAAATTTCAGGGAAGCGATCTGTACCACAGCCTGCCGCACTCACATCATTCCAGTGGATATGTACTCATTTCCATGTTCGTATACTGCAGGGTTCAGTAGCCATCTATTCCCCAGTTGGTATGCGCAATGAGTGATAAGACGTTTCGACTGCGTGCTCAGAGATGCGCCATTGAGTTTGTTGTGGGATGTTGAACAAGCATCGTCAGATAAGGAAGCTGCATTTGCAGATCAATGGGATGATACACACAGCACTACCTGGAACGCCTCCGAAGTCGCTGTGCAATGCACCCAATTGATAGCAGCTTTAACATAGATCTAAATTAAGTCGACTAACTTAAGGGACTGCAGACCTGACATGGCAAAGGAAACAAGTTGGTGTCGAGAACTTTAAGGGTCCGAGCCTCGTTGAAAAATGATGTACAAGTGTAAATACATACACCAAGACTTCGACTACTTAAATGATGCGTGCAGTACAGGTCCATCCGATACAACTCAGGAAACGAGGTTAGTATCAGGCAATGCAGCGGCAGACTCCACACAGAAAAATAAGCTGTTAATGCCTCCATGGGTTGGCGTTGTGAAGTAAAATGTTGTGAGCAAATCGTAGAGCGCCCTGCGGTCGAGAGCCAATGTATGGGTGCGGGCAGATGTATATAGGGTACAACTCGTTATCTAGTACAGATCCGACTTGACAAAGGCAATAAGATGATTGGGTGCATGCAACATTGGGATGTAAGACCATCAGTCAAATGTCAAAAAAAGGTCTGCCATTTCCTCTGTCAACGTATTCTCTTCCTCTTCATCCAGAGCAGTCAGGTCAGCATACTCCGACATATCAATCTGACGAAGTTCACTCCCGAGCAAGTCATCTACGAGTGAAATCAGTCCTGGCAAGTCCGTGCTCAATAGCAATGACAAGTTACATACCTACCGGTTGCAATTCAACACGCACAGCTCGGTCCGTGTCAACCTGACTATTCTCAACACCGGCATCTTCAGGAATTGCAGGAGTTCCCAGTCGAATCCCAACCCCTTGGCTACCAACATATCGAGGGTGGCGCATTATTTCTTCTAAGTGGTGCAGATGTAACCGGTTGATTGCATGCCGAGACCGATGCTGTTTTTTGAGCGCAGAGGCAAGAGGGCGATCAGATATCAATAACTCATTGATAACTTTCGTCATGTGAGCTTCTCCATCATGAATCGATGTCCATAGGCGGCAGACTTCCACGCTAACACGTACAAGTTCTTCACGAGCACGCTGGAGCCTGAAAAACTTGACTGTTGCCTGTCGAAAAGTAGGCTTGGCCCAACTATTTTCTCGAACATCAGCACGACAGTGGCGGAGTAAGTCAAACTCGCCAAGGAAAGTATATTCAGCGATATCCTTCCAAGATATCGGAGGGCATGGAGGATTTAAGGCTGCTGCCTGCATGTTGTAACGGGTGATTGCATTGCGAATTGCCTCGGAATGCCTTTGCAATGCTTTGCTGATTTGTTGGCACAATTTATATCCTGCTTGAAAATAAGATCTCATTGAAACGAGCCCACTGACGACCTACCGGTACCGGACATTGCCATTTTTGACAGCTCGAATAGCTGCATGACCACTAACCTTTCAAGGTCATCCAAAGCCGCTCGATACTTCACCATCATGGCTTCCGTCTTGTAATGCTTGTACTCTTCACCGTTAATCTCCCATCGTGGCTGAATTCCCAAGTGCATCTCCATATTACTAGTGTGGGTTTCTGCAAATTGCAGCTTGGCATATGCAGTATCGACGCGTACATGGGACTGCTTGATCGTGATAGCGAGTTCTTGTAGGTTGCCAGTCGGCACCTCAGAGAGAGCGTTGCTTGCCGCTTCCCGAGTGGAATCCCATTCAGCACTGAATACTTAGCAGAGCTATGAAAATAGAACGCATCTGAACACATACTGGTATACTTCAAGCTCATCCAAAATTTGAGTGTAGCGGATGAGGAGTTGGTCATGAAGCGCAGGCTGTTTGAGATTGGTGAGATACTTGTGTTCATCCGCATGGAACCGAATAAAATCATCATCCACTAGGTTAAATTCTTTCTTGATAATATCAAGCTCGAAGGTCAGGCTGGATATTGCTCGGATTGCTTCGTCAAAATGCATCCGAAGAAATTTACCTGAATATGTCAAGGCTGGCAGAAGGCGTGGTTAAAAAAAAACATACTTAGGGCGGCATATTTGTCAGCATCCCAAAATGCGAAATGCTCCTCGATGGCCTGATGGCGGTGGAATGACGTAGCATGCCTAGTGCTCCTCGCAAGCTCGTTGGATGCGGCAAAGATATGCTCACATCCTTCGCCTTCGGTATGGCCTGTACCTTTAATATACTGTGGATGCCAGTCGAGTTGGCACATGCGGTTATGGGCATGTCCATGGAAAGCGCCAACCATCATGCGTAAATTCAGTTCTTCTGATCGGGGACCCAAGGAACTGTTTCGCAGGGTGGTGCTGAATGCACAGCCAATGTCATATGCACAGCCCCCATTCTTTCCGTATACAGCGAGTGTAATGGATCGCAGATTTGCCCCTTTCTTTTATCTTATCTAATCACTGATTAGATATCCGATTAGATCATCTTGATCTTATCTCGGGCTTTTCTTCGTGGGGCTGCGTACCTAGCCCTTATCCAGCCACGATCCAGACCTCTGATTACAGATCCCGCTTCCCCTTTTCACTGTTTGAGAGCTATTTATACTTACAGTCTAGATCTTAGGCCTAGTACTCGATGAGGTCATAGTGATGTCATCCTGACGTCACCACTGATGTCATACCCAGTGCCCTAGCCTTGAGGCTCCCTCATGGCCCCTACTTAGTGAGTATATATAGTAGGCACTCCCCTGTACTAGATCCCTAGTTCTATTCATTTGCACTTTGGGCGTATCCCTCTTGTCATCGTTTGAGTGACTGTGCTCCAAGCCTCGCTTAGGCTTTGCCGTTGTCTTCTTCGATCTGCGCGTCCATCCTCCGACTTTCCCGCCGTCATTCGTCCCTGCTTTGGTTGTTGTTGGTTTGTTTCGTTCTGTGTTCCTTTATAGGTCGTTGCCTTCGTCAACTAGTCTAGCCTGACTTTGTCACTCAAGCACGACTCGTAACAGCGAGAAGTTTGTTGATAATCGCCAAAGGATATTTGGCACTGGCAAGTATTGTCAGTGGGCTGACAATCAGCCGAAAACGAACGGCACATACAGCTCACCACTCTTGACCATGTTGCAAGCGAGGAGAACAAACCGATGCCGACATGATGCGATAAAAATACCGGTGTAGGGAGGGAAGCCTCCCTACCAGGTGATTTCTTTTATTTCATTGTTTCTACTTACTATTTTGTTTTTATATTTTTATGTTACCTTTTTTTACTTACTATTTGGACGAGTTTGGCTTATGTAAGCCATACTCGTAGTTAGAGCATACTGTACATACTTAGCAACAGAACATAGACTGCCACCAAAGACGAAATAAGACGGAATCCGAAGGCCGGAGCCTCGGAATTTTAGTTTCTCCTTATCAGACTCTCATTAGACATTATCCCACTTGCTTTTGGGATATCTAGGGCGCGTTTTAAGTCGTTTCACCACTCTCTGACCCCTACCAAGCATCTCCTAGCCCCCTCGGGTCGAACTGAGACCCACAAACCCAAAGGGAGACCACTAGGCCACTCCCCCCACCTTCCTTTAATCAAACTTTACATCTGGAGCCCACTGCAAGGGGGCTGTGTTGCTTGGTAACCCCCTTCCTCTCCTACCTTCGAGCTTGCACACGCAATATCTCAAGAACCGACGCGCCTACCCTCTCGCATTTCGCGATCCTGATTCTACTCGACGAGAGCTTTCGGGCGATACTATTTTCGACGCGACCGGCTCAGTAGTTCCGGAGATATCACGCTTTTTGTGGAGAAAGGTGCAGTAGGACAAAATTTGGCATAACTTGGGATTGGGTGCGCGGATTCTTTCGTTTCTTTGATCTCCCAGCAGCCCCAGTCGCCATCTACCACCATCCGACGCTTTGTGGAATTCTGTCCAGCGGTTCCTTGTCAACATGCCAGTGTTTCCCCCCTCCTGCCACAGCTGAGCTCCCTGGCATCTCCCTTCACATTTCCGTGCTATTTGGAGTTGTAGGAATCCTCTCCCCACCCCATAGAGTCATTTCAGAGCACCCTTCGAGACCCTGAGTCACTTCGAGACCACCAGACGTTTCGAGACCCCAGACGACTATTGAGCCACCTTCGAGACGTTGTTGAGACATTTCTAGACTGGAGACGAGTATCCAGCCCCCTTCGAGACGCCTTGAGACCCCAGACGAGTATCGAGCCCCTTCAAGACGCTTCGAGACCCCAGACGAGTATCGAGCCCCTTCGAGACGCTTTCGAGACCCCTTCGAGACGTAGCCATCCACTTAGACGCATCCGCATTCGTTCATAGACATGTCCAGACATATCCAGATGTATTCCAGTCGTTTTTCTTTGCATTCTTGCAGTCGAGTGGGCCTGCAAGTTGAGAGTCGAGCCTTCGAGTCGCACACGGCGACTAATTTCGTTTTTCTTTCGTTTCGGTGGTCGAAGCCACTTCGTGACGTGTATTCGAGACTCCAGTGATACCCTGCAGACATTTGAGGTCGCATCGAGGCGACCTAGCCTTTCATTTTCCCCTTCGAGGCTATTCACAGACACGAGGGTGTCTGTGGCTCGGTTCTGTGCCCTATCTCCTATAGTTGATTCATTCGTGGAATATATATTCGTTTTCAGCTGCACATCCATTGCTGAGGATGGAAAGGAAGTATCAAAGGTCTCGAGGCCAGGTCGAAGGCCCACGAGCATTTTTGGGATACATGCGAGTCTTGAGCCACCCTCGGCCTCGCTCCAGCATCCCCTCGAGCAGATCGTCACGCAAGGGACCACCCGTTCGACATGAGACAGAAAGTGGAGAATGGTATGATCCCCATCCAGGCTATACCTTGGTTTATCGAACTTCGAGCGACCTTTCGAGAACCCCCTCATCCTCGCCCTCGATTGGTTACAGGTCAAGTTCCCCTGTGGAGTTGTCTCGGTCTTCTTCTAGAAGACACTCCCAGGGAAGCTCGAGCACGAAGCCACCCTCGCATCCCCCCTTCGAGGCAGCCCCTCGAACTTCGAAGAACGCCCCTCACCCCTCTGAGCTCGCCTTGAGCAGCTCATCCCCTCTCCGAGTCACTCATGCAGGCTCGAGGCACCCTGTTCCTCCAGGTGGGTGTGCCTCGCATTGGCAGGCTGGTGACTCGCCTTCGAACCCACTTCGTAGCTCGAGAAGAGATCAAGACTTAAATTGGCGACCATCTCGTGACCCCGGTTTGACCTCGAATCAGTACCTTCGACCTAGTAAGCCTTCGATACCCCCCTCGAGCCTCCCATCTCGCCTCGAAAGGCCTTCGTACACCCCCTCGAAGCCTTCCTCCCCCCTCGCAAGTCGATCGAAGCCACCCTCGCCCCTCGAGCCGTGCCGAGGTACCTCATTCCTCCTTCGAGAAGCCTCGACTTTGATGTTGAAGCCTGCCCCTGCCTCATGTGAGTCACGTTCAAGAGCGTCAAGAGGGATGTCACCCCCTCGAGAGTATGTAGGTTCGAGCGAGCCATCCCCTCGCATTCGAGAGGCATCGAGGTGTCGAGTACAGCCTCAAAGGTTTACCTTTTGTTTCTTCTGTGGTCGAGATGGGCATATCCGAGCTCGATGCTGGGTCTGCAACTCGTATCTAGCTGCAGGGAAGTGTAGGATGGTTCGGGGGCAAGTTGTACTGCCTACAGGTGATGAGATCCCTCGAGAGGCACTCGGGCGCACCCTCCGAGCTCGACTGGATTCTTGGGCCCTCGCTCGAGGTGCAGATAGACTAGCTGCACAGGTACCCTCTCCCCCTTCGAATTTCGAGCCTACCCAGCCCCTCGCTATGCCTCGAGTCGACTCTGAGACCACCCAGGAGCGCCTTTCGAGTTCGAGAACACCTACATCCCCTTCGAGAGTGAGTTGCCCCCCTTCGAGTACCTCCCGAGCCCTCGATAGAAGGCTTCGAAGCTTCAAACCGAGCCCAAGTCGAATCCCAAGGCTCGTTACAGCCTCTGGAAGGTTTGTCACCCCCTCTCGAGTTCTCCCTTCCCATTCAAGTCGTGCTCCACCCTCGAGTCACCCTCCGAGGCCTGTCGAGGCTCGAGACCAGTCTCACCTTCGAAGCCCGAGCCTCGATTCACCCTCGATTCCCCTTCGAGACCCTCGAGCCACCCTCGATCTGCTTTCGACGCCCCTCGGAATGCCTTCAGACAGCCTAGCAACACATTCAGGTGATGTTGAGCACCTTCAAGCCCCCTCAAGACCGCTTTGAGGCCCCTTCGAGCCACTTCCGAGCCGTTTTTGGCTCTCGAGGACCTTCGGACACCTTCGAAAGTTGTCCCTCCTTCAGCTGAGTAGTGTTTTCTGGTTCTTTCTTATGGTCTATTTTGTTTTCAAGTTCGCATTTTTGAGTTTTCACTTAGAGTTTTTGTTTCGAGGAAGATACCCTGGACTCGCTATATGATACAGTTTGGTATGTGATGACTGGGGACAGTCACTGTCTGAAGCCACCCTCGGATGTAGGGAGGGAAGCCTCCCTACCAGGTGATTTCTTTTATTTCATTGTTTCTACTTACTATTTTGTTTTTATATTTTTATGTTACCTTTTTTTACTTACTATTTGGACGAGTTTGGCTTATGTAAGCCATACTCGTAGTTAGAGCATACTGTACATACTTAGCAACAGAACATAGACTGCCACCAAAGACGAAATAAGACGGAATCCGAAGGCCGGAGCCTCGGAATTTTAGTTTCTCCTTATCAGACTCTCATTAGACATTATCCCACTTGCTTTTGGGATATCTAGGGCGCGTTTTAAGTCGTTTCACCACTCTCTGACCCCTACCAAGCATCTCCTAGCCCCCTCGGGTCGAACTGAGACCCACAAACCCAAAGGGAGACCACTAGGCCACTCCCCCCACCTTCCTTTAATCAAACTTTACACCGGACTTGTGGAACATCGAGAACATTCTCTTCCGTTGCTCTGGCCCAGCATCACGCCAATGCTCAACGCATGTAAACGATGTTGGGATATCAGCATCGGCGTTGGCTTGCGGATCCTGCCAGTTATCAACGTCGTTGTCGTGGTTCGGCTAGCATTAATAGAAGCTTCAGCAATATTCAAATAGATATAGAGAACATACCCTGGATTGAGTCTTGTATTTGAAGCGATCCACGTCACGGTCATCTAGCCAATAATCAGAATGTGGGCAGCGAGTATCCACTCGTGGCACGACACCATATACATTCGTATCCCATCGTTTGAGGCTATTGTTGCCATCAATGGAGACTAGCCAGTCGAAGTCGAGTGCCGGTTCATCTTCAAGTTTGTAAAAACATGCAGGACAGCTATTGCGCATCTGCCAATTATCAGTATCACGACCAAGTACTTTTTTCAATCGGCGATCTACATGATCCAAAATGCTCAGGTACACATCATAAGCGGCGGTGAGTTGTACGTTGAGGTAGGGTCGGTATGGCATCTACTGTCATCAGCCTTATGCGAAACAGAGGGAAGATTGAGGACGTACACTGTGGAGATGACATAATAATTTACACTGAGCCTGAATGCCGAACCGAGGACAGATGCGATGAATTTGATGGTAAGTAGCAAGCGTACGCAGTGAAAAGGCAACTGTAGGAAGGAGGGGGGAACATCCGATGTATCCATAATAGATTAGGACCTCGTTGGGATAGAGGTGATGCGACTTGTGCGGAAGCGTTGCAAGACGCCGACCTGCTTGTAATTTAGTAGCATCTTCCGACGCAGTATATACTTACCAAACAAGTCAACAAGCTCAACATTTGTCAAGCATTGAGTCTGGTCTTCAAGTTCCCCAGCCACCGGTAGCCCATCACCCATGTCGCGAGAGCTATAATCAAGGTAAGCATCAGCAAGGCGGTCCATTTGAAGTGTCCAGTGTTCTGTCTGAAGCTCCACACGGTCGCGCCGTGTCCTCGAGTCCGCATGGCGACTGAAAAATTATTGAGTTTAGCTGTAATGTTTAGAATACTCACGTACATGCCACGTGCATCTGCTAGTTGCTGAGCAAGATCCTCGAATGCCTCGTGCTCACCACCTTCATGGGAAAGGGCAAACGCTTCATCACCGGGAGCAACGAACACAGGGGCAAAATCTTCATCCATGTCCTGGTCTGCATCTGCAAACATTCGTGCGGCGGCATCTTGGTCTGCAGCAGACATTCCTAGTGATGTAACATTATTTTGAACATTAAGATCACTCGAGAGAAGAAAACAAAAAACCGACCTTTTAGCTCAGAAAACCGTTGTGCATTAGCTCTCTCTAAACGCTGTGTTTGCTTCGCAGCAGTCAGCACAGCTGAATGTCGAGTACGACCTTTGTAGTGATGAGAAATCAAAGATTTGGACAGCCCACGATAGCATACAGTCCCTGTGCGACGAGACATCGGAGTGCGCATAGGAGCACAAACGCTGTTGGAAATGAGCACAGCGTTAAAGAACAGTGGGATTTTTGGTGAAGATAACGGGTAGTAGTACAGGATAATATGACAGCGGTGGTATGTATATCAGGGAAGACATATAAATGTGCTGAACGCACCTTATAACCTTGAGATCGCTAGGATGGAGACTAAAAATGGCGGCAGCAGCGGCAGAGGGTAAAGAATGGGGGATCCCGAGGAAACACGGATGGAGGCATTGAGGAAAGTTGCTGAGATGAGAGTAATAAAGGTTGTGAGGTGATTGCTGATGGGGATGATGGAGAACAGGGGCCAGCAGGGCCTCAGATATGTTGAGACCGTTGAGATACCGATTAGGATACGCACGTCATTCCAGGCTAGCACTGGCGATGGAAGTCATTGGAGATATTATGGGGTAACTGGAGACGTTGCGAGGGGTTTTTCTGGTGGGATTGATAGACGATAGATGTTGAGAACGTTGCGAAGAAGTGTTGAGAATGTTGAGATAATGATTAAGGAATACGCACGCAGATCTGGGGCGGAAGTGACGATGAACGTCGTCAGGAGTGTGATGGGGTATACTGCAGTTGTTTCGAGGCATTCGCTGATGGGATTGATAGTGGATGGACGTCGAGGATGTCAAGGACGACGTCGAGACGGTGGTGAGCAAGGACAGGAAGCGTGGGAAGCAACTACCTGCACGGAGCCGTGTGTTGAGTTCCACAAATGGAAGGTCGCGTGGCAGCACTGGGAGGCGGTGCAGTGCTGCCCCGAGCATTGCCGAGTGGGCCACGTACACCCCCTGAAACTATGAGTAGGAAGGGAGTAAAAACGTACAAGGAAAGACGTGAATTGGGGCAATATTTAATGCTGGTGGTGGGTTATGGGGGTTTCAAGCCTTAGTTAACTTAACGAGACGTGTAACCGTTCAGTTTAGTAATACTGACATATCGGGAACGACAGGTGTTGTAGATACATCCTTTGTCTCATCCATTTCATCCGCTGTTAGCCTTCATTCCATTGTGAAGTTTTCTGACACTTATTTCCCCTTGAAAATTTCCGTACCTCCATATGTTAGTTCCGACATCCCGATACCGTACCGCCTCAGTCCCGCTGTAGTGTATAAATACCTGTATGGTACCCTGATGTCCCCTCAGTATGAATATCGACATAAGTTCCCCATTCCGAGCCTCTGTCCCTCTCCTCTAAGTCCCTCCGACCTCTCTGTACTTAGCCCGCCTCCAAAATACGAGGGCCAAGCTTGTACAAGGGGGCAGCGCACGAGCTGAACCCGACGCCCTCCTCCGACCTCTGCTCCGCTCCGCTAGTCGGAACCTCTGTTGGCCCCTTCCGGCCATCCCCCGCTCCGCTCCGCTAGTCGGAATCTGTCGGCCTCCTTCGGAAGGCCTCTAACTCGGTCCCTACCAATCAGATTAGCATCGGACTTTGAACCCCCGACGTTGGTCTACCTTCTAGTACCCTTTCGGGACCCTTTCGCCCCTGAGAACCCTCGGAGTGAGGCCCGAACTTGACAGTATATTCGTACTCCCACTTGTACGAGCTCCTTTTACACTCTCTTTGCTGAAAACTATGCAGACTCAGGCACGTACCCAACAAAGGGCAGCTGCCGAGGCTCTGGCTACCGCCTTTGCCAACCCTCGAAGGCAACCCTCAGTTGTCGAACAGTTCCACTCCTTCTCTGCCCGACGTCAAGCCGCTTCCGACCCACCCTTCGGTGACTCTGCCTCTCAAGCTGGCCGCTCCGACCGCCAGACTAATCCTTTCCACACTCCGCAACACCCCGCTGGCAGCGGTGGTGATCCTGACAATGACCCCGATGATGATCCTGATGGTGGGGGCAGCAGCAAAGGGGGTATCCCCGGAGATCCGGCTGAGCCACCAGAGGATCCCATCCTTGCTCTGATTAGGGCTATCCATGCTCTAGCCCGCAACAGTTCCCGCTCCGGAGACTCAACTCCGAAAACAAAAGTTCGGGAGCCCGACACTTTCGACAGCTCCGACAGCAAAAAACTCCGAGAATTTTTAGTTCAGTGCGAGCTAAACTTCCAGGACCGCCCTCGGGCATTTCGGACCGACCGAGCCAAAGTTACCTTCGCCCAATCCTACCTCAAGGGCATGGCTCTGGCCTGGTTCGAGCCCGACCTCCTAAATCCCGATGACCCGCTGACCTGTCTGCTCTGGATGGACGACTACTGACAGTTCCTTCATGAACTGACGGTCAACTTCGGGCCACATGACTCCGTCGCCAATGTGGTCCAACAGCTCGAAAACCTTACTATGAAAGAAACCTCCCGTATTGCTAAGTATGTGGTGGAGTTCAACCGCTGGGCCTCCCAGGTCAAGGACTACAGCCAAGGTGCGCTCCGCCACTGCTTCTACTCCGGCCTCCCCGATCGGATCAAGGATGAAATCTCCCATGTCAGCAAACCCACCACTCTGTATGAACTTCGGGAGCTGGCACAAACCATCGATGCCCGATACTGGGAGCGCAAGGCGGAAGTATCTCGCTCCGCCAAGCCCTCCGCTGACAAATCCTCCTCTGCAAACACCTCCGATCGCAAGCCGAACCCTCCCGCTTCAACCTCCGCCACCAAGGCCGACGCAAATGCCAAGCCGAAGCCATCGGGCGGCCAAAAGGCTGAAACACCCAAGTCCGACATCACGCACCTGCTCGGCAAGGATGGCAAACTGACCGCTGCCGAAAGGCTTCGCCGCCTCAAGAATGGCCTTTGCCTCTTCTGCGGTGAGCCTGGCCACTCCGTTAAGGACTGCCCGAAGTCAACCTCTCGGGCTGCCAAGGCCCGTGCAGCCACTGCCGATGCTCCCCCGACCCCCGCTGCAGGGCCTTCGGAGCCAAAAAAATAGTCCGCTCCTCCAGGGAGCCTGCACAGCCTGGAGGATGCGTTGACCCCGCTTGTGCAGTACCCAACCTCCGTCTCAATGTGTCCGCTCTCTCCGATCCGAATTCATTACTTCCGTCTGTCTCTGTTCCGAAATATTCTGTAGATAACCTTCGTGCGTTGATCGATTCCGGTTCCTCTCATTGTTTCGTAGACCCGTCTATAGTACAAAAATATTCCATTCCTATTCAGTCCGTTTCTCCGCCCATTCTGCTCCGACTGTTTGATGGTAGTTCCAATGCCGTCATTACCCAAGTAGTAGATCTTGCTGTCCATTTTCCTTCCGGCGATGTCACCGATGTCTCATTTTATGTTACTCCATTGGATTCTACTTGTGCTTTGGATCTAGGACACAACTGGCTCACCCGCTTCAATCCGTTGATTGACTGGGTATTGGGCAGTATCTCGTTCCGACCATTGCCGCAGGGAATGCCAGCGCCCCTGGCCACTCCGTCAACCCCCGATGCTACTACTGCTTCGGAACCGACAACCTCCGACCCCTCCGCACCTTCGGGTGACCCTCCGACATCACCTCCGACACCTTCCACTAAGGTGGCCGACTCGCCTCCACACATTTCGCTCATCAGTGCCACCGCATTGGTCCGCGCTTGTGCGCTTCCTGGCTCACAGCAGTTCACCCTCCATTTTCACCCCGATGATGTGAAGCTGCGTGCTTCCTCCGCTCCGCCCGCACCTCCCGATCTGTCATCGGTCCCCTCCGACTACCATGAATTCGCCGATGTCTTCAGTAAGGCAAAGGCTACCGAACTCCCGCCCCATCGGAGCTTCGATCTCAAGATAGATCTCGAGGAGGGTGCCACTCCGCCTATCAGCACCATCTACTCCCTCTCGCCGCCCGAGCTTGAGGCCCTCCAAACCTTCATTGATGAGCATCTCAGTTATGGGTTCATCAAACAGTCTACCTCCGCTCACGGTGCCCCTGTCCTTTTCGTAAAAAAGAAGGATGGCTCTCTCCAACTCTGCGTCGACTTCCGAGGACTCAATAAGATCACCAAAAAGGACCGCTACCTGCTACCGCTCATCTCCGACCTTCTCGACTCTCCGAGCCACGCAAAAGTCTACTCCAAGATTGACCTCTGACATGCCTACCACCTCGTCCGCATTGCCGACGGCAATGAATGGAAGACCGCTTTTCGGACCCGCTATGGGTCCTACGAGTGGCGGGTCATGCCCTTTGGTCTTACTAATGCACCGGCCGCCTTTCAGCAGTTCATCAATAGTATCTTCGCTGACATGCTTGATGTCTGCGTGGTGGTCTACCTCGATGATATCCTAATCTATTCGCAGGATCTGGAGTCGCACCGCCAACATGTGAAAGAGGTCCTCCATCAGCTGTGCTGCCATGGCCTCTATGCCAAGCCCGAAAAATGCGAGTTCCACCGAGACTCTGTCGAGTACCTCGGCTATGTCCTCTCGCCCGAAGGGCTCACCATGTCCGCCGACAAGGTTCAGTCCATCCGCGACTGGCCCAAACCGCGTCGGGTCCGAGACATCCAATCATTCCTCGGGTTTGCGAACTTTTACCGACGATTTATTAATAACTACTCCGACATCGTCGTTCCGCTCACCCGACTCACCCAAAAAAATGCCCCTTGGAATTTTTCCGAGGAGTGCCGCTCCGCTTTCAACCGCCTGAAGGCCGCCTTCACCTCCGCTCCGATCCTTACCCATTGGGTTCCCGACACCCCTATCACAGTGGAGACCAACGCTTCAGACTATGCCATCACCAGTATCTTGTCCATTACTTGCGCCGATGGTGAGATCCGCCCAGTCGCCTTCTACTCCCGCACCCTCACCGCTCCGGAACTCAATTATGACACCCATGACAAGGAGTTGTTGGCTATTTTCGAGGCCTTCCACCACTGGCGGCATTACCTAGAGGGCTCTGCCTCCCCCGTCGATGTGGTAACCGACCATAAAAACCTTGAGTATTTCACTACCTCTAAGGTCCTAACCCGTCGGCAGGCTCAGTGGTCCGAGTACCTCTCCCAGTTCAACCTTTCGATCCGCTTCCGACCAGGCCACCTAGGGGCTAAACCCGATGCGCTCACCTGCCGGTGGGACGTCTACCCAAAAGGGGGGGATAGGGACTATGCGCAGGTAAATCCACATAACCCCCGCCCTATGTTCACCCAGGAACAGCTCGCATCGTCCCTCCGCACCACCCACCTGTTGGCCCCTGTGTTGCGGGCCGCCGCACTCTTCGATGTCGAGCGCCTCCACTCCGACATAATCACTGCCCTTCCGTCCGACCCCATCTCCGCCGCCCACCTTCCGACTCCGACAGCACCGCGCTGGTCGCTAGAGGCCGATGGCCTACTCCGACTGGATGGCCGCATCTTTGTTCCTGACATTGATGACCTCCGCCTCCAGGTACTCCGCTTCAACCATGACTACCTGCTTGCGGGCCATTTCGGGCAAAACCGCACCCTCGAGCTCATCCGCCGTGAGTATGTATGGCCGAACCTTCGGACCGACATAAAGAATTATGTCCGCTCCTGCACCGCCTGCGGCCGAAGCAAATCTCAGTGGCACCGCCCATATGGCCTATTGAAGCAACTCCCCGTCCCCAAGAGGCCCTGGAACTCCATCTCCATGGACTTCATCGAACACCTCCCCACCTCCGATGGCTTCTCCGCCATTCTTGTGGTTGTCGACCGCCTCTCTAAGCAGGCGATCTTCTTGCCGACCCACGACTCTGTCACCTCCGCCAAGCTCGCTAAGCTTTTCCTCACCCACGTCTTCTCTAAACACGGCGTACCCGCTCACGTCACCTCCGACAGAGGTCCTGAATTCGTGTTGCACTTCTTCCGCTCATTAGGTAAGGCCTTGAATATGCGCCTCCACTTCACGTCGGGTTACCACCCCGAAGGCGATGGCCAAACCGAGCGCACGAACCAAACCCTCGAGCAGTGCCTTCAGGTATACTGTAACTACCAGCAGGACAACTGGGCCGAGCTTTTGCCACTAGCCGAGTTCGCTTTCAACAATGCGCCTAGCGCCACCACCGGTATCTCGCCCTTCTTCGCTAATAAGGGCTACCATCCGAACCTGTCGGTCACTACCGACCATGACCTCACCTCTCCAAAAGCCCATGACTATGTTATGGAGCTCTCCACCCTCCACGACTTCCTCCGAGCCGAAATGGCCGCCGCCCAAGAGCGCTACCAGGGACCTGCCGATGCCAAGCGCCTTCTGCCGCCAAAATTTGATGTCGGTGATCAAGCCTATGTCAAGGCGAAGTATTTCCGCTCCACCCGACCTTCGGTCAAGCTCGCCGAAAAATACTTAGGCCCGTTCGACATCATCGCCCGACCCGGCACTCACTCGGTCACCCTGAAACTGCCCGACAGTATGCGCTCCATCCATCCGGTGTTCCATGTGTCGCAACTAGAGCCTGTGGCAGCCAACCCCTTTCCGAATCGGCACCAACCCCTGCCTCTGCCAGTTGAAGTCGAAGGTGACCTTGAGTATGAGGTATCGGAGATCCTTGACTCAAAAATAGATCGCCGCTGCCGACACTGCCAACTGCTGTATCTCATCTGCTGGGCTGGTTATGAGGGTACTGACGAAGAAACCTCGTGGCTGTTGGCCACCGAGCTCGAGAATGCCTCAGACCTTGTGGCTTCCTTCCACAGTCGCTACCCCCACAAGCCAGGCCCCTATTCCGCTCTGACTTAGCCTCCGCTTTGCCTTTCCGACCCCTTTCCTCTGATTTTTTCTTTTTGTTTTATGTAGTTCCTTCTTTCTTGCTTAGTTAAGATGCTGCCACCACAGCCCACAGCCTCCGACCTAGTTTCCGACCACTATCCGCTATCCTCTGCCACTCCCCGCTCCGAAGGCCGCTACCACCGCTCCGCCACTGACCGCCACTCTGCCTACATATCGTCAGCCTATCCTCCGCAGACCCCAAACACTACTATCCATCATCTCCGGGTCATGCGGGCTACCGACAGCATCACTAAAACAACTCATACATGCAGCTCTGACATCAGTAAGGCACTTCCTACTATGGCCTTCAGGGGTTCAGGCCCTAAGGGGGGGATACTGTCACGACCATGCCTTGCCCGACCATTTCCCACGCCTCCACACCCTTTCCGACACCTCCACCCACCTCTCCAACACCCTCCGACCCATTTCCAACCAAGTCCGATGCTTAATAAGCTCGCTGACCACTCTGCCGCTGCATCTGAGCAATTGCTGCTGTCGGCCGCTGTCGGTCTTGACTTGTAACCACCATTCGTCTATATTGGGTTGACCCCCTGTGGGTCATGTGATCATCTTAGGGGGGCTTTATCCATTTGGGGCCACCGGGCCAAATAGGCACAGCACAGTGCCTGCACCGCGTGGCGCTCCGAAGGGTCGCACCGCTTTCCGGGATTTTGGCCTGGCCTGTGATTGGCTGTTGGTGAGTGCTCCGTCACAATCTTATCCGCTTGTAGATACATCCTTTGTCTCGTCCATTTCATCCGCTGTTAGCCTTCATTCCATTGTGAAGTTTTCTGACACTTATTTCCCCTTGAAAATTTCCGTACCTCCGTATGTTAGTTCCGACATCCCGATACCGTACCGCCTCAGTCCCGCTGTAGTGTATAAATACCTGTACGGTACCCCGATGTCCCCTCAGTATGAATATCGACATAAGTTCCCCATTCCGAGCCTCCGTCCCTCTCCTCTAAGTCCCTCCGAACTCAATAAAAATAGGTGACAGAATAACTGAATGAAAATGCCACCTCATTGGGACAATTGTTTGACTTTCAGCTTGGAAGGTGGGATCTAAGCCAAATGAGGGAGTATTTGTAGCTGTTTGGTTCTACAAAGAAACCAGAGCATATCACATGATATAACGGATGATTTGTCAGTATATAAACAATGCCAAACATTGAATTTGTACCATCAAGCCTCCCTTTGTTACCACAACCCAAGAGGTCACTACTCTGGCTCACCAGGGTTGTTCTTTCAGGGAAATCTCAGCAGATACTGGTGTCTACTACAGTACCAATAGTATGACACATTATCATGGCCAGCGGTCATATAAAAAAGCTGCAGAAAGTCATCCCTGTGTTGTTTTCCCCACCAATCCTGCTGAGCCTTTCAACTAAGCAGCACTGGGACAGCTGAAGATGTCAACAACATTGAATTAGCACTTCAGTATATGATGAACCAACCAATTCCCTCACAGCTAGGGTATTTTCACCAATGGGAAGCTTACCTGAATGTTGGAGTGAAGCAAAACTCTCCTTTGCAGGTTTGGGGCCTTGACAGGGTTGGCTAGATTGTGCTCTGAACCAAACCATGGATGAATGGGAAGTGGTTGCTTAGTCACATTGGACCACAGAAAATATATTGGAGCATTTGGATGGAAGTTATGTGCCCTCTACCAGCTTTGTTGGGTATCTACCCCATGACTCCTGGAATGTGTGGCAGGAGTTTGGTTCATTCCAACCTTCAGGTAAGTGTTCCATTGGTGAAAATGCCCTAGTCATGAGGGTAATGGTTGGTTCATCATATACTGAAGTGCTAATTCAATGTTGTTGACATCTTCAGCTGTCCCAGTGCTGCTTAGTTGAAAGGCTCAGCAGGATTGGTGGGGAAAACAACACAGGGATGACTTTCTGCAGCTTTTTTATATGACCGCTGGCCATGATAATGTGTCATACTATTGGTACTGTAGTAGACACCAGTATCTGCTGAGATTTCCCTGAAAGAACAACCCTGGTGAGCCAGAGTAGTGACCTCTTGGGTTGTGGTAACAAAGGGAGGCTTGATGGTACAAATTCAATGTTTGACATTGTTTATATACTGACAAATCATCTGTTATATCATGTGATATGCTCTGGTTTCTTTGTAGAACCAAACAGCTACAAATACTCCCTCATTTGGCTTAGATCCCACCTTCCAAGCTGAAAGTCAAACAATTGTCCCAATGAGGTGGCATTTTCATTCAGTTATTCTGTCACCTATTTTTATCCATATATTATGTAATTGCACTCCTTAGAAAGCCATGACCAAGCACTTCATTTCATCCACCAACCCCCTGGACTAGATCATCATATTGCACTGGCTACACTGCAATTAGTCACAAACCCACAAACATTGGGACAATTGTTTGAGCCACTGTACTTCTGCAGAGGACTCCAGAGATCGTCGTCTTTCAACTCCTCTACTGCTCGAGTTCAAAGCTCACAATACAATTACCTCATCGTCACTGGAATATATCTCGATCGACACTTCTTTCACCATGCTTTGGCCAGTTTGGCAGCCAGTACATACTGGAAGCACCTTTTGACTGCTTCATCGAGTTGGAGGAGGCTCACAACGTGACCCAGAATGACCCGACGTTGTGGGCCGAGTTCAAAAGCCACTACGGTTACATGAACCACCCAACCACGTTGTACTTTGCAGAGAGCTCGACAAAGTATGCTAACGGTGCACAGATCTGGCTAATAAGAGAGGATCTGTACGTGTTCATAGATCACGTCGTACAATCTGCCCATTCTCATGCTCTTACGGCGACCATACTGGGTCAATGACGCAGTCGGTCAGGTGCACGCATACTGGCTATTGTTAGAGTTTTTTGGCTAAATGTCGATGAAGATCTTGTTGGCTAACATCAGAAAAACTCGCATCATCACCAAGACGAGTGCTGGACAAACATGGTGTGACCACCATGACTGTGTGTGCCCATTCCGAGATGGAGTACATTATCTATATGGGTGCTGAGGACACACAGAGACAGGCCCTCGATGTTTTCCGTATGAAGATGCTGGGTGCTAAGGTACACAACTTGGTATTCAAAATTAAATAAGATGCTGAGTAAGGTTAACTTAGGTCCTGCTCGTCGAGTCTGGTTCCAAGACGCTAAAGGATGCTGTTAACGAAGCGATGAGAGATTGGGTCACGAATCTTGCTGCGATGCACTTCCTCGTTGGGTCTTGTTTTGGTCCTCACCCCTTCCCGACTATAGTCCGTGACTATCAAAAGGTCATCGGGCATGAAATGAAGGCACAAATGAAAGAGGCCATTGGGAACCTTCCGGATGTAGTCGTTGCATGTGTTGGAGGTGGCAGCAATGCCATTGGGTCTTTTCACCAATTCATCCCAGACTTATCTGTACCATCTTGTAGTTGTCGAGGCAGGAGGCAAAGGTGAATATGGGGATGAACACATCGTCCTCGCATGCTGACTCCTTGTGAGGTATCGACGGTGCACACTGCAGTGCCACTCTGGCTAGAGGTAGGCCAGGCGCTGTAGGGAGTCCATACTCCCTAGGGCTGAATATCATAATCCTATACCAGCTTTCCTATCGCCCTAGCCAGTCCCCGCAGGTCCACCGTCCCTCGGAAAGGTCGCCGCCGCTCCACCCTCGGCTATCTCGGCTTCTACGAGCGCTTCCTTCGCTTACCAATGCCGCCGCCACCTAATCAGGAAGTAACCCCTATCACCGACACTCTTCACCGCTACAAGTCACCGCTAGCCCCTGTCCTCGACCCCTAATCATCGTCCGCCCCCTATCTGCGTTGGCCTTCGGCCCTTCGTGCGCCTATCAAGTGTCTACCGACCGTCGGCAGTTCACTCCGTCACTTGTGACGTCAGTTACTCGGTACCTATAGGTCCTATTCGAGACACCGACACAAGCCGCCGCCAGTAGTACCGCTGCCCTGCACCAGACCACCCCAAAGAGTCGCTGCAGCGTCGGTCAGTAGCACAGACGTTCTAGGCATGTTCTCCTCGCCGCTTTGCCCTCTCCTTCCGCTTTTCTTTGCTTCCTTTTACCTACCTTTCACACCTACGTCTTGTGGTGCCTTACATCGGCGCCTTTTCCTTCGAAATTTTTCTGACATATGACACCTCCGAAATTCGCCGAAATATTCCTTTGTGACAGCCTCCTCTACGATACAAAACACCGCTGTACTTAGGAAAAATATACCCACTTTTCTGGCGTCACCATCTGAGTGTCTGAGAGTCCCCTTGAGTCCCCAGAGCCGTTTTCTTGCATATCTTCGAGTCCTTTGAGCCCCCTTTGCGTCCACAGAGTTCCCCCACCGAGTTCTACTGCCATATTCGTGACCGCTTCGAGTTATAAAAATTATCTGCTGCCTTCAGAGTCACCCCTTTGAGTCTACGAGTTCCCCAATAGCCCACACGAGTCCCACATCGCCACCTTTCGAGTTCTAAGCCCCCCCCGACTATCCGACCTACGAATCTAATCCTCCCGCCTTTCTGTGGCGGCCGCTCGAGTTCTACCCCGCCAGCACCCTTCCGATGCAGGGAAACCTTCCCTTTTGCCGCCTAGTCACTCCCTCCACTTCCTTTCCGACTCACGACCCCTTGGGACAAGCCTAGGCATAGCCTACAGCTTTCCCCCCCTTTCCCTTTGTGCTCTCACCAGAAGAGTTGCCCACAGCGCGTTGCACAGAGTTCATACATATGTCCTGCAAGATCCTGCTGGTCAAATTGTGGAGACACTCTGTCAGCGCCAGATTGGATTATCCTGGCATTGGGCCAGTGCATTCCTGGGTGGGTGGTGTATGTCGTTGTGATGGACAAACAACCTTTGAGAGGCTTTCATCTGGGGACTCAGCTCGAGGTCCAGTTCAGCATTCCCTGACCATTCCGTAATGTATTCCAGCCTGGGAATCTGCACATGCACTGTGGGAGGGTGTTCGCCGAGCTAGAGGCACTTCCCAAAGAGTTCACTGGGACAAGTGAAGAATCGTAGGTGGGATACAGTGGAACCACTGAAATAATAGTAGGAGCTATGAGCAATTCAAGGCAGGGTCAACTATGCTTGTGACATGACTGATGAAGCACTGAGTTTGCTATCAGTTGCAGGGATGTGAACTTGGATAGGTGAGTGATGGCAGATGAATATGCTTCAACACCTCAGCAGCCAGAACTTCAAGAAGGGACAGTACAGCTTTATGACTAGTTGGTTCAAAGTCCCCCCACTAGGGTTAGAACAATTTCTTCTGGACATGTTCCATAGTAGAACTAGCTTTTACATGATAGTACTGGGGTATCACCTGACCTCATAATGACTCACCCCCTGAACAGTGACCATAGAATGTGCCATATCAATGTAGTGAATGAATACTCTTGCTCATACTGTACATGGGAGAATACAAGTCAACAAATACAGAGCATATCAACACTAAGCAACCTGTTTGAAACATTCCTGCCATTTCCTTCCATGGACCATGCTACTAAGGTTCAATTCCATGCAACCCCTGGGGATGATCAATGTGGTATACATCGAATAAAATGGCTTCCGAAAAGAAGTGGGTATCCATAGGAGCAATTGACCTTTTGGACCTTTGAGCCAGCCATCTGGGTACAGCTGTACTGGTTGGGTGTTGACATGAGAATCTACGTTGTCAAGGAGTTCTTCACTATGACTTAATGCATGTGATAGAACAGAAGAAAAGCAAATGGCCTTGTTTACTTGAACCTGATCAGCTGCTGCAGAGTGAATTTTTAGATGCTGTGACAGGCATAGATTTGGAGACATATGGGGTACTTACTATAGTTGATAGGATGTAGTGTGGTAGGAGTTGGAACACTTGTCCCACTTGCAGAGATAACACTGGTGCCATCAAGGGATTCAACTGAGGTGACATCTGAAGTATGCCCCTTCAGAGGGCTGCCAATCTGATCTCCATTCTTTGCATCCCACACCCTCACAGTTTCATCCTCTGAGCCTGAAACAATCCTGTTGCCATCAGGGGAGAATGCAACTGAGGTGACAACTGAAGTATGCCCCTTCAGAGGGCTGCCAATCTGATCTCCACTCTTTGCATCCCACACCCTCACAGTTTCATCCCAAGAGCCTGACACAATCCTGTTGCCATCAGGAGAGAATGCAACTGAGGTGACAGAATCAGTATGCCCCTTCAGAGAGCTGCCAATCTGATCTCCACTCTTTGCATCCCAGACCCTCACAGTTTCATCCCCTGAGGCAGACACTATCCTGTTGCCATCAGGGGAGAATGCAACTGAGTTGACATGCCAAGTATGCCCCTTGAGAGGGCCACCAATCTGAACTCCACTCTTTGCATCCCACACCCTCACAGTTTTATCCTTTGAGCCTGACACAATCCTGTTGCCATCAGGGGAGAATGCAACTGAGCTAACCCTCTTTCTATGCCCCTTTAGAGGGCTGCCAATCTGATCTCCACTCTTTGCATCTTGCACCCTCACCATTTTATCCACTGAGCCTGACACAATCCTGTTGCCATCAGGGGAGAATGCAACTGAGGTTACACACCAAGTACGCCCCTTGACAGGGCTGCCAATCTGATCTCCACTCTTTGCATCCCACACCAAAGCTTGATCCTTTGAGGCTGACACAATCCTGTTGCCATCAGGGGAGAATGCAACAAAGGTGACTTCTAAAGTATGCCCCTCCAGAGGGCTGCCAATCTGATCTCCACTCTTTGCATCCCAGACCCTCACAGCACAATCACAAGAGCCTGACACAATCTTGTTACCATCAGGGGAGAATGCAACAGAGATGACTTCTGAAGTATGCCTATTGAGAGGGCTGCCAATCTGATCTCCACTCTTTGCATCCCACACCCTCACAGTTTTATCGTTTGAGCCTGACACAATCCTGTTGCCATCAGGAGAGAATGCAACTGAGCTGACTTCTGAAGTATGCCCCTTGAGAGGGCCACCAATCTGAACTCCATTCTTTGCACCCCACACCCTCACAGTCTTATCCCGAGAGCCTGACACAATCCTGTTGCCATCAGTGGGGGAGAATAGAACTGAGATGACTCCTTCAGTATGCCCCTTCAGAGGGCTGCCAATCTGATCTCCACTCTTTGCATTCCAGACCCTCACAGTTTGATCCAAAGAGCCTGACACAATCCTGTTGCCATCAGGGGAGAATGCAACTGAGGTGACACTTGCAGCATGCCCCTTCAGAGGGCTGCCAATCTGATCTCCACTCTTTGCATCCCACACCCTCACAGTTGCATCCCAAGAGCCTGAAACCATCCTGTTGCCATCAGGGGAGAAGGCAACTGAGCTGACAGATGAAGTATGCCCCTTCAGAGGGCTGCCAATCTGATCTCCACTCTTTGCATCCCACACCCTCACCATTTTATCCACTGAGCCTGACACAATCCTGTTGCCATCAGGGGAGAATGCAACTGAGGTGACACTTGCAGTATGCCCCTTCAGAGGGCTGCCAATCTGATCTCCACTCTTTGCATCCCACACCCTCACAGTTTCATCACAAGAGCCTGACACAATCCTGTTGCCATCAGGGGAGAATGCAACTGGGCTGACCCAATTTGTATGCCCCTCCAGAGGGCTGCCAATCTGATCTCCAATCTTTGCATCCCAGATCCTCACAGTTTTATCCCAAGATCCTGACACAATCCTGTTGCCATCAGGGGAGAATGCAACTGAGGTGACAGAATCAGTATGCCCCTGTAAGACCAGCTGGGTAGCTGGCCAGTCTTTCACCCCCCCTTGGGCAACTGCAACAAGGTGGGAGAACTTGGGTGCCAGTTTTCTTCCCAGGAATGATGTGCATGGGGAAAGTGCCAACGCAGAGAGGTATAGGTGTGGTGTGCTACATGTGATTGCTGTGAAAAAATTCTGCACAAGCCTCAGCCCATCTATGGCTAACAGAGATATGGTCTCATAACCAACATGTCCCTTTGACAAGATATTATCAGACTAAGATCCTCTTGAGAGGCTGGCATACTCACCTCCAACCATCTGACCAAACTTGTCAAGGAACTATCTGCACCTCCTAATGCACCAATAAGGCTGAGAACCTCAAGCCAGAATAGCACCCTTTCACTTTCAATGACCACTTGCACAGATGCAGCAATATACACATCAAACTGGGACACCTCCAAGTGCTTGGTCCAGAATTTGCACGAGTATGATAAATGAGGTGAAATATTCTTCTTGACCCTCTCTGGTAAGTCGGCAACCTGGGAGTTGCTCAAGTAGGAGCTCTCCAGCCCACAGATGTTGAAACATAGCTCCCTGCCAAGCACTTGCAGTGAAGCATAGGCTAGGTCATTGTGATTGGAAGTGTCAATGAAGTAGGCCTCATTCCGTGAACGATCAGCTAGGAAGTCATAAAAGGATGCATGGAGGGGTTGTACAGGAGATGTGTGGTCACCAATGCCCCGCAGCACTGGAGTCATGAACCGGAGAACCATAGCTACATCATAATGCTCGCCTTCGTCAGGGAAGAGGCTGCGCATGTGATTCAAATCCGGCATTGGTAAAGGTTCCAACATCATCAGAAGCTGCCGCATGACGGAGCGGAATCTCCGGAATGGTTCGCCTGACTTTGGTACAACATTTTCAAGGATTGCTGTATACATGCCATCCAAAAGCTCCTTCCCCACTCCAGATGGGATAGCTATCAGGCTCTTGAATCGCTCTTTCACAGTTTGACCAAATGCATCGGGGTTGAGGAACTGGCACGCCAGACGTGCCCATTCAAACAAGCCATTCGACTTTTCAACGATCTGCTGTATCTCCATGAGCCCAATCTCTTTGAGGTTTTGAAGTTCCTTTGAAACAAACAGATTGACGTCCCGTTGCGCCGACTCCGCTGGGACATCGTCCAGGCACATCGTTTTGATGTGTTTTGCACCACCTAGAGCACGTTCGATATCCGGTAAAGCACGGGAAGTTAATAAGACGCGAAGATTACACAAGTTGGCAGCTTCTGTCGACAGAAGGGAGAGAATATGCTTCCTCGACAGATCCTGTCCACTTTCGTCTAGGGCGTCGATCACAACCACCACATTCCCGACGATAGCACCGTTAGCCTTTGACAACGGCTCCAAGATCAGTTTCTGCCATTGCTGCAACAAGTCAGGTGTTGTCTTTAGAGTATGGTCCTCCTCAAGAGCATGAGCTAACGCTCGCCGGAATGCAGGGTAATGACCAGCGAGATCGCGGGCGATGGTCGTCAACATCTTCTCCTCTCGGTGCTCACCCTGCCTGTCACGAGCAAAGCAGAAGCATGAGCCGAGCCCTCCCGTATCCTTGAACCAAGACGCGATGGTATGGGCGATTGCAGATTTGCCCCTTCCAGCCTGCCCGTGAAGCCACAAGATGCATGGCGCATCGGGGCTAGCATCATTTACCCAGGTGATGATGTCCCTTAGAATCCCCGTTCTCGTGTTCTCTAAGCACTTCTTCATCGTGTTCAGCCCTGCACCGCCTGCGTAAGCCATACCCTCCAAATTCAGATCCTCGAGCACGCGGTATATAGTGATCTGGATGTCCCGGGTCTGGCAGTCCCGGTATTGCTGCATCAACTCGTCTAGCATATTGGTATAGTTGCTGATAGTAGTCTGTGTCTCGCACACTATGTTCTTTCCAAGTCTGCGCCCTGATCATAAATGAGATGAGACAGGTGTCGTAACGAAAACAGGAAATACACCTACAAAAGCTCGTCGTTTCCGAATAGTCTTTGATGAAGTGCGCGCAGGCGCTGATTACGCGTGCAATCTTCGCCAAGGGGTCTCTCATGTTATCGATATTCTTGATGATCTCGTCTTCTGACAGGAATGCGTACACGGAACCGACTTTTTCCAAGAGCTGCAATACCGCATTATCTAAGTTAGCTTGTGCGATGATCAACTGACACAAGGGATGCATAAGTGTAGAAAGTAGACGGATGACAACGAGTCGTACATTGGAAGCGGCCGTCAGAATACCCAATGCTATTTGGGCATAGGGATGAACCTACTCGCATTGTAAGTCCACAACACAAGGGTGCCAAAACGAGATACGCACATTTGCAAGAGTAGTGACTACGTTGTTGAACACTTTAAGAGGTCGGAGATATGTGTCACTCAAATTCTGAAGGCTAGTCACTGCCATATCCGCCTGACCGATAATGTTGACAGCAATTTCCCCAGAACTTGGGACAGGTGCTATGATCTTGAACGCTTGTTGGGCGGCATCTACGTCACCACCCACATCTTGGACAACGATTGGTTCTACTTGGCCGATCGGTCCTTGAGCCTGACAGGTACATGCTTAGCTTCGTCGCAGTGATAGGTGACATATCGCATACACTATCATTCCGGATAACCCCTGGTGGTTTAGAGTCCCCTTGAGCACTTCCAATGGGCATGGAGGAGGAACTTGACCGGCCCCAGTGAAACGGAACGAGGCGATTTAGAACACCACGTAGTTTCTTCTTAACGCCATGACCCGATTTCTCGACATTCGATACAATGCTTCCAGAGAGACTCTTGGATTCCCCTTGTGACTTTCGTTTGGCCAATCCATTAGTCTGATGTGTTGGCAAGAACAGGTTGAAGACTTACTGGGGTGAGGTTAGGCGCTGATGGTGGTTGCCCAAAACATGGTAAACGACGCTTTTTTGGCTGTTTTCCGGCTTCCATCTGGTGATCGATAGTTTGGGTGTGATAAAAGGTGTGTGCTGAGTTGTAATATCGTTTGGTTGTTGGAACGAGCAACGATGCTCCAGTGTCCAGCTCGCAATGCGGTCGGCCACGTGGTAGCTACCGTCTGTCTTGCGTGGATTTACGGATAATCAAAGCGTGTACATTGCAATTTTGCAGGAGTGGCTTTGTCGAGCTGCAAACCATTAAACCCCTGGTCTTGATGAGAGTGGTATGGTCCGCCAGCTGGCGAAGACTCATGCATGAACTAGTACTGACATTACATAGTAGTAATGGCTACAGCAGGACTGGTCAGTAAGTGCAAATTTAGCGACACTACGCTGGCATCCAACTCCATTGTGCTGGACTTATCAAATGGAACCGGTCGTATCCCAGGCCCTCGATCTTCTTCTCTTCTTCCCTTTCCTGAGCAGCAGCAAAAGCGCTCGGGATAGGTATCCCACAACAGTCACCCCATCCTTCATGGACATGTCCCCCGTGTGTACGCTCGTTACCCGCCTCGGACGGCGGAGGAGGACCCTAGTATGGGAGGGTGGACCCGAAAAAGGAGTGTTGCGTGACGGGAGCTTTGCCTAGTACCTCCGCTTTATACATCATGCCTGCGTTGACTTTGTCCCATGTATTTACCTGTGTAGACGATTTCAGAAGACAGAAATATAAGAAGCTTGGTGGTCGAGGGATGAGCATATGGCGTCCTGAGAATCCACGTACAGCTGAAATGTTGTCTAGCATAGGCGAGTGCCACCGGAGAGAAGCCCTTTTCATCTGAAAAGCCGTCAGAACCAAGATCGTCACAGATAAATACGGACATAGATAGACACGATCGAAACTTGATACAAGCAAAGTACATAGTCGTTCGCCAGCTCGACGACGACCTCGTTACCATGCATCGCTTTTGGACAGAGATACTTGTGACCTGAGAATGGCCAGTCAACGTCGACAGGAACGAGTGGTCCAAGGCCCAAATGGAAACAGGAAATGAGCGTACCTCTTAGTTGAGCAGATCCGAACAGGAAGGGCAGGAAGTGGTAATCATCAAGGCCCCATACGCCATGAGACCCAGCGGGCTCAAGCCAGTACGTAGACTGGAGAATGCGGATCACCTGGATATACCTGCGGTGCCCTTTTTTTGCAGCCATCCATTCCCCCAAGCTACGGCAGTAAAACTCACCGCCAGAACGCTCGAATGACTGCCTCCATATGATCACTCTCGCTCGGAACGTCGGCTCGCACGGCTCCAAACAGATCCTGGAAGATGGAAATACATAAGAATCGACCCCAACAGCGTGCCGTTGTACTCCCAGCCAACACGAAAAAATTACCTTCATCCCACCTCCATAATCGATCCGTTCGAGGTTTCCCCGTGTATTCATAAAGCCGATATTTCATTAGCGGTATCTTCCGGGAAGTGAGGTAGAGCGGCAGGCAGAGACGGTGCTAGCTAATTCCAACATACGGGGGGATCAGTAGCGTAACCATCTACGCTGGCAGCAGACCCACATCGTCTGATAGATCCAGACAACCTACTGTCTCCACCATCATCAGGTCAAAAATTGGCCAGCGGCTGGGGTCTTGTCAGACAGCTTGAATGGAAGGGTATACGCGATTTGATACAACCCGAAAGAACCACCGGGTTACATGTAATTGGCCCTGCACGGTAGCACCTGTCAGACTCACCGTGTAGTCAATGGAGATATCATTCGAAGTGCCTAGACACAATCCAAGCAAGTTGCAATTAGGAAAAGTCGGTTGGTGGCTGTGCCCTCACAACCACGAGGGTACTTTCCGAGTTCGGTTTTGGTTTTCGTGCCGTCAGTTGTCGACGTCGGCCCCGATTCTGACCAGTGGGTGAGTGCGTCCTGCCTTTACATTCCATGCCGCCGTAGTGTTTCACGATAGATGTGCTGTGCGATTGACCAGATTACTCGCATGTGCTATGTCTTCCATTCACCGGCGTAAGTCGAGTAAGGAAGAGAACGACGACGTGGCGGACCAGGACACATCTCACGTCACCTCAAACTCCAACATCGCAGTGATACCCCCAACTCCATCGAGAAGTCGCATACGTCCATCTCCGAATGCGAACTTACCACAGCTGGGACCAGGAATCCCGGCTCGAACGAAGCCGGTACCACCTCAACCACTGGGAACGGGCTTATCATCTGCACGACGTCCTCCAAGCGTGAGCTTGAATAGCCCTCCCACTTCTCCGTTCGGCGGTTCTTTCGCTGCGGCACATGCTCGTGCACACTCGCGTACGCGGTCTATCTCATCCGGCCCCTTCGTTTCTCCCTTATCCTCCCCACTCCAATCTTCATTCACACCTGCCCATGTTCCTCTCTTTTCGTTCCCAACGTCCAATACTGCTCCAGAACTCAGTATTACGGATACAGACCCCAATAAGTCTGATAGACGACCTCCGCTGCCGCCAGGACACACGAGAAGACATTCCCGTCTTCACTCGCGAAATCTCTCGATATTCTTCCCCCGTCCTCACGCCACGATATCCGAGGACGACAGACCCGAAGACGAGGAAGCCCCTGCGCCCCCTCCACCGGAGACACTCCTTGTCCCAACCGCTCACTTAGAGAATACCCCCTTTTCAGGTCATGGCAGGGGTGAACTGGACACCTCGTTCTCGTTCGGGGGCGCACCCAAGTCAAACTCAAATCTGGACAATACCGTGGACGGATCTAGAATGGCCATGAAGAGTCGCAGAGGGCATCATCACAAACATTCCTTATCTCACAGCTTCTTTTCATTCCTCGAGCCCGGAACAGGACAAATGCACATACCCGCCGCATCGAATAAATCAGAAGTTGAACTGCATACAGCTCCAACCCCGACGCCCGTGTCTCCTTGGACGCCGATTTCCAACACCTCACTCTTTGCACCGTCATCGAACCTCTCTGCTCCGGAGCTCATTCCGCGTTCTCATTCCAAATCCCCAGGTGCATCTTCTTCGGTGTCTGATCCACAATCCTCTCCGAGTCTCCCTGTATCCTCTAACAGAGGGGTATCGCGTTCTGGAGGGGCTGCAGCGGCGACAGCAGCGGTACAGTTTATGCTCGGGGCATTTCTATGGGCCCACGGACAGAGTATCGGATCATTGGCGTGTACAGGGCTTGGATACTGGGTAGTTTTCGATGCAGTTGGCGTTGCTGGCCCTGCCTTAATCGCATACCATTCAAGTGCGGTCGGGAGTGGAATGTATGGGTGAGTTTATTCATTGAAGTCTCGCCGAGATCGGTTCTGGTTGTAATACCCATCGAAGTCCTGCGCGCGGAGAGACGACACTTTTGTTCGCCCAGTGCGTGTATCTCATGTTTGCGGGTGTCTACGTCGCGAAGGAGGCAGTCGAGCATCTTTTGTTGGCTGCTGGTAGTGGTGCGCACGCGCATGGCCATGGTGGTGGTGGTACAAATAGTGGTGCGTGACTCTCTGCTGCACACTTATACCGTGTCATGTGATGATAGGTGACGGACACCATCATCATTGGGGCGACGAGAGACCGGAAAACCTTGGGTAAGTGAATTACATCGATACATGCGCGTCTGCCTTCTTCATATTTCACGTGCAGCCTGCAATTTCCCGTCTTCCTTGTCCTTCTTGTGCTGTTAACACTTGTCGGAACGTCTGCCGTATTCGGGCAACACGACGTTCTCGTCGATAGTATGTATCAGACTATTGCTGGTGTCTATCCGCCCTTGACCTCAACCATTATGTTGCAGTAACGAACAAGTATATACCTTCGCCCTTCGAGCTTTTCCGCCGTCACCAGCACGTTGTCTCTCCCAGGAAAGAGTCAACGTCTACCGTCAGGCGGCTTGTCCGCAATCCATATGTGTTGCCTCCTATCTTGTTTTGCGTAGCCATTCTCGGCGCCGAGCTCGTATTGGACGTGTGCGTTAACTTATTTTGGACCCTGCATCCCTTCACTGCTTTTCATATGAAGAGACTCGAACTGACCTGTTTTCGTCTCTCACACCAGTGCCCATTACGCACCCTTCGATCTCGGCCTCGCTAGCTTGCAAGTGGTGGTAATGATTCATGTCGCATATGCTGCTTGCGTCGTCCTCGGTGGCGTGTTGTTGCAGACTGCACCTGCGATGGTTTCGG
The DNA here is from genome assembly GCA_024613165.1 of Pisolithus albus. Lineage (NCBI taxonomy): Eukaryota > Fungi > Basidiomycota > Agaricomycetes > Boletales > Pisolithaceae > Pisolithus > Pisolithus albus. The sequence continues at coordinate 423,128 of JANFAB010000036.1, forward strand.
CGACGACGGTGGGGATAAGGGCACCCGGCAAGATGGAGGCATTTTGGAGAGCTGTTAGGGAGGTAAGTGGATGACGGTGCTCATGTTGTCGTCATGTTACCGATGGGGTGGCCTAATCTCCATACAGATCGAACGTCACGAACACGTAGTACACCTCCCGGCACCGCACGTATGGCAAGTCATTCCACCAGGCCAACCTCGTTCCGTGGAATGTTCTGTCCGTCCACGCCGACATACGATCGCAAGCACTCACGCCTGGCCGCACCACGATCACGATCGTAGCCACTACAGTAATGACGATGATTTCGATCATCGCGACTCCGACAACCACGATCGCAGCCCCCAAATTCGCTCAATCTTCACCTCGTGTCCTACACTAATCATTACACTTTCACCGGTGGTGCGCAAGGACTTGCCAGATATGGACAAACACTTGGCCTTGAGGGTAGCTGTATAACCCGACGGTGGCGAAGATGCATGAATTGACATCTCACAGTGGTAATGGCTACAGTAGAGTTGGTAAGGGCACATCACCAACTTCCGACTCCGTTGTGCTTGATCATATCAATCAAATGGAACAGGTAGTATCCCGGTCCCCTCGATCTCCCTTCCTCCTTTTCCTGCGCAGCAAAAGCACTAGGGATAGGTATTCCACAACAGTCACCCCATCCTTCGTGGACATGTCCGCCATGTGTACACCCGTTACTGTCTCGGAAGGTGGAGGAGGTCCATCGTAATGGGAGGATGGACCCGAAGAGGAAGTGTTGCAAGACGGGAAGTTTCCCTAGTACTTCTGCTTCGTACATTTTGATCATGCCTGCGACAACCTTGCCGCATGTTCTTACCTGTGGCGGAAAATGCAATGTTCGTGAGAGGGGCGTCATGACGATTCGAGACCCCCAGAGGTGGCGGAGTCTTGCACAAGCAACTGGCTCTGTTCCCATCCCATCAAACATTCCTGCAAGACGGTACGTATTATCGCGCACCTTGATAGATCCGGCGCTGGTTTTTGCATCTAGATCCTGCTTTCCTCTCTGCAGTCTCCTTCCTTCGCTTCTCTCAAGGTATCGCACGTTGTTTTCTTCGTTCTTCTAGTAATTCATCTCGCTGCCTGGCTCGCCGCTGCCACTGAGGAAATGCTGTCATGCGTGCATGAAGTTTTTCTCTGAGGACTGTTATGCTCTCGGTGCGATGTATCGGTACTATCTCGGTTGGCCATTCCCTGTTTTCTGCGCTCGGCTGTCCACCTAGTTGCATGGCGTCGTTCCCTTCACCCTCGTTCCCATCTTCAGAGACTGGGAGTGACAAATACGGAGGTGTGGTAGCATCGCATTTTCCCTTCTCCAGTCTCCGAGTTCGGGGGCATCTTCATCTTGAAGCTCCACGATAGACTTGTGGTTCGCTGGATCAAGCTACTGAACAAAACGAGGGATCAGAGTCAAAAACTAACTTGTCCACGAACAGGTTGCCCAATATACGTTCATACCTTTTCGCACCGTGCCTTCTTGGATGCCTCCTTCACGACTTGTTTGGGTGCCTTCTTGCTTTTGCTGTGTTTCATGTATTTACTTGACGCCTACATTGGGAGTGAGCGTGATGTACGACTGTACCCATGGGCCACCCGCATCGTCATCTGTGACAAAGTGGACACGGAGCAGCGTCTCGGACGTGTTGCGACATGGGTTGTTCCCGAAAGCCGCGGAGGTGGATCATTCGAGGATGCACGATCAAATCAGGAATGACGCAGTGATAACACCGTCACAGGGCTCAGTCGGTGACAAGAACAAACTGGCGTCGTGAATGTCCTCGTCTGATTACCTGGCATCTGTGAGTTTGTCGATGACAGAAAATGCACGCATGCAGAGACATGTCCAAGTTTATGACGGGCTTCCTGTAGTGACGAACGCACATCCGAAACCATTCAGACCCATAACCAGCCCCCAATTCGACACGGACGGCCATCAGGTATGGCATGAGGATGGAAGGATACATAGCGACCTCGACACTAGCTTATGAGAAGTCAGAAAACAGTTCGCGACCAAGATTTGTCTGTCACTGGAAACACGTAAGGCTATTGATCGCTGAGCAACAAGTCTCTCCCTCATAATGGAGTTATGCACAGTTTTGGCTGGTAGAAAACAGTCAAAAACCAGTTTCTCAGCGACAAAATGGCTCGGCTACTAGTTTCCCGATGATAGACTTCAAGTCTATAGAATGCGGCAGAACTCAAGCACTTCGTTAATGTAATCTTCCATAAGCTTATGCGTGACCCTGGAGGGATGACTTAGTTTGAAGACCGTCGATATAAGCTTGGACAGAGGGCAGAACTCAAGGTCGTACTCACCCATAAAACCAATAGAAATAATGATCGGGGTCCGGACACGAGGTTGCAGTCGTGATCCCCGGATTGCACGCATCCGTACTGACGTACCCAAAAGCCTTATAACCCGGGTTGCTACCAAGCACACCATCCCAAATTGTCGCAAAGTTGGCAAGGGCCACGTTGAGATGTGGAGATGATTGGGTATGAAGTTCGACGAGCCCGTTAAAGACAGACTGAACCCATGCTTCGCCCCGTGCATCATGTTCTCCACGACCGTAGACGTCTGTTACGAGAAAATCCCGTGCATTTGTTGGTGGTTTGGATAGCAAGGTTATTTGGCCGAGGAGGTCTTCGGCTGCTTGGGGGAGGTGATTCCCATCGACTGTACCATGCCCCGTCAATCAACTGTCTACATGACAAGGGAAGGTTTGTACCAAAGGAATCTTCCCAGTCGCTGTCGGGGCAATCAGCTATAGCCTAGAGCAAATGCACGAGGAAGGCTGACTTGATGCCAAAAAAGACGGTATAAAGCGTGGTTTCAGGATCAAGGTCGTGTGACTGGTTGAGAAAAGTCGTCGCTACGTTCAGAAGGACAAAAAAAGGTAGGCTGGGAAGCTGATGCCAAAAGGGGTTCACGTACTTTGCATGATGAAGTCCCTTGGGTAAGGATTATCCGGCCACAAGATGATGTTGGTTACAGCACTCGACCACTTGAGTAGGATCAACCCGTCGAGAAGTATACGTTCTCCGCATTATACACTCACTGCGTAGTCCAAGAGCGTAGCTCCGACTTCCTCGGCGAGATGTTCTACCCAAACCTCGCCATTCGTCGAGCGGCCGCCGGCAAAAGGATCCGGTGGGATAACCACTGGTGGTGCTAGAGGTCCACCATCGTGCCTACCGCCATCAGTGTAGGAGTCCTATCGTAACAAACAGACGTTCTTCTCGCTGAAAATGATGATCTCGAGATTGAAGACGTTATTAGCTTACCCTGAAAGACACGATTGTCTTGTACCTCCACATGTCAAGGCCTGCGTTCACGTCAGAGAAAGTTCCGGTAAGCGATCCGCAGCGAGGGTGGACAGCAAGATGTACTGCGGTGTCATTGGTACCTTGGAGAAAATTGAAACTGTCAGCATGGTCTCGCGATAGGAGTAGTAGTGGTCAACCTAGTGGACGGACCTCCCGTCGCCGCTACATCTGTAAAAAAAGAAATCCGCTGTAGTATGTAGCCAGATTACATAGTCTTTAATGTACTATGTCGTAAACTGTCGTAACTATCACACTTTGATTTACTACCGTATACTACATTGTCTACAGGGTGCTGTGGGTGTTCGTAACAAGCTACTGTAGTTGTGACATCCTGTGATGTGACTTTGCGACAGACACATTCAATTCGGTTTATTCCGGAAAATTTTCAGTGGCTGTGTTTCTCCAATGGGCTTTGCCTTATCAGGCAATTCCCATGACCCTGCCACCCGCAAATTTCTCGCATGCAAGTCAACAAAGTCCTGCCCTAACTGACAGTGTCATGGTCACGTCACATGGGAAGTTGAACCTTCGTGCCAATGCCCGTTCTTCGCTTCCCCCCATCTCCTTCCACAGGCCTCAACAACGGCTTCAAGTACAGAGAGCATAAAGGTGAGTGCGTCACTCGTTCCATTGTACTACCACTGATTGCCATACCAGGTGTAGAATATATAACTGCTCGCTTAGTCACAGCTCCCGAACCAGGTCTGCTTTCTTTACACATAATGTCTCGAGGGCGTTCGGACACGAAGCGCAGTCATCAAGGTACGTCTTTCACCTACCGACAAATGCATATCTTCAGCTAACCCTTGAATGTCTATGTGACGTTTTTCTAGCCTGCGTTGTGTGTGCCTCATCCCTCCACAACGGTTTCCCTATGGCGTAACCGAATCTCGGTGATAGGTGCTGTTGCACTCGCGCTCGTGATCCGTGATTGCGGCCTACCCCCTACTACTACTGAGTATTTCATGGTATGGCGCTAGTTTCCAGAACTTAGCGACCGGGCTGGTAAGCAGCATCCGTGCACCCAGTAAGTTGACGCCCCTTGCAGAAGGTGCCCACCGACACTGCCTACCCCCAAACCGCCGACAGCCAGCGCCCCAACTTGACCATGCTTGGCCAGACAGCCGAGCAAATAATTGGAGACGCAATCATGACTAACCTCGGTTAGCACTGTCGTCCCGTTCTGACTGTTCCTCGTTTCTTGCTCACCCGACTCGCACAGCGACCCTCTTCATGCGGGCCACGACGCTGAACATCAACACGTTTAGCAACAACTCAGGGACTTGGACTTGGTCCCCCCGGACTGCGAGCTCGAGTAGGTGTTTGGGTATGACGCCATGCTGTTCAGCCACACAAGACCCTCACTCTCATCATGATGCCCGCTTTCCCCGCCCCTGCCCTGCAGTAATTCATTGCTGAATGCCCGTGCATGATACTCCCTGCCCCACTGCTGTGTGTAGCCTGTCCATACATACAATATTTTGAGCTGTACAGATTGTATTTGTTACCATTTGAATTACACAATTTTGAGGTCTACGTTGCCTACTGCTTTCTATATAGTGTGACAACAGAAGTGGTGAAACATATTTGGCTTGCTACATAGTACAATGTAGTGTGGTGGTGTGTGTTCAGGCTGCTATGTAGTACTACATAAGGGAGGGAAGACTACAGTTACTACAAATGCTATGTTGGCTACATAGAGCTACATCGCAATTCCTTTTTTTACTGATGTAGGTAGATTCGTGCGACAATTGGATCACTCACCTGGGTAGAATCGGGGTCGGAGGATATGGCGGAAAACTTCGAAAAGTGCACTCTGGAAACCATAGAACGTCAGAGCTGGGTACAACAAGGTGACGGGTATGATCATTGGCAGATTCCACGGTAACGAACTACACTGCGAGGTCTCTGGGTGGAAACAGTGGGGCAACGAGAATGGGTCTTATATCGTGTCTCGTGAACGGGCCAATGGGCAAATAAGGGGTTCTCAAGGAAATGAAGGGCTGCAGATCCACCTGATACTGGTTTCCACTCTTCGGCAAGTTGGGCAGTTTCGGGAAGACTGAGATCTACATCTTCAGAAATTCGCTGTGCTAATGAATGGAGATTCGATTGAAAAAGTTACTTACTTGTTGCCCGAGAGAGATGCAAAGTTCCAGCGTGCTTCCACCGGACGAGTTGATCGGATCTTGCGGCCTGGCCCACATGCCACGCGGCCACTACTTGCTATGACTGTGATTCTGACGGGGACTGTGATGTCCGGTGTTCTCTGTTGAATCGACCTATACATGGCTAGAATAGTGTTTTCCCGGCCCGGCTCGGCCTGAAAGCCGGGGCTTAGGCGGGGGCTCAGGGCCTGAAAAAATGTTGGGCCCACCTGAGGTTCCCACTTAATGGCTTTTATTAGATTTACTGTTGTGACAGGTGTGTCAGTCTAATTTGACCAGTTTGGCTTCTTTTCCTGCCAGTATGAATAAACATGGAAAAATCCAGTATCTAGCATGAATAAATATGAAAAAAAGTAGGTACCAAGACATAGTTGCTAGTGTGTCAGTCCAGTACCAATAATCACCAATAATCATACTGTCCCTGATGTGATAACTGTCACAGCAATGTGGCTGTGTGCATTCCCACTGCCCCTGCCCTATAGGTTGACACAGCCACTGAGTGAGGGGTGATTCACAGCCACAGAGAGAGGGGTTGACACAGCCACAGGGGTGGGAAACTGCACAGCCACACCAAAAACAAAAGTTGTAGCCTGGGACGAGAGGATCACAGCAATATGATTACATCAGCGAGATCTTGTTTTTTAGATTAGATATGAGTGAAATACTAAAATTTTCGCGAGTCTTTTCTTTTTTTGCACAGCCACTCCACCTGCAATGCATGCTTATCTAATCAAAAAGCACAGCCACACTGAAAATGAAAGTTGTAGCCTGAGACGAGAGGATCATGGCAATATGATTACATCAGCGAGATCTTGCTTTTTAGATTAGATATGAGTGAAATACTAAAATTTTCACGAGTCTCTGCTTTTTTTGGCACAGCCACTCCACCTCTGATATGTGCTTATCTAATCAAAAAAGCGCACATGCACAGCCACACTGAAAACAAAAGTTGTAGCCCGGGACGAGAGGATCACAGCAATATGATTACATCAGCGAGATCTTGTTTTTTAGATTAGATATGAGTGGAATACTAAAATTTTTGCGAGTCTCTGCTTTTTTTGGCACAGCCACTCCACCTGCCATATGTGCTTATGTAATCAAAAAAGCGGACCAGATACCAAGGTTGTTGTTGCTGTACCACTCCTCCCCTCTACTGTATGATACTTTACTGTGTTGCAGCATACTGTTGACATGAAACCTACCCATTTCCACACAGTTTGTATCCCATCCAGTGCTTTCTATGGATGTGAATATAAATAGGGGTAAAAATGCGAACTCTGCTCCCATTAGTGCAGTTCTTGACATATGGATTCGAAAATTTCACCCCACCCTCCCCTTGCATATGACTATGACCTATCAAAATTACAGACCATAAGCCTCAGTTTTTGTGGAGGCAGAACAAGATCTCCTCCTCCCCAATGTATGTGCTACAGACATGGGCACTGCACATTTTTGGGTATTCTTATCAGTTGGGGGCATGGGGGATATGTCATACAATGTCTATGTAGAAGGACTTTGGTGGTTTATTTGGTGGAATGGATGTGACACCACCTTGTTGGTTTTTTGGTGCATGGCCACCACACCACACTTCCAAGGGTATCATGCCAGCTAATGCCAGGGGTACATTCTGCACCTATACATCTACCCTCATTCAAAGTTTGAAGTCCATCCATCAAGAAATGGGTGAGCTAGAATGAAAATGAGAGCTGGAGAGCGTGGGAAAGTGTGCGATGATTTTAGGAGACTTGGGAAACATATCAAAAACTTGTCATAGCACATCACAGAGTGAAGTAGTGAGTAAGATAAGTGGATGGCTGAGTTCCTACTTGCAATTTGGACTCTCCTGCACCATTTCTGCAATGGCAATCCTGCCCAGCAGGTATGGGTGGTGTCAACCTCCTAGATGCCTGCTTCACTCTTGCAGTTCATACATGGGATGCCACCTCCCAACTTTTCGCATTTTTGAGTATTTAGGTAATCATACTACATTTAAAATGGTATTGGAATGGTCAGATATGCTCTCACACATATTGCCCACAGCCTCTTGAGACCAGGTCCACTGGGGAATGTGCTATGACAAGTTTTTGATATGTTTCCCAAGTCTCCTAAAATCATCGCACACTTTCCCATGCTCTCCAGCTCTCATTTTCATTCTAGCTCACCCATTTCTTGATGGATGGACTTCAAACTTTGAATGAGGGTAGATGTATAGGTGCAGAATGTACCCCTGGCATTCATATTTATTCATGCTAGATACTGGATTTTTCCATGTTTATTCATACTGGCAGGAAAAGAAGCCAAACTGGTCAAATTAGACTGACACACCTGTCACAACAGTAAATCTAATAAAAGCCATTAAGTGGGAACCTCAGGTGGTTGGGCCGAGCCCTGAGCTGCCACAAGCCCTATATAAGGGCTCGGCTCGGCCCAAAGCCCCGGCCTGATGGCCTGAGCCGGGGCTTCCCAGTAAAAAAAGACAAGTACGAATATAAATGTTTACAGATGACATAGTACATGCAGGACAACAATCGTACTCAAACGAAGGTCAGAGGCATACCTGTTTCGGTACGAAAAGTGAAATATCTTGGGAAGGACACCAGAACACATCACGTTTCTGGTATCATCTGGTAGGTGTCAGCGAGTGGAGTGGCGTCCCCAAAAAGCGAGAGATTTGCCTGGGAATTGAGGGAGAGACGTACCAGATACAAGTACAGGAAGGAGGAGTGGGAGGACAGTTTGTCGATGAACAATGGCTCAGTGCACTGCTATAAAATGCAGGTAAACAGTTAAGGAAAGTGTAAATAACACAGAGAAAGAAGTGTTGGGGGAATAGGCGCACTCAATCCCTAAATATTCGCAAAATGGTCCAATAGTGCCTCCGTACACCAAATGGGCTATAGCTCCAGAACAATGGCAGCGGTGGTGACGCGAATGGAGCCGTTCGAAAGGGCTCATTCAGTAGAATCCACACGTAAATTTGCGAGAGGGCCAGATGGGCGACTGTCGAGATATCGTGCATGCAATGTCGGGGTGGAGGGGGGACAGGTAAGCAAGTGGGCAAACAAAGCCCACCAGAGTGGCCTCTAGATGTGGAAAGATAGAAAATAACTAGGACGGGACTAGGGGAGACTCCTGTAGATGGTGGGGAAGTCAGTTTGATGTCACTGGTACCTACTCTCGAAGTGCAGACCTCATTCACCACTCAGCAGAGACCTAAGGTAGACGACATGCGGATTCGATGAACCCCTCAGCATGTGTGTCGCAAAATTTATTGCACCCATTATTATGGTGCCACATTGTAAGCAATTTGTAATGGCGCCCTTGCCATTATAATGATCAATTTTGGTCAGATTGTATCAATTATGGCATAATTTATGTACAAATCCTGTTCAAACTTCAGAATATTGACCATGAAATATCCTTTTTTGGATTCATTAACATATTTTTGGGTGCCATTAGAATGCATTAAAGTGCGGGTGTGAATTGGTGTCCTTAATAGGCATTAAAAGCCATTACCACGGTGTAGGGAGTGTGCACTCCCTAGGGCTGAAACCCGCCGCTTTTCGGCATTCCTTCGCCGCCACAATGCTCCGACAGTCCTCAGGGCCTCAGACCGCCATATTGCGGCGATTCCCGACCGCTACGACTTCTCTAATCATCCCCATTGTTGTCTAAGGGATTCTGCTGCCTTTCGGCCGCCGATACAGCCAGAATGACCGCCTCTGCCATCTAAAAATAGCTCCGCCCACCCTTGTGCCTTCCAACCGCCTCACATGCCCCTATCACCGCCACAAAAGTGCCGCTTTGCTTCCAGGTTCCATTCTGAGGGCCTAGCCATGTCTTTTCCGACTGCCTCAGCCCCTGGACATGTGAAACCTGTCCGTCGGTGGTCGGAAACCCTTTCCGAAGTGTCAGCTGTCAATCCTGTGACCCACCGCCCACTCCGACGCACATTCCGCCGCCATTCCGCTTCCAGACCCCATGTTTCATCTCCCAAAGTTTCCGCAGCTTTCCCTGCACTTCCTTGCTGTCCAGGCATGTCGTCCATACCCTCTCTCTTTACTTACATATTTTTCTGGTCAGTTTTACTTCGCTTTCCTTTCCCTTAGTGCGATGCATGTGATTTACCATACGTCGGCCCTTTTCTGTCACTTTTTTTCGACATTTGACAGCTCCGAAAACCGCCGATTTTCACATAGCTACCGCCACCTCTATGTTACAAGTATCACCGCTTCACTTAGAAAAAAATACCCACCTTTTGCGGTCACCATCTGTGTTTCTGAGCATCCCAGAGTCCCCAGAGTCGAGTCCCTTGAGTATTTTTGAGTCCTATGAGTCCTTGCTGAGTCCACAGAGTTCTTCGAGTCTACAGAGTCTTCTACGAGTCCCCAGAGAGTCCGCTTCGAGTTCCAGAGCCTACATCGAGTCCCCAGAGCCACCCCTTCGATAAACCGCCGCCCTTCGAGTCCTTCCACCGCTTCCAAAGTTCCGCAGTGTTTCAGAGTCATTTCCACCGATTTCCAGAGTTAGACCGCCACCCTTCGAGTCCTCCCGCCGCTTCCAAAGTTCTGCAGTGTTTCAGAGTCATTCCCACCGATTTCCAGAGTCTAAACTGCCGCCATTCGAGTCCCAGCTCTTACTAGCCTTCGTAGCCCTTCAGAGCCGCCATATTTGCCTGCCTGGTGGCGGTAATTCGAGTTCTTCATTGCCAACTACCCCCAGACCTCAGGGGATCTTTTCCCTTGTCTCCCATAGCCTTTCCGACACCCCCTTCCGACTCACGACCCCTTGGGACGAGCCTAGGCTTTGCCTACAGCTTTCCCCACCTTTCCCCCTGCACTCTCACAAGAAGAGTTGCCCACAACAGGTGCAAGTTTTTTGGGACATGACAAGCCTGTGATGCAGTGCAGATAAGGGTTTGCCGATGGCAGCTGCTAATCACCAAGTGCTTATAGTACTTGAGTGATCTATGAGATGTGCTTGCGCATAGACTCCTTTTGTGCTTCATCAAACTCCCTCATAATGCTCTCGGGAAGAACCTGTTAGGGGCCGTGCCCTAATTTAGATGTTTGTAATCATCTGCAGGCATGTGATACTCCGGTATCACATGCCTGCATGTCTAGTATATAAAAGTCGTCGTAGTGACTTAAGGACACTATTGTCTTAAATTTTTACACTGCGAATACCATACGGTACAGTTCGTGGGTGTGAACTAAGGCAAGCCAACCTTACAATTTTTTGAACTGAGGATAGTGTGACGGCTGTGCCATCACTTTCGCGAGTACAGGATCACTTCTATATCCTGTGCGGATAGCATTCAGGAAGCCTGGTGCTTCTCCAAATGTTATTGGGGAGGCTTTAGAGGCCTCGGCAGATTCGAGTATCGTAGGGTCTTCCTGCGCACTTGCACTAGGGGATTCCTTGTTACTCTGATCTGCGGCTGAGGCCATCTCTTTAGCCTCTTCATATCTTTTCTCGACCTTTTCTTTCAACCGGTTACTCTTCCGAGGGGTACTTCCCTCTCTCATCGCTGATAACTTCAGCTCTTGCCACCTGTCTTGAGGGAGGTCGTCCCCCTCTGGGTCCAAACATATATCTGCGTCGGCCCATTCGACTTCATCATCGGAGGCTACGTCCCCTCCTTCTTGCTCGTAGTAACAAGAAAGGCAATCCGCTACGCGGTTCTCCATGCCTTTTGCATAGACGATGTTTGCGTCGAATCGTGACATGTAGTCCAACCAGCGGACTTGTCGACTTGACAGTTTTCGTTGGGTTTTGAGGTACCCCAACGCCTCATGATCGGTGACGATCGTAAACTTGAAGCTGAGGAGTTTATCCTCCCATTTCAAGAGTGCTTCGATTATTGCGAGAGTTTCTCGCTCGAATGTTCGATAATTCTGTTGAGCATCGCTCAACTTCTTCGACATAAATCCTGCTGGTCAGCAGGTTTTCCAGTCGGGCCCCTGCCTGTATAATGCACCCACTCCATAGAGTGATGCATCACACACGAGCCATATTGGCTCTTCTTTTCGCGGATCAATAGGCCGCAGGATCGGATACTTGCACGCAAGATCCTTGATCACTTGGAAGCACCTGTTGTGGATTTCCCTCCACTGAAACAGATGTTCATTCCGTTGTATACCAGTCAGGGGCGTAGTATACGCCGATATGTCTGGCATAAACTGTGCTAGATACTCCACTAGTCCTACGAACCTTTGGACTTCATTTAGGTTCTTCAGGGTCCTCCAGCTCCTGATTTGAGACATTTTGTCTCTGTCGGCGTGGACGCCCTTAGCGTCTATGATGTGCCCTAGGCAGTCCAATTTTTCTGCATAAAGGTCGCACTTCTCCTTCTCAAGGTAGAAGTCGGCCTTTTCTAGTGTTTCAAACACTATTCTGAGGTGTCGTTCGTGATCCTCAATTGTATCACTAAAGATGAATATATCATCGAGATAGACATACACAAAACGTCCTATGTGATCTCTGAAGATCACTGTCATAAGACGTTGAAACGTCGCAGGGGCGTTACAATCTCCCTGCTGCATTACTTGACTTAAGAAAGTCCCGTATATCGTCGAGAAGGCCGTCTTCCAGACGTCTTCGGGTTCTATACGAACTTGTTCGTATGCATTTGATAAATCAATCTTTGAGCAATACTTCGCTCGTGCTACGTCCATTCGTATCTGGTCCTGATCCGGGAAGGGGGTGACGTCCTTCACAGTATTTTCGTTTCTCTTGCGGCAGTCAATGACTGTCCGCAGCTTTCCATTTTTCTTTGGGATGCATAGCATCGGAGCAGCCTGTGGGATGCTTTTCAGCACCCACCATTCTGCGTCCATATATAGTCGGATTTTATCCGACAACTGTTGTTTAAGCCCGTCAGCGCACCGTGGCAGGTGGTACGCATACTGCTTTCTTTCGTCTATCAGGGGGATCCTGTGGTTTACCTCCCGTAGTGGAGGCAGTTTTGGGATCACCCTGCTAAGCCTGTGCTTCTACCGTTCGAACCATTGGTTCCGTTGTGAGTCGACGTGTGGATCTATGGCGAAAACACCACAAAACCAACACAAAGACAAATGCCGAGTTGGTGGTTTACCTGCGCGGACTTTGGCTCGAGGGATCGGTTATAGCAAAGTGGGGGAGGGGTTCTGCACACCTAGACGACTAGGGCAGAAGGGAAGGTGCTCCTGACGAGAGGGGAGCAGGGGAACAACAGAAAAGTGAAGTAATTTAGGCTACTCGGAGCCTAGAAGCGACTTAAGATGAAGAAGAATGACAGTAAATAGACCCTTAATGGAGCCTCAGATACTGCAAGGATAAAGAAGATAATGAAGGGCCTTAGAGCGACGACAATAAGGCAGATAACGTTGATAATGATTGGGCAATAGTCTCACTACAAAGGGGACAGTATCCTATGCAGGGGGGCTACTTGCTTGTTGCTTGCTGCGACGTATTGGTACTTATATACAAAAGGTAGTGCAGCCTGAAGTAAATAGAGGGAAACACTTTGTAAGGGGTTTGTAAGCGATTGGTAAGAGGATTGGTAAAGGATTGGTAAGGCCGAGCAAGGCTGAGTAAGGACAGTAAGCGATTGGTAAGTAAAATCAGTCAGCATGACGAAGAATATCACAAATCATTTGAAATAGAATGAGTCATTAAGGAACGGATGAATAATGCGACAGAAAGGGGGATGACTAAGCGCACTGGTCACTGCTGAATAAGGGGGGTATGACTGCAAATGAGTCACTCTGACTCCTAGATCTGAGATCCAGATTCATTGAGGCGATATGCTGCGCGTCCGAAAGAAGAACTGTGGGGATTTCTGCCAGGGGCCAATTTTGGGGGTCTCCAGGGTAGTCAGGGCTTAGGATTTTGCAACTTTCCCCCCCCTCTCTCCTCTCTGCAAAGCGACCTGTACCAGGTGCAACTAGTGCTCTGGAGGGCATGAGGAGGAGGAGGGGCCATCTTCTCCAATGAGGGCAGGGAGAAGTGCCTCAAAATCGTCATGAATGCGATCAGATAGTGTAGATGATAGTAATTGGTACTGGAGCTGTCGCAATTTTGGGAGAATGAAAGATGAGATTGAGAGATAGATGTTGCAGGGGGCAGGAAGGAAAAATCCATAATCCTTTTCGACTGGAGAGACCGAAACAACCACATAAGACCTCTCAAGCCTGACGACAGACTTGAGGCGACCAAAGAACGTCTTCCTCGACATCAGACTGACGAGAAGAATGCGCTGTCCCAAAGCGATAGGATGGGAGGTCATGGACGAGGGAGGGATGAACCAGGAGGCTTCGGGGCGAGAGCTAGTGGGGATTCCTGGCAAGTACTCGTAGTTATTCTCCCTAGCAAAGGACACGAGCGAAGAGACGGTCGAGGAGGTGGCCATTACGATAAATATTGGCGAAATGGGCGTTCGTTGGTAGAAATGATGCAGAAAATCGTGGAGTGCGCGGATCGTTACCAAATTTGGTAGGCAGGATGGCGTGGTCGAGAGCTTCCTGTGAGCGTGGGAATGGTGTCGATATCTTTAGAATTGACGGAGATATTCGAAAAATCGGAATGCCGTAAACTAGCGCTCAAAAAGTTTTTTCGGGTGCTCGAGCAGTTTCTTCCCTAATGTTAAGGATGGTTCTCGTGCGATGGATGACTGCTGGCAATATCAGTCATTCTTCGCATTAGGGCTAGGCTTCTCCGTTCTTCATCATTCAGCTTCTGAGTCCATGCTCACGTCGCCAAACACCTTTGGTGCGTGACATCCGCCAGCAACAAGAAATGCAATCGTCCCCGATTGCGACCAATGCAGCAAACACAAACGGGTGAAACCAAGAAAAGAAAAAAAAAAGAATCTGAAAGGAGTGGCTGGAGATAAATGAAAAGTAGTGAAGGAAATCATGAGAATTCATCAGAGTCATAAGCATTATTTTCGTTCTCGTCGTCATCTTTGTCATCGTCATTGCTTGGCTCGTCGTCTCCACTGAGGAGGATATCATCAGGTATAGGAGTGTCACGTGAGTAGTAGGGAATGAGTCGGAATGCAGCAATGCCTCGTCTAGAGATAGTGCCATTGAGTTCTTTGAGGACGTAGGAGCCTCCCTTGGTGCGACGAACGACTTCATAGGGACCAAGGTACCATGGCTTCCATTTTCGATCAAGCTCCTTCTCAACCTGGCTATTGCGAACCAAGACAAGGTCTCCAGGCTGGTATGATGACTTTGCAAGGTGTAGGGCATACTTTCTTTCGAACTGGTCTTTGGATCGTAGGCGTGACTTCTGTAGGGTAGTAAAGGCGGCATGGATATCATCTTGTCTCTTCTCCAATTGGCGAATGCGAAGTGAAAGAAGCTCCTCTGAGCTCATTCCAGAATAAAATCCTTCAACGAGATACGTAGATTCAAAGAGATCGAATGGGAGAATGGGATCAAGACCATGAAGGAGGAAGTAGGGGCTGAATCCAGTAGACCGTCGAGTCGTCACTTTGTCTGCAAAGAAAGCATGATGGACCTTGGTAGGCCAGAGATTGAGATCGCCTTCGCAAGCCTTAACGATAGCTTCTCGAATGATAAAGTGTCCTCACCCCACAACTCCATTAGCTCGAGAATTGTAGGGCGAGATGCGAATCTGAGGGATCGAGTAGCGCTGCATGAGTTTCTCGAAAGCACCCTTGATTTCGCTGCCATTGTCAGTGACAATCTGAGAGACCGTTCCATATCGACAGAGTATCTCTTCCCAAAAGAACTTGGCGAGATTATCTGCATTGGCATGTCTGAGAGCACGGCCTTCTGCTGTGAGGGAAAGATCATCTTGAGCAGCAACGAGATAGCGATAGCCACGGGCTTTGGGCATGAGCATGATGTCAATGTAAACCTTCATGAAGATTCGGGGGGATGCAGAGATCGTGATGGGGATTTCAGTTTTACGAGTGCTGTGAATCTGGCATGCATGGCATGAGCAAACGTGATGGGCGACATCCTTGTACATCTGAGACCAATAGAAGCGCTCTCTGACCGTCTGAAAGACTCCAAAGACGCCTCTGTGACCGAGTTCTTCATGGGCTTGATTCAGTATCTGTGCACGAAGATCTGGGTCGAAGATAACTTTGACAGGGGTACAGGAACCTCGACGTTTGAAGAGATGGCTTCCACAGAGGAAGAACTGCAAGGATCTGCGAATGAATCACTTTCGAGAGGTGTTGGAAGAGAAAATGGGAAGTTCGGTGGTGCGAAGGAAGTGTAGGATTTGGCGTAACTGGGTGTCTTGGGTCGTATCATTGGAAAGGAACGATGGGAGCGTCATGGCGTCATAAGGAAGGGGATGAGTTTCTGCAAAGAAAAGAACATTCTCTAACCAATCGTCGGCTTCCTCTGCATCAATACGGCCCTCCTCATAGTCTTCCTCAGTAGGTTGATGACGAGAGAGTGCATCAGGACCACGGTGCTTGATAGCGGGTACATGGATTAACTTGAAGTCAAAGAGGAGTATACCTTCGATCCAGCGATTGATCGTTGCATTGGGCTGAAGATCTGGGTCGTTAAGCATACCCTTGATATACTTGGCGTCGACTTCGATCCATAGATGACGAACACCATAAAGATGGAGGCGGTAGTGTCATAGTGCTCTGAAAAGACCGTAAAGCTCCAGCTTAGGCTGGCTGTAGCGTGATTCTCGTTCGTTGATAGGGAGTGAACCATAGCGAGCAGGGCATTTGTGTCCTTCTGAGTCGTACTGCGAAAGAATGAATCCTATGGCGACATTGCTGGTGTCGACGGAAAGAACGACGGGGGAATCGGATGAGTAGTCGATGGGGTGAAGGGCAGGGGCAGTTGAAACGGCATGCTTCAAGGCGTCAAACGCCTCCTGTTGGGGCTCTCCCCATTCGAACGGAGCATTCTTGCGATAGAGGTCGACCAGCGGCCGAGCCAGCTGCGAGTAGTTCGCAATCCAGATACGAACGGTACCACAGAGGCCTAGGAACGACCATACATCTTTGGGCGTAAGGAGCGTTGGCCAATTCACAATCTTCTTCACCTTGCTGTCGTCAGGGGAACGACCACGAGGATGGCAGGTTTGGCCAAGAATAATGACACGAGGTTGGCAGATCTGAGATTTGGGACCGGAAAACGTTCCTCCGGCATGAGCAAATCGATGCATGATCCGATGTACGTCATTGGCATGTTCCCAAATGAAGCGCCAGATGCCAGAATTCTCGGCTAATGTTTCGGCATGGCCATTGGCATCTTCGTAACGTGTAGCAGGGCCTTTGATAGGCAGATCGTTGATGATAACGTTGGCGATGTGAGGGATTTCGTCCTGAAGAATGAATGCTGTGCAATTCTGGAATTCCGATGGCGAGTTGGTGTAGCCTTGAGGCATGGCAGTATGGCATAGCAAGCCAAGCGGCGTCAGGAATGAGGTAAGATCTCGGCTATCGGGGTGAAGTTGGCATGCGTCGAAGCCGGAGAAGAGATCGAACATGGTATAGCATTGCCGGCCAGCGAACGGCTCCACAAAGTCGTCCAAGATAGGAGGAACACCAGCGTCCCGAATTGTAACCTTATTGAGAGGCTGCAGATCATGGACGATTCGGATCTTTCCGTTCTTCTTCATAACACAAAACCATTTTGAGCGATAGGAGGACTGAGCCGGTTCATAGAGTCCGGCTGCAATCTTATCCTGAAGAAGCTGTATGACTCAGTCTCGGATACCAGGGGGGATCGGAATGTTATGATATTCCCATGGCTCGTGGGGCAGGACAGGGATTATGTAAGGCGAGAAGTAATCAGATCTGAAGTTGCCGCGTTCCGATTCGTCAAAGGCAAGCGCGTGCTCGTTTAGCTTCATTATGTGGCAAAAAAGTTTTTCCTCTTCTGGCCACAGGAAGTTGTCAGCATTTAATTTCATGGAGTGCAGGCGTTCCTTGGTAAGCTTCTTCGTGGGAATGAAAGTAGGGGGGTGAGGCGTGAGTGGAATAAGGGATTTAAGGGGGTCTTCTGGGAAACGGCGGTGAACATGTGCATCTTCTGGATAAATGCCTGGAACGGGTTTGACCTTGCGATCAACACGTTTATAAGCGCCATATACTGAGCGTACATTGTCACCATCTGGGTTTTCTATATCTGTAACAAGAGAGCGTCTAAAGCGTAACAAATCAAGGAAATCAGATAAGGAGAAAAAGATTTTTTGTGGCTTTTTGTTATTTTGAATAGATAACAAGTCTGGAGAAGTCAGGGGTCTGGAAGGCGAAGGAGAAGACAAAAAATTACAGTAAAAAGATTTTTCAAAGCAGTGAACCGAGGCGGGCATAGTAGGTGGTGATACAGGAGTATGAGAATGAAGAATTGTCTGTGGATTTAGGAGTTTAATGACTTCTCGGTCGAAGTGAGTAGCATAAGAAGTAAAAGGAGAAGCATATGAGGCATAGGAAATTGTCTGTTGAGTTAGGAGTTTAACGACTTCTTGGTCGAAGTGAGTAGCATAGGAAGTAAAAGGAAAAGCATAAGAGGCATATGAAATTGAAGGAGAAGCATAGGAAGCATATGGAGAAGCATAAGAAGCATATGATTCATAGGAAAAATCGTAAGTAACATTAGAAAATTCAGAAGATAGACTCATCGGAGGACCAGGATGAAGTCCGAAAGCGAAAGGAGTCAGAATCAGGAATAGGTGGGTAAGGTCGGTGATTGGCATGGATAGGTGGTGTTTCCGAGGGAGTAGATGAGTGATTCGGGTAGGAGATCGTAGGATCAGGATCAGGAGGTGGATCATTGACCTGAAACAGCAGTGAAGGCTCGGATAAATCAGTAGCAGGCACTTCGAGATAGGCAAGCCCAGTAATGGGTGAAGGTGGAGGATTTGGGGCTTCAGCAGGTGCAATATTCATTTGCGAATGAGGGGAAGGAGGATGATGAGGACCTTCATCCGTAGAAGACCACATATTCGATTGAGGATGCAGGGATGGATTATCTGGAGGAGCATCGGCTTCGGAGGACCACATATTCCACTGAGAATGTGAGGATGAAAGGTCTGGTTCATCAGGAGGATCAGGGGATAGGATGGGGTCATTGGGAAGTGGGCTCCAATCCGCAGGATCAGGGCGAGGATCGGGATAGAAGCGAGCATAAGTCGAGCCAGTAAAGTCGAGGCAATCATTCCAGGAAGCTCCAGGAAGGCATTGAACTAGGTAGGTATGCAAGAGGATGAAGTCCTGATACTCGTGGTCATTCTGGTCGATGCCGCTTGCGCCGGCAAGGGCATAATCGGAGTCAAAGTAGAGTCGGAAGAAGTGGGGGTTCCGATGAGTGAATCTAGTAAGGATTGCCATGAGGGACTGACTTTCCTCCCTCCTAATTCATTGACGAAGAGCAGCTACAGAGGGATCATCATCCACAACATTCGGCTCAGCAGCCTGTAACTCTGCATGGAGTGCACGAAGAATATTCAAAGATGGCGGGCTTGGTGGTGGGGCAACAGTGATGGTAGGGATGGGATGGAATTCTGGAAGTCCAAGCGCACCATCTATGCCATTGGGAATCGATTCTGGATGCAGGGGAGTCGAAGGGGGAGTTTCATAAGGTGGTGAAGGAGATGCGAAAGTAATGGGCGATTCAGTAGCAGGAGATTGAGGAGATGCTTCATTTGCAAAGGTCCCAGAGTCTTCTTCGAAGCTAGAGGGCTGGAGAGTCGCCATGAGAGCAGTAGCAGTCGGTTCAGCAGTCCCTTCAGTGACACAGAGCTCAAGGGGATGATCTTTGTCTGATCCAAAGACTACAAAGGTACCAGAGCCTCTCTCAACGATGCTAACAGCATTCCCATGTGCCCAGGGGCGGCCTAGAAGCAAATCAAAGCCTGCATCGACATCAGGGGCAACAAATAGATTGGTCCAGGTCCTAGCAGCACCACAGAAGAGCGGTACATCTTTGATTAGACCAGTGAGCATTGATACTCCACCATTGGCATCCTTCATATTGATGCTTCTTGAGATGTCGATGGGCATCTGAATGACAGATCATGCTATACTCAATTTCACCACATTAAGGGTGGAGCCTGAGTCGATGACAGCTGTCACCTGTCGACCATTACAGGTGAGATTAATTGTGATTAAGGGGCTAGATGTCAAAGCGAGATAAGAACTGATGGGAGGGGTCCCATCGACAGTTCTGACAGATTGAGTGATGGGTTGACGCTTGTATCTGATGAGTTCCTGAAGATGATGAGATACATCCCTTGATGCTCCTATCACTTCCCCCAATGAAAGAGTCATAGGGGTAGCCAGAATGCGATCCACAATAGCCTTTGGGTCTGCTGATTGAGATAATGGTGAAGTCATGGCAGCAGGAGCCTTGGGTTTCCTCCCCTTGTCAGCAGGGGACTCAGAGGCCTGTTGCGAAGGTTTATTGATGGATTCATCTTCCATGATGGCATCATCATCATTCCCATCAAAGCCACGACGATGGACATCGACAGGAACAAAGACAGGGGCTTTGGGCGCAGTGACATTGACAGGTGGCTGTGCGACAGGTGTCGGATAAGATTGATTTGATGGATGATGGACAGGGGCTGATGGGCGATCAAAGTGTGGGGCTGATAGGCGATCAGAGTGTGGGGCTGATGGTGGCTGAGGCTGATTGGCAGGTGTCGATGAGGTAGATTGCTTCGGAAATTCCCTCTCTTTGCCCTTCCCATGGTTCCGAGGTGGGAGGAGCACTCCATCGAAGACTTCCCTTCGCTTATCCTTCGAGATTTTCGCATTTCTTTCTGCAGCAGCAACAACAGCGTCATCCTCTAACTCATAGATCTCTGCTCCAGGAAATTCATCGGCTTCTTCATGGATAACAAAGTGGACACTACTGGGGGATTGGGTCGGCTTCACAGATCTCTCATAAGCCTGCAAGATCGTTTCATCACCATTCCTGTAGATGCGCTGCCCATTGGGATATATGACATGATGGTTGTCATCTCTAGCCAAAGAACCCTTCTTGATAAGATCATTGATCGCATCGCAGGTGTCTAGGCCATGTCCAGTGACTCCACAGCCAAAGCAGACGATGGGCTTCCTCTGGGGGCATGCCTGGGATGAATTCGGACTGACAGGGGGCGCAGTGGAGCTAGGAACAGGGGCGGAGTGGAGTGCTGGGGGACGAATCACCTTTGCAGCATCGGGATCCATCTTGATGGCTCGATAATAGAGCAATGAGTAATCTGGATCGTTTAAGGACATACGAGATAGGGATTTTATCAGGGTTTCGACCTCATCCTGCTTCTGAGCCATGCTTCCCTCCCTCTCCAGTGTCTCCAAGTTTCTCCTGGCTTCCTGGGGTGGTAGAAGCGGTCGGACACTCCCTCCCCTCGCATCATGCTGCTGTGGAGGGATATTCTCCTTCTCTGAAAGACTGGATATGGATCGAGGACCGAGGAGGTCAAGGTCATCTGCATCAAACCGATCTCGACGCAGCACCTCTTCTGCAGCTCTACAAACTTCGTCATAGGGGAAAGGTATGCTGACATCAAGGTTGGGGTCCTTCTGCTTCAGTCTACCCTCTACAGAGCTTCGAAACAGAGGAGAAAGTCCAGCCCAGAAGTAGCGATCGTGTTCATGTTCAGTGAGCTTTCCCTTGTGCTTCATCCAGCCTCCAACTCGAGTGAACTCTCGGTTATAGGCTCGGAAATCATGGAGAGACATGATGGGCTGATTCCTGAATCGCAGCACAAGAGATTTCAGGTCCCTTTCGAAGAACCTTTCGTCGAAGATGTCGGCATCGAAGTAGCGAAGCAAACTGGCCTTCAATCTGGCCCAGTTGGGGGTATGGAAGTGAGGCATTCCTTCGATGATTTCTCTGACACGAGTATTGCAGTAAGGGAGGATTGAGGCAACCATATCATGGTCCGAAGTGATGTTATGGAAGGCACAGAGTCGCTCATAGTGGTCGAGGAAGGTTCGAACTCGAGAGCAGTCGCCCTGGAAGAGTTCTGGGGAAGATTTGGTTCCAAGAAGTGGCATAGTGAGTACAGAACGAGCAGAATTAACAGATGCGGCTGCCTGAGCTTGCACTGGCATAAGTGGGTTCGCAGTGGTCGAAGACATGGTGGGAAAGTATGGGGATTATTCTGAGGGGAATTGGCAGTCGAAAAGGCGAGTTGCGACGAGGTGGAATGGATGGTTATTGGCGATGACGAAGATTTTGATAGGGCAGACGATGTAGGAGTCATTTACGAAGAATATGAGATGGATTTCAAGCCAAATGTAACCACCCCTCGCGGTGGGCTCCAGATGTGAGTCGACGTGTGGATCTATGGCGAAAACACCACAAAACCAACACAAAGACAAATGCCGAGTTGGTGGTTTACCTGCGTGGACTTTGGCTCAAGGGATCGGTTATAGCGAAGTGGGGGAGGGGTTCTGCACACCTAGAAGGCTAGGGCAGAAGGGAACAGTGCTCCTGACGAGAGGGGAGCAGGGGGACGACAGAAAAGCGAAGATATGTAGGCTACTCAGAGCCTAGAAGCGACGTAAAGATGATGAAGATGACAGTAAATAGACCCTTAATGGAGCCTCAGATACTGCAAGAATAAAGAAGATAATGAAGGGCCTTAAAGCGACGACAATAAGGCAGATAATGACGATAAAGATTGGGCAATAGTCTCACTACAAAGGGGACGGTATCCTATGCAGGGGGGGCTACTTGCTTGTATGCTACTTGCTGCGACGTATTGGTACTTATATACAAAAGTTAGCGCAGCCTGAAGTAAATAGAGGGAAACACTTTGTAAGGGGTTTGTAAGCGATTGGTAAGAGGATTGGTAAAGGATTGGTAAGGCCGAGCAAGGCTGAGTAAGGACAGTAAGCGATTGGTAAGTAAAATCAGTCAGCATGACGAAGAATATCACAAATCATTTGAAATAGAATGAGTCATTAAGGAACGGATGAATAATGCGACAGAAAGGGGGATGACTAAGCGCACTGGTCACTGCTGAATAAGGGGGGTATGACTGCAAATGAGTCACTCTGACTCCTAGATCTGAGATCCAGATTCATTGGGGCGATATGCTGCACGTCTGAAAGAAGAACTGTGGGGATTTCTGCCAGGGGCCAACTTTGGGGGTCTCCAGGGTAGTCAGGGCTTAGGATTTTGCAACTTTCCCCCCCCTCTCTCCTCTCTGCAAAGCGACCTGTACCAGGTGCAACTAGTGCTCTGGAGGGCATGAGGAGGAGGAGGGGCCATCTTCTCCAATGAGGGCAGGGAGAAGTGCCTCAAAATCGTCATGAATGCGATCAGATAGTGTAGATGATAGTAATTGGTACTGGAGCTGTCGCAATTTTGGGAGAATGAAAGATGAGATTGAGAGATAGATGTTGCAGGGGGCAGGAAGGAAAAATCCATAATCCTTTTCGACTGGAGAGACCGAAACAACCACATAAGACCTCTCAAGCCTGACGACAGACTTGAGGCGACCAAAGAACGTCTTCCTCGACATCAGACTGACGAGAAGAATGCGCTGTCCCAAAGCGATAGGATGGGAGGTCATGGACGAGGGAGGGATGAACCAGGAGGCTTCGGGGCGAGAGCTAGTGGGGATTCCTGGCAAGTACTCGTAGTTATTCTCCCTAGCAAAGGACACGAGCGAAGAGACGGTCGAGGAGGTGGCCATTACGATAAATATTGGCGAAATGGGCGTTCGTTGGTAGAAATGATGCAGAAAATCGTGGAGTGCGCGGATCGTTACCAAATTTGGTAGGCAGGATGGCGTGGTCGAGAGCTTCCTGTGAGCGTGGGAATGGTGTCGATATCTTTAGAATTGACGGAGATATTCGAAAAATCGGAATGCCGTAAACTAGCGCTCAAAAAGTTTTTTCGGGTGCTCGAGCAGTTTCTTCCCTAATGTTAAGGATGGTTCTCGTGCGATGGATGACTGCTGGCAATATCAGTCATTCTTCGCATTAGGGCTAGGCTTCTCCGTTCTTCATCATTCAGCTTCTGAGTCCATGCTCACGTCGCCAAACACCTTTGGTGCGTGACACCATAACTGAGGTATGTCCTCATTGCTCAACAACTTTTTTGGCTTTATTGTTGCGAGATGTTCCTCGCTTTTCGTTGAGCCCCTTGGCTCTTTTACTCTATCGGATCCCCTCCCCCCTTTAGAGCCCTCGTGAGACTGAGGCCTCACAGGGCGCGAGAGTCAATGATTAGGATGGGATTTACCCGTTGTAGGGAGTGAGTACCCCCTACCAGGGTATTTCTTTTATTTTATTGTTTTTGTTTTCTTTTTTTTATTATTTCTGTTCATCTACATTACTCTTTACTTAGTTTCGAGTTCGGACACGTGAGTAGCTTATATAAGCACACACGTACTTAGACTTTACTGTAGCTACTTACAAACAAGGAACAAGTCGCATTTCGAGAGTTCAGAGTATTGAGTTCGAGTTCGAGAAGGCCTCGAGTGCCTTCTGCTGTGTCTAGACAGCCTCAGACAGCCCAAGACGTCCCTCAGACAGTGTCTCTCTCCAGGCTATAGAAGCCCCTTGGGAAGAATTCCTCCCCTCAGATCTCTGCTCACCCCCAGCATCTCTTCTATTCTATTCTCTTCACCGTCATCAGAGCCTCAGGCTCTGTGAGAAGAGGCACGCATTCTGCTGCTATCTGTATCGTCTTCTCTGTGAAGTTTAAGATCGCTTTAGTTTGCCTTAGGAAGGGAATTCCTATTATACAATCGTAGCGGTCAATATTCGCTACATCGAAGTATATCTCTACTTCATAGTTTCCAATGCATATTGTGGATATTCCACCATGAGTAATCTTCGACCGGCTGCCTATGCAGCCTAATTGCAGTGTCAGCTGTTGTTCGAGGGGAAAGACCCTCATCTTCGTGACCTTGGCGAATGCCAGGCTCACGAAATTACCCGTACTCCCGGTGTCTATCATCGTATACGCGGTACATCCGTTAATTACACTTTGCAATGTTGCGCACGTTTGCAACTCAGGACTTATTTTGGGACGAGATCCCACTACATTATTTGTATGCATAGCATACCGAAACAATTGTGTCAATGACTTCGTCACCGGCTTGATCTTTGCAGCGAGATCCATTGCTGCCAATCGCACGGTATGACGATATTGTCCTTCGTCATTCGTGATAATCACATCACCGTGGGGGGTCACCACTATCATATCATTGGGATATATTCTGACATGGCGATTAGTTTCAGTGGTTCGTTGGAGGCGAACCTCCATTGCTTCCAGTGCTCTTCACACTTCTGGGGCCACGCCACTGCGTTCCCCTAGTATTTCTAATATATCTGCGATCGTCTGAAGCCTGTCGGCTTCCAAGGACCGTATCCGGTCTGCCATGGTTCGCATCGCATAACGCGTGTGATCCATGTTCATTCCGTGTCCCTCCATCTGTGCTCGGTCGCAATCTTCCCAGCCATGGTCGTACTCTCTACGAGCTAATTGCTCTGGGTATCGCAACGCTATGTTCAGCATAGTGTCTCCATCGATTGCCGACTCGGATACGTGCTCTATTCTCTGAGCACATTCTCGGCATGAAGGTTCTTCATGGATTGCACCGTAGATGGGAGACCAAATAGTGAAAGGCAGGGGTACGGGTAACCCCTGGGGGGTCATGGGTAGGGGTACTGCGGGTAGGGGTACGGGTTACATCTAGCCGACCCGTACCCTACCCGTTACCCCTGGTACATACCCCCGGTACCCCTCACCCTAGTAGCATTATTACTCATACAGTCATACTAAGTACATTTTGTTTAAAAAAATAGGGATGAATTTTAGCAGTACAACCTTTAACTGAGGTCAAGTAGTTGCACCCCATATGAAACTGAGAGACCTGGTTAAAGATTGAGTAAGATACATTGGTGCAAAATCCAGCAGGAGGGTAGAGCAGAAGATGAGCTCGGCGCCGAACGCCAACCACAGGGCCGATCAACACGAAACTTCAGGAGTGTGTGGGGGACATCTTGGGTGTTACTCCGAAAAAGGAATCGAGAGAATCGGCTCACTAGATGCGATGATATTTAAAAACTCGTCCAAGGCCACCCCAACTGCAAAAACGTGGAATATCTCCACAACCGCTGGGAGCCTATGGGCATATCATACACCATTCGAAAGCCAGAGTAAAATAGTACAGCGACCTACAATGGCGAGGTGATCGGCCGTGAATTAAGGGAGATATGGTGAACACAATCTCAATGGGACAATTTGATGGAGGGGGAAGACAAAGCCACCGATCAACAACCGTTGGGGGGATCACTGCGAAACTCCTGTTGGTAGTAGAAAACACCTACGAGGACAGGGAGAAAAAGAAAGCATACCAATCGGCCCATCCGATCCTGAGATAATCACTGAGAGATCTCAAACACCTCCCCACACAAACCTATCAATATCTCCACAACGACAGCACAGAATTAGATAAATTTAGTATCAATAGAGAGCTCTCACTGCAGAGAATGTTAGTACAGAAAAGCGAGAGAATCGGTGGGATATTGAGTGAGATAGGACGTACCAAGCTGGGGGTAGGCCGGGTAAACCCGTTGGGGGTAGGGACCCCTGCACCCGTGGGAACTACCCGTACCCTTGGGTCAGGGGTACGGGTAGAGTGGGGGTACGGGTACGGGTTGGCCCCGGGGATACCCACGGGTTACCCCTGCCGTTCACTAAGACCAAATCCATCGATTTCTCGTAGACATAGTATCTACCGCGCTATTAAATTCTATGGGATCTTCCATATGGGAGTCCATATCTTCGTCTGCTATCCTCAGAGACGCACTCCACAGAGGTCCCCCTGTACCTCCCATTACCGATGGTTGATATTCCATTGTATTGTCTCGGTTGATCCATACCTTACCCCACAGGGTATTCACTATCACCATGTCAGGGTAAATCCCGACGTCACTCTCCGACATGCTTTGGTGGTGTATGTCAAATATGGCATTATCCAGATGCTCTTGTAGCTCTTGACTGCGTCCTGGCAGGTGTCGCACGTCCTCTCGTGCTAATATCATTTGTCGTAGGGCATTCATACGATAGCCCTCACGGACTCTGAGATGGAATGCCATCGTCTGCAATGCAGCCCGTACGTGATTCGTACTACCATCTGCATCCGATAGTCGTATGCGGTTTCCTTCTCCTACCCCTCTGTGGTATTCACGCCTAGCATGTTCTTCCAGTACATTAAGTGCTCGTGCAAGGGATTCATCCCTACTAAGTAGCCCTTCTGCTACATGGTCGACTCGATGTCGACACTCATCGCACGTTCCTTCGTGCACTGCTCCATATGTTCTGGACCATTCCCACTTTTCCTCCTGAGGTTCTTCCTCGTAGGAGCTTCCTCCATTTGCATCTGGGAAATCACTTCCCGCCTCGGAGACCTGGTCTCCTTTTGACGAGTCTTCGTCATCATGTACAATGCGCATCATAGCGCAAGTTACCTCCTCATCGGAAGCAACAGCTTCGTCTTCTTCGTGTATAGTGCCGAAGTATGCGACAGGCTCATCGTCGTCATCAATCTCTGAGTACATTTCGTACTCGTCGACGATTTCCACTTCGTCACAGTGTGATCCTTCCTCGTGATCACTAGATTTGTTGTGACCGGGTTCACCTTCAATGACTTTTCCCTCGTCGGGTTCCTCTGACTGATCTTTTACGAGGGTATCGCATCCCTCTTCCTCTTGGACGTCTACAGCGTACAACCGCGGCTTAACCGCCGCTTTATTCTTGTCCTTTGGAGGATGAGGGCAATCTGGGGCCATATGGCCCACTTCCGAGCAGTTGAAGCACATTATCCCTGGCATGAACCTTCGGGGCTGCCGTCCTTTCTGCTGCGAGTCGTCTCGCTCCTTATGATGGTACTTATGGTCACCATCCCTATGGTGGAACTGTCCACCCTTCCTTCCAGCATCAGCGCCTTTTGGCGCAAAGTTTGCCTTACGTCGATATAACGTATTTCCTTTCTGGAAGTACTTATAATTGTCCTTGTTCATGGAGCTACCTGCGCTCCTATTTCCATGTGGGTGTGAGCCACTTCATCCCTGGGAGGTCTTCCCTCCAGAGCCGGCGTGGCTCGTTCTCATATGCATATTCACTGCTTTCTGCGCAGTTTCCATGCACCTTACTTCTTCGAGGATCTCCTCGATTGTTGAATGCTCTGCAGATATTCCACGAGCTTCGAATATCGATTTAATTATAGAGTGCGGTAGCCCCCGCAAGAACTTCCTCCTAAACGAGTAGTCGTCCGGAGGCTGCACCATTCGGTGCATGCGATGCTTCAAGTCGTTATAGTACGCAAGGGCTCCCTTGTCGTATTCGAACCTAGTTCGATCATACTTGTCGGCAGCGTTCTGCACCGACGCCTCGTGGACAAATCGCTTGAATAGTCCACATATGGGGACCACCCCCAGGGAATCCCTGACCAGGGAAGTTTCCCCCATAGTTATTTCCTTCGGGAGGGCCGCCTCCATCTTCATTTCGGCCGTACCGATTCTCGGCCGCTTCAGCTCTATCATTTCCTCCAGGGGTATTATCCCTGTTTTCTCCGGCAGCGTTTCTGGCTGCAATAGTACGATCTCGAGCCATCTGGTGGAGTATCGCAGCCCCCCACTCGTTTCCGAACATCTGTCGGATTATATCCGAGTCTCGCCTCGAGAAGTATGCAGGGCGATCTGGCATGTTAGGGGCGAATCCACCCCTTCTGCCGAGAGCGTCAGCTCTTTCGAATGGGAGGTTTTCCCTTCTTACTGGCATTCCTGGCCAGAAATGAGGGATTGTCCCCTCTCTCTTAACCGTAGGTTCGACGTCTGGAGTAGTCGTCCTGCTTGCACTCTTGGTGGCGAGTGCCCGCCTATACCTCTCTAATTCTTCTGCATGATGTATGCCGGGGTTTACCCCGTGATTGTCAAAACCTTCGGGGCCATACCCGTAGTCCAGCCATTGTTGCTGCAGACTTTCGAGGAAGTCGTTCATAGCCTCGAAGGCCATGTGAGGGTCGATTGGGGCATCCCTCTCACTCGTCTCTCTCCTCGAAGGCTCCTCGCCTTCTTCGAATATCTCAATTGGAGGACTCTGAGTCCTTCGTACTAGCACGGGGTCGGAAGACATTCGTGAGTTATCTAGCTCAGTGCGCTGAGGAGTAAGGGGACTCATCGAGTCTCTGGCTACCTCATTCCCCTCTCTCGCAGCTCATTTGATGCTGCTCCCCAAAGTTGTTGAGGTATTCAGCCCTCTGGGCATATGCACACCCGGTGCTACGGATCCGGGCTGTCTGGCGCTCGTCTCTTGGGAGGCGCTTCCGGCCAGCGGCTGCCTGTCCTCTGTGTTCCCATCATTTCTTTGGACCTTGGATGGTCCCTTTTGCTTTTGACGACTATTGTCATCTAGAGGGGGATCCCCTCCATCGGGCAGCTTGCTCTGGCCTGACTTTACTGCACGAGCATATGCGCGGGTAGCCATGCGGCTCATTGCGAATACTTTGACAAGAGTTCAAAATAATCCTCAGTTCAAAGGGGAAGATGGCCTTCTATACACGAGAAATCGTGGAGGAGAGAAGGTGCTATGCCTTCCCCATGCAAAGTATGACAGCGATGATACTATCGCCAGGGTAATCGATCAAGCGCACAGGACGCTGGGACATTTTGGATCCCAGAGGACAGCGGATTATATCTGCAGATGGTATTGGTGGCCGAAACTCGGCTGGGAGGTGGACAAGTTTTGTCGAACATGTCCGATATGTCAGATGACAAAGAACGACAATCAGCGACCGAAGGGTCTATTGCACAGTCTGCCTGTGCCAAGAAGACCCTGGGGGTCGATAGCAATGGACTTTGTGGGACCTTTCCCACCGAGCGACGTGCACGACTACCTGTGGGTGGTCCTGTGCCGTCTAACGTCGATGGTACACCTAGTACCAGTGACTACAACGATACGAGCATCAGAGCTCACGGGGATGTTCATACGGGAAGTCGTCCGACTACACAGACTACCAGAGATGATAGTCTCAGATCGAGACGCGAAATTCATGTCGACTTTCTGGTGCGAAATGCACAGAATGTTGGGAGCGAAACTCCTAATGTCGACGGCATTCCATCCACAAACAGACGGAGCGTCTGAACGAGCAATAAGAAATGTAGCGCAGATGCTATGAGCCATGGTCCGACCAGACCAGACGGATTGGGCATCGAAGATGCCAATGGTCGAGTTCGCGATTAACTCGAGCATAAGTAGCTCGACAGGGTTCACACCCTTCGAGTTAAATTACGGGTACATGCCCGAAGTCATGCAACGAGTCAGAGGGGGGACGCCCTCAATGGCACCAGGGGTGAAGACCTTCGTAAAACAAGTGTTAGAAAATCTTGAGATGGCCCATGACGCCATCATTGAAAGCAGGGTAATACAGACGTACTATGCGAATAAGAAACAAAAGGAAGGCTTCATCCTTCGAGAGGGGGACCTCGTCTACCTCTCTACTCAGAACTTGAGCGTTCCGAAGGGACATGCACGAAAGCTCATGCCAAAATTCATCGGTCCGATGAAAGTATTGCGCTGTGACAGCGCGAACTATACCTACACTCTGGACCTGCCAGAACAATTGCGCCAGCGGCGCATACACCCAACGTTCCACATCGGGTTATTGCGCAGATACGAACAGAACGATGATGTTCTGTTCCCGAGACGTGACGTGCATGCGTTCTACGATGTCGGTATGACCGACGAAGAGGAGTGGTTAGTAGATGAGATAATGGCTCACCAGTGGACGAATAACAAGATAGAGTTCCTTGTGAGATGGAACCTCGGAGACACGACATGGGAGCCGGTGTCTAACTGTAAGGAGCTTGAGGCCCTCGACAGGTACCTCGAGCTCCAGGGCATACAAAGTATACGCCAGTTGCCCCGAAGGGCGAAATAGTATGCGTAGGCATATGGTAACCACTAAGTGGTTAAACGTAGTCGGGAGACTACTACTGGAAGCAAATGGACAAGTCAGAAAAAACAAAAATAAAAACAAACAAAAGATAAAGATAAAAATACCATCAATAATACCGTCAGCCTCGAGCACAGCATAGTTACCAAATCTAATTAGAGTATATACTTTCCTCCGATCACATTTTCACCATTTCACGTGCATTAACTTTACTGATCACGTGATTTTCTTTTTACAATACTCTGTCTTCTTCTTCTTCTTTTTCTTTTTCTTTAACGCTCATAACGTTCTAAGTATCTACAATGTCCCACTGCGATCACCATCACAGAGACCCCCCGAGCCCACAAGGCTCTATCAGCCCCACCCCGTCCCGATCTCCTTCACCTCGGCGAGGCAGATCACCTGCGTGTTCCGACGCGCCTCACGATGGTTCGCCATCACGTTCGTACTCTCTGTCCCCCGTCGACCGACGCAGTTTGTGTATGGTCAGCAGTGGCCAGAAACGGCCATGATCACCCTCACGCTCGTCGTCCCTCGAGTATGAGCCCCGCCAGGACAAACATTCCTGCCCGTACTGGGAATGCCACAGTTTCCTTTCTTGCACCATCACGGCGCTTGTGACCAGTGTGCGGCTTACGCGCTTCATCTTTCCCAAGGCATGGCCTTGTCCGACGCAGGTATCATGCCTGCTATTGTCACTTTGGCTGATGAGACCGCATGTCTCATTAAACGTACCCCCTACGACGACCTACGTCGTCGTATCAGCCATCTCGAGCGTGATCTCGAGGAAACCTCCTATGACCTCCGTCGTGCCCTCCGGAAGATCGATGATCTTCAATGCGAACCTACCCCCACCATCCCCGCTCCCACTACGGTTGAGCAAGCTGCGCGTGACTTCGAACGCACTCATGTCACCTCCTTGGGGGGGCATACTTATTCATCAAACGCGGAGGCTAGTTCCTCCAGGCTGCCACCTCCACCGGCACCACAGCCTTCTTCTTCTTCGAGGGGGAGGGTACAGGCTAAACCTGCGTCGCAGGTTGAACCTGTAGTGTCGAGAAAGGGCAAGGCGAAGCAGCTCGAGGACGATACCCATCAGGCAGTGCTTGATTATGAATACACTGCCATGGAGGAAGATACCTCCGTTCAACAATGTTACGATGACGACATCCCTATGGTCGTCGATACTGCCTCTCAGGGAACACTCTTCCCTGAATTTATGGGAGAAGAGAACCCGTACAGAGTATGGGTCCTTGGGCAAGGCAGGGATGGCGTGAGGTCGATCCTCTTTGTGAGGATCAATGACAACCTCTATGCCTACAATGATGAGAGGCTTGGCGCCACCCTCACCAACATTCACCAGGGGACCCCCCCTCCTGTTCCCCTCAGACGAGGAAATCTCGTCGCATCAGTTACCAGATGGGACAGGGGGATAATGGGTCCCATTAGACTCATTAACACTGCGGAGGAAATCCGCAAGTTGTACGCCGAAGCGTACGAAGAACCTGAGGAGAACGCTCCTTGCGTCCGTAGGGTGCAGGAGCTGATCACCTACATTAACCTGTGGAAGAAATGCAGGTTAGTCACGAACGAGGTCATGAACCTCGCACTTAAGGAATGGAGGCCGCCTGTTTGGGCCTCCCAGAAAGCACGCCAGAGGAGAGAGGCGCTACGAGACAAGGAAAGGGCAAGGAGGGAGGAAGAAGCCCTCGCATTACAACCCGCCAGTGGACAGCCGGCCTTACAACAGCGGATAGAGGGTCAACAGCCCCTGCTCATCAAGAACGACCCCCTCCAAGGGGTCGAGTGTTTAATCCTAGAGGAGGAGGTCGAACCTCCGGAAAGAAGGGAAAAGGGGGGATCCCCGAACTACCACGAGAGGCACCGAGCCTCAAAGCCCCAGTTGCTGACTGGGTTAAGTTTATCCACACGTACCAGAATGGGTACAACGGTTCAGACGAGAGCTCTGAGCTCTCGAGAATGTTCCCTGGGGCGCTAGGTGTCAGCAAGCGCCCCGACGATGACGAGTGGGAAATCAGTCCTCCCACAGCGCAGTTAGTACGAGGGTTCCTCCTCTACGAACGACTGGCTCCAGTCCCCAGAGGGAGCTATGACCGGATGGTCTGGTTCTGGGAGCTAGTACGTCTCCTCGCAGCGAAGGGTCGCTACAGAGCCCTTCTGGATTGTGCCGAGGTGGCCCCTCGTGATGGTACTCGTGTCCCCTGGGAAGGGGAGTTCACTCGCTCAGCCGGTATGGCTGATATCACTGCATACCTCGCGGCTAATGGCATCACTCCTCACGATGCTGACGATGCCCTCGTATGGGCCAGGAGAGCGGGTAGGGAGTATATTACCCGCGCTGTCGATAATGGGGGGGAACGAGACCCCAACGTGAGAGCCATGCTCGATCTTCTGAGGGCAGCAATCAACGACCCTCCAGTATTGAAGGAGAACCGCTCAAAGGAGTGGGTCGAGCGCCAGGCTAGGACCCTCGGGATCGCTACCGAGCGCATTGCAGCCTATGAGGCTTGCACAGTCAGCGACGCAGAGCTCCCTATCGTTAGGGACTTCTGCTCTGCTGCAGTTATCTATGACCTGCCCAACTACCTGGGGGTGGAAGGTCAAATTTCGCGGGAGAGGACTCCCGAACAAAATGACGAGCCCGAGGAGGGCGAGATGAGGGACGAGCCGGCTCTGATGTAGAAGGGACGCTACATCGGGTGCTGGATCGTCTTCTCGAGGGCGTAACCCCTCAATTCGAGTTGTGGTATGAAGGGTTCAACACCTTTCGTACCTTGCTCTGCATTACTAAAATGAGGCGTAACCCTCGGATTAGTAGTGCTGCGAGATTCAACATCTCGCATGAATGTACATAGGGTCTTCCCTATCTTTTTCTTTTTTCTTTTTCTTTTCTTTTTCTTTTCTTCTTGTCTTACGAGCCTAAGTCGGCTCTACAGGGGGAGGGCGTTAGGGGCCGTGCCCTAATTTAGATGTTTGTAATCATCTGCAGGCATGTGATACTCCGGTATCACATGCCTGCATGTCTAGTATATAAAAGTCGTCATAGTGACTTAAGGACACTATTGTCTTAAATTTTTACACTGCGAATACCATACGGTACAGTTTGCGGGTGTGAACTAAGGCAAGCCAACCTTACAGAACCTGATTCCCCTCGATATTTCTTTACTGCTCATGCCACCTGCATTTCATTCAGACCTAGTCAATAAGCACTTATAAAGCAAGTAGATTTGTTTCCAAAGCCATAGATATGAAATTAGACTCTCCATTTTGTGAGAGTCAAGACTTTCAGACTCTTGAGCGAGTGAAGCCCTTTCCCTAGTGCACTAATAGCATCGCTGAGTCCACCCAGCAGCTGGCACTGAAGCACTGACACCCGATCCATTGCCTAGTGGTGGCTGTGCTGGCAGAGACCAATCTAATATTCAGGTTTTCACCCATGTTCGGAAGAAAAATAAGTTAATAATTCATAGACTCCGTCATGACCATGCTCCGTCCTAGTTCCCCACTAACCCTCCGACACCCCTAGGCCCTTTCCGATCAGCCCCAATCCGTTACCGACCATTCCCGACGATGACCGCCACCCCTATCCTACCACCGACGATGCCGCCGATCGGAACACCGTCGGCACCCTTCGGCATCGGTCGGCAACCTTCGGCACCCGTCGGCACATGTCGGTCCTTCCACATGACCACTACCAGTCGGCCTCGGCAACTCCCCGAGGTCAGGTGATCTTCTATCGAGGCTATGGACCGGTCCCGATATGGCACAGCACCCCCACCACATGGCACGCCGCAGGGTCATTGCCACTTTAGGCTTTCGGCCCACTATCTGATTGGCTATCGGTTGAGCGCCCCGAAGTCATACCGCCCGCACCTTTCCTTTTATGCTCGATTCCTTTATCCCGACCCTCTCCTCCGTTGTTTGACTTACATTCTACGTGAAGTTTTCTGACGTCTGTCCCCCTGGAAAATTTATGATACCCCGTATGTCAGTTCCATCCTTCCGATGAAGAGACTGAATATGAGATGCTGAGGATGGGATAAGAGAAGTCTGAGGGGGGGGAGTTCTTCCCAAGGGGCTTCTCTAGCCTGGAGGAAGGCTGTCTAGGGACGTCTGATGCTGTCTGTGGCTGTCTAGACACTGAGAGAGGCACTCGAGGCCTTCTTGATCTCGAACTCGGAACTTAGACTCTCGAAACTCGATTTGTTACTTCCTTGTAAGTAGCTACAGTAAAGTCTAAGTACGTGTGTGCTTATATAAGCTACTCACGTGTCCGAACTCGAAACTAAGTAAACAGTAATGTAAATGAGCAGAAACAAAAAAAAAGGAAAACAAAAACTATAAAATAAAAGAAATACCCTGGTAGGGGGTACTCACTCCCTACACCGATACTGTACCGCCTCGATGGTGCATGTACCATATATAATCCCGATGTACTTAGGCAGAGTTCCTCAGTACGAATATCAACTTAGTTCCCACTCTGCGGTCTTCGACCGGCCTTCCTCCCAACTCGTCGGCCTTGTACCGACTCTCTTCTGTCTACAAAATCCGAGGGCTGGGCTCGTACAAGGGGGCAGCGCACGAGCTGAACCCGATGCCCTCTCCCGAACCTCCGTCACGACCATCGGCCACCCTTCGGCCATCGTCGCTCTCCGTCGGCCCGCGTCGGCCAACCCTCGGCCAACGTCGGCCTACCTTCATACCCATCCCCCGGCCTCTGTGAGCATCGGAGATCGTCGGAGTAGGCCCGGACTTAACAGTATATTCGTACTCACACTTGTACAAGTCCGCTATTTTCATTTCCACTAAAAACACTATGCAGACCCGGGCACGCACCCGTCAGAGGGAAACTGACGAAAGGCTAGCCACCGCACTTGGCAACCCCCGCCGTCTCCCCTCTGTCGTCGAACAATTTCATTCGTTCTCCGCCCGATGTCGTCAACAATTCGAAAGCGCTTCTCAGGCTGGGCCATCCGATGCCCACCGATCCGATTTCCATATGCCGCCTCCTCCCAGTGGCGACCCACCCGACTCCAACCATCCCGACTTCCCTGATGACGATCCTGATGGCAGGGGCAGCGGTGACAGGGGTATCCCCGAAGACCCGGCTGAGCCGCCCGAGGAT
The DNA here is from genome assembly GCA_024613165.1 of Pisolithus albus. Taxonomy (NCBI): domain Eukaryota; kingdom Fungi; phylum Basidiomycota; class Agaricomycetes; order Boletales; family Pisolithaceae; genus Pisolithus; species Pisolithus albus. Next base: position 458,721 of record JANFAB010000036.1, read on the forward strand.
GCCGTCCTCGCCCTTACTAGGGCCATACACGCTCTCGCCCGCTCGAGCCAGCGCTCCGAGGACTCCTCTCCGAAAACTAAGGTCTGCGAGCCCGACACCTTTGATGGCTCCGACCCAAAGAAGCTCCGTGAGTTCCTTGTGCAGTGCGAGCTCAATTTCCAGGACCGCCCGAAGGCCTTCCGAACCGACCACGCCAAGGTCACCTTCGCCCAATCTTACCTCAAAGGTATGGCGCTGGCCTGGTTCAAACCCGACCTACTTAACCCCGATGACTACTTAAACCGTCCCTTGTGGATGGACAACTATTGGGAATTCCTTCACGAGCTGACCACTAACTTCGGCCCGCATGACGTGGTGGCCGATGCAGTCCAGCACCTCGAAAATCTGACTATGAAGGACTCCTCCTGAATTTCCAAATACGTCGTCGAGTTCAACCGGTGGGCCTCTCAGGTCCAAGATTACGGAGAGGGTGCTCTCTGACATCGCTTTTATACTGGCCTTCCCGACCGCATCAAGGACGAAATCTCTCGCGTCGGCAAGCCCGCCACCCTCATCGGGTTGCGCGAGCTAGCCCAAACTATTGATGCTCAGTACTGGGAACGCAAGGCCGAAATCTCCCGCTCCACTAAACCATCTGCTGACAAGTCGTCGTCTGCCAAACCTTCCAACAATAAAAAACCTTCTTCCTCATCTGCACCCCGCTCCAACAAGGGCAAGTCCAAGCCGAAGGACGGCCAAAAGCCTGATGCGGCCAAGTCCGACATTGCACACCTCCTCGGCAAGGATGGCAAACTCAATGCCGCCGAGCACCAGCGCCGCCTCAAGAATAACCTTTGTCTCTTCTGCGGCAAAGGCGGTCACTCCGCCAAGGACTGCCCGAAGTCCACCTCCTGCGCCACCAAGGCCCGCGCCGCTGTGGCTGAGACTCCGCCTGCTCCACCGATGGAGAAGGCAGAGGCAAAAAATTAGTCCGCTCCTCCAGGGAGCCTGCACGGCCTGGAGGAAGCGTTGACCCCATCCGTGCACTCGCCGACATCCGACTCAACGCATCCGCTCTTTCCGACCCTAATTTGCTTATGCCGTCCGTCTCCGTTCCCGACTTCTCTATAGAGGATATTTCTGTGTTAGTCGATTCTGGTTCCTCCCATTGTTTCATAGACCCTTCGTTAGTCAGTAAATACTCTATCCCGACAAAATGTGTTTCTCCGCCCGTTCCCCTTTGTCTGTTTGATGGTAGCACAAATGCTGTAATCTCGCAAGAAGTAGATCTTTCCATCCGTTTCCCTTTCGGCGATGTCACCCCTGTTTCCTTTTATGTTACTCCATTGGATTCTTCATGCTTGTTGGTTTTGGGACACAACTGGCTCACCCGCTACAATCCGTTGATTGATTGGGTACTGGGCAGTATATCATTCCGACCCCCGCCACAGAGAATGCCGACACCCCAGGCGCCTCCGTCACCACCGACCGCTCCTCTGCCATCGGTACCGACACCCTCCGCTCCGACTTCCGACCCTCCGTCACCTTCCCCGAAGGCTCCTGACTCGCCACCCACTCTGCACATTTCCCTCATCGGGGCTGCGGCCTATGTGCGCGCCTGTGCCCTGCCTGGTTCGGTACAGTTTAGCCTGCACCTGCACCCCGACGACATTAAACTCCATGCGTCCTCCGTTCCGCCGTCTCCTCCTGACTTGTCTTCGGTCCCCGCCGATTACCATGAGTTCGCCGACATCTTTAGTAAGGCGAAGGCAACCGAACTCCCACCACACCACGGCTTCGACCTGAAGATCGATATTGAGGAGGGCACTTCCCCGCCCACCGGCACGATCTACTCCCTCTCGCTGCCAGAGCTTGAAGCTCTCCGAACATTCATCGATGAGCACCTCAGCTACGGCTTCATCAAGCAGTCCACCTCCGCCCATGGTGCCCCTGTCCTCTTCGTAAAGAAGAAGGATGGCTCCCTCCGCCTTTGTGTCGATTACCGAGGCCTAAACAAGATCACGAAGAAAGACCGCTACCCCCTACCGCTTATCTCCGACCTCCTCGACTCCCCGAGCCGCGCGCAAATTTACACCAAGATCAACCTCCGCCATGCCTACCACCTCGTCCGAATCGCCGATGGTGATGAGTGGAAGACTGCCTTCCGCACCCGCTACGGCTCCTACGAGTGGCGGGTAATGCCTTTCGGTCTCACTAATGCGCCGGCCGCCTTTCAGCGGTTTGTTAATAGCATCTTCGCCGACATGCTCGATGTCTGCGTCGTGGTCTACCTCGACGACATCCTCATTTATTGCCACGACCTGGAGTCACACCGTAAACATGTAAAAGAGGTACTTCACCGCCTGCGCCGCCACGGTGTGAGTCGACGTGTGGATCTATGGCGAAAACACCACAAAACCAACACAAAGACAAATGCCAAGTTGGTGGTTTACCTGCGTGGACTTTGGCTCGAGGGATCGGTTATAGCGAAGTGGGGGAGGGGTTCTGCACACCTAGAAGGCTAGGGCAGAAGGGAACAGTGCTCCTGACGAGAGGGGAGCAGGGGGACGACAGAAAAGCGAAGATATGTAGGCTACTCAGAGCCTAGAAGCGACATAAAGATGATGAAGATGACAGTAAATAGACCCTTAATGGAGCCTCAGATACTGCAAGAATAAAGAAGATAATGAAGGGCCTTAAAGCGACGACAATAAGGCAGATAATGACAATAAAGATTGGGCAATAGTCTCACTACAAAGGGGACGGTATCCTATGCAGGGGGGGCTACTTGCTTGTATGCTACTTGCTGCGACGTATTGGTACTTATATACAAAAGTTAGCGCAGCCTGAAGTAAATAGAGGGAAACACTTTGTAAGGGGTTTGTAAGCGATTGGTAAGAGGATTGGTAAAGGATTGGTAAGGCCGAGCAAGGCTGAGTAAGGACAGTAAGCGATTGGTAAGTAAAATTAGTCAGCATGACGAAGAATATCACAAATCATTTGAAATAGAATGAGTCATTAAGGAACGGATGAATAATGCGACAGAAAGGGGGATGACTAAGCACACTGGTCACTGCTGAATAAGGGGGGTATGACTGCAAATGAGTCACTCTGACTCCTAGATCTGAGATCCAGATTCATTGGGGCGATATGCTATGCGTCTGAAAGAAGAACTGTGGGGATTTCTGCCAGGGGCCAACTTTGGGGGTCTCCAGGGTAGTCAGGGCTTAGGATTTCGCAACTTTCCCCCCTCTCTCCTCTCTGCAAAGCGACCTGTACCAGGTGCAACTAGTGCTCTGGAGGGCATGAGGAGGAGGAGGGGCCATCTTCTCCAATGAGGGCAGGGAGAAGTGCCTCAAAATCGTCATGAATGCGATCAGATAGTGTAGATGAGAGTAGTTGGTACTGCAGCTGTTGCAATTTGGGGAGAATGAAAGACGAGATTGAGAGATAGACGTTGCAGGGAGCAGGAAGGAAAAATCCGTAATCCTTTTCGACTGGAGAGACCGAAACAACCACATAAGACCTTTCAAGCCTGATGACAGACTTGAGGCGACCAAAGAACGTCTTCCTTGACGTCAGACTGACGAGAAGAATGCGCTGTCCCAAAGCAATAGGATGGGAGGTCATGGACGAGGGAGGGATGAACCAGGAGGCTTCGGGGCGAGAGCTAGTGGGGATTCCTGGCAAGTACTCGTAGTTATTCTCTCTAGCAAAGGACACGAGTGAAGAGACGGTCGAGGAGGTGGCCATTATGATAAATATTGGCGAAATGGGCGTTCGTTGGTAGAAATGATGCAGAAAATCGTGGAGTGCGCGGATCGTTACCAAAGTGCTAATTCAATGTTGTTGACATCTTCAGCTGTCCCAGTGCTGCTTAGTTGAAAGGCTCAGCAGGATTGGTGGGGAAAACAACACAGGGATGACTTTCTGCAGCTTTTTTATATGACCGCTGGCCATGATAATGTGTCATACTATTGGTACTGTAGTAGACACCAGTATCTGCTGAGATTTCCCTGAAAGAACAACCCTGGTGAGCCAGAGTAGTGACCTCTTGGGTTGTGGTAACAAAGGGAGGCTTGATGGTACAAATTCAACATTTGGCATTGTTTATATACTGACAAATCATCCGTTATATCATGTGATATGCTCTGGTTTCTTTGTAGAACCAAACAGCTACAAATACTCCCTCATTTGGCTTAGATCCCACCTTCCAAGCTGAAAGTCAAACAATTGTCCCAATGAGGTGGCATTTTCATTCAGTTATTCTGTCACCTATTTTTATCCAAATATTATGTAATTGCACTCCTTAGAAAGCCATGACCAAGCACTTCATTTCATTCACCAACCCCCTGGACTAGATCATCATATTGCACTGGCTACACTGCAATTAGTCACAAACCCACAAACATTGGGACAATTGTTTGAGCCACTGTACTTCTGCAGAGGACTCCAGAGATCGTCATCTTTCAACTCCTCTACTGCTCGAGTTCAAAGCTCACAATACAATTACCTCATCGTCACTGGAATATATCTCGATCGACACTTCTTTCACCGTGCTTTGGCCAGTTTGGCAGCCAGTACATACTGGAAGCACCTTTCGACTGCTTCATCGAGTTGGAGGAGGCTCACAACGTGACCCAGAATGACCCGACGTTGTGGGCCAAGTTCAAAAGCCACTACGGTTACATGAACCACCCAACCACGTTGTACTTTGCAGAGAGCTCGACAAAGTATGCTAACGGTGCACAGATCTGGCTAATAAGAGAGGATCTGTACGTGTTCATAGATCACGTCGTACAATCTGCCCATTCTCATGCTCTTACGGCGACCATACTGGGTCAATGACGCAGTCGGTCAGGTGCACGCATACTGGCTATTGTTAGAGTTTTTTGGCTAAATGTCGATGAAGATCTTGTTGGCTAACGTCAGAAAAACTCGCATCATCACCAAGACGAGTGCTGGACAAACATGGTGTGACCACCATGACCGTGTGTGCCCATTCCAAGATGGAGTACATTATCTATATGGGTGCCGAGGACACACAGAGACAGGCCCTCGATGTTTTCCGTATGAAGATGCTGGGTGCTAAGGTACACAACTTGGTATTCAAAATTAAATAAGATGCTGAGTAAGGTTAACTTAGGTCCTGCTCGTCGAGTCTCGTTCCAAGACACTAAAGGATGCTGTTAACGAAGCGATGAGAGATTGGGTCACAAATCTTGCTGCGATGCACTTCCTCGTTGGGTCTTGTTTCGGTCCTCACCCCTTCCCGACTATAGTCCATGACTATCAAAAGGTCATCGGGCGTGAAATGAAGGCACAAATGAAAGAGGCCATTGGGAACCTTCCGGATGTAGTCGTTGCATGTGTTGGAGGCGGCAGCAATGCCATTGGGTCTTTTCACCAATTCATCCCAGACTTATCTGTACCATCTTGTAGTTGTCGAGGCAGGAGGCAAAGGTGAATATGGGGATGAACACATCGTCCTCGCATGCTGACTCCTTGTGAGGTATCGACGGTGCACACTGCAGTGCCACTCTGGCTAGAGGTAGGCCAGGCGCGTTGCACAGAGTTCATACATATGTCCTGCAAGATCCTGCTGGTCAAATTGTGGAGACACTCTGTCAGCGCCAGATTGGATTATCCTGGCATTGGGCCAGTGCATTCCTGGGTGGGTGGTGTATGTCGTTGTGATGGACGAACAACCTTTGAGAGGCTTTCATCTGGGGACTCAGCTCGAGGTCCAGTTCAGCATTCCCTGACCATTCCATAATGTATTCCAGCCTGGGAATCTGCACATGCACTGTGGGAGGGTGTTCGCCGAGCTAGAGGCACTTCCCAAAGAGTTCACTGGGACAAGTGAAGAATCGTAGGTGGGATACAGTGGAACCACTGAAATAATAGTAGGAGCTATGAGCAATTCAAGGCAGGGTCAACTATGCTTGTGACATGACCGATGAAGCACTGAGTTTGCTATCAGTTGCAGGGATGTGAACTTGGATAGGTGAGTGATGGCAGATGAATATGCTTCAACACCTCAGCAGCCAGAACTTCAAGAAGGGACAGTACAGCTTTATGACTAGTTGGTTCAAAGTCCCCCCACTAGGGTTAGAACAATTTCTTCTGGACATGTTCCATAGTAGAACTAGCTTTTACATGATAGTACTGGGGTATCACCTGACCTCATAATGACTCACCCCCTGAACAGTGACCATAGAATGTGCCATATCAATGTAGTGAATGAATACTCTTGCTCATACTGTACATGGGAGAATACAAGTCAACAAATACAGAGCATATCAACACTAAGCAACCTGTTTGAAACATTCCTGCCATTTCCTTCCATGGACCATGCTACTAAGGTTCAATTCCATGCAACCCCTGGGGATGATCAATGTGGTATACATCGAATAAAATGGCTTCCGAAAAGAAGTGGGTATCCATAGGAGCAATTGACCTTTTGGACCTTTGAGCCAGCCATCTGGGTACAGCTGTACTGGTTGGGTGTTGACATGAGAATCTACGTTGTCAAGGAGTTCTTCACTATGACTTAATGCATGTGATAGAACAGAAGAAAAGCAAATGGCCTTGTTTACTTGAACCTGATCAGCTGCTGCAGAGTGAATTTAGATGCTGTGACAGGCATAGATTTGGAGACATATGGGGTACTTACTATAGTTGATAGGATGTAGTGTGGTAGGAGTTGGAACACTTGTCCCACTTGCAGAGATAACACTGGTGCCATCAAGGGATTCAACTGAGGTGACATGTGAAGTATGCCCCTTGAGAGGACTGCCAGTCTGATCTCCACTCTTTGCATCCCACACCCTCACAGTTTCATCCCAAGAGCCTGACACAACCCTGTTGCCATCAGGGGAGAATGCAACTGAGGTGACATCTGAAGTATGCCCCTTCAGAGGGCTGCCAATGTGATCTCCATTCTTTGCATCCCACACCCTCACAGTTTCATCCTCTGAGCCTGAAACAATCCTGTTGCCATCAGGGGAGAATGCAACTGAGGTGACAACTGAAGTATGCCCCTTCAGAGGGCTGCCAATCTGATCTCCACTCTTTGCATCCCACACCCTCACAGTTTCATCCCAAGAGCCTGACACAATCCTGTTGCCATCAGGAGAGAATGCAACTGAGGTGACAGAATCAGTATGCCCCTTCAGAGAGCTGCCAATCTGATCTCCACTCTTTGCATCCCAGACCCTCACAGTTTCATCCCCTGAGGCAGACACTATCCTGTTGCCATCAGGGGAGAATGCAACTGAGTTGACATGCCAAGTATGCCCCTTGAGAGGGCCACCAATCTGAACTCCACTCTTTGCATCCCACACCCTCACAGTTTTATCCTTTGAGCCTGACACAATCCTGTTGCCATCAGGGGAGAATGCAACTGAGCTAACCCTATTTCTATGCCCCTTTAGAGGGCTGCCAATCTGATCTCCACTCTTTGCATCTTGCACCCTCACCATTTTATCCACTGAGCCTGACACAATCCTGTTGCCATCAGGGGAGAATGCAACTGAGGTTACACACCAAGTATGCCCCTTGACAGGGCTGCCAATCTGATCTCCACTCTTTGCATCCCACACCAAAGCTTGATCCTTTGAGGCTGACACAATCCTGTTGCCATCAGGGGAGAATGCAACAAAGGTGACTTCTAAAGTATGCCCCTCCAGAGGGCTGCCAATCTGATCTCCACTCTTTGCATCCCAGACCCTCACAGCACAATCACAAGAGCCTGACACAATCCTGTTACCATCAGGGGAGAATGCAACAGAGATGACTTCTGAAGTATGCCTATTGAGAGGGCTGCCAATCTGATCTCCACTCTTTGCATCCCACACCCTCACAGTTTTATCCTTTGAGCCTGACACAATCCTGTTGCCATCAGGAGAGAATGCAACTGAGCTGACTTCTGAAGTATGCCCCTTGAGAGGGCCACCAATCTGAACTCCATTCTTTGCACCCCACACCCTCACAGTCTTATCCCGAGAGCCTGACACAATCCTGTTGCCATCAGTGGGGGAGAATGCAACTGAGATGTCTCCTTCAGTATGCCCCTTCAGAGGGCTGCCAATCTGATCTCCACTCTTTGCATTCCAGACCCTCACAGTTTGATCCAAAGAGCCTGACACAATCCTGTTGCCATCAGGGGAGAATGCAACTGAGGTGACACTTGCAGCATGCCCCTTCAGAGGGCTGCCAATCTGATCTCCACTCTTTGCATCCCACACCCTCACAGTTGCATCCCAAGAGCCTGAAACAATCCTGTTGCCATCAGGGGAGAAGGCAACTGAGCTGACAGATGAAGTATGCCCCTTCAGAGGGCTGCCAATCTGATCTCCAATCTTTGCATCCCACACCCTCACCATTTTATCCACTGAGCCTGACACAATCCTGTTGCCATCAGGGGAGAATGCAACTGAGGTGACACTTGCAGTATGCCCCTTCAGAGGGCTGCCAATCTGATCTCCACTCTTTGCATCCCACACCCTCACAGTTTCATCACAAGAGCCTGACACAATCCTGTTGCCATCAGGGGAGAATGCAACTGAGCTGACCCAATTTGTATGCCCCTCCAGAGGGCTGCCAATCTGATCTCCAATCTTTGCATCCCAGATCCTCACAGTTTTATCCCAAGATCCTGACACAATCCTGTTGCCATCAGGACTGAATGCAACTGATGTAACAGATGAAGCATGCCCCTGTAAGACAAGCTGGGTAGCTGGCCAGTCTTTCACCCCCCCTTGGGCAACTGCAACAAGGTGGGAGAACTTGGGTGCCAGTTTTCTTCCCAGGAATGATGTGCATGGGGAAAGTGCCAATGCAGAGAGGTATAGGTGTGGTGTGCTACATGTGATTGCTGAGAAAAAATTCTGCACAAGCCTCAGTCCATCTATGGCTAACAGAGATATGGTCTCATAACCAACATGTCCCTTTGACAAGATATTATCAGACTAAGATCCTCTTGAGAGGCTGGCATACTCACCTCCAACCATCTGACCAAACTTGTCAAGGAACTATCTGCACCTCCTAATGCACCAATAAGGCTGAGAACCTCAAGCCAGAATAGCACCCTTTCACTTTCAATGACCACTTGCACAGATGCAGCAATATACACATCAAACTGGGACACCTCCAAGTGCTTGGTCCAGAATTTGCACGAGTATGATAAATGAGGTGAAATATTCTTCCTGATCCTCTCTGGCAAGTCAGCAACCTGGGAGTTGCTCAAGTAGGAGCTCTCCAGCCCACAGATGTTGAAACATAGCTCCCTGTCAAGCACTTGCAGCGAAGCATAGGCCAGGTCTTTGTGATTGGAAGTGTCAATGAAGTAGGCCTCGTTCCGTGAACGATCGGCTAGGAAGTCATAAAAGGATGCATGGAGGGGTTGTACAGGAGATGTGTGGTCACCGATACTCCGTAGCACTGGAGTCATGAACCGGAGCACCACAGCTACATCATAATGCTCGTCTTCGTCGGGGAAGAGGCTGCGCATGTGATTCAATTCCGGTATTGGTAAAGGCTCCAACATCATCAGAAGCTGCCGCATGACGGAGCAGAATCTCCGGAATGGTTCGCCCGACTTCGGTACAACACTTTCAAGGATTGCTGTATACATGCCATCCAAAAGCTCCTTCCCCTCACCGGATGGGATAGCTATCAAGCCTTTGAACCGCTCTTTCACAGTTTGACCAAATGCATCGGGGTTGAGGAACTGACACGCCAGACGTGCCCATTCAAACAAGCCATTCGACTTTTCAACGATCTGCTGTATCTCCATGAGTCCAATCTCTTTGAGGCTTTGAAGTTCCTTTGAAACGAATAGACTGACGTCCCGCTCCGCTGGGACATCATCCAGGCACATCGCCTTGATGTGTTTTGCACCACCTAGAGCACGTTCGATGTCCGGTAGAGCACGCGACGTTAATAAGACGCGAAGATTACACAAGTTGGCAGCTTCCTTCGACGCCAGAAGGGACAGAATATGCTTCCTCGATAGTTCCCGTCCACTTTCGTCTAGGGCGTCGATCACAACCACCACATTCCCGACGATACCACCCTTAGCCCTGGACAACGGCTCCAAGATCAGTTTCTGCCATTGCTGCGACAAGTCAGGTGTCGTCTTTAGAGTATGGTCCTCTGCAAGAGCATGAGCTAGCGCTCGCCGGAATGCGGGGTGATGACCGGCGAGATCGCGGGCAATGGTCGTCAACATCTTCTCCTCCCGGTGCTCACCCTGCCTGTCACGGGCGAAGCAGAAGCATGAGCCGAGCCCTCCCGTATCCTTGAACCAAGACGCGATGGTATGGGCGATTGCAGATTTGCCCCTTCCTGCCTGCCCGTGAAGCCACAAGATGCATGGCGCGCCAGGGCCGGCATCGTTTACCCAGGTGATGATATCCCTTAGAATCTCTGTTCTCGTGTCCTCTAAGCACTTCTTCATCGTGTTCAACCCCGCGCCGCCTGCGTAAGCCATGCCCTCCAAGTTCAGATCCTCGAGTACGTGGTGAATATTGATATGGATATCCCGGGCCTGGTGGTCACGGTACTGCTGCATCGACTCGTCTAGTGCACTGGTGTAGTGGTCGATAGTCGTCTGTGTCTCGCACAGGATGTTCCTGCCGAGCCTGCGCCCTGAGAACAGATGAAATGAGACCGGTGGTACAATGAAAAAGGGAATTAGACCTACAAAAGCTGGTCGTCTCCGAATAGTCTTTGATAAATTGCGCGCAGGCGTTGATTACCCGGGCAATATTTGCCAAGGAATCTCTCATGCTATCGATATTCTTGATGATCTCGTCTTCCGACAGGAATGCGTACACGGAACCGACTTTTTCCAAGAGCTGTGATACCGCATCGTCTAGGTTAGCTTGTGCGATGATCACCTGACACAAGGGATGCATAAGTATAGAAAGTAGACAGATGACAACGAGTCGTACATTGGAAGCGGCCGTCAGAATACCCAATGCTATTTGGGCATAGGGATGAACCTACTCGCGATGTAAGTCGCCACATGCGTGCCAAAATGAGATACGCACGTTTGCAAGAGTAGTAACTACGTTGTTGAACACTTTAAGAGGTCGGAGATATGTGTCACTCAAATTCTGAAGGCTAGTCACTGCCATATCCGCCTGTCCGACAACTTTGACAGCAATTTCGCCAGTACGTGGGACAGGTACTATGCGTTTGAACGATTGTTGAGCGGCGTCTACGTCACCACCCACATCTTGGGCAGCAATGGGTTCTGCTCGGCCGATCGGTCCTTGAGCCTGACAGGTACATGCTTAGCTTCGTCGCAGGGCTAGGTGACATATCGCGTACACTATCATTCTGAATAACCCCTGGTGGTTTATAGTCCCCTTCGGCACTTCCAATGGGCGCGGAGGAGGAGCTTGACCGGCCCCAGTGAAACGGAACGAGGCGATTTATGACACCACCTAGTTTCTTCTTAATGCCATGACCTGATTTCTCGGCATTCGATACAATGCTTCCAGAGAGAGTCTTGGGTTCCCCTTGCGACTTGCGTTAGGCCGATCCATTAGTCTGATGTGTTGGCAAGAACAGGTTGAAAGACTTACTGGGGTGAGGTTAGGCGCCGATGAAGGTGATTTCCCAGAATACGGAAAACGAGGCTTTTTGGGCTGGTTTCTGGCTTCCATCTGGTGATCGATAGTTTGGGTGTGATAACAGGTGTGTGTTGGGTTGTAAGGTAGACGACATGCTGATTCGACGAACCCCTCAGCGTGTGACAAGCCTGTGACGCGGTGCAGATAAGGGTTTGCCGATGCGGCAGCTGCTAATCACCAAGTGCTTATAGTACTTGAATGATCTATGAGACGTGCTTGCGCATAGACTCCTTTTGTGCTTCATCAAACTCCCTCATAATGCTCTCGGGAAGAACCTGATTCCCCTCGATATTTCTTTACTGCTCATGCTGCCTGCATTTCATTCAGACCTAGTCAATAAGCACTTATAAAGCAAGTAGATTTATTTCCAAAGCCATAGATATGAAATTAGACTCTCCATTTTGTGAGAGTCGAGACTTTCAGACTCTTGAGCGAGTGAAGCCCTTTCCCTAGTGCACTAATAGCACCGCTGAGTCCACCCAGCAAGCACTAACACCCGATCCATTGCCTAGCAGTGGCTGTGCTGGTGGAGACCAATCTAATATCCAGGTTTTCATCCATGTTCCGAAGAAAAATAAGTTAATAATTCATAGACTCTCAGAAACCAAAAACCAAGAAAACAGTAATCTACCTTTGCGTATCCTACATCGATCTATGTAACACTTTTTCGAGATCTGGTCATCTCGAATTGTTAACCCATTTACAGTGTATTGTCACTCAAAGTAACGCTTTTTGCACGTGACATTCGTTGAATCCGCATGTCGCCTACCTTAATATCGTCGGATATTGGAACGAGCAACGACGCTGCTGTGTCCAGCTCGCAATGCGATCGGTCACGTGGTAGTCGTCTGTGTCGATCCCGCTTGAAAGTTGCAATTTCGTAGCAATGACTTTGTCGAGATGCAAACCATCAAGCACCCGGTCTTGACGATAGTGGTATAGTCAACCAGATGGCCAAAATGCGTGAACTAATACGGATATTACATGGTAGCGACGGTTACAGCAGGACTGGTAAGGGCAAATTAGCGACCCGCCGACATCCAATTCCATTGTGCTGGACCACATCAATCAATTGGAACCGGTCGTAACCCAGGCCCCTCGATGTTCTTCCCTTCCTCCCTTTCCTGAGCAGCAGCAAAAACACTCGGGATAGGTATCCCACAACAGTCACCCCATCCTTCATGGACATGTCCCCCATGTGTACGTTCGTTACCCGCCTCGGACGGCGGACGAGGACCTTCGTATGGGGGGATAGACCCGAAGAGGAAGTGTTGCATGACGGGAAGTTTGCCTAGTACCTCCGCTTTATACATCATCATGCCTGCGTTGACCTCGTCCCATGTTTTTACCTGTGTAGACGATCCCAGAAGACAGAAATATAAGAAATTTGGTGGTCGAGGGATAAGCATATGGTGTCCTGAGAAACCGGGTACAGCTGAAATGTTGTCTAGCATAGCGAGTGCCACCGGAGAGAAGCCGTTTTCATCTGAAAAGCCGTCAGAACCAAGATCGTCACAGATAAATACGGACATAGATGGACACGATCGAAACTTGATACAAGCAAAGTACATAGTCGTTCGCCAGCTCGACGACGACCTCGTTACCATGCATCGCTTTTGGACAGAGATACTTGTGACCTGAGAATGGCCAGTCAACGTCGACAGGAACGAGTGGTCCAAGGCCCAAGTGGAAACAGGAAATGAGCCTACCTCTCAGTTGAGCAGATCCGAACAGGAAGGGCAGGAAGTGGTAATCACCGAGGCCCATACGCCATGAAGCTCAAGCCAGTACGTCGACTGGAGAATGCACATCACCTGGATATACCTTCGGTGCCCTCTTTTCCAGCCATCCAATCCCCCAAGTTACGGCAGTAAAACCCACCGCCAGAACGCTCGAATGGCCGCCGGCATATGATCACTCTCGCTCAGAACGTCGACTCGCGCGGTCCCAAACAGATCCTGGAAGATGGAAACACATAAGAATCAACCCCAACAGCGTGCCGTTGTACTCACAACCAACACGAAAAATTTAACCGCATCCCACCTCCATAATCGATCCGTTCGCAGTTTCCCCATGCGTTCAGAAAGCCGATATTTCATTAGTGGTATCTTCCGGGACGTGAGGTAGAGCGGCAGGCAGTGACGGTGCTAGCTAATTCCAACATACGGGGGGATCAGTAGCGTAACGATCTACGCTGGCAGCGGACATGCTGAACACAGGGTCACCGAATCAAACGTTCTCACAAGGTAGTAGATTTTCGCGCACCATAATAGTTCTAATGCTTTCTTTGCATCCCCATCCTTTTTCTTCCCTGCGCCTTGTCTCTCAGCACATTTGCTCTCCGACTTCTTCTCCTTCCTACACTTTACCTCAATTCGTGCCTCTGCCTTTGACCATCGCTCTCTCTCCTGAGCGGACTTACGCTTCTCCTCGGGTAAGGAGGCAAGTTTCTCTTTACGTGCTGACAACTGTGACAATGCTTGCGTCGGATTATTCGATGATTTCAGCTGCGCGACTTTCTTGCTTGTGGAACCTGCAATGGCGGAAAAAGCAATGTTCGTGAGAGGGGCGCCGTGACGATCAGAGGCCCCCCCAGAGGTGCCGGAGTCTTGCACAAGCAACTGGTTCTTTTCCTTTCCCATCAGACATTTCCACAGGACGGTGTACATTATCGCATACCTTGATAGATCCAGCGATTTCTCCTTCTCGGCTTTCTTCCTCTCCTTCCTTCGCTTCTCTCGGAGTATCGCACGTTGATTTCTTCGTTCTCCCTATAAGTGGTCTCTGCTGCTTGGCTCACCGCCGCCATGCGTGCATGAAGTTTTCCTCGGAGCACCGGCACCATCTCAATCGGATTCCCCCGTTTTCCAGCCATACTCGCTTGTTCTCCAGCGACATAGAGTTGCATGGCATCGTCATTCTCTATTTTTTCGAGAGTTTTTCGAGCTCGGCACGGACGCGGTAGGCGTAAATCGAGTAGTGAACGGCGGTAAAGGGATCGTGGTGGAAACGACGTGGTATAAGTGTCGGTGGTCGTGTTTAACCGAGAGTTGTTGGTTAGTGATCACCGGAAAAAGAAACCCCTGAGCTCTCCATCGCAGGAGTGCTGTACAGCCTGTTTCCCAAACCGAGGGAGTGCAAGGGACCACCTCGTACTAATTTCTTTTATAACTTAGGTATTGGGTGACCACGCCCAAACGTGAGGGTGCCACTGATCCCACGACTATGTGCGACAAACCGGATTTTCTGATGGTGGTACACCGACACCTTGTACATTTCGACACAGCACAATACGACACAGTACACTCAACACTCCTTTTCAACCATCAGACCCGGGTGAACCTGAACAAGAACTCCACTGGGTATGCGGGTTCCGTCTGTGCATTCCACGGAACTGGATTGACATGGACCTAATACACGACGCTCGTAAGACACAGCGGCTCAGGATAATCGACAAATCTTACTTGTCCGAACTTGCCCTCTTTGGGAGCAGCCCATCCAGACCCCAACGATTCATCTTGGGCACTAGCAGGCGAGTCGCGTCAGGTTTTTAATCGGTATGTGTCAATAGTATTAAGCAGCTTACAGGTACGCGTCCTGCTCGGGCACGAAGGTGAGGACCCATCTCTGGGGAGTCACAATCCATTCGACGAGACGTCCGCCGTCGTCAACGAGAGCGCTGATCTGGTAGAGACGTCTCTCCGGGTCTACGAGAGAGACCGAGAACTATTGAAATTTCAATCTTCAACATCGGTGCTCAGGGAGTCGAGATCGTACTTACACGCTCAGGTTGGAGAGTGCTGGGCAGGGCGTAAACGGGCTTGGGAGGAGGGGGGATGATTATGTCCCCAAGATCGGGTTTCACGATGAACGGGTAGGCAAGGACTCTGCCATCGAGGGTGCGGATAGTATATTCGCCGTTGGGAAGTTTGATTGAAGACATAGTGAGAATGAAGCAGTTGTAGACTGATGGAAAACCATACCGAATCCCACTGCCCATTTATACTTCGAGCCTGCACCCGCTATGGCAGTCACGGACACACTAGTTACCGGTTCATGCCTACCCCGAGGCACCTTCCATTCACCGTGTCAAGCAACTGAATAGGAGTGATCCGAACACGAGGTATCCTCTTGCAATACCAAACTCTTGAAAAGGACAAGACACCACGATCACATGAAGAGAAGATGCTGTAATAACCACATCACCTTGGTTAACCGGGGACATCTATCGATATGATCAGTTCTTTCGTATGTCGCATGGTTGTCTTCCAAACGTCTCGAAGGTTCTTGAATACGTTACTTCGAACATGCAGTTCCCTGGCAGGTGATCTTAACGATAACGCCATCGCAGGGTTCGGTCGATGACAAGCGACGGGTAGAAGTCCCCTATGCTGAACGGTGCCCATATGTTATGGAGGTTCACCAAGCACGGCCGATGGCGATTTATCTCTTCCTGAACGAGATTTACATTGATCAGTATACCAGATGGATCCAGAAAACCTACTATCTCCACCATTATCGGGTCCAAGGATGCTCAGGTGGGGTCTTGTCAGACAGCTTGAATAGAAGGGTATACGCGATTTGATACAACCCGAAAAGAACCACCGGGTTACATGTAATTGGCCCTGCACGGTAGCACCATTCAGACTCACCGTGTAGTCAATGGAGATATCATTCGGAGTGTCTAGACACAATCCAAGCAAGTGTAGAGTTGCAATTAGGAAAAGTCGGTGGCTGTGCACTTACCACCACGAGGGTACTTTCGACTTTTGTGCTTTCCGAGTTCGGTTTGGTATCGACGTCGGCCCCGATTCTGACCAGTGGGTGAGTACGTCCCGCCTTTACGTTCCATGCCGCCGTAGTGTTTCACGATAGATGTGCTGTGCGATTGACTAGAGAAACCAGCATTATTCGCATGTGCTATGTCTTCCATTCACCGGCGTAAGTCGAGCAAGGAAGAGAACGACGACGTGGTCGACCAGGACACATCTCACGTCACCTCCAACTCCAACATCGCAGTGATACCCCCAAATCCATCGAGAAGTCGCGTACGTCCATCTCCCAATGCGAACTTACCACAGCTGGGACCAGGAATCCCGGCTCGAACGAAGCCACCACCTCAGCCACTGGGAACGGGCTTGTCATCTGCACGACGTCCTCCAAGCGTGAGCTTGAATAGCCCTCCCACTTCTCCATTCGGCGGGTCTTTCGCTGCAGCACATGCTCGTGCACACTCGCGTACGCGGTCTATCTCATCCGGTCCCTTCGTTTCTCCGTTATCCTCCCCACTCCAATCTTCATTCACCCCCGCCCATGTCCCTCTCTTCCCGTTCCCAACGTCCAATACTGCACCAGAACTCAGTATTACGGATGCGGACGCCAATATGTCTGATAGACGACCTCCGCTGCCGCCAGGACACACGAGGAGACATTCTCGTCTTCACTCGCGAAATCTCTCGATATTCTTCCCTCGTCCTCACGCCGCGATATCCGAGGACGACAGACCCGAAGACGAGGAAGCCCCTGCGCCCCCTCCACCGGAGACACTCCTTGTCCCAACCGCTCACTTAGAGAATACCCCCTTTTCAGGTCATGGCAGGGGTGAACTGGACACCTCGTTCTCGTTCGGGGGCGCACCCAAGTCAAACTCAAATCTGGACAATACCGTGGACGGATCTAGAATGGCCATGAAGAGTCGCAGAGGGCATCATCACAAACATTCCTTATCTCACAGCTTCTTTTCATTCCTCGAGCCCGGAACAGGACAAATGCACATACCCGCCGCATCGAATAAATCAGAAGTTGAACTGCATACAGCTCCAACCCCGACGCCCGTGTCTCCTTGGACGCCGATTTCCAACACCTCACTCTTTGCACCGTCATCGAACCTCTCTGCTCCGGAGCTCATTCCGCGTTCTCATTCCAAATCCCCAGGTGCATCTTCTTCGGTGTCTGATCCACAATCCTCTCCGAGTCTCCCTGTATCCTCTAACAGAGGGGTATCGCGTTCTGGAGGGGCTGCAGCGGCGACAGCAGCGGTACAGTTTATGCTCGGGGCATTTCTATGGGCCCACGGACAGAGTATCGGATCATTGGCGTGTACAGGGCTTGGATACTGGGTAGTTTTCGATGCAGTTGGCGTTGCTGGCCCTGCCTTAATCGCATACCATTCAAGTGCGGTCGGGAGTGGAATGTATGGGTGAGTTTATTCATTGAAGTCTCGCCGAGATCGGTTCTGGTTGTAATACCCATCGAAGTCCTGCGCGCGGAGAGACGACACTTTTGTTCGCCCAGTGCGTGTATCTCATGTTTGCGGGTGTCTACGTCGCGAAGGAGGCAGTCGAGCATCTTTTGTTGGCTGCTGGTAGTGGTGCGCACGCGCATGGTCATGGTGGCGGTGGTACAAATAGTGGTGCGTGACTCTCTCTGCTGCACACTTATACCGTGTCATGTGATGATAGGTGACGGACACCATCATCATTGGGGCGACGAGAGACCGGAAAACCTTGGGTAAGTGAATTACATCGATACATGCGCGTCTGCCTTCTTCATATTTCACGTGCAGCCTGCAATTTCCCGTCTTCCTTGTCCTTCTTGTGCTGTTAACACTTGTCGGAACGTCTGCCGTATTCGGGCAACACGACGTTCTCGTCGATAGTATGTATCAGACTATTGCTGGTGTCTATCCGCCCTTGACCTCAACCATTATGTTGCAGTAACGAACAAGTATATACCTTCGCCCTTCGAGCTTTTCCGCCGTCACCAGCACGTTGTCTCTCCCGGGAAAGAGTCAACGTCTACCGTCAGGCGGCTTGTCCGCAATCCATATGTGTTGCCTCCTATCTTGTTTTGCGTAGCCATTCTCGGCGCCGAGCTCGTATTGGACGTGTGCGTTAACTTATTTTGGACCCTGCATCCCTTCACTGCTTTTCATATGAAGAGACTCGAACTGACCTGTTTTCGTCTCTCACACCAGTGCCCATTACGCACCCTTCGATCTCGGCCTCGCTAGCTTGCAAGTGGTGGTAATGATTCATGTCGCATATGCTGCTTGCGTCGTTCTCGGTGGCGTGTTATTGCAGACTGCACCTGCGATGGTTTCGGCGACGACGATGGGGATAAGGGAACCCGGCAAGATGGAGGCATTTTGGAGAGCAGTTAGGGAGGTAAGTGGATGAGACGCATGTTGTCGTCATGTTACCGATGGGGTGGCCTAATCTCCATACAGATCGAACGTCACGAACACGTAGTACACCTCCCGGCACCGCACGTATGGCAAGTCATTCCACCAGGCCAACCCCGTTCCGTGGAATGTTCTGTCCGTCCACGCCGACACACGATCGCAAGCACTCACGCCCGGCCGTACCACGATCACGATCGTAGCCACAACGGCAATGACGACAACTTTGATCATCGCGACTCCGCCAACCACGATCGCAACCCCCAAATTTGCTCAAGCTTTGCCCCCTCTCCTACACTGATCATTACACTTTCACCGGTGGTGCGCAAGGACTTGCCAGATAAGGAAGTGTTGGCTCTTACGCAATGGGCGTCCGCACGTGTCTATGGGGCATTTGGATATGGGTCTGGATTTTTGGGGATGAATGACCGCAGGAGCGAGATCAGTGGAGTGGAGGTCACGGTAGGCGTAGTGCGGGGGTAAGTGGCTTGTTGTCTTTGGGTAAGATCATGCGTGTGTCGTGTTAGTTGCGAAAAGAAGGTAATTAGGGGTTCGATCGCTGCACTGCGCGTCCGTTTTTCTTACCTGTTTACGGTGGTGCGGAATGGACTTGTATCACGCGTCGGTAACGCAACTCAGACTCTGAGCTTGTGCTGGACACACGATTCGATTGGAATGACCCTGTGAGTCTCGTTTTCGATTTCTGGTGGAGAGGGGC
The DNA here is from genome assembly GCA_024613165.1 of Pisolithus albus. Taxonomy (NCBI): domain Eukaryota; kingdom Fungi; phylum Basidiomycota; class Agaricomycetes; order Boletales; family Pisolithaceae; genus Pisolithus; species Pisolithus albus. The sequence continues at coordinate 478,243 of JANFAB010000036.1, forward strand.
TTCAGGGATTCCTGTTACGTCATCACACCGGTGAGCCCATCTTACGCTCTGTCTCGTGGGCGCTACACCACCGTTGGTTTCATTCCAAATGAGGGAAAGAAATACCGTCTTGGGTGACGGTGCCATCGCTTGTCAGGGGGACAAATGACTTCACCAAGACATATAAAAATCGGCGGTGGATTGCGAATACGAAGTGCAAGTGTTTCGTCTCGCCTTCGTCCCACCACCGCACCACATATCATTCGCAGAACTTCGTACTTTTACTCTCTAGCATCGATGTCTAGCGGTCACCACCATCACGAAGGCTTCCCCATCAAGCTTAACGGCGAGTGTTACTTATGCTAAATGATCCGTGCTGCCGAGAAATAACAACTTTCCTTCTCGCAGGCACTGTCATCATCACCGGGGGCACTCGCGGAATCGGCTTAGCTTATAGTTGTGCCGCTGCCCACGCGGGCGCTAATGTCGCCTTGATTTTCAGGTAATTCGTAGTCCTTACACCCTCTGCTGCCCAGTACGCTAAACATACCGTTTGTTCTTGTGTAGGCAACGCCGCGAAGATGCCGACAAGGCCGTCCAGGAGATCCAACAGAAATACAAAAATATCAAAGTCAAGGTACGTACCCGTACAAAAAAGTATTAACTAGTATAATTATATGACTATACGTGCGCAGGCGTACCAGTGCGATGTTTCTGACGTGGAAGCTACCAACAAAACTTTCCGCGAAATTGACCAGGAGATGGGGAACCTTTCGGCACTTATGGCGGTACGCGATCCTTTGACTCCACAGCCTTACCCTGTGTCTGACTTGCTCTCCCACACCCTTTCATTCGCAGAATGCCGGTCAATCTGTCGTGAAGCCTGCAATGGAGCTCACCGAGGAAGATTTCCGTATTGTGTACGGAACCAACGTACTCGGGGTCTTCAACACTTGTCGGGCCGTCGCCAAGTGAGCTCTCTCTCTCCTCTATCGATGTCGTTTCTCAGCACTACAAAAAAGGATTTGGCAAGAGTCTCACCGGAATGGATCTATCGTCATCACCGGTTCTATGAGCGCCCAGATCATCAATCAGGCTGCTCCGAACAAACCTCTTACTCAGGTCCGTTTTCGAGTCGAAGACGATATCGTCGTTCAGTGCTCTGACCATCTCTCACACACGTTAGGTGTTCTACAATTCTTCCAAGGCTGCGGTCGTCAACCTTGCCAAAGGTCTTGCTGCCGAATGGGCCCCTAGGATTCGCGTCAACTGTATCTCCCCCGGCTACGGTAAGTTATCGTACTATCGTATCTCTCACCACCAGACCGCTGAGTTTCGGGTCTTAGTCGAGACCGACCAAACCCGTCACATGGACAAGAACATCCTCAAGCATCAAGAAGAGAACGTTCCCTTGAGGCGCTTTGCTCAGGTGAGTACTTTCTATTACGCCGGATTGGACTCACGGTTGATCGTCATGATTAGCCACGGGAGATCTGTGGCCAGGCCATCTTCCTTCTTTCTGATCACGCGAGCTACATGACGGGCTCGGACGTCGTCGTTGATGGGTATGTGTATTCCTTGGTTCGTGCTGATTACCAAACTGATCCCGCTATGCAGAGGTCAGCTCATTTGGTAAAGAGGTAGACGACCTCCAAAGAACAATGCCGCAAAAAGGTTGAAAGAATGACGAAGCAAAATTGAGTGTATGATTGGCATCGTGTACTGTAGCGAGCGAATTTTGAATGAAGTTTTGTGCCATGCTAGAGCGGTGTGAAGACGAAAATGTGAGAGATGGCGACAAAAAAGAGTGGACAAATCCGGACTCGAACCGGAGACCCCCCGCAATCAGCACCATGCTAAGCGGATGTGATAACCAGCTACACCATATGCCCGACGGTACTTCCTTCTCGCAGTGAACGGTTGTGGGGTCGATGAAGGAGCGCAGTTTCGATATCGGGGACGCCCGCTCGATCTTCTCAAGTTACACCATGTCCACGATAACCGTAAAGGTCGAGTTCGGAGGTGGATTAGAATTGCTATTCGGGAACAAACGCGTTCATTCGATATCACTCCCTTCGTCTGTACCTACTGATGGGACGATCGCACCCTCAAATTCCGAAACACCACAACCCGCAAATTCTGATGACCCTCCTCTACCTCTAAACGGTCCAAACCAAGACTCAACCAACGGACGTGGAGGGGCGAAGACCAAACCTCTAGATATCCAGTATCTGATGCACTATCTTCGAACTCGGCTCCTCACAGAGCGGCCGGAACTCTTTATGGAAGGCGATACCGTGTAAGTTGGTCCCTTTTACTTGGTCTTCCGATATAACGAGCCTTGGGTATGGAATCTCGTGATCCAGACGCCCGGGAATACTCGTTCTCATTAACGACACTGATTGGGAGCTCGAGGGGGAAGGAGCGTACGAGATATCCGACGGAGATGAAATCGTGTTCATATCTACGCTTCACGGCGGATGAAAGATCCCACACTCGTTGGGAGCGATGTGGCTGTCTCGGCTGCCAGCTTGCGATGTCAGTCGGCGTAACCACCGGCATCTTGCGTCTATGGCCAATACCGTCGTGCCCGTGAGGCCAGATTGAAGGGTGGGTTTAGCGATCCAGGTTTGTTGTTATCAGCAAGGATCACCGGACAAAACACTGTATTCAGCACGGGATTGCTATGCACGTCTGCCAAACATTCATAGACGGCTTCGACGATAACTCAGGAGGGGGAGAGGAGGTAAATCATCACTTCTTCACTGCGGGGACTAACGTCTGGCTTGACCGTGTAATACTTACCGACGTGGTTGAACTTGTCACACCGGCCTGACAGGTGGCCTTGACGGAACTTCGACAACTCGACCTTCCACTTGGATTTACCTGCAATCATCGCAGCGTGATATTACCCCCACACGTTCCCCGGAATGACTCCCCTGCCTGTTCTGGAATCAACTATAAGGTACGTCAAGTTCTTGTCAGGAAATCAAAAACGAAGGTCATCGTCAAGGTGAGTCCATCCGCGTGCTATGCCAAGCGACATACAATCTTGGCACCTGGTCGTGATAGTCCATAGTACGCAGCATCTTTTGTCGGTCTGCAGCTCAAGCCCCGTACTCACGTGACGAGAAGAAGAACAAAAGTTCTCGAAACTACCGTAGCTCCGCCAAAGGAAACTTCGCAATCCTTCGCGAGTACTCTCTCAAGACTGAGCAGCGAAGGCTAGCTGATGCCCAAGTCGGCCTCTTTGTTCATTGAATATATGCAGCCAACTTGAGAAAGGAAATGAGTAACATTTGCAACAAGAGTAGTGTTTTCCCGACTGCGCAGCGATTGGGGATGGCATTTTCAAAACGAGGCTTGCTAACATGACCGTCGACTACGGAGAGGGCGGGTCGTAAGTGCTCCGAGTAGTAGTTTACCCGTTCTGCCATAACAAACCGTGGTCGGACTTCTCCGCCGTTGTCTTTCGCAAGCCAAACAAATCTAACTACTCATCGACCGAGTCTACAAATCGATTTCTCTGCTCAATACCATGGTCAAATTCCTCCCAGCAATGTCGATGGAATAATCTAATACATAGTGGAGCCTAGCCATCTCCTTCCGCCAACTCGCAGCAAGAAAATCAACAGATGACTCTCCACCTGCTCTTGTCAACAGTCATGAACGCCTGGAGGTCAAGACGGGTGGCTCCCTCCTATCTATTCACGGGGAATTATCAAATCTCGTCTCAGACAGTCTGCCTTATTGCGCGCGCCGAGGAGATGTTGGCGGAAGCATCTGCTAGAATGGTCAATGCTCGTTTTCACCCGTAAGCAACGCTTGATGATTGCACATGAATCCACCCCCCCCCCCCCGCATGATGTAAAAATGGGTACAGCGATACTGATATTGTCCACTGCTTTTAGTGTCCGCAGTACGTTACAGGGAAGAACTGTCTACATCGTGCTGCATAACGCTACTCGGTCCAGGAATTGAACACTTGCACACGATCAATTGCACTACGAATGGTTTGTTATGGCTTGCAGTAAGGGCAAAAACGAATTGAATCAAACTTACGCAGACTTGGATAGACTGGCCATTGCAAGAATCGTGGTTGGGGTCGGCGCTGCAAGCATAGCTATAAAGTGGCGTTGCGGTCTTAGATACAGTCGGTCGAGAAAGGTCAGCGCTTACTTATGGCCATCAAGGTGTAAAGCGGTAGGGGCATTCTGGGCGGGGTTGCAGTCGAACACGCCAACCGTGCACGGGTTCTGCGCGGTTTCCTGGTGAACGATGTTGCAATTGTTATCGAACACCTGCCCTGTAACGATGATCTAACGGTGAGCGTGCATTCAACCTGAAGCTACAACACTTACAAGGGCCATTGTTGCCGGCCACAGAGACACCGAATTTGTATCCGGGACATATCGCTGACGCGGATGCCACGAAGAGTGCGGCAGCGGCGACGGTCGAGAGGAATGCCTTGGTGAACATGATTGTGTAAGAGCTGAGAGACGGCTTAAGCGATGGAGGTGAGGCTGTCGATGTGGGTTGGGGAACTCCTTGGCTACCGAGAGCAGCCTTTTATGCGTTCTCCGAGCGTCCACCCTTCCAACCTCTTCCACGGACATCAGTGCACCGTGCCGCAGCAGTCTTCCAACGATCCTGGTGGTTCTCCAAGTCTCGATAGGGTCGCAGGCGCAGCATATCCCCTCGATACCTATTTCTTTGCAATTCGCATTGGTGTGTACGATTCCCACTGTCCCAGTCCGGAATGACCAAGGCGAACCGGTGCGTTAGACTGCACTCACCTTTCTTACCGTCCCAGCTCGCGATCCGGCCGCGGATGGGGGTTGACACAGTAGTAAAACCACCGCTTGGGGTTATGAAGAACGGTACGTGCTGCGGCCAACACACAAATTACTCGACATTGTGTAGGAAAAAACGATATACCGGCGAGAAAGTTTATCCTGACAGTGTGTAGCGAGGTCTCTGCCTGGCCTAACTAGCTCTTGGATTGACTACTCAGAACTTATCGAATCTGCACACGACCAGTAAGGGAAGGTGCGGCTATCCGTTGGATTACTGCAGGAGTGCGATTAGATCAGGCAGGCAGGCGTACAGCAGAGGGCCGTCACGCTAATTTTTCTCGTGAATGTATGTCATTTAAGTGCACTCAAGGACACCAGCAGTACGAGTCAAAAGTCGCGACATCGTCCATCGCGAGGCAAGGTAGATCAGCCCATACATTATTTCCTGGACGGCATCCACCGGTCCCGGTCACTTGGAATGTTGCAATGCCAGCTCCGACGGTGAGTGTTGCCGAGAAATACGGTATTTTTGTTTGTGTCTGACGATAATGAATTGTGTTCCTGACATTGAAGACAGGCCGTCCATGTGCTTCGTGTACCATGGCCACGAAATCGCCGGCATGTAGGTAAATACTATTTTGTTCCTGCTTCCTGCGCAGGTGCGTTTTCTTGTCACGTAGACTATCCTCATGGGGCTAGACGACGAACCTGGTGTATACGCGAAGGAAATGTTGGTGGAATCATCTGCGGACACGGTCGATATTCGGTTTCATCCGCAACCAGCGCATGCCGAATTCACTCAAGCTCATTCCCACGCGGTTTGAAAGTGAGTACGGCAACAATAATATTGTCCATCAATCTAGCATCCTCAATACGCTCAGGTAAGACCGTCTACATTGTGCGACTAACGCTATCCAGTCCAAGAATTGAGAACCGAGGAGTTTCACACGATCAATTGCACTATGAATGGTTTGTTATGGCTTGCAGTGAGGATGGTAAGTGGAATCCAACTTACGCAGACTTGAATAGACTGGCCATTGCAAGAATCGTGGTTGGGGTCGGCGCTGCAAGCATACCTGTACAATGCGTTGCCATTTCAGATGCAGTCGATCAAGGAAGATTGGTACTTACTTATGGCCATCAAGGTGTAAGGCGGTGGGAGCATTCTGGGCAGAGTTGCAGTCGAACACGCCATTACCGCAGGCGTTCTTCGCGGGTGCTTGCTGAACGATGTTGCAGTTGTTATCGAACACCTGCCCTGGAACGACGACTCGACGATGAGCGCGTATTCAACCTGACGCTAATAACACTCACAAGGGCCATTGTTGCTAGGCAGGGAGACACCGAATTTGTATCCGGGACAAATTGCCGACGCAGAAGCTGCGAAGAGTGCAGCTGCGGCGACGGTCGAGAGGAGTGTCTTGGTAAACATGATCGAGTAAAAGCTGAGAGACGGTCTTAGCGAAAGAGGTGAGATTGTTGATGTGGGCTGGGGAATTCCTTGGATATGGTGAGCAGCCTTTTATGCATTCTCCGAGAGAGAATCGTTCCAATCTCTTCCACGGATATCGGTGCACCGTGGCCACAGTAGTTTTCCAGAAATTCCGGTCATGCTCTGGGTCTCGGTAGGGTCGCAGGCGCAGTATATATGCCCTCGATGCGAGTGACTTCCGTGAACTCCACAGTCGTGGATACGGTTCACAGTCCGGAGTGAGCAAGACAAACCAGCCTGGTGCGTCAGGCTGCGGTCGCCTACCTCCCTTACCTTACTAGCTCATGATTCGGCGGTGCCGAGATTAACACAGTAGTAAAAACAGCCCTTGGGTTCATGGAAAACGGTACGTGCTGCGGCCAACACACAACTCGCCTGACCTGGTGCAGGAAGAATGATGTACCGGCGAAAAATTGTGCGAGCTAGGCACTTGTGTTTTGGGCAGCAACCGCAGTCACTCACGGAAGGCCATCGCCCCGTGTTCTAGCTGAGTGTCCCCCAGACCCCTGGACCCCGGTATCCCCATAACATAATCTCGCATTAAGGTCCACAAGCATGGTATGATGAAGGCATAAATACTTGATCCTAAGGCCTTAACACGCACACCCCCCGTCTGCACAGATAAATGGTAATGGAATATGACCGAAATTTCTTGATATTTCGGTGCCCACATCTGGTTATGTAGCCGGTTTTCGTTTTTTGAATTGGTCGAAGGCCTGGCCGTGCATTGCATTCAGTGGGATGCTGGGTAATTTACTGTGGCTAGAAGGTGTCTATTGGTCTTGTAGGACGTTGTGGTGTGGTATCGCATCCAACAATACTACCTTGATGTAAGTGTCGAAAAGGCGGCCCGACCTTGCAGACGAACTTCATTAACCAGTGGAAGCAGAAGGGCGCAGTCAAAATTCCAAGGGTAAATACACAACCAAGCGAGCATCGGCCGAACCGCATGTCCATGAAACTACCAGTAAAATAGAAGCGTGTTCTGTGGAAGAGTTCTGCAGAACTGACGTCGGGGCTGAGGGAGTGCAACGGCGTGCCCTGGCTGCGGTAACTGCCCAGGACGCAAGTATCAGATTCCGCAAATTTTGTCGGTATATCATTTTCCCTAAAGGAGGCCGAGCAACTTGTGTGTTGGCCGCAGCACGTATGCTGTCCTCTGCACTTCAGGCGAGGGGAGCGCTCAAGACGGAGAAATGGACTTTTGATCTTCCGTGCAAGGAGCGAGGGACACTACGTTTGGTTTTTCTGAGGGGCAGCCAAGCAGCTTCCTATTATGATACGCACCGAAGTGATAAACTGAAAATGTTTATTGCGAGTAGTATATAGTATGGTGGTGATATTCTGTAGAAGGGTGCTCACAATTGGATGACAAATCACACTTGGACGACGCCAGGGGGTAAAGACATATCCTGACCGCAGTAACCGTTCAGTACCTAAGTACCTACACAGCACTTTTTTTCTTCGTTATATCGTTTTTCCTACACAAGGTCAAGTGATTTGTGTGTTAACCGCAGCACGTACCGTTCTTTAAAAGCCCAAGCGGTATTTTTAGAGCCGCCGCCGCGGGACCGTGAGCTGGGGAACGCAAGAGGGGTGAGTGCAATCTGATACACTGCTTTGCCCTGGTCATTCCGGGCTGGGAAATGTACACATCACAGTTAATTCCACGGAAGTCACTCGTATCGAAGGCATATACTGCGCCTGCGACCCTACCGAGACCAAGAGTGTGTCCGGAATTTCTGGAAACCTGCTGCGGCCACGGTGCACTCATATCCGTGGAAGAGGTTGGAAGGATTGACTCTCGGAGAATGCATAAAAGGCTGCTCACCATACCAAAGGAATTCCCCAGCCCACATCGACAATCTCACCTCTTTCGCTAAGATCGTCTCTCAGCTCTTACTCAATCATGTTCACCAAGACACTCCTCTCGACCGTCACGGCAGTCGCACTCCTCGCAGCTTCCGCGTCAGCGATTTGTCCCGGATACAAATTCGGTGTCTCCCAGCCTAGTAACAACGGCCCTTGTAAGCGTTACTAGCGTCAGGTTGAATGCAAGCTCACCGTTAGATGATCGTTCCAGGGCAGGTGTTCGATAACAACTGCAACATCGTTCAGCAAGCACCCGCGAAGAACGCCTGCACTGGTGGCGTGTTCGACTGCAACTCTGCTCAGAACGCTCCCACCGCCTTACACCTTGATGGCCATAAGTAAGTAGTAGTCTTTCTTGATCGACTGTATCTGAAACGGCAATGCACTTTACAGGTATGCTTGCAGCGCCGACCCCAACCACGACTCCTGCAATGGCCAGTCTATTCAAGTCTGCGTAAGTTGAATTCCACTTACCGTCCTCACTGCAAGCCATAACAAACCATTCATAGTGCAATTGATCGGGTGACACTCTTCGGTTCTCAATTCTTCGACTGAATAGCATTAGTCGCACATTGTAGACGGTCTTACCTGAGCGTACTGAGGATGCTGGAGTGATGGACAATGTTACCGTTGCCGTACTCACTTTCAAACCATGCGCCAGTGGTTGCGGATGAAACCGAATATCGATCGTGCAGCAGATGATTCCACCAACATCGCCTTCGCGTATACACCGAAGTTCGTTGTCTAGCCCCAAGAGCATAGTCTACGTGACAAGGAAACGCACCTGCGCGTGAAGTAGGACAAAATAGTATTTACCAGCATGCCGTTTATTCCGTGGCCATGGTAGACGAAGCACATGGACGGCCTGTCTTCAACGTCAGGAACAAAATTCTCCCATTATCGCCAGACACAAAGAAACATACCGTATTTCTCGGCGGTACTCATCGTCAGAACTGGCACTGCAACATTCCGGGTGAGGGGTGACCGGGACTGGTGGATACTCCCTATTATGGGCTGTTCTACCCGGCCCCGAGATGGAGGATGTCGTGACTTTTGACTCATACTGTGATGCCGTTGAGTGCACTCAAATGACTTACATTCATGAGAAGGTTCGGAGTGACGAGGCCGTCCGTCGTACACCTACCCACTATTATGATCAAGTCGGGCTCAAGTATTCCAATGTATGTCTGCATCTTCCCTTACTGGAAGGTTTTCAGATGCGATAGGTCCTGAGTGGTCTATCCATGGGCTAGTTAGGCCAAGCAATGACCTCGCTAGACACTGTAAGGATAACCGAGGGTTTTGCTAGGTATCGATGGGCAGCGAGGTGAGCATGTTCGGCAGTCTTGAATGGTCCCAGTAAGTGAATGACAACTGCAAAGAATGAAGGGGCCACGTAGTTGAACGTCTTGTCAGACTCTGCAACTGAAAGTGTAATGTGTGACCCAGAGGTGCACGTGATGTGCGACCACTGAAAAAATTGCAAGCCGGGCCTCATCGCGTAATTTTATGGGGTTGGTCTCTCCCGCCGGTGACGGATGCACCCCTGAGGCCCGAGTCTTGCTATCTAACCGGTGTGAGTTTAACTTACATTGGGAAGAGGTCGAAGTTCAGAGAAATTGCATGTTTTGCAACTCGGTCATGTTGCGTTGAACCCTAAGCAGTCGTTATTCAAAGACAACCGGAGCTCCGCGTTCCCCCACTGGACTTTGGCGCCTGCCGTATACATTGTATTAACAACCCATCTGGACCAGTGGACCTGCATCATATCCACTCACCGTCACGATCAGCGTAGCTTTACATACGACGATGTCGATGTCGACGATACCATGGCCATCTACTCCCCACAGACCTACCGATCCCACAATGATCCAAGGCTCCAAGTCCCAAACTTCCCCTAGCCACCGCAGTACCAGCAGTGCGGGCCCATCACGAAATGCTGAAGCCTCAGTACCGCAAGGAACGCTTCGGGTAGTCTCTTTCCCCGGAACCAGTCAGTTTAGAGTCCATGGCGTTTCGGCGTGCGGTCTGGCAGCGTTGAACTTTGCAAGGATCGCTTTTCGCGTTATCAGGAACTCCCGAACCTTCCTGGAAGCTTTGGACGCGATCACGTCGCGGGAGACCGTCGAGGTGAGCGATAGATCGGATGTCGAGCCTCGGCAAAACATCCACATCTCAGTAATACCTTTTCATTACAGGAAGTCATATCGATTTGTGGAGGGTGGTCGAGTGCCCTCCATCTAGAAGTCGAAGACATCTTTAAAGTACCCCTCTTCGAGCAGAGCTTCAAGCGCAAGGCCACTTACTATGGCCCACCAACTTCAGAGCACTTCGGACAGGTACTACAGTACGCTTCTCTCTCACTACCGATAGAACTCGCTGTACATTCACGCGTGTCCCCCCTTTTTTAATCAGGAAAATGCAAGCACTGCGGGAATCCGCTGCAGTGATCATCACTCGCCCACCAGAAATCATCGCTTGTCTGAAAATCGCAAACCACAGCACTGGGAAGGACGTCTTTATCGTCTTCGATTCCCACTCGCGTCCGTCGCATCCCGATGGTGCAGGTCTTGTCCTCGCCTCCAATCTAGACGGCGCGGTGATGGCTCTAGCAGACATCCTGCACGTCGACGAAGATTTGCTATCGTCGACAGATCTACAATGGGAGGCGCAGCTTCTTACTAACTGTTCCGGACACATCATATTGGCAAGAGGTGAAACCCTCGATGCGGAGCAGTCGGCGGTTGAATCTAGCTTGGCAGTCTTGGCCCTCCGATCGGAAATGAAGGATCTCGAACGGCAGAACAAATCCCTAACCGTCCAAATCGACCAACTCGCAGACGAAGTTGCAGAGCTGGAAAGCATGATCCAACAAGAGAAACGACGGAAAGTCGCAGGCGCTTTTACCTATGCTGCTGCAGCGTCACGCGGCCAGCAGAGCAGGAAGAATTCTATACAGACGAATGCTGTGGCAGGGCCATCACGGCCCTCCTCCAGTAAGAGCCCTTGGACGTACAGCGGTGCTCGCAGCATCTTTGCCGACAATCCTCCTCCCGCACCTTCAACTAAGCCAACGACCTATGAGACAGAAGAAGACGCTTTAGAGAGAATGCAACTCGACTTTTTCAAAGAGGTCACCCGAGCGGCAGCCAAAGATCGAGAGATTGCATTTCGGCTGCAGCGTAGGTTCGACGCAGAAGATGCGGGACTACGTCAACAGCATGCAGATCTTAGTTGCCACACACAAGCTATCTTCAAATGCGGTATATGTCTCGAGGAGTATCCCGAAGACGATGCTGCGAGAGTGGAAGACTGCTGCCATATGGTGTGCAGAAGTTGCTTGAAGGATTACGTTCGTGGAAAGATAGCGGACCATCGTTTCCCCGTTCTGTGTCCCATTTGTACTGCTGAAGACCGAAGGGCAGGTGTGTTCGATTTAGCCATTGATATTGACCGCACAAACATGTGAACGTTTCAGGGGAAATATCCGGTTTACTGGTCGAACAGCTTGGGATCACTGAGGAGGAGCACGGAATTTGGATTGAAATGGAACTCTCACAGTTCTCCATCTTGCTTCACTGTCGAAAGTACGCAGCCTTGACACAATTGACACCGCGGGATGACAGGACTGACCATGAACAGGTGTAACCGCACACCCTTCGTAGACCGCGCTGACTACAACGACATGCCTAACATCGTATGTCCCATGCGCGATTGTAGCCACGTATGGTGCAAATCATGTCACCGAACCATCGTTATCGGTGGACCAAAGCACTCTTGTGACGGAACTTCTGAGCTCGACCATTTGATGAAGGAAAAGGGGTGGCAATACTGTCCCAGTACGTTTTTCTATGCTGCAGATGATATTTAGTTGCGTATACCCATGATTCCCAAGGTTGCAAAACACCCATCCAAAAAGAATATGGATGCAACCATATGATGGTACAGTTTGTGACCTCCGGAATTATCACAACCGTTGTTGATTCGAATTTTCAGTGTATCGCTCCAGGTTGTAACACTCACTTTTGCTATCGCTGCGGGGAGCTCGTCGTCCGCTCTGCTTTGAGAGAGGAAGTTGGCAGGGAAGTATCGGGTCATTACAGGAAGTGCTTGTTGTTTGAGGTGCCTGAGTAGTGGGTGCCGACGGTTATGGTATATGTGCCTCGGGAAACTGGTTAGTAGTACTGACGGACAAATCCCAGATGAAGTGTATCTTCAGGTTGCTGGTGTACGATAGAAAGCTAGTTACGGACTCGCTAACATACCTCCGAATGACAAGGATATTGTTGAGGCAGGAAGTGTAGTCAACGTCTCTTATTCCGGGACCGAGGTTGCGCGTCAGTGGGGACCTACCATTAATACGTAAGCGTCTCATCCAAGGTTCCGTGTCCCGATATGAGAATTTCCCAAAGCCATGTCGCGTTGGAAGGCAGAGATGTTATTAGAGCAAGAGTACATCAATTCTCTGTAGCTTCCTGGTCTCTAAACTGCTTAGCCCACTATACGCCAATTCAGCGGGTGAACAGAAGATGGACAAGGAAAATGCACACACCATCATGGAGGGTATCGGTCTATCTGGTTTGACAAGCCGCACCTATAAAAGTAGGAAGTTCCCCCCACGTTGTTGAACAACCCAACGAACACAGACGAGACAACGACCCACCTCCCGCTCCGCACTCACAGTCCAAACGCCATATGCAACGGCGAGTATACCCGCAAACGTGATAGCAGTGTTGGATTTCCAGTTGGCGGGTCGAGACCACCAGCCACCTGCAGAGATGAGTTTTTTTCAGAGACGCAGGTTGGCTTTCAAGTTGTGGGAGAAAACGGGAGGGTAGGATAGAGTATGGAGGGGACGGACCTGATGGTGTCCATACGTGCTTTGGATACGGGTACCGCGCTCCACCGCCCTGTCATGGATATTTAGCGAGCTTGCACAGAAAACCCTTCCTCATCGATGTGGATGTCCATACCATTATTGTTTGGATTTGAAGTTATAGAGCAAGGTTGGAAGACGTCGAGGACCAAACCCTTGATACGTGGGAGAATGGCACAGCCACCTCTTCGACGAATAAGGCAAGGCTCCTTATCCGAGAACGTCCACTTCCAAGTCTGTTCAATGAACCTTGGTCGAGTAATAACTTGAACACCACTGCCAACGGCCACACTGCCCACGCCTGCCTTGGACACATTTTAGCCAACCCTCTTCACCCCGCGTAACTTCCTGCAGACGATAACGCCGGACCCTCCGGTTGTCCAACGCGTCGTCGTTATCATCCTTGCTCGACCTACGCCGGTGCATGGAAGGCGTAGCGCACGCGAGTAATGCTGGTATCTCTAGTCAATCGCACGGCACCATCTATCGTGGAACGATACAGCGGTAAAGAATGTAAGGGCGGAACGTACTCACCCACCGGTCGGGCCCAGGTTTGGGGCCGACGGCGACATCGAACACCCACTGGCAGTCTTTGAACACTCGGAGAGCCTTCGAGTCCAGACGAAGTTCTAGTGTGGTCGAACCGTCCTCAGACACGCAACCGTCCCACAGGTAGGTACGAGAATCACACCGAACACAATCCAGTTGCTGCCCGAACTCGGAAAGCACAGAAGTCGAAGGTAATGCCCTCGTGGCTTGTAAATACACAGCCGGTGACCGACATTTCTTAACTGCAACTCTACACTTGCTTGCGATGTGTCTAGGCACTCCGAATGACATCTCCACTGACTGCGCGGTGAGTCTGACTGGGGCTACAGTGCAGGGCCAATTACATATAGCTCGGTAGTTCTTTTCGGGTTGTATCAAATTGCGTATACCTTCCATTCAATCTGGCTAACAAGGGCCACTGGGTCACGGGCGGTTCTTGGACCCGATAAAGGTGGAGATAGTAGGTTATCCATCTGGTACACTGATCAAGGTAGATCAAGGTAAGGAAGGGAGATATTGTAGGTGGCCATACGTGGTGAACCTCCCACATATGGATACTGTTTAGTATAGGAGACTTCTACCCGTCGCTTGTCATCGACCGAACCCTGCGATGGCGTTATCATTGGGATCACCCGCCATGGGGATTGCATATTCGAAGCTTGCTGGAAAACGTATTCAAGAACCATCCAGACGTTTGGAAGACGACCAATTCACATGCGAAAGGACTGATCATATCGATAGATGAGTCGATGAGTCCCTGGTTGACCAAGGTGATGTGGTTATTATAACATCTTCTCTTCATATGATCGGGATTCTTGTCCTTTTCAAGAATTTGGTACTGCAAGAGGATGCCTCGTGTTCGGATCACTCCTATTCGGTGCCTGACACGATGAATGGAACGTGCCTCGAGGCAGGCATGGACCGGTATCCAGTGTGTCTTTGGCTGCCGTAGGGCCTTTATCGTGCAGGCTGGAGGGATAAAAGGGCAGCGGGAATCAGTGTGGTGTTCCATCAGTCTACGACTGCTTCACCCTCACCATGTCCTCAGTCAAACTTCCCGATGGTGAATATACTATTCGCACCTTCGATGGCAGAGTCCTTGCCTACCCGTTCATCGTGAAACCCGATCTTGGGGACATAATCGTCCCGCCTCCTCCCAAGCCCGTTTACGCCCTGCCCAGCACTCTCCAACCTGAGCGTGTAAGTGTGATCACGACTCCCTAAGCATCGATGCTGAAGATTAGATTCCGATAGTTTCTGGTCACATTAATGGACCCAGAGAGACGTCTCTACCAGATCAGCGCTCTCGTCAACGACGGCGGACGTCTCGTCGAATGGATTGTGACTCCCCAGAGATGGGTCCTCACCTTTGTGCCCGAACAGGACGCGTACCTGTAAGCTGCTTAGTACTATGGACACATACCGATTAAAATCCTGACGCGACTTGCCTGCTAGTGCCCAAGACGAATCGTTGGGGTCTGGGTGGGTTGCTCCCGAAGAGGGCAAATTCGGACAAGTAAGATCTGTCGATTACACTGAGCCGCTATACGTATCTCACGAGCGACGTGCATCAGGTCCATGTCAAACCTGTTCCATGGAATGGACAGACGGATCCCGCTTACCCAGTGGAATTCTTGTTCAGGTTCACCCGCGTCTGATGATCGCAAAGGAGCGTTGAGTGTACTGTGTCGTATTGCGCTGTGTTGAATCGTACGAGTCGTCGGTGTACTACTACCATCAGAAAATCAAATTTGTTGCGGGTAGATGTGGAATCAGTGGCACCCTCATGTTCAGGCGTGGTCACCGAACAAGTCCTAAGTTATAAAGGGAACAGTACGAAGTGTCCCTTGCACTCCCCGGTTTCGGAAACTCCGGAGGGCTGGCCAGGGCAACTCAGGGATTTTCCTTTTCCGATGATCACAGCCGACAGACATTTCCAAAAGGGGAACCCGATCAGGGGGAGTGGTCGAGGAGGCCGCTCGAGCTGTCCAAGAACGACACCAGGCCTGGTTACACACGACGACCGACACTTGTACGATGTCAGTTCCAGTACGATCCCTTTACTGCATTCGACCGACGCACCCATCGCTCGATTGATACCTTCTTCACGTCTGACACATAAGAGAAATGACAGGGAGTGCGGGTTCCGTCCTAGCTATAGCCTATATATTCCCGTGGAAATTTCAGAGGGAGTTTTAGCAGGAATTTACGGAATGAGTCTCAACGAGAGCGAGGAGACTAGTGATGATGCTGCAACCTTCGACCTGCCCCGCATTGACATCCCCGTCGAGATGCAGAAGGACCACTTGACGGGGTTTCGACAAGACGGCATCTCGTGATGGGGGTGGATACGTAGCCGTTCTCTGGGAGAGGTTTCAAATGCACGTCAGCTTCCTGTTGGCGTAAGTAAGGGAGAAGTCATATCCCCGACGTGTTCGTGCTCACTGGAAGTTGTAGTTGAAGAGTGGTCTGTTGACGCTCACCTTCCACTCCCAAACAGCAGCCTCATCGTATAGCTGTTTCACATCCCGCGTGGTTTGACTGGGCGTAGGAGAATTGTGGTCAGTCTTGACGGTGCACCGAAGTTATAGTCTACAGTTGTGATTTCGCAGCATTGGCTGCTGACGTAAGCCGTCGGTGACCGGTGACCGTGCATAGACGACTGAGTCGAGTCTAACTACGACGATGCCAACGTCAGCTGATGTCCTTCGCACCTCCATCGAGGCTCACAATGACACGTTCGAGGCGCTCCTCCGTCTTATTCCTCCAAAATACTACTTTGTCAAAGACGACGATGCAGGTGGCCCGCAGGTACGGTCGTACATCACCTTCATATACTAATTTTTTTACCCGCTGTCCCAACGTTAGACGTCGAGTAAATACATGAAACATAGCAAAAACAAAAAGGCACCCAAGCAAGTCGTGAAGGAGGCTTCTAAGAAGGCACGACGCGAAAAGGTATGAACGTATGCTGGTAACCCCTGCAATGACATTTTCTCTTTTTTTTCTGTGCTGTAGCTTGACCCAGCAAATCACAAATCTATCGTGGACCTCCAAAACGAAGCTGCCACCGAACTCGAAAGCTCTCGAAAAGCAGAGAATGACGATGCCATGCAACTCGATGGCGCTGGGGAACAACCGAGTACGAGTACAGAAAAGCCGACTGAGATGGTGCCGATGCGTCCCGCCGAGAGCGTAACAGTGCTCCGAGAAAAACTTCATGCACGTATGGCGGCTTTGCGTCAGGGTGGCGGCGGTGAGCCAAGCAGCAGAGATGCTTTACTGGAGGAACGAAGAAAGCAACGTGCCATACTCCGAGAGAAGCGAAGGAAGGAGACAAAGGAGAGGAAGAAAGCCGAGAAGGAGAAATCCAAAGGAAAGAAAAAGGATGTAGATGCAAAAACCAACGCTGGATCTATCAAGGTATGCGATAGTGTATGCCGTCTAGTGGGAATGTCTGATGGAAAAGGAAAAGAACCAGTTGCTTGTGCAAGACTCCGGCACCTCTTCGGGGGCCTCTAATCGTCATGACGCCCCTCTCACGAACATTGCTTTTTCCGCTATTGCAGGTTCCACAAGCAAGAAAGTCGCGCAGCTTAAATCATCGAATAATCCGACGCAAGCGTTGTCACAGTTGTCAGCACGTAAAGAGAAACTTGCCTCCTTACCCGAGGAGAAGCGTAAGTCCGCTCAGGAGAGAGAGCGATGGTCAAAGGCAGAGGCACGAATCGAGGGTGTAAAAGTGAAGGATAATGAAGCTCTTTTGAAAAAGGCGGTCAAGCGGAAAGAAAAAGAGAAGGTGAAGAGTAAGAAGAAATGGTGAGTCTGCGTCACGCTCGTTCGGTGGTCGAACATGCCTCATCGTCACCCGCTTACAGGGACGAGCGGAAGGAGCAAGTTACAGCTCAGATGGCAGCTAGACAGAAGAAGAGAGCGGATAACATTGCTATGCGAAACGAGAGACGGAATGATAAGCGGAAAGGCAAAGGAAAGTCAAAAGCGAGGCCGGGTTTTGAAGGAAAGTCGTTTGCGAAAGCCAAGGGCAAGTCGGGGAAGAAGTAGTCCACGTTGTACTTGTTATCGTGATAGGGGCTGTATTGCCTTACCCGGTCGGATATACTCAACTAGCTGCTACCTGACATCATGTCGACATGACATTTCAAACACCCACCAAACGCATCCTATCCAGCCTACAGTTGACCGCGTTTCAATCGTCTAACACTCACAATGCTATAGTGACCTACATCGAGGACTTGAACAACTCGATTATTGGAGTAAAACTCACGGATCAGGTATCTGTATCACCCGTGCGTCTCTCCGTCATTCCTCGTGTTCTTGTTCCTTACAGAGGGGTAGGGTGTAAAGGCCATTCTTGGTGTTCTCGATAAAGTCGAGGATGTGGTCAAGGATACGCCTCCAATGGACAACAAAGCTTCACGGTTTGGTAACCCTGCGTTTAGGATGTTCTACGACAAAGTAGTGGATGTAGGTCCGCTGCCAACGTAGATTGTCACGCTATTGATCCCCCCGTTCGTTGGAACTAGCTGGCACCCTCATTGCATGCCTCTCTACCACACTTCCCGGAAGATGCCACTAATGAACTATCGGCATATTTTGTGAACGCATGGGGCAATCGCGAACGGATCGATTATGGAAGCGGGATGGAGCTCAACTTTTTGTGCTGGCTGTGAGTACGACGACACGCTGTTGGGTTGATTCTTATGCATTTTCATCTTCCAGGATTTGTTTGGAGCGAGTCGGCATTCTCAGCGAGAGTGACCATATCGCGCTGGTCATTCGAGCGTTCTGGCGGTGAGTTTTTTGGGAGATGATGAATCGCCGAACGAAAAGCCATCGCAGGTATATCCAGGTGATGCGCATTCTCCAGTCGACGTACTGGCTCGAGCCTGCTGGGTCCCATGGCGTATGGGGCCTCGATGACTACCATTTCCTCCCGTTCCTATTCGGATCTGCTCAACTAAGAGGTACGCTTATCTATTGTTTCTGCCTGTTCCCGTCGACGGTGACTGGTCATCCTCAGGTCACAAGTATCTCCGTCCAAAAGCAATTCACGATAACGAGGTCGTCGACGAGCTTGCGGACGACTATATGTACTTTGCTTGTATCAAGTTTATCAATTCTGTTCGTCTATGCCCGTATTTATCAGTGACGATCCTAGTTCTGACGGGTTTTTCAGATAAAAACTGCTTCTCTCCGGTGGCACTCGCCTATGCTGGACGACATTTCAGCTGTACGTGATCTCCCAGGACACCATACGCTCATCTCCTCGAACGCGACACTACCTTTTTCTTTCTTTCTTACATTGGTTGCACAGGTAAAAACATGGGACAAGGTCAACGCAGGTATGATCAAGATGTACAAAGCGGAGGTACTAGGCAAGCTTCCCGTCATGCAACACTTCCTCTTCGGGTCCATCCTCCCATACGAAGGTCCTCCTCCACCTTCCGAGACCGGTAACGAGCGTACACACGGGGGACATGTTCACGAAGGATGGGGCGACTGTTGTGGGATACCTATCCCGAGTGTTTTTGCTGCTGCTCAGGGAAGGGAGGAAGGGAAGAACATCGAGGGGCCTGGGATTCGACCGGTTCCATTTGATTGATGTGGTCCAGCACAACGGAGTTGGATCTCGGCGCGTCGCTAATTTGCACTTACCAGTCCCGCTGTAGCCATTACCACTATGAGATGTCAGTACTGGTTCATGCATCTTAGCCAGCTGGCGGACTATCCGACTACCATCAAGACCAAGTGCTTGATTGTTTGCAGCTCGACAATGTCACTACTGCAAAACTGCAACTTTGAAGGTTTTTTGGGAGTTGCACAGACTGATAGTAACATTATCAAATCCCTGCGATACGGTGACTGGAACTGGGTTAACAATAGTTATTGGACCAGGCTCAGATTTTCACCTTGTCTGATACAGGTAGTACGCTGTCGCAAAGCACGTGAATGATGCGACCACGAGCAAGATAACGACAAGGGGAAGTTTGCGGTCTTGGGTCATTGGCGACGACTGGTAGGCGTTTGTTTGGCTTCGCAGGTTGGACCCAGGTCGACTGCTTCGAGGTGCACGCAATCGATAGGTACCCTTTTCCGTTGAGACGGAGGGTGACTGAAAAGCGTATCTCGATGACATCCTTGTCGCAGATACCACTCTAGAGCGGGTGCAATTGGGAAGTCGGCCGGTACTCAGTGTATTATGTAAGCGCAAGAGGTGACCGACCGCGTGCGAGCTGGACACAGGAGGGTCGTTGCTCGTCCCAATAACCAAGCGATATTACAACCCAACATACACCTGTTATCACACGCAAACTATCGATTACTAGATGGAAGCCAGAAAACAGTCAAAAAAGCGACGTTTGCCGTATTTCGGCAAATCACCCTCACCAGCGCCTAACCTCGCCCCAGTAAGTCTTCAACCTGTTCTTGCCAACACATCAGACTAATGGATCGGCCATACGCAAGTTGCAAGGGGAATACAAGACACTCTCTGGAAGCGTTGTATCGAATGCCGAGAAATCGGGTCATGGCGTTAAGAAGAAACTAGGTGGTGTCATAAGTCGCCTCGTTCCGTTTCACCGGGGCCAGTCAACTTCCTCTGTCGCGCCCATTGCAATTGGAAGTGCCCAGGCGGACTCCAAACCACCATTGGTTATCCAGAATGGTAGTGTATGCGATATGTCACCTATCACTGCGACAAAGCTAAGCATGTACCTGTCAGGCTCAAGGACCGATCGGCCAAGCAGAACCAATCACTGTCCAAGATGCGGGTGGTGACGTAGATGCCGCCCAACAAGCGTTCAAGATCATAGCACCTGTCCCAAGTTCTGGGGAAATTGCTGTCAACATTATCGGTCAGGCGGATATGGCAGTGACTAACCTTCAGAATTTGAGTGACACATATCTCCGACCTCTTCAAGTGTTCAATAACGTAGTTACCACTCTTGCAAACGTGCGTATTTCATTTTGGCAGCCATGTCGGGACTTACAGCGCGAGTAGGTTCATCCCTATGCCCAAATAGCATTGGGAATTCTGACGGCTGCTTCCAATGTACGGCTCGTTGTCATCTGTCTACTTTCTACACTTATGCAATCCTCATGTCAGTTGATCATCGCGCAAGCTAACCTAGATCATGCAGTATTGCAGCTCTTGGAAAAAGTCGGTTCCGTGTACGGATTCCTGTCGGAAGACGAGATCTTCAAGAATATTGATAGCATGAGAGACCCCTTGGCGAAGATTGCACGCGTAATCAGCGCCTGCGCGCACTTCGTCGCAGACTATTCGGAGACAACGAACTTCTGTAGGTCTATTTCACTTTTCGATACGAAACTCTCGTTTTATATCATATGTGCTCAGGGAAAAGACTAGGAAAGAACATAGTGTGCGAGACACAGACCACTGTCAGCAACTACACTAAGATGTTGGACGAGTTGATGCAGCAATACCGGGACTGCCAGACCCGGGACATCCAGATCACTATATACCGTGTGCTGGAGGATCTGAATTTGGAGGGTATGGCTTACGCAGGCGGCGCGGGGCTGAACACGATGAAGAAGTGCTTAGAGAACACGAGAACAGAGATTCTAAAGGACATCATCACCTGGGTAAACGATGCTAGCCCTGACGCACCATGCATCTTGTGGCTTCACGGGCAGGCAGGAAGGGGCAAATCTGCGATCGCCCATACCATCGCGTCTTGGTTCAAGGATATGGGAGGGCTCGGTTCATGCTTCTGCTTTGTTCGTGATAGGCAGGGCGAGCGCCGGGAGGAGAAGATGTTAACGACTATTGCCCGCGATCTCGCTGGCCATTACCCTGCATTCCGGCGAGCACTAGCTCATGCTCTTGCAGAGGACCATACTCTAAAGACGACACCTGACTTGTTGCAGCAGTGGCAAAAACTGATCTTGGAGCCGCTGTTTAAGGCCAAGGATGGTATCGTCGGGAATGTGGTAGTTGTGATCGACGCCCTAGACGAAAGTGGACAGGATTCATCGAGGAAGCATATCCTGTCTCTTCTGGTGTCGAAGGAAGCTGCTGGCTTGGGTAATCTTCGCGTCCTATTAACTTCTCGAGCTCTACCGGACATCGAAGGTGCTCTACGTGATGCAAAACACGTTAAGGCAATGTGCCTGGATGACGTCCCAGCGGAGTCGGCGCAACGGGACGTCACTTTATTCGTTTCTAAGGAACTCAGTAACCTCAGTGAAATTGGGCCTACGGAGATACAGCAGATCGTTGAAAAGTCGAATGGCTTGTTTGAATGGGCACGTCTGGCCTGCCAGTTCCTCAATCCCAATGCCTTTGGTCAAACTGTGAAAGAACAGTTCAAGGACTTGATAGCCATCCCTTCTGGCGAGGGGAAGGAACTTTTAGATGGCATGTATACTGCAATCCTTGAAAGTGTTGTACCGAAGTCGGGCAAACGATTCCGGAGGTTCTGCTCCGTCATGAGGCAGCTTCTGATGATGTCGGAACCTTTACCGATGTTGGAACTGAATCATATGCGCAGTCTCTTCTCCGACGAGGACGAGCATTACGATGTAGCTATTGTCCTCCGGCTCATGACTCCAGTGCTACGAGGTATCAGTGACCAAACCTCTCCTGTGCAACCCCTCCATGCATCCTTTTATGACTTCCTAGCTGATCGTTCACGGAACGAGGCCTACTTCATTGACATTTCCAATCACCATGACCTAGCCTATGCTTCATTGCAAGTGCTTGGCAGGGAGCTACGTTTCAACATCTGTGGGCTGGAGAGCTCCTACTTGAGCAACTCCCAGGTTGCTGACTTGTCAGAAAGGATCAAGAAGAATATTTCACCTCATTTATCATATGCATGTAAATTCTGGGTGAAGCATGTGGAGGTGTCCCAGTTTGACTTGTCTATTGCTGCATCTGTGCAAGTTGTCATGGAAAATGAAAGGGTACTATTCTGGCTTGAGGTTCTCAGTCTTATTGGTGCATTAGGAGGTGCTGAAAGTTCCTTGAGAAGTTTGATCAGATGGTTGAAGGTGAGTATGCCATTCTCAAATAGGATCTTAGTCTGACAACATCTTGTCAAAGGGACACATTGGTTGTGAGACCACAACCATGTTAGCCATAGATGGACTGAGGCTTGTGCAGAATTTCTTTGCAGCAATCACATGCAGCACACCACACCTATACCTCTCTGCATTACCATTTTGCCCACAAAGTTCATTCTTGCAAAGAATACTGATGCCCAAGTTCTCTCACCTTGTTGAAGTTGCCCAAGGGGGGTTGAAGGACTGGCCAGCTACCCAGCTGGTCTTACAGGGGCATACTGATTCTGTCACCTCAGTTGCATTCTCCCCTGATGGCAACAGGATTGTGTCAGGTGCATATGATCAAACTGTGAGGGTCTGGGATGCAAAGAGTGGAGATCAGATTGGCAGCCCTCTGAAGGGGCATACTGAAGAAGTCACCTCAGTTGCATTCTCCCCTGATGGCATCAGGATTGTGTCAGGCTCAAGGGATCAAACTGTAAGGGTCTGGGATGCAAAGAGTGGAGGTGAGATTGGTGGCCCTCTGAAGGGGCATACAAGTTGGGTCACCTCAGTTGCATTCTCCCCTGATGGAAAGAGGATTGCATCAAGCTCAAAGGATCAAACTGTGAGGGTCTGGGATGCAAAGAGTGGGGATCAGATAGGTAGCCCTCTGGTGGGGCATACTTGGCATGTTGCCTCAGTTGCATTCTCCCCTGATGGCAACAGGATTGTCTCAGGCTCATGGGATTACACTGTGAGGATCTGGGATGCAGAGAGTGGAGATCAGGTTGGCAGCCTGGTGGAGGGGCATAAACTACCTGTCAGCTCAGTTGCATTCTCCCCTGATGGAAACAGGATAGTGTCAGGCTCACAAGATCAAACTGTGAGGGTCTGGGATGCAAAGAGTGGAGATCAGATTGGCAACCCTCTGAAGGGGCATACTCAGTCTGTTATCTCAGTGGCATTCTCTCCTGATGGCAACAGGATAGTGTCATGTTCAAGGGATCAAACTGTAAGGGTGTGGGATGCAAAGAGTGGAGAGCAGATTGGCAGCCCTCTGGAGGGGCATGGTCAAGAAGTCATCTCAGTTGCATTCTCCCCTGATGGCAACAGGATTGTCTCAGGTGCAGATGATCAAACTGTGAGGGTCTGGGATGCAAAGAGTGGAGATCAGATTGGCAGCCCTCTGAAGGGGCATACACATTGGGTCACTTCAGTTGCATTCTCCCCTGATGAAACTGTGAGGGTCTGGGATGCAAGGGGTGGAGATCAGATTGGCAGCCCTCTGGATGGGCATGGTCAGGAAGTCACCTCAGTTGCATTCTCCCCTGATGGCAACAGGATTGTGTCAGGCTGTTTGGATAAAACTGTGAGGATCTGGGATGCAGAGAGTGGAGATCAGGTTGGAAGCCCCCTGGAGGGGCATACTTCATATGTCAGCTCAGTTGCATTCTCCCCTGATGGCAACAGGATTGTCTCAGGCTCATGGGATTACACTGTGAGGATCTGGGATGCAGAGAGTGGAGATCAGATTGGCAGCCCTCTGGAGGGGCATACAGATTGGGTCAGCTCAGTTGCATTCTCCCCTGTTGGCAACAGGTGTGTGTCAGGCTCTTGGGATTGCACAGTGAGGGTCTGGGATGCAAAGAATGGAGATCAGATTGGCAGCCCTCTGGATGGGCATGGTTGGGTAGTCACCTCAGTTGCATTCTCCCCTGATGGCAACAGGATTGTCTCAGGCTCACGGGATTGCAGTGTGAGGATCTGGGATGCAGAGAGTGGAGATCAGGTTGGCAGTCCCCTGGAGGGGCATACAAATTGGGTCAGCTCATTTGCATTCTCCCCTGATGGAAACAGGATTGTGTCAGGCTCATGGGATTGCACTGTGAGGATCTGGGATGTGGAGAGTGGAGATCAGGTTGGCAGTCATCTGAAGGGGCATACAGATTGGGTCAGCTCAGTTGCATTCTCTCCTGATGGAAACAGGATTGTGTCAGGCTCAAATGATCAAACTGTGAGGGTCTGGGATGCAAAGAGTGGAGGTCAGATTGGCAACCCTCTGAAGGGGCATACTCAGTCTGTTAGCTCAGTTGCATTCTCCCCTAATGGCAACAGGATGGTGTCAGGCTCTTTGGATAAAACTTTGAGGGTATGGGATGTGAAGAGTGGAGGTCAGATCAGTAGTCCTCTGCTGGGGCATAGTCCAGAAGTCACCTCAGTTGAATTCTCCCCTGATGGCACCAGTATTATCTCTGCAAGTGGAATAAGTGTTCCAACTACTACTCTACATCCTGTGCATTATGGTAAGCACCCCATATGTCTCCAAATCTATGCCTGTCACAATAACTAACTTCATTCTGCAGCTGCTGTTCAGTCTCATGTAAGAAGGCCCATTTGCTTTTCTTCTGTCCCATCACATGCATTAAGTGATAGTGAAGAACTCCTTGATGACCTGGATTCTCAGGTCAACACTCAACCAGTACAGCTGCACCCAGATGGATGGCTCAAAGGTCCACAAGGTCAATTGCTCCTATGGATCCCCCCTTCTCTTCAGAAGCCATTTTATTCCATGTATACCACATTGATCATTCCTAGGGGTTGCATGGAATTGAACCTTAGTAACATGGTCCATGGAAGTAAATGGCAGGAATGCTTCAAACAGAATGCTTAATGTTGATATACACTGTACATATTTGTTGACTTGTATTCTGCCATCTACAGTCACTGTGGAAACGAGATTTTTAGAGGGGGGATAATCCGAGGGTCTAAGCTGGAATAATCTGACCTTGGAGGTCTAATGGGCAATATTCATAGCAAAATCTGACTCATCAAATTAAATAGTCAATTTTCAGAGCATAATCTGACCTTGTCAAAAAATGACCAATGCACCTAGATAATCAGACCATAAACTGACTTGGATTATACATGATGCACAATAATCCGACCCAAAGTGGGCCTGCACACCATGCCTTACCCCACCCTGACTATGCTCGGGAACATCCTCAATAATCCGACTCTATTACCATTGGAAAAGTGCCTCTGTGACCATCCAGAAAAGTGGATAGACTTAGCATGGACTTAGCTTATTTTCAGCCCTTATTATATAAGCATGTTTGCATCTCACCAAGCCCTTCCACCAGAACTGACAACTGACAACTCCACACATGTGCATACATCGACTTGAAGGACTCCTTGAGCAATTTCGTGTTGTTCCCTGCTGAAGTCAACTCCAATGGTGAGCTTTATCTCTACCATGTCAGACTAGTTCCAAGTCTACAGATGCAGCATACATAGTATATATGCCAGAGGTCTCAAAGCTCCATGACAATTTTCTCCATGATGTCAAGTCGAGCAGCCAGGGAAGCACCTCTTCTTTCAGACTAGTAAGTTGGATTTTGAGAATGGTGTTCACTTCAGTGAGCACTTTCATACTGGTTGTTAGCTAAGCAAACATTGCATGCAGTCCTTGGTTACTGCAAGATCAGGATGTGGAATAGATCATGTTCTGATAATCATCCACAGGTGTCTTGCTGTGTTTGCCCAGTCAAGAGGTTGATACATTCAGCAATGAGAAAGGTGTGTGGCCATGTGTGTTATTCGTGTGGGGTTGGCTGTATGGTGTGTAGCTGAGAGGTTGGCTGAGCTGAGACCCTTCCAGATAATCTTGAGGTAGGGAAGGCAAGTCATGTGGACTCCTCGTGTCTGTCAAGCTGTGGAAGTCACAAGATGGGAAGGACAACTCAGGTGAAAGATGCTATCCACATGGAAGGCAGGGTAAGTAGAACAATCCGGTGTGGGCAACTCTTCTTGTGAGAGTGCAAGGGGAAAAGGGGGGGAAAGCTGTAGGCTATGCCTAGGCTCATCCCAAGGGGTCATGAGTCAGAAGGGTGTGTTGGAAAGGCTATGGGAGATGAGGAAAAAGATCCCCTAAGGTCTGGGAGTGGTTGGCAATGAAGAACTCGAATTACCACCACCAGGTGGGCAAATATGGCGGCTCTGAAAGGCTACAAAGGCTAGCAATGACTGAGACTCAAAGGGTGGTGGTTTACACTCTGGAGATTGGTGGGAATGGCTCTAAAACACTGCAGAACTTTTGAAGCGGTGGAAAGACTCGAAGGGCGGCAGTTTAGACTCTGGGAATTGGTGGGAATGACTCCAAAACACTGTGGGACTTTTGAAGTGGCAGAAGGACTTGAAGGGTGGTGGTTTCTCAAAGGGGGTGGCTCTGGGGACTCAATGTAGATTCTGGAACTGGAAGCAGACTCTCTAGGGACTCCTAGAAGACTCTGTAGACTTGAAGAACTCTGTGGACTCAGCAAGGACTCATAGAACTCGAAAATTGTTAGGGGCCATGCCCTAATTTAGATGTTTGTAATCATCTGCAGGCATGTGATACTCCGGTATCACATGCCTGCATGTCTAGTATATAAAAGTCGTCGTAGTGACTTAAGGACATCATTGTCTTAAAATTTTACACTGTGAATACCATACAGTACAGTTCGCAGGTGTGAACTAAGGCAAGCCAACCTTACAAATTTTTGAACTCTCGTCAAAGTATTCGCAATGAGCCGCACGGCTACCCGCGCATATGCTCGCACAGTAAAGTCGGGCCAGAGCAAGCCACCCGACGGAGGGGATCCCCCCCTAGACGACAATAGTCGTCAAAAGCAAAAGGGACCATCCGAGGTCCAAAGAAATGATGGGAACACGGAGGACAGGCAGCCGCCGGCTGGAAGCGCCTCCCAAGAGACAAGCGCCAGACAGCCCGGATCTGTAGCACCAGGTGTGCATATGCCCAGAGGGTTGAATACCTCAACAACTTTGGGGAGCAGCATCGAACGAGCTGCGAGAGAGGGGAATGAGGTAGCCAGAGACTCGATGAGTCCCCTTACTCCTCAGTGCACTGAGCTAGATAACTCACGAATGTCTTCCAACCCCGTGCTAGTACGAAGGACTCAGAGTCCTCCAATTGAGATATTCGAAGAAGGCGAGGAGCCTTCGAGGAGAGAGACGAGTGAGAGGGATGCCCCAATCGACCCTCGCATGGCCTTCGAGGCTATGAATGACTTCCTCGAAAGTCTGCAGCAACAATGGCTGGACTACGGGTATGGCCCCAAAGGTTTCGACAATCATGGGGTAAACCCCGGCATGCATCATGCAGAAGAATTAGAGAGGTATAGGCGGGCACTCGCCGCCAAGAGTGCGAGCAGGATGACTACTCCGGATGTCGAACCTACGATTAAGAGAGAGGGGACAATCCCTCATTTCTGGCCAGGAATGCCAGTAAGGAGGGAAAACCTCCCATTCGAAAGAACTGATGCTCTCGGCAGAAGGGGTGGGTTCGCCCCTAACATGCCAGATCACCCTGCATATTTCTCGAGGCGAGACTCGGATATAATCCGACAGATGTTTGGAAACGAGCAGGGGGCTGCGATACTCCACCAGATGGCTCGAGATCGCACTATTGCAGCCAGAAATGCTGCTGGAGGAAACAGGGATAATACCCCTGGAGGAAATGATCGAGATGAAGCGGCCGAGAATCTATACAGCCGAAATGAAGATGGAGGCGGCCCTCCCGAAGGAAATAACTATGGGGGAAATTTCCCTGGTCAGGGATTCCCTGGGGGCAGTCCCCCTGGTGGTGACGACCCGGATGAAGAGGACGAAGACGGTCCTCGAGGATATGGGAGGATTCCCATAGTTGGGGGACGACGTGTCGTCCAGGGAAACCGACCGAACTATCTGAGGGGATTCACCCCAGGTAATACGAGGTACATGGATTTTATGCAAAACAAATATGCACAGCGTATCTGGGAACAAGTCGGGTTACCGACGGGACAGGTTGGACCTGAAGTGAAGGCGATGAACCCACCTAAGCCCGGGAAGTATGGAGGCCAGGATGACCTGGATAAGTTTGACGACTGGCTGGGCCAGATATTAAAGTACTTTCGTACATTCAAGGTCACTGGCCCTGATCGCGATGAAGATCGCGTACTGTACACTGGGTTGTACTTGGAGGGTTTAGCCTCCCAATGGTATGACCAAGAGGTCGACTCCCCGAATCGACAAGTACCTCACTGGACTTTCAAAGAACTCATATGTGGACTATTCAAGCGATTCGTCCATGAGGCGTTGGCACAGAACGCTGCCGACAAGTATGATCGAACTAGGTTCGAATACGACAAGGGAGCCCTTGCGTACTATAACGACTTAAAGCGTCGTGCGCATCGAATGGTACAGCCTCCCGACGACTACTCGTTCAGGAGGAAGTTCTTGCGGGGGCTACCGCACTCTATAATTAAATTGATATTCGAAGCTTGCGGAATATCCGCAGAGCATTCAACAATCGAGGAGATCCTCGAAGAAGTAAGGCACATGGAAACTGCGCAGAAAGCAGTGAATATGCATATGAGAACGAGCCACGCCGGCTCTGGAGGGAAGACCTCCCAGGGACGAAGTGGCTCACACCCACATGGAAACAGGAGCGCAGGTAGCTCCATGAACAAGGACAATTATAAGTACTTCCAGAAGGGAAATACGTTATATCGACATAAGACGAACTTTGCACCAAAAGGCGCTGATGCTGGAAGGAAGGGTGGACAGTTCCACCGTAGGGATGGTGACCATAAGTACCATCATAAGGAGCGAGACGACTCGCAGCAGAAAGGACGGCAGCCCCGAAGGTTCATGCCAGGGATAACGTGCTTCAACTGCTCGGAAGTGGGCCATATGGCCCCAGATTGCCCTCATCCTCGAAAGGACAAGAATAAAGCGGCGGTTAAGCTGGTTATACGCTGTAGACGTCCAAGAGGAAGAGGGACACGATACCCTCGTAAAAGATCAGTTGGAGGAACCCGACGAGGGAAAAGTCGTTGAAGGTGAACCCGGCCACAACGAATCTAGTGATCACGAGGAAGGATCACACTGTGACAAAGTGGAAATCGTCGACGAGTACGAAATGTACTCAGAGATTGACGACGATGATGAGCCCGTCGCATACTTTGGCGCTATACACGAAGAAGACGAAGCCGTTGCTTCCGATGAGGAGGTAACTTGCGCCATGATGCGCATTGTACATGATGACGAAGACTCGTCAAAAGGAGACCAGGTCTCCAAGGCGGGAAGTGATTTCCCAGAGGCTAATGGAGGAAGCTCCTACGAGGAAGAACCTTGAGAGGAAAAGTGGGAATGGTCCGGAACTTATGGAGCAGTGCACGAAGGGACATGTGATGAGTGTCGACATTGAGTCGACCATGTAGCAGAAGGGCTACTTAGTAGGGATGAATCCCTTGCACGAGCACTTAATGTACCGGAAGAACACGCCAGGTGTGAATACCACAGAGGGGTAGGAGAAGGAAACCGCATATGACTATCGGATGCGGATGGTAGTACGAATCACATACGGGCTGCGTTGCAGACAATGGCATTCCATCTCAGAGTCCCTGAGGGCTATCGTATGAACGCCCTACGACAAATGATATTAGCACGAGAGGACGTGCAACACCTGCCAGGATGCAGTCAAGAGCTACAAGAGCATCTGGATAATGCCATATTTGACATATGCCCCCAAAGCATGTCGGAAAGTGACATCGGGATTTACCCCGACATGGTGATAGTGAATACCCTGTGGGGTAAGGTATGGATCAACCGAGACAATATGATGGAATATCAACCATCGGTAATGGGAGGTACAGGGGGACCTCTGTGGAGTGCGTCTCTGAGGATAGCAGACGAAGATATGGACTCCCAAATGGAAGATCCCATAGAATTTAATAGCGTGGTAGATACTATGTCTACGAGAAATCGATGGATTTGGTCTCCCATCTATGGTGCAATCCATGAAGAACCTTCATGCCGAGAATGTGCTCAGAGAATAGAGCACGTATCCGAGTCAGCAATCGATGGAGACACTACGCTGAACGTAGCGTTGCGATACCCAGAGCAATTGGCTCGTAGAGAGTATGACCACGGCTGGGAAGATTGCGACCGAGCGCAGATGGAGGGACATGGAATGAACATGGATCGCACGAGTTATGCGATGCGAACCATGGCAGACCGGATACGGTCCTTGGAAGCCGACAGGCTTCAGACGATCGCAGATATATTAGAAATACTGGGGGAACGCAGTGGCGTGGCCCCAGAAGTGCGAAGAGCACTGGAAGCAATGGAGGTTTGCCTCCAACGAACCACTGAAACTAATCGTCGTGTCGGAATATATCCCGATGATATGATAGTGGTGACCCCCCACGGTGATGTGATTATCACGAATGACGAAGGACAATATCATCATACCGCATGATTGGCAGCAATGGATCTCGCTGCAAAGATCGAGCCAGTGACGAAGTCGTTGACACGATCATTTCGGTATGCTATGCATACGAATAATGTAGTGGGATCTCGTCCCAAAATAAGTCCTGAGTTGCGAACGTGCGCAACATTGCAAAGTATAATTAACGGATGTACCGCATATACGATGATAGACACCGGGAGTACGGGTAATTTCGTGAGCCCGGCATTTGCCAAGGTCACGAAGATGAGGGTCTTTCCCCTCGAACAGCAGCTGACGCTGCAATTAGGCTGCATAGGCAGCCGGTCGAAGATTACTCATGGTGGAATATCCACAATACGCATTGGAAGCTATGAAGTAGAGATATACTTCGATGTAGCAAATATTGACCACTACGATTGTATAATAGGAATTCCCTTCCTAAGACAAACTAAAGCGATCTTAAACTTCACAGAGAAGATGATACAGATAGCAGCGGAATGCGTGCCTCTTCTCACAGAGCCTGAGGCTCTGATGACGGGTAAATCCCATCCTAAGCATTGACTCTCGCGCCCTGCGAGGCCTCAGTCTCGCGAGGGCTCTAAAGGGGGGAGGGGATCCGATAGAGTAAAAGAGCCAAGGGGCTCAATGAAAAGCAAGGAACATCTCGCAATAATAAAGCCAAAAAAGTTGTTGTTGAGCAATGAGGATATACCTCAGTTACGGAACCAATGGTTTGAACGGTATAAGCACAGGCTTAGCGGGGTGATCCCAAAACTGCCTCCACTACGGGAGGTAAACCACAGGATCCCCCTGATAGACGAAAGAAAGCAGTATGCGTACCACCTGCCACGGTGTGCTGATGCACTTAAACAACAGTTGTCGGATAAAATCCGACTATATATGGATGGAGAATGGTGGGTGCTGAAAAGCGTCCCACAGGCTGCTCCGATGCTATGCATCCCGAAGAAAAATGGAAAGCTGCGGACAGTCATTGACTGCCGCAAGAGAAACGAAAATACGGTGAAGGACGTCACCCCCTTCCCGGATCAGGACCAGATACAAATGGACGTAGCACGAGCGAAGTATCGCTCAAACATTGATTTATCAAACGCATACGAACAAGTTCGTATAGAACCCGAAGACGTCTGGAAGACAGCCTTCTCGACGATATACGGTGTGGGCAACTCTTCTTGTGAGAGCGCAAGGGGAAAGGGGGGGAAAGCTGTAGGCTATGCCTAGGCTCGTCCCAAGGGGCCGTGAGTCGGAAGGGGGTGTTGGAAAGGCTATGGGAGACGAGGGAAAAGATCCCCTAAGGTCTAGGAGTAGTTGGTGATGAAGAACTCAAATTACTGCCACCAGGCGGGCAAATAGGGCAGCTCTGAAGGGCTACGAAGGCTAGTAGGTGCTGGGACTTGAATGGCGGCGGCTTAGACTCTGTAAATCGGCAGAAATGACTCTAAACCACTGCGGAACTTTGGAAGCGGCGGGGGGACTCGAAGGGCGGCGGTCTAGACTCTGGAAATCGGTGGGAATGACTCTGAAACACTGCGGAACTTTGGAAGTGGCGGAAGGACTCGAAGGGCGGCGGTTTCTCGAAGGGGTGGCTCTGGGAACTCGAAGTAGACTCTGGAACTCGAAGTAGACTCTGGAACTCGAAGCAGACTCTCTAGGGACTTGTAGAAGGCTCTGTAGACTCGATGGGACTCTGTGGACTCAGTAAAGACTCATAGAACTCGAAAATACTCAAGGGACTCGACTCTGGGGACTCTGGGACGCTCAGAAACACAGATGGTGACCGCAAAAGGTGGGTTTTTTTTTTTTAAGTGAAGCGGTGATACTTGTAATGTAGAGGCAGCGGTAGCTATGTGAAAATCGGCGGTTTTCGGAGCTGTCAAATGTCGAAAAAAAGGACAGAAAAGGGCCGATGTATGGTAAATCACATGTATCACAGTAAAGGAAGGGAAAGTGAAGTGAAACTGTTTGGAAAAATATGTAAACAAAGGGAGAGGGTATAGACGACATGCCTGGACAGCAAGGAAGTGCAGGGAAAGCTGCGGAAACTCTGGGGGACGAAACATGGGGTCTGGAAGCGGAATGGCGGCGGAATGTGTGTCGGAGTGGGCGGTGGGTCACAGGATTGACACCTGACACTTTGGAAAGGGTTTCCGACAGCCAGTGGATGGGTTTCACGTGTCCAGGGGCTGAGGCGGTCGGAAAAGACATGGCTAGGCCCTCAGAACGGAACCTGGAAGCAAAGCGGCACTTTTGTGGCAGTGATAGGGGCATGTGAGGCGGTCGGAAGGCACAAGGGTGGGCGGAGCTATTTTTAGATGGCGGAGGCGGTCATTCTGGCTGTATCGGCAGCTGAAAGGCAGCAGAATCCCTTAGACGACGATGGGGATGATTACGGGAGTCGTAGCAGTCGGGAATTGCCGCAATATGGCGGTCTGAGGCCCTGAGGACTGTCGGAGCATTATGGCAGTGAAGGAATACCCAAAAGCGGCGGGTTTCAGCCCTAGGGAGTGCACACTCCCTACAACGGGACTTTCTTAAGTCAAGTAATGTGAGCCGTGTCAGCTGATTTTGGCCAAATACACCTGTCAACTGCCACTTATCCATTTACACCAGAGCCGACAATTACCACAGCCAAATAAGGAAATACCCCCTAATACAATTTCTCGCAGCCAGCCTCTCACAACGTGGCCACCAGTATTTAAGATGGGGGAAAATGTAGTTGAAAACCTGAATGCAAAATTTTAAGATTATAATCAAATTTTCACAGTGACGGAGTTCAAAGTTTGGCCAATTGTGAGATTGTTTGCGATAACTACATGTTTGCACGGCCATACAGTATTGTCCAAAATGTCGGGCTGATTATTAAGTATTGAAGCTGACAACACGCTTGTCAAGACTTTAAGTTTTACCTTTGCATTTGAGTCGGGGAAGAATTTATTGTTTTGTCGTTGCCTAGACAATGACTTCAACTTCAAATTTTCATTAGCATAGAAACCAAGTTTTATTGTTAAAGTAAAGACAGGGGGAATATTCTATCCGAAACTCTGGATTTCGTCCGGGACTAAACTGGTTGCCCGATCATCGCCCGACTGTCACCCCGATCATCGTCACATATTTACCCTACATACCAGCACTAGCACTGGTAGTACATTCGGGAGATTAGATGTAGTCCACCAGGTATTCTAGTAAATTAAGAGCAGAGGGTGAAACCCTCACATACGGGTGGAACCTGCACCGGCGCGATAGCTTGTAAGAAGGAAGCTTTCACCGTCTGGGCCCGTGCCGGAATAAGACTCAGTAGTTGATGAGGGGGAGGTGGTGGGCGACGAGGGGATGAAGCGTTCTGTGTCGTACGTATTATCACATAACCCAGCCTCTTGAGAGATAAGGTGGCTACTGCTGCTATCGTCAGACTAAATTTGGTGTACAATTCGGAGTACAGACCTTATAACAGACGGTCAGGACGACGGGACAAACAGAGACTATGCCTTCGTGCCATGAGTCGGCAGTAGACCTAAGTAGTTTCAAGAGGCCCACCGAGAAACTGTTTGTCGCACGACGTTTCCGGCGGAGCACGTTGAAGACTGCGGCGCCGGACAGACGGAAGGGATGTCAGGAAAAATGATACGTATATGGTACAAGATCTACGTAGATAGCGGTCTCCCCATTCCCACTCAACGAGTCTTGGGTCAGGCAGTGTATGACGCAGCCTGGTCACCATCAGTTTCTGAAGTCTCGAGGTATGCGACAACTCACCATCACAACCTCACGAGCAGAAGGTTTGACCCTCACGTACGGTGTCACGCACCAAAGGTGTTTGGCGACGTGAGCATGGACTCAGAAGCTGAATGATGAAGAATGGAGAAGGCTAGCCCTAATGCAAAGAATGACTGATATTGTCAGCAGTCATCCATCGCACGAGAACCATCCTTAACGTTAGGGAAGAAACCGCTCGAGCGCCTGAAAAAACTTTTTGAGCGCTAGTTTACAGCATTCCGATTTTTCGAATATCTCTGTCAATTTTAAAGATATCGACACCATTCCCACGCTCACAGGAAGCTCTCGACCACGCTATCCTTCCTACCAAATTTGGTAACGATCCGCACACTCCACGATTTTCTGCATCATTTCTACCAACGAACGCCCATTTCGCCAATATTTATCATAATGGCCACCTCCTTGACCGTCTCTTCGCTCGTGTCCTTTGCTAGGGAGAATAACTACGAGTACTTGCCAGGAATCCCCACTAGCTCTCGCCTTGAAGCCTCCTGGTTCACCCCTCCCTCGTCCATGACCTCCCATCCTATCACTTTGGGACAGCGCGTTCTTCTCGTCAGTCTGACGTCGAGGAAGACATTCTTTGGTCGCCTCATGTCTGTCATCAGGCTTGAGAGGTCTTATGTGGTTGTTTCGGTCTCTCCAGTCGAAAACTACCCTGGAGACCCCCAAAGTTGGCCCCTGGCAGAAATCCCCACAGTTCTTCTTTCAGACGCGCAGCATATCGCCCCAATGAATCTGGATCTCAGATCTAGGAGTCAGAGTGACTCATTTGCAGTCATACCCCCTTATTCAGCAGTGACCAGTGCGCTTACTCATCCCCCTTTCTGTCGCATTATTCATCCGTTCCTTAATGACTCATTCTATTTCAAATGATTTGTGATATTCTTCGTCATGCTGACTGATTTTACTTACCAATCGCTTACTGTCCTTACTCAGCCTTGCTCGGCCTTACCAATCCTTTACCAATCCTCTTACCAATCGCTTACAAACCCCTTACAAAGTGTTTCCCTCTATTTACTTCAGGCTGTGCTACCTTTTGTATATAAGTACCAATACGTCGCAGCAAGCAGCAGGCAAGTAGCCCCCCTGCATAGGATACTGTCCCCTTTGTAGTGAGACTATTGCCCAATCATTATCATCGTTATCTGCCTTACTGTCGTCGCTTTAAGGCCCTTCTTCATCATCCTTATTCTTGCAGTATCTGAGGCTCCATTAAGGGTCTATTTTACTGTCATTCTTCATCATCTTACGTCGCTT
Organism: Pisolithus albus; assembly: GCA_024613165.1. NCBI lineage: Eukaryota > Fungi > Basidiomycota > Agaricomycetes > Boletales > Pisolithaceae > Pisolithus > Pisolithus albus. Next base: position 514,158 of record JANFAB010000036.1, read on the forward strand.
CCAGGCTCCGAGTAGCCTGTATATCTTCGCTTTTCTGTCGTTCCCCTGCTCCCCTCTCGTCAGGAGCACCTTCCCTTCTGCCCTAGTCATCTAGGTGTGCAGAACCCCTCCCCCATTTTGCTATAACCGATCCCTCAAGCCAAAGTCCGCGCAGGTAAACCACCAACTCAGCATTTGTCTTTGTGTTGGTTTTGTGGTGTTTTCGCCATAGATCCACACGTCGACTCACATCTGGAGCCCACCACGAGGGGTGGTTACATTTGGCTCAACCTACAGGAAGGAAGCCGTCCACCGTTGTGAGTCGACGTGTGGATCTATGGCGAAAACACCACAAAACCAACACAAAGACAAATGCCGAGTTGGTGGTTTACCTGTGTGGACTTTGGCTCGAGGGATCGGTTACAGCGAAGTGGGGGAGGGGTTCTGCACACCTAGATGACTAGGGCAGAAGGGAATAGTGCTCCTGACGAGAGGGGAGCAGGGGGAGGACAGAAAAGCGAAGATTTATTAGGCTACTCGGAGCCTAGAAGCGACGTAGAATGACGAAGATTACAGTAAGTAGACCCTTAATGGAGTCTCAAATACTGCAGCAGTGAATGATGAATAAGAAAGCTTCAGAGCGACGATAATAAGGCAGATAATGAAGATAACGATTGGGCAGCAGTCTCACTACAAAGGGGACGGTATCCTATGCGGGGGGGGCTACTTGCCTGCTGCTTGCTGCGACGTATTGGTACTTATATACAAAAGGTAGCACAGCCTGAAGTAAATAGAGGGAAACACTTTGTAAGGGGTTTGTAAGCGATTGGTAAGAGGATTGGTAAAGGATTGGTAAGGCCGAGCAAGGCTGAGTAAGGACAGTAAGCGATTGGTAAGTAAAATCAGTCAGCATGACGAAGAATATCACAAATCATTTGAAATAGAATGAGTCATTAAGGAACGGATGAATAATGCGACAGAAAGGGGGATGAGTAAGCGCACTGGTCACTGCTGAATAAGGGGGTATGACTGCAAATGAGTCACTCTGACTCCTAGATCTGAGATCCAGATTCATTGGGGCGATATGCTGCGCGTCCAAAAGAAGAACTGTGGGGATTTCTGCCAGGGGCCAACTTTGGGGGTCTCCAGGGTAGTCAGGGCTTAGGATTTCGCAACTTTCCCCCCTCTCTCCTCTCTGCAAAGCGACCTGTACCAGGTGCAACTAGTGCTCTGGAGGGCATGAGGAGGAGGAGGGGCCGTCTTCTCCAATGAGGGCAGGGAGAAGTGCCTCAAAATCGTCATGAATGCGATCAGATAGTGTAGATGATAGTAATTGGTACTGGAGCTGTCGCAATTTTGGGAGAACGAAAGACGAGATTGAGAGATAGACGTTGCAGGGGGCAGGAAGGAAAAATCCATAATCCTTTTCGACTGGAGAGACCGAAACAACCACATAAGACCTTTCAAGCCTGATGACAGACTTGAGGCGACCAAAGAACGTCTTCCTCGACGTCAGACTGACGAGAAGAACGCACTGTCCCAAAGCGATAGGATGGGAGGTCATGGACGAGGGAGGGATGAACCAGGAGGCTTCGGGGCGAGAGCTAGTGGGGATTCCTGGCAGGTACTCGTAGTTATTCTCCCTAGCAAAGGACACGAGCGAAGAGACAGTCGAGGAGGTGGCCATTACAATAAATATTGGTGAAATGGGCGTTCGTTGGTAGAAATGATGCAGAAAATCGTGGAGTGCGCGGATCGTTACCAAATTTGGTAGGCAGGATGGCGTGGTCGAGAGCTTCCTGTGAGCGTGGGAATGGTGTCGATATCTTTAAAATTGACGGAGATATTCGAAAAATCGGAATGCCGTAAACTAGTGCTCAAAAAGTTTTTTTCGGGCGCTCAAGCGGTTTCTTCCCTAACGTTAAGGATGGTTCTTGTGCGATGGATGACTGCTGGCAATATCAGTCATTCTTCGCATTAGGGCTAGGCTTCTCCATTCTTCATCATTCAGCTTCTGAGTCCATGCTCACGTCGCCAAACACCTTTGGTGCGTGACACCGTCCGAGGCCGTGCCAGAACCAGAGATGACAAACGACGAAGGGGAGATGGCAAACGACGAAGAGGGGATGGCGAACGACGAGGGGATGAAACGTTCGTGGTACGTGTCGTCGTATAACGCAGCCTAGTTACTGTCGATATTGTGAAGTCTCGAGGCAGTGAGAACTTACCATCATGATCTCACGAGCAGAAGGTTTGATCCTCGCGTACGGGTGGAACGCAAAGTGGTACAACACCTTGTAGCTGGGAAGCTTTCCTCCGTCCATGTTGCTCGAATCGGAAAAGAAATGTGGAAAGATCTTGGTGGGGGTAGAGAAGAACCGCGGGATGAGGAGGTTTGAAACCTGAGCGTGCCTAAAATATGGGAATGACCGAGTGCAATTTGAGGAGTCAGCAGTCCGTGGATGAGTTTAAACCGGAGCATGCCTAAAATAATGGAACGACCAAAGAGCAATTTAAGGAGTCAACGGTTCATACCGTCGCGGGACACAGGCCGGTAGTTTAATCACGATTCCACACCACTTCGGCACTATCTCATGGGACGCTGCAGTATGACGCCCGGCAACGCCGAGCATTGTCATGCCAGCAGTTCTATAGCCCTTGTGAAATTTCTATCCGCGTGCTCAAGTGCTATGCACGACTAGCATGCTCGACGGGCACAATCCAGAAGAACTTGTTCAGTACGCAACTAAGTATAGACAAATTCGAGTGATACAACAGCAACAGCAACGAACTTGAGGCCCATCGGTGTAAACTGTAAATGGAGAGAATGCAGGCTAGCCATCATGAGCGACGGCGGGATGGCGGAGGAATATCAACAAAGCACATACCTAAGACCACCTCTTGACCAGAAGAGATCATCGACGACGATCAATCTATATCCTCAAGATCGTTATCCCGAGGCTGCTGGATGAGGAAAACGATTGAAAGAGATGCACCAATTCGTCATCAGAACTAGAAGCCCCTGCGCACAGATAGAGGTCCTCGATTTCAGGGAAAGTGGGTAACCACCGTGCACAGTGTAACTGGAAAGCTCGTTAGTCATGGTCACAGTGGGCAAAACCCACGTACAATTGTATTGTCATCTGATTCGGAGTTCAGGATCCGAAGAGTGAGGTCCTTGACTTTGGCAAGACAAATTCGGGAGCTATTCTGTGGTAAAGCCAGCGCACGGGGGTCTGCCTCCGCAGGAATTCGAATGGAAAGCTCGTTTATCCCAGGCAAATGTTCGGTGCATAACAACACATCCGATAGAAAACAATCCGTGAAGCTGGATGCCCCAAGTCGAAGCCCAAGATATTCGAGAGTACCTGGTATATAAGCATAACGCAAAAGAGAGAGTATGTGGGAAGGAGGACCATCCAGTCTGGACAGCGAAGAGAGTAAGGCCATTGGGCGAGTATGTCGCAGTGGGGTGCGGGGAAGGCAACTGCGTGGAACTGTACTGCTAATGATAGCGAGGGTCTTCACTTGATGGCGTGAGAGGAACTCTATGAGGCTGCGGGGAGGACAAGTAGCTTCTATGTCATATCCATGCATACTAGGCCGTTGATAATACCAAAACTCCGGTAGTCATTGACCAACAGAAGATGGAAGTACAAACTCCGGTAGTCAATGAACTCCGAAGGTAGTAGTATAAACTCCGGTCCGACACTCTGACTCCGGAACATCGGCCCGTGCCTTTGTTCTCCTTTTAGTTAGCACGTGGACTCACTCCCTTGCTCCAGTACTGCCTCAGGTTTGTCAGACCTGTGCCTGCCACCGGTAGACCGGTCTCCTGAACTCCGCTTCACTTAGTCATTCCTTACCAATAGTCGTACAGCCTACAGTAGCATTACCAAGACTTCCGGAACTCCGGTAGTCTCCATTCCGGACTTCTAGTATAAATACCTACCCTGTTCTGTGCTGTAGTCTCCAGTCTGGTAGTCGACCATATAACACCTGAGTCCCCTTGTCCCTTCTCTCCTAATCCTGAATCCCCTAACTCCGAGTTGCCAACTCAGCACTCCGAGTCTCAGGACTTTGACCCCCTAGGCATACCCAGACTTGTCCAAGGGCACAGCACATAAGCTGAGGCCAATGGGTAGTGTCTCCCCATCGTATGACCTCCATCCTCAGATAACATGTGTATCCTGGATCCCCAGTGCCTAACTCCGACCCAACTCCCTTTCGAACTCCGATGTAACCCCCCTCCGGACCTTCGGACTTTGACCTCCTAAACTCGGGAACCGTGTTATGATATTCTACCTCCAGCGAGCGAAGGGAGCTGAGCTGTAAATCCCCGAGGAACTTCGTCCACTGCACAGCTGTAAGTGCCGTGTTGGTGAGCCTAAGGCTGACTAGTGGTGCACTGCGCAAAGTACACAGTGTGAAAGCGATGGACATCGAGGTGAAGAAAAGTGACGACGAGAGCTCTAAGGACTTGATCTCAGTGTTACAAACAGAAGTCACTTCACTATGGCAAATCCGCGGCCGTTCTCCCCATGCCAAGCCATGGCAAGTCAATTCCTTGCATCCTGACCCTTGGATGCACTCCAGCAGGCGCAAGAATGAATGACTCAGCTCGTCGGGGCCAGAGTACAGAAGTAGGTGTACTCAAGGGATTACCCTGCTACCTGTCAGCGACTCGAAGAAGGTTCGTACAGCGCACAAGTGGGAGTCGGTTGTCATCTGGGAGATAGAGAAGCAGAGAGAATTAGGAGCAACAAATGCCTCTGTCCGACGCCACACTAATAGGCCCTCACATCCATCGTCGTCCAGGGATAGATAGTTACTTTGAGTGGTATCGAATCCAAGCAGCGCAAAATAATGCGGTGCAGCGATTTCCCTGAGTAGCTGGCACGTTTGAGTCAAAGCCAGAAGGGAACTTCGGGGAAGAAGAGTTGCAATGTGCCCGAGAAGCTCATTGGGAAGTCGCCAGATGAAACAACTGTTCCCTCTGGGGGCGAGATTCGCGGGATCAACCAGCGAAGGAATACGAGGAATCTTAGCAGGACGACCAAGCGCCAAATCCTGATCCTCACTAGCTCTGCGCTTCTGAGACGGGATGACCAGTGGCGCAGAGAGGATTGGCTGAAGAACTTGTTAGCGTAGCACTTGATCGCGCCGAGAGCCTTACCCGAATGTTAACAGCGGATGTCTGGATGGTCAACGAAGTACCACGGGAAATCTTGAGAGGAGGGCCAAGTGCTGAATCTTCATCTTCACAGAATTTGCGCTTTGGGGTGACTTCAACCAGTGAAGTCACGCGGGAAATATTGGGTGAGGAGCCAAGTGCAAGATCCTGACCCCAGGATGTCTACGGATTCTGAATGAAGGGTTGTCTGAATGGCTTAAATCCTTACCTGTAGCTGTAGAGTACGAGCCAGATCACAGAGGATAGGACAACCCTCTCGAGCTGCCATATTGTCATCTTGACGCTTCAGGGGAGAGACCTGCACCCCCACAAAGTGACCTAGGACAAGGCCCATATTCGACGTCGGTGACAGAAGTCTAGAGAAGTCAATTGCGAAGAAAATCAGAATGGATGGATAGGTGCTATTTCTACCGGTTGGATGAGGTGCATTTGACGTGGGCACATCGCCGCCCGACAATAACAAACAAAACACTCAATAGCATGAATCCCTATGAACCATCATTCAAACTTGTCCATGACGATGACAACAATAAACTTGCCTATTAAACTACTGGTTGAACCATCGTTTGACAGAAAAGACATGACTTGCTTGGTATATCGCCGCCCGACAATAAGGGATGGAAGGCTCAGTTGCGAAAAACCCTTCGACCCATCACCGATAGGTGCCAGATACAATTAGTTCCTATAGACGGTTGCAATTACGGTAGGGTGGTGTAATTGTCTACATAAAGCGTAAGGCCATCAAGGGAATTAAGGCAGAACACTCAAATGGCAACAGTACAATTGTCATCGTAAATTAAAATCCCCTCGACTATGCACGATTGTACTCAAATGCGACACATACATCAGAAAATGGGATAGTAATACCATCCTCCGTCACAACCGATTTGGAGTTCCTCTGGCACTTCTTTATACGCACGACTTGTCCTGCTTGTGGTCCCTTTAGTACCAAACATAACTGATTTTTGCCAGTGGGGTTCGCTGGCGTAAGGTACCGAGCAGGGATAGTGAGATGTTGGATGGCCGAACCCGAATTGTGCCCAGTCACTGTAATGCAGACAGAGCCGGGCAGCGCAGGGCCATTCTGGCCTGTAAATCGGTCGGGGCACACCGTCCGGACAACACGCTTGCCTAGTGACACTTGGGTGAAACCAACACTAACGTTGAATCCAAGATGGAACGATTTGAAGTCGCAGAAGTCGGATTCGAAAAGCCATGGAACATTGCCTATAGTAACTTTAGTAATTGTAGTATGATAATGAAACGTCATATCATACCATAATCAGGGGTCTGCCTCTGGGTGATGTCGTCGCCTATGCCTATAGTAACTTTAGTAATTGTAGTACGATAATGAAATGTCATATCCTACCATGATCAGGGGTCTGCGTCTGGGTGATGTCGTCAGGGGTAATTGACCACGCATCTAATGGACCCGCATCTGAAGGCCCCGCATTTGAAGGGCCAGGGGAAGGTGGCGGAGTGACACTACGGGGAACAACAGGTGTGATGAAGGATCGGCTGTGCAGGGCTTTGAGGGCGCGCTGCAACTGCGGGTGAAGCAGTGTGCCGTCGAGTAGCATACCCGTTCTAAGACCAGCATCAGAAGAGCTAGCCCTCGAAGAAAGATGACTTACGGTGTTGCGATTTGATTATTTTTCAGCTGGATCGGTTGACCGAATAGCACCACCCAACTGGACATCCTTCCGATGGTACGCAGTGTAGCCAGACTGCCCTTCTTGTCGCCGGCTATAACCCAGACATCGCGACTGATGAACTTCGATAATCCGTGGTCAAAACGCTCCTTGATCATCTGGCAAAAGGTAATGGGAACATTAATCTAGGCAAAAAGGGGAGTGAGATTGAAATAGGCATCAAGGTGAACAAAATGGGCTCACCTGAACTCCGTCCGTTGGACGCACAATTTCAAGGCTAGCTTTCGTCAAATTCACTGCCTTCACTGTGCCTTGGGAGTGACGCCATTGCCCCCTCACCACCTCCACAGTATCGCCCACAGCAACATTATAGCCCTTGTCCTTTGAAAACGTGAGGGTATTCGGAGCTCGCTCGATAAAGAGGTCAGATATATCCATAGCGACCACAGTCTGACTCGGTGCCGGATTCTCTTCGTCTGCCAATGCATCCTCTCTTTCCCTTGCCCTTCCCGTGCTTAAATATCCATACTTTACCGTCAGAACTAATCCACTCGATGATCCCCGTCTCGCCAATATATGGGCTGCGATGCGCTCGTACCACGTCACCTGGGAGGGCTTCATCTCCTGGAAGCGGGTGAACTAACTGAGGTTCATTGTCTTCAGGGACGAGAGATAAAACATGTTCTGGCATTTGGCTCTGCACGGCGAACTTCGACACTTCAATCTGGAATTTGTCAGGACATAGGTAGCGGAGAGGATGAGAACTCACATTAGCTGAGGTTTTGTCGGGTTGCATGACAACAAGGACAAGCGTACGCTCATGTACAGCGACAACATAGCCTGTTTCTCCGCAAAACGGACCTGCTATAACCCCTAGTGTATCCCCAATCTTGAATACTCTGCGTAGCTCCCGCAAGTTGCAGTCGAAAGCATCATCGCCGTCACACAAGACGACGGCGGATCGTTTGTGCAATTCTAAGTCAGCAAGCGTTCCCCTCTTTCCCCTGAGGTCCCCCTCTTGTATCTCAACACTGTCATGCTCTTGCCAAAATTGCGCTGAAAAAGTATTCAGCGTTTCTTCGACAAACGGAGGATCGATACCAGCAGCCACGTGAAATCTGATGTCGTCAGGATGCGGTAGTTCGACTAACTCCAAAGTGTTGACCGGTAACGTCAACCTAAGTAGTCCATATACGAATTGTTGCCCATCGCAACTATATCCGATCTCGGCACCAGAGGGAGATAGGATTGGAACAAAATCAAGGCCAGCGAGCTTAGCCAGTTCAATGTCAAACGTCATCCTTTCGCCTGATTCCTCGGGATGACCATAGGGAAGTTGGCGGGGTGCAATGAGCACAACCGCATGAGTTTCGGTGCTCTCCTCGACATACCCAACATTGCCCTTGTATACTGACTGCTTGATCTGAACCCGGACCCAAACCCAATTTCGGGCTGGGAGTACTTGCTGAGCTCGGTATGCCAAGATCGACGTGCCTTCCTGCGGGGGAAGAAGAACGATCTCCTTATGACTTCGGCCGTGAGAGGGAGGGAGACTTTGTTGCACATCGAGGGGACAAGAGGCCTCCATGTACAGCCGGTGAGGGAGCCACGGTAACGTCGTAGCCTCAAACCCTTGCGTCTTAATGAATTCAAAAGCAAATGTTCTCGCGCTGGCTGATGATAGTGTTGTCAAAAAAAAAAAATACGCAGTTAAGAATACTGCACACACTTGAATAAAAATCAACTATATAGATATTTTTGCACAGAGGCGGGAAGATGCTGGTCGGGAGCTGCGTGTCGAGAGGACTGTTGGAGGCCGTCCCCTCCCGAACACCACGGTTAAACCGTTCGGAAAGAGTGTCGATTGACCGTAGGTAAGAATCCTTTCCCGAGGATCCCACCTGTTGAGGGCGACGAATGCGCCTACCTCTTTCGTCTCCCTTGTCTCCCTTGTCTCCCTCGTCTTCCCCTTCGTCCTCGTCCTCGTCCTCATCCTTGTCTGCGTCTTCGGCATCTATGTTGACGAAAATGCTCAAACTCATCTTATGGCGCTTGTTCTGAGTAGCTCCATGAGATGATTTATGGCGCTTTTCCCGAGTAGCTCCACGAGATGATTTATGACGCTCTTTCTGAGAGGCTGAAGTGGCGGTGAAGAGACTAGAATTGAGAGAGGATGGGGATGAGTGGAGTCTGAAGGAGAAATTCTTGCCAAAGGGGCTTCTCTAGCCTGGCAGAAAACTCTGTCTGAGGGACGTCTGGGGCTGTCTGAGGCTGTCTAGACACAGCAGAAGGCACTTGATGCCTTCTCAAACTCGAACTCGAACTCGGAACTCTCGAAACTCTACTTGTTACTTCCCTGTAAGTAGCTACAGTAAAGTCTAAGTACGTGTGTGCTTATATAAGCTACTCACGTGTCCGAACTCGAAACTAAGTAAACAGTAATGTAAATGAGCAGAAACAAAAAAAGGAAAACAAAAACTATAAAATAAAAGAAATACCCTGGTAGGGGGTACTCACTCCCTACAGCGGGCCGAAGGGGGGGCCAAAAGTACGGTGCAGGACGGGTGGGAGGAATGAACGGTAGAGGGGGGACCAAAAAGGACGGTGCAGGGGCAGAAGCAGTCGACAAAGTAACGCCCTGCAACTCCATTGCTCTTTCAACGACAAGGGACACGGGTCCCGCACTTTCGACTCCTGGGTCCGACAGCATAAACACCTCGTCAATAAGGGTCTTCCACTCCGCGGGGATATAACGAGGTCCGTATGCTCGCATCCTATCATCAAGCTCGCCAAACCCAATCTTGTCCTGCGCCCAATCCATCATAAGGCGCCATGTGGATGGGTCTTTCAGTAAAGGTACAGCTGTGGGAGGGAATATCGGATCATTCCATGGGATCTTAGGGGGTAGACGTTAGGAATGGTCTCACCTGATGGACTCAGCGGTGAGGGCGGCGGCATGGAGGAGGAAGACTCCTGAATACCCGGCCCAGATGATGGCGACGCTCGTGCCTCTAGGTGGATATTCAGAGAATAGTGTCAAACTTAAAATTATCATACGTACCAGTGGAAGAGGAAGGCTGCTGTATACCCAACATATTCAGTACTTGAGACGGTTGGGAATGCGACTCTGGCGAAAGATTGGGAACTGCAATAGAACTATACATATAGATAAAAACATACCAGAGGGCGATCCCACAGTACCAGTACCCAACTCCTGTAAAAATATCTTCTCAATAGCGGGCCAACAATCCGGTTCCATCACAATATCGCCGGTAAGGTCCATCCACTCATCGGAGTCAAAGTTCGAGCCAAGGGTGAGCTCGATGCTGTTTAGTGCCGTGTTCAGCAAGATGGAACCCTCCGCAAATTGTTTGAGCCTGGAGAATGCTTGTGGGTGAATCATTTTTGGCGTGATATTGAACGTTCGGCGGGTGGACATTTTCGGGTGGATGTCATCGGACGATGTTGTTTCGGCGTGAATTGAAGCGGCAGGTCGAAGCCTATGGGACTCGATTTTTAGTAAAGCCTTGTAACACCCAAACAAAGCGCACATGCCCGCCGTCTCAAATCAGTTGTATTTCAATGCCACATTGTGGTCATTCCTCACGCCTTCACTTGGAAGATTTGACTAGTGCGCACGTTCATTGGCTTGCCCACCGAAGAACGAAACTACCGGAATTTTTCTACTACTAATTAACATTACTACTAAGTCGTCGTGAAGGAAAGTATGAAAGGAAAAAAAGAAATCTTAGCGGAGCTTAGAATGTATATAAAGTGAAACGAATTCAGCATCACGTGCACACTGCGCTCAGCTAAACGAATTCAGCGTCACGTGCTCAGCCAAACAGTTCACTTTATCAAGCGCGTTTTTACTTTCTCACGAATCTCTTCTTCCTCTTTTTATCACCACACAGCTCTACGGTAGTTGGTCGTCGTCGTCGTAGTGTCGTAGTAGCATAGCAGTGTAGTAGTCATTGTATAACTAATATGAAAATGTTCGCGTCGTAAAACACCAAGACTGCAATACCAGTTGCAAAAGATAAGATAAACCAGGTGTGGCATCCACGTTATGTCTTTGCTATTTCTCACTCTGTTCACAGGTGAATGCCATAAGACTATGCTATCTACGCTGCCTACGCTGCAAGGCACGTTGCAGCAGATCGTCCCTAGCGATTCCCAGACGTTGGAGTATACTATTTCTTCGATGGCGCAGGTGACTTCGATTTGGGCGATTTCTCTGTCCTCTTTTCACCTCTCGCAGCCCCGCTCGAACTCTCGCCGATTTTTTGTTTTTGCCGAGCTCTTGAAGACAAATATTTCAGACGCATCTGGATCAAATCGAGAACGGGCCAACAGTTTTCGAAGCTGTCCATGTCTGGAAACTCGGCTGTCACCTATGCACTGTGGTGAGTAATTATCATCGTTGGCGCGAAGGTATAAGCTTACTAGGTCGCATACGGTGTCCAGTGCTTGACGATCTTGCTGGCTTCGGCATTTAGTGGTATCCAAGTGTTTCTTTATGGCCTTGTTTACAAACCGCTAGTTGGTGTCAGTGAGTGCCGGTGTCATCTTCAGGTCGACAAATACTCACCTTCAAACTTTTGAAGCCATCTTCGCCCCAGCCCAGTTGGTCTTCCAAGTTGTAGCCTCCATGGACAGGCCGACCTGCCTCACCACTTGGCTTAGGGATTTTGTCACTTGCACCCAGCTCGGACTCGAGCGATGACAGACTGGACTCCGATGGCGTAGGTGAGCCTTCTGAACGCTCTGAATCAGAGGAAGGGGGTTCGATGGCGACTGATTTTCCTCTGAGCATGGGTGCAGGTGTTAGTTCCCTGGGAGTTTGTGCTCTGGAAGTTGTCACTATGGGTGTCTTTCCTCTGGGAGTTGCCACCCTGGGAGTTTCTGCACTGGTTGCCGTCCACGAAAAGGTGTTTAACTCTGTCAGAATCATCGACTCGGATGCGCTAACGCGCACATGTCTCCCTGGCAGAAGTGTTATCTCTACCTGGGAGGACAACACCGGTACTAGGTGGGGCTTGCTATCATAGAACGCAGGGACTGGTCGCGATTTCGCCACTGGCATGATTAGGGACGTTGAAGGGAATGACAAGGTATCCTGGAATATAAGATTTCCTCTATTTTGTTGCAAAGTTCTTATTCACTTGTCTCTTATTGTCTATAGTGCAACCTTAGCAACGTCTCCAAAAGCGTAGTGCAGCCTTGGCAACGTCCCCAACGAGCGTGCATGGTCTGTTATTATTACGCCTCGTACTAATTAATTTTAGAGGGCACTTGAGGTAATTGTCGGGCGAGGTAGTTGCCTTATTGTTGAGCGATGTTCTTTGTTGACCTTGTTCCCCGCAGTCGAGGACGTGTTCCTGTAGCGTGATCTGTTGTTATAGAGGGCACTTGAGGGAATTGTCGGGCGAGGTAGTTGCATTATTGTTGAGCGATGTTTTTTGTTAACGTGCTCCCTGTATATAATGTAGGTCGAGACAGTGTGCGACGTCGCCCGAATACCCCCCTAATACTCCCATGTTCCCTGGCGGACTGTTCAACAATCCTTGGCACTCATGGCGCTCCCCTAACCACTTGGAGGATACCCAGACCATACCCGAATATGATCTTTTTGACGATGACACGACATCTGCCGCTGTGACACCCACCCCTGATCCTGGTAATCGTAGCAATGGTACCACCACTCCACCCCAATCCCAGCCGTCCACCCTTCTCCGCACTGCTCATGCACAACCGAACGCACTGGACGCACTGGCGTTGGTTGCCCCTTCCAATTCGGAGTCGGAATACAACCTTAGTGTATGGAGGCTCCATGCTCCCAGTCACAATAGCACCGCGGAACCAGAACACTTGTCCACACCTAATGCGAGCACCAGCAAACGTGTGGAACCGGACACTCCCATGGACCTGGGTACACCAACAAAAAGCGATCTGTTGCTGACATCTAAGTGTCGTTACGAGGAAGTTGATTTCTCGCGTTCACTTCGACAAGGGTTGTATGAGAAGGAGGAGGTCATCCAAAAACTTCGAAAGAGAATATGGGAGCAGGGACGGGTATGTTACTCATTAAGGATACTTTTCCTGCTGCTGATGAAAACAAGCAAAATGATGCGATTACTAGTCTACAGTCCCTTTTGAATGAAAGGGAAAGAGAGTTATCAGGACTACGTGAGGCGTTTGGTGTAGGTCTTTGATATCTACAACTTTTCTTACCCGCTAACGTCGGAGCAGCAGATTCAAAGTGGCCAGGAGCAAACTGCTCGACAATATGAAGTTCAGCTCAATGAATTGCGAAAGCAGTTTGAGGTGAAGTGAAATGCAGTCTAGCATGCAATCTCACATCGACGAGCCGTGTCAGCTAATTTAGACCAAATAGGCCCGGCAACTATCACTTAACGATTTACAAGAATCACAGTAACTACCACTGTCCAAATAAGGAAATACCCCTAATGAAAATTGTCGCAGGCAGCCTCTGCTGTCGGAGTTCGAAAACTGCACATTACATAATGTGGCACAGCCACAGTGCGAACCAAAGTTGTAGCCCGGGTTGAGAGGACCACAGAAGTATGCTTACATCAGCGAGATCTTTATTTTTGGATGAGATATAAATGGAAAACTAAAATTTTCTCGAGTCTTTTTGGTTTAGTTACACAGCCACAAAGACAAGGAGAGTGCACTGCCACACAGGGGAAGGTGGTGCACAGCCACACTGAAAACCAAAGTTGTAGCCCGGGTTGCGAGGATCATGGGAGTATGCTTACATCAGCAAGATCTTTATTTTTGGATGAGATAAATGTAGAATACTGAAATTTTCACGAGTCTCTGCTTTTTTTGGCACAGCCACTGCACCTTCTATATGTGCTTATGTAATCAAAAAGCGGACAACATGCCTGGGTTGTTGCTGCTGCCACCACTTGCCCATTCCATTGGATGGTATTTCACCATACTGCAGCATACTATTGACAGGTGATCTACCCATTCCATACACATTTTGGATCCAATCCAATGTTTTTGGACATGGATATGAATAGGGGTAAAAATGCGAAATCTGCTCCCAATTGTGCAGTTCTTGACATATGGACTTGGAAATTTCAACCCAAGTAGCTCTGGCATATATCTACAATCTATCAAAATTGCAGATCATCAGCCTTTGCCCTTGTGGAGGTGGAGTCAGATCTCCTCCTCCCCAGTGTATGCATTATACAGATGGGTACTGCAGCTTTCTGGGTAATTTGACCCACTGGTACTGTGGAAGATACATCTACCAGTGTCTATGTACAAGGACTTCGGGGGTTTATTAGGTAGAATGTGTGTAACACAACCTTGTTGGTTTTTTGGGTGCATGGCCACCATGCCACACCTGCAAGAGTAACATACCAACTAATACCATAGGCACATTCTACACCTGTATATCTACCTCCATTCCAAGTTTCAAGTGCACCCATTGAGAACTGGGGGAGCTGGAAGGAAAATGAGAGCTGGGGAGCATGGGAAAGTGGGCGAAGATTTTTCAAGAGATAGGAGATCTGTCAAAAACTTGTCATAGCACACCATAGAGAGATGTAATGAGTAAGATAAGTGCATGGCTGACTTCCTACTTGCAATTTAGACTGTCCTGACCCATTTCTGCACTGGACAATCTGCCCAGTGTGTATGCATGGCATCAACCTCCTAGGTGACTGTTTCACTCCTACAGTTCATACATAGGATGCACCCCCCCATATTTTTGCACTCAGAAGTATTTTGGTAATTCAATGGCAGTTCAAATGTTACAAAGATGTTCAGAGATGTTCCTACACTCATTTCTCAAAGTTTCATGAGACAAGGCCCACTGGATAGTGTGCTGTGACAAGTTTTTGTCAGATCTCCTATCTCTTCAAAAATCTTCGCACACTTTCCCACGCTCTCCAGCTCTCATTTTCATTACAGCTCCTCCATTTCTCAATGGATGAACTTGAAACTCTGAATGGAGGTAGATATATAGGTGTAGAATGTGCCCACAGTATTAGTTGCTATGTTACCCCTGGAAGTTTGGTATGGTGGCCATGCTCCCAAAAAACCAACAAGGGGGTGTTACACACATTCTACCCAATAAACCCACCAATAAACCCACCAAGTACTTCCACAGAGGCACTGTGTGATGTATCCCCCACAGTACCAATGGGTGAAATTACCCAGAAAGCTGCAGTTCCCATCTGTATAATGCATACACTGGGGAGGAGGAGATCTGGCTCCACCTCCACAAGGACAGAGGCTGATGGTCTGGAATTTTGATAAGCTGTAGATATATACCAGAGTGGCCTAGGGTGAAAATTTCAAGTCCACATGTCAAGAACTGCATTTTTGGGAGCAGATTTCGCATTTTTACCCCTATTCATATCCATGTCCAAAAACATTGGATTGGATCCAAAATGTGTATGGAATGGGTAGATCACTTGTCAACAATATGTTAGAGTACAGTGAAATATCATCCAGTGGAAGGGACAAGTGGTGGCAGCAACAACAAACCATGCATGTGGTCCGCTTTTTGATTACATAAGCACATATGGCAGGTGGAGTGGCTGTGCCCAAAAAAGCAGAGACTCGCAAAAATTTTAGTATTCCACTCAAATCTAATCTAAAAAACAAGATCTCGCTGATGTAATCATATTGCCGTGATCCTCTCGTCCCGGACTACAACTTTTGTTTTCTGTGTGGCTGTGCAGGTGCGCTTCTTTGATTAGATAAGCACACATCGCAGGTGGAGTGGCTGTGCAAAAAAAGAAAAGACTTGTGAAAATTTTAGTATTTCACTCATATCTAATCTAAATAGCAAGATCTCGCTGATGTAATCATATTGCCGTGATCCTCTCGTTCCGGGCTACAACTTTCATTTTCAGTGTGGCTGTGCACTGCCCCTGTCATGTGGCTGTGCAACCCCTTCCCTGTGTGGCTGTGCACCACCTTCCCCTGTGTGGCAGTGCACTCTCCCTGTCTGTGTGGCTGTGTAACTAAACCAAAAAGACTCAAGAAAATTTTAGTTTTCCATTTATATCTCATCCAAAAATAAAGATCTCGCTGATGTAAGCATACTTCTGTGGTCCTCTCAACCCGGGCTACAACTTTGGTTCGCACTATGGCTGTGCCACATTATGTAATGTGCAGTTTTCGAACTCCGACAGCAGAGGCTGCCTGCGACAATTTTCATTAGGGGTATTTCCTTATTTGGTCAGTGGTAGTTACCGTGATTCTTGTAAATCGTTAAGTGGCTCTTGCCACAACCTTTGGTCAAAATCTACAGACTCTGGTGCATCGACAAACTCCAAACTACCAGAATGACTGAAATCGAAACCCGTGTACAAGAAGAGGTTACCAGACTGAGTTCAACGCTACAGGTATGCCGGACTTCAATTTTACATTCCATGGCCGGCACTAATGCAAATGCCAGGCAGAAAGAGAGAGGGAACTTGCCAAATGCCAGGCAGAAAAAGAGAGGGAACTTGCCAACATCGAGCAGCGCTATGCGCGGCTCAAGAAACCTGTAAGGAAACCTGTAAGCCGCGTGTTACTTAAAGTACTGCTTGCGACCCACTCTTCCTGAGAAGCATCCCAATACCGAGACAGACACTCCGGTAGGACTACGTTCGACACCGAATCTAGATGCGATTGAGCGGATTAGGAGAAGCCGAGGAGTCTCGAAACGAACGTGACTCATCGGAGTCGATATTGATGTAAGCTCATGTATAATTATATACAATGGAAGACTGTCACATCCGTGACACGCGCTTACACTCCGGTACGAACTCCGGATATTATTATCTCTGTTCTAGACTCTCGGTACTCCGTTCCATTACGGAACTCCGTTCCATTACGGAACTCCGTTCCATTACGGAACTCCGTTCCATTACGGAACTCCGTTCCATTACGGAACTCCGTTCCATTACGGAACTCCGTTCTATTCTCGTTCTTATCTTTTACTTCGTATATAGGTTTCCGAATTTAGTAATGATTTCCCTCACGTCGTTGTTAGTTGCCGTTCTGGCCTTTTATTACTAATCACTCTACCTACCGGTTATCCGGCGACTACCGGCTTAGCTTACTAATCACTTACTAATCTTTCAGTCATCCGTACTGCGCTCCGGTAGTCGCTACACCCCGGACATTGCTTTACAACGTTCTCCGTAGTATAAAAGCCTTGTACATACGTCGTAGCACTCCAGTTCGAATATCACCTAAGATACTCTTCGTTCTCACTCGACTCCAGTTGTATCTGGATCGCTCCGACCTCTGGAACTCGGCAAGTAGAAGTATACTAGTTGTATACTAAACTCCGATAGTCCGGACTTCCGTCCCAGCGTTAACCTCTGACCTCGGACCTTCTCAGAGACCGAAGGGAACCGGTCTTGACAAAGACCGTGATCCTTGTATAGACCAATCCCCCTGATCTCGCTGGACACGAAGAAGACACTGGAGAGAAGTCAGCGCCCGGCACTCAAGACGACCAGCCCGTATCTGCAATGGTGGAAGCCATCACTAAAAGTGTCGAGACAACTCTCAGAACCCTTTTGGAGAACAGGAGTGACTTTTCCGTCGGCAGTATTTTACGAAGTTCAAGGCGAACCCCACGGCGGAGGAAGCAGGAAAACCTCAAGCTTCAGCTAGAAAAGGCAACGGAGCCAAGCTACCACCGCGACTTCATCTTGGTAGTGGATACTTTTTTTGTCGTTGATGTGCTGACCCCTGACCCCTTCTACTTAGGCTGAAGTCCGCCGTCTTTTCAAGGATAAGCTTGGTATCACACAAGATATTGATTTTATAACGCATGCACCAGCAGACGCCGCCAACGTCCATGCCTACGAGTATGAAGATGGACCTAGCCCTGATACGGACAACATTGCGTTTGATCTAACGTGGAATTACTCGTCACCCTGGAACACGTTCTTACTGAATTTCCTCCTTCGCGAGTTCCAACTGCGCTGCACCAGCAAAACATGGCCTATCAGAAAAGAGGACAACTACGTCGAAGAAATACTACGGGAACGTTACAAGCGACTGCGAACATTGTGGAAGAATGCACAACCGAAGTTAACTACCAAGGGAGTGCTTGAAACACCAGCTGAACACGAGACCCGACTACTGGAAGAGAGCCGAAGGCTAGGGAAAGAAAGTAGACAGGCCACGCGTCGCCGAAACGTAGGCATCCCTTGCTGTGAAGTCGACTAAACTGATATTCGCATAGAAATATAACCGTAGGAAAACGGTTCTCGAGCACATCGTCGTCATGAAATCAGAAGCCCCTGATGATGACGATTTACGGAGCTGGAAATGGCTTCAACGACTCATCAACACTTTGGGTGAGCACGGTATGAGCTCTGAGGAGAGTTCTGTCGAAAATGGCATCGAGAATGTACTCCGAGTGAAGAAGTTGGAATGGCGGAAGAATATCGACAAAGAACTAGAGATTGTGGATCTCCAGCGTATCCTTGACAAGGACATTTTCTGCTCACAAGGCTCAAAACCCCTCCCCAGGAAGCGCGCACCCGATAACCCGATCTCCTCTCGGGACCCAGTAGTGGGTTTACCCATGGCATTGTATGATGACGCGTGGATCTTGCAACTTACGGAATGTCAGAGGGAGAAACTTGAAATCTCGAAAGCGCCATTCCCATGGATGAAAGTTGTCGCAACCTGATCTCAGCATGTCTTTCTTTTCTTTTCTCAAATTTCCCCAGTCTCGGACTCCCTATATCTGTCGTATCTCTAGCTATCGTGTCTCTGTCTCTACCTCTCTTGTACTTGCACCCAAATGTCTAGCCCTGGTGTGAGTCGACGTGTGGATCTATGGCGAAAACACCAAAAAAACCCAACACAAAGACAAATGCCGAGTCGGTGGTTTACCTTCGCGGACTTTGGCTCGAGGGATCGGTTATGGCGAAGTGGGGGAGGGGTTCTGCACACCTAGACGACTAGGGCAGAAGGGAAGGTGCTCCTGATGAGAGGGGAGCAGGGGGAGACTGAGAAAAAGCGAAGTAATATAGGCTACTCGGAGCCTAGAAGCGACGTAAGATGAAGAAGAATGACAGTAAATAGACCCTTAATGGAGCCTCAGATACTGCAAGGATAAAGAAGATAATGAAGGGCCTTAAAGCGATGACAATAAGGCAGATAACGTCGATAATGATTGGGCAATAGTCTCACTACAAAGGGGATGGTATCCTATGCAGGGGGGCTACTTGCTTGTTGCTTGCTGCGACGTATTGGTACTTATATACAAAAGGTAGCGCAGCCTGAAGTAAATAGAGGGAAACACTTTGTAAGGGGTTTGTAAGCGATTGGTAAGAGGATTGGTAAAGGATTGGTAAGGCCGAGCAAGGCTGAGTAAGGACAGTAAGCGATTGGTAAGTAAAATCAGTCAGCATGACGAAGAATATCACAAATCATTTGAAATAGAATGAGTCATTAAGGAACGGATGAATAATGCGACAGAAAGGGGGATGAGTAAGCGCACTGGTCACTGCTGAATAAGGGGGGGTATGACTGCAAATGAGTCACTCTGACTCCTAGATCTGAGATCCAGATTCATTGGGGCGATATGCTGTGCGTCCGAAAGAAGAACTGTGGGGATTTCTGCCAGGGGCCAACTTTGGGGGTCTCCAGGGTAGTCAGGGCTTAGGATTTCGCAACTTTCCCCCCTCTCTCCTCTCTGCAAAGTGACCTGTACCAGGTGCAACTAGTGCTCTGGAGGGCATGAGGAGGAGGAGGGGCCATCTTCTCCAACGAGGGCAGGGAGAAGTGCCTCAAAATCGTCATGAATGCGATCAGATAGTGTAGATGATAGTAATTGGTACTGGAGCTGTCGCAATTTTGGGAGAACGAAAGACGAGATCGAGAGATAGATGTTGCAGGGGGAAGGAAGGAAAAATCCATAATCCTTTTCAACTGGAGAGACCAAAACAACCACATAAGACCTTTCAAGCCTGATGACAGACTTGAGGCGACCAAAGAACGTCTTCTTTGATGTCAGACTGATGAGAAGAACGTGCTGTCCCAAAGCGATAGGATGGGAGGTCATGGACGAGGGAGGGATGAACCAGGAGGCTTCGGGGCGAGAGCTAGTGGGGATTCCTGGCAGGTACTCGTAGTTATTCTCCCTAGCAAAGGACACGAGCGAAGAGACAGTCGAGGAGGTGGCCATTACAATAAATATTGGCGAAATGGGCGTTCGTTGGTAGAAATGATGCAGAAAATCATGGAGTGCGCGGATCGTTACCAAATTTGGTAGGCAGGATGGCGTGGTCGAGAGCTTCCTGTGAGCGTGGGAATGGTGTCGATATCTTTAGAATTGACAGAGATATTCGAAAAATCGGAATGCCATAAACTAGCGCTCAAAAAGTTTTTTTCGGGCGCTCGAGCGGTTTCTTCCCTAACGTTAAGGATGGTTCTTGTGCGATGGATGACTGCTGGCAATATCAGTCATTCTTCGCATTAGGGCTAGGCTTCTCCATTCTCCATTCTTCATCATTCAGCTTCTGAGTCCATGCTCACGTCGCCAAACACCTTTGGTGCGTGACACCGGTCTGGACCGATGGCGGTCATGGCATGCCTCGTCGGGTGGGATACATTTATTGCCTAGTGACGGACGCGTCTTG
Source organism: Pisolithus albus (assembly GCA_024613165.1). NCBI lineage: Eukaryota > Fungi > Basidiomycota > Agaricomycetes > Boletales > Pisolithaceae > Pisolithus > Pisolithus albus. Next base: position 534,632 of record JANFAB010000036.1, read on the forward strand.
TGTAGTGACATACACGTGACCGTGTTTGACTGGATACGAATTCGGCATTTTCCAGCTGAGTTCGTTTCACTTTATAAGGCGTCAACCTCCGTTTTCCGCTCTTCTTTCTTTTCCCCATTGTTCGTTTTCTTCCTTTTCCTTACCGTTCGTACATTAGATGTTCTATCGTTCAAATTCGTGTACTTGTAATTCGTGTACTTGTTCTGCCACCACCCTCCACCCCCCGTTTCTAACAGTTCCACCCCCCGTTGCTAACAGTCCCACCAAAATAAAATTCCTGCGTACGTTGATCCAGAAAGCAGTGAAAACTCCAAGTTGCCAAAAAAGAGAATCATAGGTATGTGATACGATGCTTCGTCAACATGCACACGCTAACAACTACCCAGGAACCACGTAACTGATATTCAAAGTCGGTTTGTAAAATATTCAACAAAGTCGGAGGTCGGGTGTTCGTAAAATATTCGACGAATTCGGAGGTCAGGTGTTCGTGTACCGTGTACTTTACAACATGTACGATACAAAATTCTTCGTGACCTAAGTGTATCGTGAATGGCGTAGTAATAGCGTATCTATGAGGTTGGATTGGTAGTCCTCTAGTCGACTAAGTTAAAAAAATCAATCATCTCCGTATGGTCTCCGGGTCATCACTGACATCAAAGCTATACACTGGTGCATGGACTGATGCATGCATGCACATATGCGACGGTAAGTTCTCTGAAATATGGATCTATGGAAATGCTTCTGATCATTTTTACAGACAGCTCATTCATATATGTGTCGTTGCCTGATCCATTGGTCTGATCCATTGGTATACTATTGTCAGCGGTATGTCATCTACAATTTTTCAAAGCATCTACGACGTATTCTGATTGCCCAAGGACTCATCATCTGTTTTCATTTGGCTGTATAGGATAGATTGGCATCGGACTACTCTTCCATCCCAGGTGATTCACAGCCTGGTTCTCACTCTGTGTCCTCGTTAGTAAGTACTTTCGTAGAAGCTTCGTTATTACCGACCCTTATTTGCACCACGAACATCACAATGGCAGCGAGTGCTGTGAGATGTGGAATAGTTTGCCAGACCAGCCGCAGAAAATATAGTACTGTAGGCCCCCCCCTTTTTTTTGGATGTTGCCTGGAATTTGACGCCGGTTTTTTCCACACAGAAATAGAGATATCGTTGTCGTTGCTCGATGTTGCTGCGAGGATGTAATGAATGTTCCCTGCATCGTACGTCTTGGTGCGTATAATCAGCTGTTGTCCACGGTCAAATTCCGATCCAGATCTTACAGTGACGGTTTGCACTCTCCCGCTGGTAGAGTGTCGCAGTGTTTGAACCAATTCGCTGGTTCCTTTGTCGAAGACGTAGACCAATCCGACATCGCTTCCACCTACGACCATCAAACCTCCCTCTGCCATTGCTACTTGCTTCGGAAATCCTTTCCTGGGAGTCGTATCATACATTCTAGCACATACACCGTCCTCCATCCTATGAAGACTGAATCCGTTTACAGCGTTGTCGATGACGAAGCTAGTGTGGGTTGCATCAATGGCAGCATGTCCTCTGAAAAACATCGTAAGATTTGCGTGGTAACCGCGAACGTCCACTCACATCATTCTTCCTATAGTCTTTGTTGCAAGAATCGTGCCATCTTTTCCACGTAACGTGTGTCTACGACTCAAGTGAGTTGTTTCGTTTCTTATTTGCCATTCCGTTCACTACTCACATTTCTCCGTCATACATCCCAAACACCAGGATATCAGCGCCATGGAAATATATGGCACGCGGAATAGTGCTCGGTAATTCAACGCTGAAGGTATTTGTCAAGGTATATTTTGTGCCTACCGCCCAGACTTGGACCCGTTTGTCATACGTTGCAGTGACAAGCTGATAACTTCTTTGGCACCAGCTGATCGCCATAACTTCCTGACCAGTCCCTATTCGTCTCACCAGCGTTTCTTCAAATTCAGGTCTCGCCGAGGTCGCATTTTGTTTCCAGAACAAGAGGTACCCAAGCCCAGTCCCGCAGCAAAGTATGTCACTTCGTTCGTCTTTGAGAGTTAACCACATTGCGCAGGTAATGGGGTCTCGGTTGTTTCGTGTCTGGCAGGGCTTGTGGAGTTCCAGCGAATTTTGCAAGTCCCACATTCGTAATCCGTCGAAACCTAGGGACGTGAGTGCGATTTTTACACCGTGTAATTATCACTGACCTCCACTTGCTAGGAAATTGCTGTTGTTCGAGACTGCAAGGCAGAGTACGCCGTCCCGGTGGGAGGAAAGGCGTCTTTCCAAAGTGTACTTTGGGGCTGACCTGACCGATAGTATGGTTCTCATGGCTATTACTTTCCTGGTCTGTCTTTCCTGGCTATTTATCGTATACTGGATAAAGGTAGCTAGGGTGAGGGTGCCGTTGCGTTGTTGCTTGTTCTTTCTTTTGTTTGAGCCACAATCAATCGCCCTCTCCGTCGACTCAGCACTGTCATTATTAGTGCTAGTGGAGGGGACTTGTTGTTGCCCGGCAATCTTTCTCGACGTACTGTGGTGAGTGTTGTTCGCTGTCGTTCGTTGCCAGCCAACAATTAAATTAATTAATATAAAGGTAGCCGTTCAGCCCCATATATGAACTTATTGTCGGGTGATGGTTATTCGCTACCAGCCTTCAGCAGCGATCGGGCTCAGGTGAGAGAGACACTGCATCTCAGTATATGAACTTATTATCAGGCTGCAGCTCATCACATTTCAGTGCATAAACTTATTGTCGGGCGACGAATATTCGTTACCAGTAACGACTCCATAACCTTCAGGTGTATGAAGTTATTGTCGGGACCAACAGGACGTTTCAGCATATGAACTTATTGTCGGACCATGAGTTGTTTTTTTTTTTGTCTTTTTTCACGGGCACTGGTGGGGAGTCGAGCAGTCTTCCTGCACGTTATAACATGCTAACTTGTCCACACTAGAATTCCAAACCCCCATGAAATCTGATTCCAGCTCCCTTCGCGCAAAACGCCCGCGCACTGTTTCTAAATATCAGCCTTACCGGTCAAGGGATCCTAAATCCCCTTCCTCTTCATCTACCCCCTGCACTCGTAGCAGGGCTATGATTCAGGACACATCTGGCTCAACCAACGAGGTATGTGAGTCGTCAGGATCATACTTCTTTGGCATGACACTCATGTATAGGACTTGAGCTTCTACACTGCTGTAGACCATCTACAATCAATAAGTATGAAGCATTTGTTCCTTCTCTTTTCTTCCATATCTTACATTCCCGTGTGATTTAGGTGGGACTGACATAACCAAGTCCGCCTCCGTGGCCCCATTCTCCTTGCCCGAAGTCGTGTCGCTTACGTCTCAAAGTGCGAGCTCTTCCAGCCCCTCCCGCCTCACTCGTCAAAATGCAGTGATTTTGGACGCACATGGAGCGGTGGATTGTCCTGTAGAGCCACGCGTAGGTGAGAATAGAGAATCTTTTTTTTATACGTACTTCCCTGGTCTCATTTCCGCGCCTACTTTCAGGTTCCCATATTCCTCCCGGATTGAAGGAGAGCATTCATAAGGCGATCAAACACCACGTAAATAAGTATGCATTTCAACTAGAGGCTGGCCTTTGCAACCAAATAGCGCTTGGACTCTCGGAGGCTATCGATTTCACACTGAACATCATAGAGCAGCCATTTGCAGAGACTCATCCGGTAAGAAGTTTTTCTTTATTTCCACCGTTAGCATTGCTTGATTGACTTCAAGATCCAGCATAGCCCCTGCATTGTCGTGCCCACAGCCGCGTACTCTGACTCGTCCTCCAGCCTCGTGCACATGCCTGGCACATGGAAGCGAACCTGGTCTCAGTTGTAAAACTAAATAGCTTGTTTCCTCAGCTTGTTTTTTCCCTACGTGTCTTAATATCTTGATACATCTCGATACCCGATAAATAGTTGTTATTGTCGTTACCCGAACAACAAAGAAGTCGTCGCCATCACTATGCATGCATGTCAGGATATTAAGCTGGAGCTTACAACGCTCTAATCTCTCAGCCTCCAGATTATGCAGCAGAGACCAGCCGTGAGTCTTCTGTAATCCTGGTGAACGCAGATTTGACGATATCATAGGTTACCCCGCCCTCACTGCAAGCATTCCTCAGTTTTTTTGCTGAAAACATCTTAAAAAAAGAGAAGAAACTGATACTGTTTAATTTGGGATGTTTTTGCCAAAGTTATTTGAGAAAAATACAGGATTTTTATTGTCAATTATGCCTCAAAAAATGGTATAGACTCATCTTAAATCTTTTCAGTCAAAATCATCGTGAATTTTTTTTCAGGATGATTTTGAGTACAATACACGTTAAAAATTGTAAATAGATCTTCAATATATTTCACATGGTTTGCAATTTAGTAATCTACTTTTTTCTTAGCAAGAAGCTTAAAAAATAACCAATATATATGTAGCCAAAACACTGAATTATAAATGATGAATTGCATGCTGCCCATCACATGAAAAATATTCTGTCTTTTTTATGGCTGAACATGCAATTTGCAGCAGAATGTTTTTGGCCCAAACATCAAACAAAAAATAATGTATTTTTGCACCAAAATCATCAGTAAAAAATCCAAAGTCATTCTGGATGAAATATTCAGAATATTATTACAATGGAGAGCCCACAAAATGGTCCCAGCCACACAGAGATGACTGTGGATGGTGAAATTTTCAAGCCCCCCTTGGCAGTATTATGTCCTCCTAAACAGCTCAAAGAGGGATTGAAGGGGGATTGAAGAAGGGCTGATTAAGGGCAATTGAGTGAAGTTGGGACTGGGTATTGCACTCAAACATAGAATCATCACTGTGGGTGGACGTCACTGGTGGTTGGACCAACCTGCCAACCTTCTTTGGGAATGATGGGCTGACCTTTTGGACATGGTGTTAGCTGACCTCTTTAATCCTGGTGGTGGGGGGTCCACCCATCAATTAGATGAGAACCACAACACTTTGTGAAAATGATCACACAAGGCTGCCTGACAGAGACAGAACTGGAAGAGATTGCAGACAATGACATGCTGGTATGCCTTGCATATATAGTTGTATTTCCTTGCAGGTTAGGTGTGGCATTCACCAAGTTGCATTGGTGGTACTGAATTTTGGGTGAGTTACCAAAGACCAAATGAGGTAATGAGGTAAGCTAACACCACAGCTCACACCCCAGGCCCCTGGTTTGATGCTTCACCATCAGCAAATCACTTATTTACTGTGCAGGGCTGTACAGCCACCCACAGTGGCCACAGTGCTACAGATAGGTCCCCCACTGTACAGTGACCAAAAAGTTGTGAAATACCATGACTTAGAGTACAATTTTTTTTTCAATTAGGATCTACTTTGGCTAAGCAATCAGTCTATGTCATTAGTACAGCAGTATAAGCCCTAATTAAAGTGCTGTGTGGCCTGTAAGTTTGCACTGTGCTGCTGTGTGACACTGTGGCCACTGTCACACTGTCCCGAAAAGGGTGGTTTGCTGATGACCATTGAAAACATGGGCTGGGCCTGGAGCTGCCACAGGCTCCTCAGGGATCAGCTCAGCCCAGGCCAATTGATAGTGTTGGCATACAAGCAGATGGGGCAGGGGATAGATATAATCTGAATTCAGGAAACATTGCAGGTCAAGTCAGGAAGCTCAGTGAGGGGAGGAAGTGGTTCATCTGGACTCATCTTTTCATCAATCTTCACCATTACTCATGCTTGTTAGATATCAAACACAGCATTGCTGTTAAAGTTTGTCATATCCATGGATTCTGACCTTACTCCAGTACCTGGACACCAGTACACTGCCCCATGCCTTTGTTCCCTCTTTAATTAGTACCCACTGTTATTCCTTTATGTTTTGCATTTGTCAGACCTGTGTCTGTCACTCCCTTACCAACACTCATACATTGTGTACTCCAGTTAGTGTTGGTTTGGAAACCAAGAGGGATGGAGCCGCTTAGTCAGCTAATAAAGTATCTCTGACTGTGGTCCCATATTGCCACATGAAAAAAAAACATAAAGAATTATACAAATAGCTACTGAAACTGGTGAGCTTCTGGTAGTCTTCCCTCCTGACTCTCTGTATATATACCTGCTTAGTTTTGTACTGTAGTCCACAGTCTGATAATCAACTTAACACCTGAGATCCTGATGCAGTTCTGGTCTCTTGTCATCCAAGACTACAGTCTGGGACCTGAGTTGCCATCCCAGCACTCAGTTCCCACTCTCCCCATTCTTCCATACCCAGACTTGTCCAAGGGCACAGTGTGTAAGCTGAGGCCAATCAGGTAGTGTCTCCCCTTAGCTGCATGACTTTAACTCCTATGAAACATGTGTACTCTAGAACTCTGGCTTGACTTTCAAAAAATAATACCCCTCCATCCTTGAATTGTGTGCTGAGAGTTCACCCCATGCTAGATACCAGCCTTGTGTGTGGCTGGGACCATTTTGTGGGCTCTCCACTGTAATAATATTCTGAATATTTCATCCAGAATAACTTTGGATTTTTTATTGATGATTTTGGTGTGAAAATACATCATTTTTTGTTTGATTTTTGGGCCAAAAACATTCTGCTGCATATTGCATATTCAGCCATAAAAAAGACAGAATATTTTTCATGTGATGGGCAGCATGCAATTCATCATTTATAATTCAGTGTTTTGGCTACGTATATATTGGTTATTTTTTAAGCTTTTTGCTAAGAAAAAAGTAGATTACTAAATTGCAAACCATGTGAAATATATTGAAGATCTATTTACAATCTTTAACACATATTGTACTCAAAATCATCCTGAAAAAAAATTCATGATGATTTTGACTGAAAAGATTTAAGATGATTCTATACCATTTTTTGAGGCATAATTGACAATAAAAATCCTGTATTTTTCTCAAATAACTTTGGCAAAAACATCCCAAATTAAACAGTATCAGTTTCTTCTCTTTTTTAAAGATGTTTTCAGCAAAAAAACTGAGGAATGCTTGCAGTGCCTTGCGCTCGCACAAGGAGAAACATCGACCGAAGTACCGCACACCAGATCCACCGCCGTCCCACGTGGTTGTTCTCTTAATTGGCGTGGTAATGCTATTTGGTCTTGCAACTGTCATCGACATTGCACACCGACTTTTACCTCCCGACTCCTTCTTGGGTGTCACAGTTGTCATAGTTTGTGGATCAATCATGATCGCCATTTTGCAGAGCTGGGGAGCTCTAGGGAGGGAGGATGCGAGCATTTGACCGATCAGTAGTTTACTCGATATCCATGTGACCACCAATCTGTCCCCCAATCCGTCATCACTAGTGATCGTATTCGGATGTGTTGTACAGACCTAACAAAGTAGCCGCCCGAATTGGTCGGCCAGTTCCACCAACGCCCTGCCATTCCGCCTCATGCTTGGATAAGGAGGTGGGCAACCTTGTATTGCGAAGTGCAAATTAAGGTCTGTGTAGATGCCCTCTGTGATCGCTTTTAGCTTATTGTCTTTGTTCAGCCTTTATGGCAGTTACGTCCTGCCCCCGAAAATAAGGTTGAAGGTCTGTCGTTAAACCTCTCCACGATCGCACCAATGCTAATTGTCATTTGTTCGAAAAACAACGACGTGCCCCGGGATACGGAATGGCCTTGTCTTGATATACATACTTTTTGAGTTCCTTGAGAAATGTGTGTATATTAACATCCGTTTATGACCATAATCTGCCAGTTCCGTCTCAGAACCTGCCTTCAGGTCGCCAGTGTTTTACCTGCAGTCCAAATCCTCGTTTGCCTCGCGTTTTTCCCGCTAATCCTGAAAAAACTGATTCAAGCCCTACTTAGACATGCCCTCTTCACGCCCCGTGTTCAAGCGGTGTAAATGTGAGGAGTGCATTGAAGGAAATGCCAATGGCGTTCTGATGGACGCACGAGTCATGCCTGTGCATTTGAAGAGAGTCCAAGTGGAGCACTCTAGGCGTGAAGACAGCTCTTTAAAGGACCTTACTGGCCATCTCTTTGCCCTTACCCTTACGGATGATGGACCTGACCCCAACGCTACCGCCGACAAGCTATGGAAATCGTGTGCCCACTATCAGAAAACAGGACCTAGCGGCGACATCATTGCTGGCTCACTCAATACTCTTCAAATACCCGACATTGTTGATAGCCTTAGCCGTCTCCGGTTGCACGATGCTGCGCTGGCCGACGAGCCTCGGACTGTTCCCGAGAGCAGCCCCGATCCGTCTATTCCCGTCGTAACCAGGGGCAGTCCCCCAAGGAAGGACCGCCGCCGATGTATCACGAAGGCACTCGAGATTCTTTCCAATATTGAGGCTTGCACCCAACGGTGTTTTCGCCTTCTATTGGACAATTCTAACGAGTATATACCTTCCATGGTAAGACAAGAGCTTGACCTGCTGCGCCATGCTACGGAGGGAGTCAAGCACGGTCACCACTCTGTTGACTCTTACAAGAAGGGCGTCCTTACTGGTCTGGATAAGTCTGAGGCAGAGCTGAGGTTACACGAGCCCTTAGAAAGTTCCGTAGATCCGGTCCTTTACAAAATCGGTAAGTTCTATTCATACTAGTAGAACTACGCTGACAACACGTTCGTTAGATGACCAGCATCACCCGCCAGTTGAGCGCATGGATGTTGTCACACAGGTCGCACTTCTTATTGGCGTCGTGTGCAGTGTAATTATGGGCGTGTCCCAACGAGGTGGCAACTTCATCATGGGCGCACTCTCACTGCTCCTCTATCTCGCATTTCAGCGCAACGATGGGACACTGAGTACCTCCCACGAGAACATTTTGGGACAGATTCCAGCAACAACGGAGATTGCCCTGTCGAAGTTCAATCTTACTTCTAACGTGGTGCCGTATGCGGTCTGCAAATGCCATTGCATGTACCAACCTACTTATGTCCCTGAATCCAAAACCCCACGCTACCCTGCACATTGTACAAACTGTCCGACACCGGAGACTGTATGCGGTGAAGCACTCGTGGACGTTTTACCTAATGGTGAGCAGCGGCCGAAGAAGACATATACTTACCGCGACTTCAATGACTATCTCGCCAACCTGTTAGGAAGAGAGGAAATTGAGGCCATGATGGATCAGTCGTGCGACGATCTTGTGCAATCACTCTCTTCGCCGTGACCTCAATTTGTCAAGAATCCGTTCGAAGCCAAGTTCCTCCGTACATTCAGTGGTCCTGAAGCTGGCAAACTTTTTGTCGATCGAGGCGACGAGGGATGCTACGCCTTCGCCTTTCATGTTGATTTTTTCAACCCCGAGGGCATGACGCAACGTGGGGCGAGGACATCATCTGGCATCATCTCCATGGTGTGTCTCAACTTGCCCCTGGATGTTAGGTATAAACCGGAAAATATGTATCTTGCTGGCATAATTCCAGGACCGAAACAACCATCTCTGGAGAATCTTAACCACTACATTCGGCCCCTCATAGCCAACCTCGTAACGTCATGGAAACGAGGTGTTCGGTATTCGAGTACTGCGAATCATCCAAATGGCCGTGTCATGCGTAGTGCCATTGCTTTTGTCGTTTGTGATCTTCCTGCTGCTTGCCACGTCGCTGCTCTTGCTGGAACGGGCAGTCATTTCTTCTGTGCTGCATGTAATTGCTATCACAAGACGAACTATGGTCGCGTTGATTTCGAAAACTGGGTGCTTCGAGATAAGGACAGTCTGCGCCGTTATGCGGAGCAATGGAGAGATGCCCCCACTTCTGCAGAGCGCGAAAGGCTGTTCAAGCAGCATGGTGTACGCTACTCTGAGCTTTGGCGGCTTCCATACTGGGATCCGGCTTGTCAGCTCGTGGTTGACTCCATGCATTGTCTCCTAGAAGGTCTCGTGCAGCACCACATGCGAAGCTTACTCAACCTTACGACAGAAATCACATCGACTACTTATTCGACGCCACCTGCCTTCCATTACGACTTTGAGACTTTGGACCCGGAGGCAGCTGCCAGTCTGTCTATGACCACCAAAGAGGTCGGGCAAGTGTCTGCAATTCACGTGCTGCTGGTTGCACAGGTACCGTGTGCGAGCGATACTGTCCAGGTAGCTGCATCGCTCGAGAGGCTTCGAGAAGCCCTTCTCCACAAAAACAAGCCGTCACTGCGTTATGTCTGCCAATCGCTGGGTTGCATGCCCACGAAGAAAACCAGGCATTTCAAAATGGATTATGCTAAGGTGCTTGCCCAATGGGTAAGGAAACACTTTATCCGCAGATTCTTCACTAATACTTATACGCCTAGCACGCTCAACAACCACTGATTACTGGCACTAATGAGGATATACATGACCGCGACTCGAAGCGGGCTCTCGAGCAAATTAGAAGTGTTATCCGTGACACCATTGTGCCATCATGGCTCGGGCGCGTGCCGAAAAATGTTGGAGATGCTTCTGCAGGTACGATCAAAGCTGATGAGTGGCGATGGCTTGTTACCATATATATTCCGATTGCTCTCATCAGTCTTTGGGCAAATTTGGAGACTCGGCTGAAGTCTATCCTTGATCATACCATGAATCTAGTTTCTGCGGTTCATCTTGCCTGTGCACGGACAATGACTCTCGAGCGGGCATCTGCTTATCGCTGGAACATTGCTGACTACGTAAAGAACTTGAAGCGTGTCCACCCGACCTCCAACTTACGACCAAACCACCATGCCGCCTTTCACGTTTACGACTATCTTTTGCTATTTGGTCCTGTACATTCATGGTGGACATTCCCTTTTGAACGCCTCATTGGAATCCTGCAGCGCCTCCCCAGCAATCATAAATCCGGTCGGTATGCTCTCTGCAGCGTGCATAATTTGCTAACACACTTTCCAGGGGAACTGGAGGCAACTATGTTCCAGTCTTTTCTCAAGGGCGCAAAGTTGCAAGGCTGGATGTCGCAATCCGACTGTCCACCTGTCATACGCGAATGCAAAGTTCTCCTTGATCGTGCATACGGTACCCCAGACAAGACCGACGATGATGGTGATGACGTAGATACCCTCAATTCAAAGGCAATAAACGTTCCTGAGGAGTTATTCCCCCTCACTGGCCAACGCAAAGTCGTGCTGAGAGCTCGGCTCAAACATGCACTGGGGGTTTACTATTGCCGGTCGTCCACCCACATGGGTAACTCGCTCATCCTATTCTACTCACAAGGAAATCGGTCGCTATCCCCTGTTCCAGGCAGTATCAAATATATCTATGAATCGGGGGGTTCATGGTTTCTTGCGGTCCAGCGACAGCGGTCATTAGCCACTATTGGTACTGATCCCTATGCTGCATATCCACATTTCCCTGCGAAACTTTACTCTTCTGTTCTCGAAGAGAGGTTAGAAAGTGTGCGAGTGTCTTGGGTTGTAAGTCACTATGCACGGTGGGCTGTTTCGAGTGAACATGTTGTGGTACTTTCGCTATGTAAGGTAAGTGGCTATGACATGATTAGCTTGGACGATTGGCTTGAACTGAGCTCTCCTCAATAGGATTAGCAATTACATTGGCTGGATTTATAGTATGTCCGATGGAATGTGTTAGCATTGAGGCGAGGATGGGATGACGGATGCCGTGGCAGGCCGAAGTCAGACGATGATCATGTGAGCAGTGGGCGATGATCATGCACTTTATTTACTCCGTAGGGATACTCGAAGTTTAGTCCTACATCTTGTACACAAATTTTATTTCTAATTGGGAAGTTCTTCCTGATGTTCGTCAGTATTTGGGGTTGAGGCCCCTGTTTTTGCTAGAGACAAACTTGAAGTTTAGTCCGGCAGTGAACCTCGAGGCAAAATTTGATGTTCACACGGTCATACTTGCAGTGCCCAAACTTGGAGTTTGTGACAACATTTACACCTGAACAGTGTGACAGCCAACATATCAAATTTTCGCCATCATTCTTTCAGTTAACGATACTTGGAATTGTACGGACGTGCAAATGTCAACATAAACTTAAAATTTCCTATTCACATTTCCCACTACATTTACACCCGGCCTAAACTGTGCTAACCGCGCTGTGTCTGTCGGAGTTCCAAAACTGAGTGTTATGTAATATGGCACAGCCACACTGCGAACCAAAATTGTAGCCCGGGTTGAGGGGATCGTGGGAGTATGCTTACATCAGCAATATCTTTATTTTTGGATGAGATATAAATGGAAAACTAAAATTTTCTTGAGTCTTTTTGGTTTATGTTACACAGCCACACAGGGAAAGGTTGTACACAGCCACACAAACAGGGGAATGCACAGCCACACAGGGAAAGGTCGCACACAGCCACACAGACAGGGGAGTGCACAGCCACACAGGGAAAGGGGTTGCACAACCCCAGGGACAGGGGTGGTGCACAGCCACATCAAAAACCAAAGTTATAGCCCGGGTTGAGAGGATCATGGGAGTATGCTTACATCAGCAAGATCTTTATTTTTGGATGAGATAAATGTAGAATACTAAAATTTTCGCAAATCTTCGCTTTTTGGCACAGCCACTCCACCTTGAATATGGCTTATGTAATCAAAAAAGCGGACCACATGCCTGGGTTGTTGCTGCTGCCACCACTTGCCCCTTCCATTGGATGGTATTTCACTATACTGTAGCATACTGTTGACAAGTGATCTACCCATTCCATACACAATTTGGGTCCAATCCAATGTTTTTGGATATAAATATAAATAGGGGTAAAAATGCGAAATCTGCTCCCAATTGTGCAGTTCTTGACATATGGACTTGAAATTTTCACCCTAGGCCACTCTGGCATATATCTACAATCTATCAAAATTCCAGACCATCAGCCCTTGCCCTTGTGGAGGTGGAGTCAGATCTCCTCCTCCCCAGTGTATGCATTATACAGATGGGTACTCCAGCTTTCTGGGTAATTTGATCCATTGGTACCATGGAAGATATATCAGACAGTGTCTATGTACAAGGACTCTGGGGGTTTATCAGGTGGAATGTGTGTAACAGCCCCTTGTTGGTTTTTTGGGTGCATGGCCACCATGCCACACTTCCAGGGGTAACATGCCAACTAATACCATAGACACATTCTACACCTGTATATCTACCTCCATTCGAAGTTTCAAGTCCATCCATTGAGAAATGGAGGAGCTGTAATGAAAATGAAAGCTGGAGAGCGTGGGAAAGTGTGCGAAGATTTTTAAAGAGATAGGAGATCTGACAAAAACTTGTCACAGCACACTATCCAGTGGGCCCTGTCTCATGAAACTTTGAGAAATGAATGTTGGAACATCTTTGAACATCTTTGTACCATTTAAACTGTCAGTAAATTACCAAAATACTTCCAAGTGCAAAAACATGGGGAGGTGCATGTAGTGTTGTTCGGGCCCGGCTTGGGCCCGGCCTGTGGGGGCCCACGGCCTGCAAAAATACATGCCAGGCCATGAGCCCCATGGGCCGTATTTGGGGGCCCGGCTCGGGCTCAGGCCCCGGCTTTCAAGTCGTGTATTTGACATTAACTAAAAACCTACGAATAAAATAAAATCATCTAAATTTTGGTGTCGGGACTCTATCTACTGGTTAAGGAATGACTGAAGCCACTTACTGTGACTGCTGGAGGTCCAGAATGTCGCCAGAAACTGCGAGGCAGTTGAGCTGTTGTATGGGGGATGAGGTCAACAGGGCACTGGTGATCACCTGCTGCACGGAACTCTGTGAAACTAACGGTGGTGTTAGATGGCAGTATGGAGACTACGGAAAACGAAGAATGGAGTGGATACACCCTTCCAGTCCGAAGTTATTTGCAAAATGGTCCAAAAGTAGCTGTCTCCATCAAATTAAGAAAATCTCCCGAATGGTACAAGCGGTCATGACGCAAAAGACACTGATCGAAAGCCCTCGTCAAGTAGTACATCACCCTAGAAATGCGAGAGATTCGGCTGGAAAATGGCAGAGATATGGTGCATGCAATCTTGAAGGTAGGGTCAGGCATCACACCAGGTAGTAAACGTGGTAACCTTGACTGATATAACACAATGTGGCTGATTGCACATGATGAGATGGGGTCAGTGAATCTAGAAGAAGGTAGCCATACACATTTCCAGCAGCCATTCTTCCCCGCTGCTGATATTGTCTGGAAACTAGACAGCGATAGGCCGTGGAAAAGGTTCCCAGTTGCACAGCCACTAAGCCGGGGCTTAGGGGCCCGGCTCAGGCCTCACCAAACTACAAGCCAGGCTCTGGGCCCCCACAGGCCCTCCTAAGGGCCCGGCTATCTCTTCAAAAATCTTCGCACACTTTCCCACGCTCTCCAGCTCTCATTTTCATTACAGCTTCTCCAGTTCTCAGTGGATGGACTTGAAACTTTGAATGGAGGTATATATATAGGTGTAGAATGTACCTATGGTATTAGTTGGTATGTTACTCTTGCAGGTGTGGCATGGTGGCCATGCACCCAAAAAACCAACAAAGTTGTGTTACACACATTCTACCTAATAAACCCCCAAAGTCCTTGTACATAGACACTGGAAGATGTATCTTCCACAGTACCAGTGGGTCAAATTACCCAGAAAGCTGCAGTACCCATCTGTATAATGCACACACTGGGGAGGAGGAGATCTGGCTCCACCTCCACAAGGACAGAGGCTGATGATCTGCAATTTTGATAGATTGTAGATATATGCCAGAGCTACTTGGGTTGAAATTTCCAAGTCCATATGTCAAGAACTGCACAATTGGGAGCAGATTTCGCATTTTTACCCCTATTCATATCCATGTCCAAAAACATTGGATTGGATCCAGAATGTGTATGGAATGGGTAGATCACTTGTCAACAATATGTTAGAGTACAGTGAAATATCATCCAGTGGAAGGGACAAGTGGTGGCAGCAACAACAAACCAGGCATCTGGTCCGCTTTTTTGATTACATAAGCACATATGGCAGGTGGAGTGGCTGTGCCAAAAAAAGCAGAGACTCGCAAAAATCCTCTCATCCCAGACTACAACTTTTGTTTTCAGTGTGGCTGTGCAGGTGCGCTTCTTTGATTAGATAAGCACACATCGCAGGTGGAGTGGCTGTGCAAAAAAAGAAAAGACTTGTGAAAATTTTAGTATTTCACTCATATCTAATCTAAAGAGCAAGATCTCGCTGATGTAATCATATTGCCGTGATCCTCTCATTCCGGGCTACAACTTTCATTTTCAGTGTGGCTGTGCACTGCCCCTGTCATGTGGCTGTGCAACCCCTTCCCTGTGTGGCTGTGCACCACCTTCCCCTGTGTGGCAGTGCACTCTCCCTGTCTGTGTGGCTGTGTAACTAAACCAAAAAGACTCGAGAAAATTTTAGTTTTCCATTTATATCTCATCCAAAAATAAAGATCTCGCTGATGTAAGCATACTTCTGTGGTCCTCTCAACCCGGGCTACAACTTTGGTTCGCACTATGGCTGTGCCACATTATGTAATGTGCAGTTTTCGAACTCCGACAGCAGAGGCTGCCTGCGACAATTTTCATTAGGGGTATTTCCTTATTTGGACAGTGGTAGTTACCGTGATTCTTGTAAATCGCTAAGTGATAGTTGCCAGGCCTATTTGGTCTAAATTAGCTGACACGGCTCAGAGGCTTGGCACCGCCCTCGCCAACATTCGCCAGGGGACCCCCCCTCCTGTTCCCCTCAGACGAGGAAATCTCGTCGCATCAGTTACCAGATGGGACAGGGGGATAATGGGTCCCATTAGACTCATTAACACCACGGAGGAAATCTGCAAGCTGTATGCCGAAGCGTACGAAGAACCAGAGGAGAATGCTCCTTGTGTCCATAGGGCGCAGGAGCTGATCACCTATATTAACCTGTGGAAAAAATGCAGGTTAGACACAAACGAGGTCATGAACCTCGCACTTAAGGAATGGAGGCCGCCTGTTTGGGCCTCCCAGAAAGCGCGCCAGAGGAGAGAGGCACTACGAGACAAGGAAAGGGCAAGGGAGGGAGGAAGAAGCCCTCGCATTACAACCCGCCGGTGGACAGCCGGCCTTACAACAGCGGATAGAGGGTCAACCCGCCGCTCCTTTGCCAGAGATGGGTCAGAGACCCATCGTGCCTCTCCGCGACCGCCTGATGGTCGAAAACCCTGGGGTTCCCCAAGCCCCTGCTCATCAAGAACGACCCCCTCCAAGGGGTCGAGTGTTTAATCCTAGAGGAGGAGGTCGAACCTCCGGAAAGAAGGGAAAAGGGGGGATCCCCGAACTACCATGAGAGGCACCGAGCCTCGAAGCCCCAGTCGCTGACTGGGTTAAGTTTATCCACACGTACCAGAATGGGTACAATGGTTCAGACGAGAGCTCTGAGCTCTTGAGAATGTTCCCTGGGGCGCTGAAGAGAAATAAAAAGAGATGGTGGGGGGAGTGACCAGAGGGGTCTCCCGTTGGAATTGGGGTCAGTTCAACCCAAGGGGACTGGAGCTGCCTGGTAGGAGAGTCAGGGGGTGGTGAAAGGAGTAGAAACGCGCCCAGAAGTCTAAAGGAGGGTCGAGATATCATCTAACGGAAGTCTGGTAGTGGAGAAATATTAAACCGAGGGCTCCGGCCTTCGAATTCCATCCTATTTCATCTGGGATCAAGTCTCTGTTATGTTACTAAGCAAGTACAATGTACAGTAAGTGCAAGGGTTGGCTTACATAAGCCAAAATGCGTCCAAATACTAAGTAAAAAAAAGAGGTAAGGTAAAGATAAAAACAAAACTGTAAGTAGAAACAAGGAAATATAATAATTACCATGGTAGGGAGGACTCCCTCCCTACAGCGCTAGGTGTCAGTGAGCGCCCCGATGACGACAAGTGGGAAATCAGTCCTCCCACAGCGCAGTTAGTACGAGGGTTCCTCCTCTACGAACGACTGGCTCCAGTCCCCAGAGGGAGCTATGACCGGATGGTCTGGTTCCGGGAGCTAGTCCGTCTCCTCGCAGCGAAGGGTCGCTACAGAGCCCTTCTGGATTGTGCCGAGGTGGCCCCTCGTGATGGTACCCATGTCCCCTGGGAAGGGGAGTTCACTCGCTCAGCTGGTATGGCTGATATCGCCACATACCTCGTGGCTAATGGCATCACTCCTCACGATGCCGACGATGCCCTTGTTTGGGCCAGGAGAGCAGGTAGAGAGTATATTACCCGCGCTGTCGATAATGGGGGGGAACGAGACCCCAACGTGCGAGCCATGCTCGATCTTCTGAGGGCGGCAATCAACGACCCTCCAGTAATGAAGGAGAACTGCTTGAAGGAGTGGGTCGAGCGCCAGGCTAGGACCCTCGGGATCGCTACTGAGCGCATTGCAGCCTACGAGGCTCGCACAATCAGCGATGCAGAGCTCCCTATCGTTAGGGACTTCTGCTCTGCTGTAGTTATCTATGACCTGCCCAACTACCCAGGGGTGGAAGGTCGGATTTCACGGGAGAGAACTCCCGAACAAAATGAGGAGCCCGAGGAGGGTGAGATGAGGGACGAGCTGGCCCCGATGTAGAAGGGATGCTGCATCGGGTGCTGGATCGTTTTCCTCGAGGGCGTAACCCCTCAGTTCGAGTTGTGGTACGAAGGGTTCAACACCTTTCATACCTTGCTCTGCATTACTAAAATGAGGCGTAACCCTCAGATTGGTAGTGCTGCGAGATTCAACATCTCGTGTGAATGTACACAGGGTCTTCCCTATCTTTTTCTTTTTTCTTTCTTTCTTTTCTTTTCTTTTTCTTTTCTTCTTGTCTTACGAGCCTGAGTCGGCTCTACAGGGGGAGGGTGTTAGGGGCCGTGCCCTAAATTAGATGTTTTGTAATCATCCACAGGCATGTGATACTCCGGTATCACATGCCTGCATGTCTAGTATATAAAAGCCATCATAGTGACTTAAGGACATTATTGTCTTAAATTTTTACACTGCGAATACCATACAGTACAGTTCGCGGGTGTGAACTAAGGCAAGCCAACCTTACAGGTTTCTTCCCTAACGTTAAGGATGGTTCTCATGCGATGGATGACTGCTGGCAATATCAGTCATTCTTCGCATTAGGGCTAGGCTTCTCCATTCTCTGTTCTTCATTATTCAGCTTCTGAGTCCATGCTCACGTCACCAAACACCTTTGGTGCGTGACACCACCGGCATCATTTACCGAGTGGGAAATAATAATTTAACTATGTATTCCGATGCCAACTTCGCTAACGACGATGATCGTGTGTCTATATCTGGTTATGTATCCCTTCTAAATGGAGGTGCAGTAGACTGCGGAAGCCGAGTACACCTCAATGGCCAATGTCATGCACGAGGCCATTTGGCTAAGAAATCTATCCAGTGAACTCGGACATCCGCAAGGGGGAGCAATGACACTCCATGGCGACAATCAGTCAGTGCTTGCAATTGTGAAGAACGCACAGTATCATCAAAGATCTAAACACTTTGACACTCGAAACCATTTCATTCGTGAAGGCACTAACTAAAATCAAACACGAACTTCACTTCAAAAGCCTGGGCATGAACCTGGCTTGAGGGGGAGTGTTGAGACTATGGTCTCGACAAGCCAGCTTCACATGCCAATCGGGGTATGACCAATTGAGGTTGTACATGGTCAAAGAAAAGAGTGAGGCCCCATGACTGTTACGACCCTAGACTCGAAGTCACGGGCTCGCTACACCAAAGCTAGACGAGGACGAAGACGAAGGTAGAGAGAAGAGGATAGAGGGCAGAGGAGGGCTTAGAAGCAAGTAGGGACAAAACCCAAATGAACTAGCTTGGGGCTAGCTGGGCTATTGTGTTGGGTATATATACTACTGTACATGAGGTAGAGGTGAGGCATACATGAGGAAGACATAAGGCATGACATCACAGTGACATCACCATGACATCATGGTCCGGACCGGCCTAGGCCTGGGTGAGTCCATAGATAAGGGGAGAGATAAGACGAGATAAGATCTGATAAGATCTCAAGATAAGATAAGAGAGATAAGATAAGATGAAAAGAAAAGAAAAGAGTACATATCATAACAATGACGGGCAAATGACATATATTGCAGGAGTGAGGGCGAACACAGTTGTGTGCCTGCCCTCGTGAGAGAGATATCAAATACTACGAACGTATAAAAGGGTAGCTGCCACAAATGAGATCATCATGAGACGAGACCACCACTCGTTGCCCCACACAGATGCACGATCCCTGAGTCCAGAGATATCAGGTCTGTCTTCGAGCACTTAGCTCCTGCTTAAGTAAAGCCATCCTTATGCTGTTGTGCTCACCATAGTTTTGCAAGTCTCCTAAATTCTTCGGCCACTTTCCCACGGTCCAAAAAACTCGGCTGCCTTCCAGCACATTCAATACTCATTGGATGGAGCTGAATCTTTGAACATGTGTAGTTATATATGTAAGGTACCTCCACCAGAAATTTAAAGATATGTTATTAATGAGGATGGGTGGTGGTGCTCCTCTGAAGGAAAAGGTGAAAAAGCGGACCCACATCTTATTTGCCATCTAAACCTCCCAAGTAATTTCACATATAGATGGGGGACTTCCTCCCCCATGGTCCCATGGTATCATAATTCATTCCTCTGTGCAGGATGCAAGTGTGGAGGGGAAGGGGGAGGACTGGTCATATGTTCTGAAGGGGTGGCTGTGATGGTCTGTAATTTTAATATGTTGTAGGGGTATGTGAAGGCGGTCTGGGTAGCAATTTTCATTGAGGTAGGTGCAGAACTGCAGGTATGGGAAGAGAAATCGCATTTTGCCCCTATTTATACTACTACCCTTGTATTGGACTGAATTGGATAAAATTAGCGGTCAGTTCTAGTGGAATAAATGCCCTGAAGGCATGGGTGTACAGTCGAACATGTACGAGTGTAAGGAGGAAGTGTAGTGAGGCAGAAATAAGTCAGTTGAGGCCGCTTTTTTGCTTACATAATCAAAAAAGCGGAGTGGCAGGAAGTGACACTAATTAGGCACCACATGTCACACAGCCACACTGTGGGGAATGTGGCCCAGACCGCAGGACAGCCACCCGCCGGCACTTCAGATTATGAAAGAAGGCACACATATGGTAATCAATTGAAACCTTATTTGACAGTCAAAAAAAAGTGGACTACTACACATTTGCTAATGAACTAAGCTACACAGTTGCTAATGAATTAGACTAGACTTTGGTAGTCAAAAGTGCAGACCACTACCATTTTTCCTAATGAACTAGGCTACCCTTGTGCTAATGACCTATACTACACTTTGGTAGTCAAAAATGCGGACCACTACCATTTTTCCTAATGAACTAGACTATCCTTTTGCTAATGACCTATACTACACTTTGGTAGTCAAAAGTGCAGACTACTACACACTTTCCTAATGAAGTAGACTACACTTTTCCTAATGAACTACACTACACTTTGGTAGTCAAAAATGCGGACTACTACACACTTTCCTAATGAGCTAGACTACACTTTTCCTAATGAACTACACTACACTTTGGTAGTCAAAAATGTGGACTACTACCACTTTTCCTAATAATCTACACTCACTTTAGTAGTCAAAAATGTGGGCCACTACATTTTTCCTAATGACCTAGACTATGCTTTTGCTAATGATCCACACTACACTTTTCCTAATGAACTATACTATGCTGGCGTATCAAATGTGTGGACCACTACACTTGTCCTAGTAGTGAAGTAGACTACACTTTTCCTAATGAACTACTCTACACTTGAGAGTCAAAGGTGTCAACTACTATGCACTTCCCTAATGAACACTACCCTTTTGCTAATGAACTATGCTACAATTTGGTAGTCCAAAATGCAGACCACTATACTTTTCCTAATGGACTAGACTACACTTTTGTTAATGATTTACACTACACTTATATTTTGGGTAGTCACCATGATACTTATGCTAATGAAGTACACTGCTGTTACAAGTCGTGCTTGAGTGACGAGTCAGGCAAGACTAGTCAACGAAGGCAGCGACCAAAAGAGGAACACAAGACGAAACAAACCAACAACCAACAAGGCAAGGATGAACGATGGTGGGGTAGATGGAGGATGGACATGCAGAACCGAAGGAGGCAACGACGAAGCCTAAATGAGGCTTGGCAGCTATTACTCAAACAGTGACAAGAGGGTAAACACCCAATTACGAAAATGAATAGAACTAAGGAATAGTACAGGGTAGTGCCTACTATATATACTCACTAAGTAGGGGCCACGAGGGCCAGGGCACAGGGCATGATGTCAGAGGTGACGTCAAGATGCCATCACTATGACACAGGATGATGTCAGTATGACCTCATCGAGTACTAGACCTAGGTTCTAGAATGTAAGTATAAATAACTCTCAAACAGTAAAAGGGATAAAGGGATCTGTAATCGGGAGTCTGGATTGGGTCTGGATAAGGGCTAGGTACACAGACCAAAGGAGAACAGCCCAAGATAAGATCTGAAAGATCTAATAGTGATTAGATAAGATGAAAAGATAGGGGCAAAATCCTCGATCCATTACAACTGCTACCTTTGGCAAGTGCTGGCCACCTGTTGGGCGACCTGGTTGGCGACCTGCACCGCGATCATAGCCGTCATCTGCTGCATGAACTGCAGCTGCTCTTGGGTGAACTGGTCCATGAGGGTGGAATGCTGTCAGGACCACGGCAGTGCGAGGAGGGGGGCAGATGGTTCATCTGTTCCGTAAGTTGTATGGCACATGCAGAACGAAGCCCGGTAGATTCAGGTCGGGGGAAGGGGATTGAAGAGGGAGCAGGGAGAGGCAGGGAAGGAGTGGTTCAGGGGTACCAAAAATTTGTTGCTCGAGGGGAGCAACTTCCCAAGCAAACAGGAGTGGGGGGGCAGGGGAGTCTTCCCTTTTAAGGTAAGGAGAAAACCTAATGCGAGGAGCCAACGACTCTGACTTCTTAACACGAGGAATTTTGAAGAGAGATTTTCCCTGCCCTCAGTGGCGGTACTCTGTCTCAGCTATCATACGGTAACTAGGGATACTGGTAGTATGCTTTCTACCTCCCGTGACATAGGGGAACTACAACTAAGCTATGTGTTTCCACCCCCTAATGTGGGTTATGCCTTTGCACTACCCTTGACGGATAGTGGGACTACTAACTATGGGTCTTCTTCAACACAACCACCAGCCGATAGGTGGATGGGACTAAAGGCATTGCCCCATAAAGAAGAGAAATGAAGAAGGTAAAGCTCCTTAACCCTGGAGTCCGGGTATATGTTGCCCTATATGCCTGGGTGCAAGCGGTGTAGGGAGTGAGTACTCCCCACTGTGATATTTCTTTTGTTTTATAGCTTTTACTTTTACTTAACTCTTTTACCTTCTTTCCTTTTGTTTTTGTTCCTTTATTTAGACTTTACTTAGCTTCGAGTTTAGACACGTGATGGGCTTATGTAAGCCCACACGTACTTACATTACATTGTAACTACCTTAAACAAAACAAGTCGTGTTCCGAGTCAAGTCGAGTTTCGAGTTTGAGTTCGAGAAGGCCTCGAGTGCCCTCTTCAGTGTCGAGACAGCCTCAGACAGCCTCAGACAGCATCAGACAGTCCCTCACTAGGCTATAGAAGCCCCTTTGGAAGAACTTTCTCCCTCAGATCATTCCAGCTCACTCCCACTCCCCTTCCACTATTTCTCTTCAGTGGAGTGAGGGAGTAGTTGAGAATCGAGTTCAAGTGTAATGCTTATAATCCGAAGACTATACTTGGTCACTCCAAGAACTGATGAAGAGTAGAGGCTGAGGGAATGAGTTAATGCAACGATGCACAAATGAACTCGATTGGAGTGTCTACGACAAGAGAGCCGGTATTTATACTACTACGAGTGTTTGTACTGAGGAACGTCGTAGAACAAACCAAACAAAGAGAGATAAACACCATTGGCTGCAGTGAACCATGCTGAGTCAATGCGGCAATGCTGACGAAGCAGCTGACTAAGTAAAGCATCTATGAGTGCATCTAAGGTAACCCTAACCAGAGAGTAGACAAATAAGGAAAACTATGCTAGGCTACACTACAGCAAGTAGTGAAAAAGTATGGGCCGTTACAGTATGCACTGGCAGCCTCATCAATGGTTAGCTGTAATGAGGGTTTAGTGGCAAGATGAAAACCAGTTGTGGACGTTGCAAATGTGTGATAAGGTTTTTGCACAGATGACTCTGCACCGAGGAGAGCAGCAGATATAGTGAAATAGTCAGGGGGTCGATGGGTGAGAGTAGAATACCCCCAGAGATGGGTCTTCTCCATGTCCACTTCGTGTTCCTCATCCTTGTCCGATTCAGAGGAATCCTTGCCATTCCCTCCTTTATTCATTTGCTGCCAAATGTGGGTCGCTATGTAATGGATCGAAGATCGCCCCTATCTTTTCATCTTATCTTATCACTGATTAGATAACCGATTAGATCCTTCAGATCTTATCTTGGGCACTTCTTTGTTGGGCTGCGTACCTAGCCCTTATCCAGACCCGATCCAGACCTCCGATTACAGATCCCCCTTTCCCTTTTCACAGTTTGAGCGCTATTTATACTTACACTCTAGAACCTAGGTCTAGTACTTGATGAGGTCATAGTGACATCATCCTGATGTCATAGTGATGTCATCCTGACATCACCTCTGATGTCATCCTGACATCACCTCTGATGTCATACCCAGTGCCCTGGCCTTGAGGTTCCCTCATGGCCTTTACTTAGAGAGTATATATAGTAGGCACATCACTGTACTATTCCCTAGTTCTATTCATTTGATCTTTGGGCGTATCCCTCTTGTCATCGTTTGAGTGACTGTGCTCCAAGCCTCGCTTAGGCTTTGCCATTGTCTTCTTCGATCTGCACGTCCGTCCTCCGTCTACCCTGCCGTCGTTGTCCTTGCCTTTGGTTCTTGTTGGTTTGTTTTGTTTAGTGTTCCTCTTTTGGTCACTGCTCTCATCGACTAGTCTTGCCTGACTTTGTCACTCAAGCACGACTCGTAACACGCTAGGTCAAAACAGAAACACTTATCAAGCTGGTCGAGATGGCATACAATCTGGCTTTTGTAGCTTTGATTATTGCCTGCCCAAGCCGGAACTTTAATTTCATCAACATGGGTGTGCTTGGTAATGTCGGCCAACCACTGCATCACTGCTCCCGATTGACAAATGCTCAGAACGACACTCTGGAGGAGCTCAAGCTTGGGAATTTGCCAGTCACCTCACACACCCTGACTCACAAGTGATTATGAAATTCTTGTAGGGCACTGGCCACCCTGTTGATAGATTGTGTGGTGAATGATGGCACCTGTGCGAGATAATGAAAGTCGAGGAGTGCACGAATGGCTGTAAGGAACTTGTGTGGGACAGACCCAGCCACAGCAGCTATGATATAGCATTGGACAGCATGATGGTCATGACCCATGACTTGTTTAAGCTTCAAGATACCCTCTTTGAATGCTCAGTACCCCATGAGGGTCTGAATGACAGAGAAACAAAAGTCCAGCTCAACCACCCCTGTCGCAGCAACACACCACTTGACATCATGGTCCCAAAACATCCAATGAAAGTGATGTAGTACTTCAGGAGTGATAAATTCAGAGGGATCTGATAATGGCCTCAGCTTCCAAAATGGTTCGACAATGCCGTTCAACTGCAGCCATTTGACAGCCTTCAGAAAACTTGTATAATCCACTGGGGAACACTGTGAACAGGCGGTACGAATTGCAGTGAGCATATTCGCTGCTGTGTGTGGGGGGTGTCAGTGTGCATCACCAAATTCATTTGCAGTAGCCATAGTGACGGGCGATGCCTTTATGCTTGTCCCCACCAGGAGACTTTCCTCTGGGGTATCTGCGATCCAGGCAGCTAGTGGCATGAAACAGTAATGCAAATTACCTCTTGGATCATTCATCATAATTCCCATGGACGCAGCAGTCTTGAGAGGTGACAAGACAACACTGAGAGCTTGGTGCACAAGCTGGTCTTGAAGTAGGCCACAAATGCGAGTGACTTTGTGTGTAAACTTGGTGATGGGAAGTAAAGCAAGAAGGAGATAGGTGTGAAGAGATGTTTTGCTGTGGATGTGCATGTCGATATTGGTGAGGCTGATCAGAAGTGGATGGGCCATACAGTTGCCACTCATTACTGAAATATTAGTCTTATCGGACTACAAGACTACCCCTAAGAGAGTGGCGCCCGGTGGTAGCACCTCCTAAGTGATAGAACATATCATCATTGGCGAGCCCTGGAAAAGTTGAGAATCAAATACCTGCATCTCCCAGGCACGATCCCCACTCAACCACTCGTCATATATGCGGCAGATCCTCGCAGCGCATGTCCAAACCTTTCTCAGCACGAACGAAATATGGGAGTCAAGAAGCAGGTGACTCAACAGCGCTTGCAGACAATCAATGGGATTGCGATAGAACAGTTGGGGGGGGGGGGTTCTTTTGTGGGATACTCGGTCGTCAACATTTCACAAAACCATCGTGGGCCAGGTGGAAGTATTTCAGCATGAGTTCTGAGCTCTTTTGCAGAGTGAAAGGACAGCAGAACAGTTTTGATCTGTGGGGAGATAAGACCTAGGACAGACCGAGATACCATTACTTATGATCTCAAGGGACAATAGACTGTCAATCGCCGCCATGCTAAGATGAGACCATAAAAGCCACAAAGAAAACACCCACTCCTGCCTCAATGCCCAAGGGAAATAGATATTTTCTCGTCGCTTCTTGGCATATCCATCATTCCAGAACTGATCCATGAATGTTTCTCCACCAGGGAACGTTTCTGCACACCCTTTGTATGTCTCGAAGAACCTTCCAGTACCTGGGAGCTGTTCATGCTGACCACCATGGGAGCCAATGGAGGGAGCAGGAGAGTAATTGGGAAAAGGGGGGAGAGTATCAGCATGAGGGACGCCCATGTTAATGTCTTCATCATCATAGTGCCAGCCAGCGGCGTCAGTAATCTCAACATCCTCTGCTCCCCTATCAATGGTATCTTCAAAGATATTGTCAGTGGTAAGAAGACCCATCTCTCCAGCCATAGACCCATTGTAAAGTTGGGAGATGGGAGGCCTGGGGGTTATACCTGGGGTCTCCCTGATGAAAGGAAAGGGTCAGTTTGACCCAAGGGGGCTAAGAGGTGCTTGGTAGGGGTCAGAGAGTGGTGAAATGACTTGAAATGCGCCCTAGAGGTTCCAATAGGTTGAGATAATCATCTGGAGAACAACTGATAAGGGGGAAACTATATTACAAGTCCCTTGGGCTTGGATTTCCGTCCTCTCATCTTGGGTAACTCGTCTTGTTATTATTC
Organism: Pisolithus albus; assembly: GCA_024613165.1. Taxonomy (NCBI): domain Eukaryota; kingdom Fungi; phylum Basidiomycota; class Agaricomycetes; order Boletales; family Pisolithaceae; genus Pisolithus; species Pisolithus albus. Next base: position 560,868 of record JANFAB010000036.1, read on the forward strand.
TAAGTAAGTACAAGGTGCTCGAGGTCGTGAGTGGCTTACATAAGCCACAACATGACCACACAATACTCGAAATACTAAGTAGGAACTAGAGGAAAAGTATAGTAACAAAAAGTAAAGTAGAAACAAGGAAATAATGAAGATCACCTAGTAGGGAGCTTGCTCTCCCTACACCGTAACAAGAGCTGGTGGGTTGGTTCATGTGCTGAAGAATGTTAGTGACTGAGCAAAATTTCTTTCTGCACCGAGGGCAACTAATGTTTTTCAGCAGTCTGTGGGTGGTTTTCTTTCGAGGCATCATGCAGGGATGATGGCCAAGGAGAAAATGGTGAGAGTAGAATTTCTTGCAAACATGTGGCAGCCAACCAATGATAACTGATGTTGCTTGATCAGAAGTTACCTTAGACTAGCTCTTCTACTGGCCACATGGACACTACAGAATCCCCTGCAGCTTTCGATGCTCATAGCATGTGTGCCCATGATTATTGGCAATTTGGAGGCTCTGATGACCTCTTCCATTTTTCTCCACTCACTGAACTTCATAAAAAAATGATTTCACCCATATGCTGGCCCTTTTGCACAGACCTCTTGTCTTCCAACATTAACAAGTCTCAACATCCTTTGTCATCGGCCGAGATTGGCAGGAAACCTGAACCATCAGATGCAGAGGTGAGCAAGCGTATGTTGTGCTATTTACTAACTTCCAGCAGTCTGAGCCAGTGACAAGTTTTGTTCCTCCCCCATGTGACAGTATGGAGGCTTACCTCCTCCTAGAGGTTGTGACAAGTGATCATCAAATATCACTCAAATGGAAGGATCTCACCTATGAGATTGTTCACTGCAACACAGTTTAGTGTTTAAAAGTCCAGTTGCCAGACCGGTGTAGGGAGTCCATACTCCCTAGGGCTGAATATCATAACCATATACCAGCTTCCCTATCGCCCTAGCCAGTCTCTGCAGATCCACTGTCCTTCGGAAAGGTTGCCGCCACTCCACTCTCGGCTATCTCTACCATGAGCACTTCCTTCACTTACCTATGCCGCTGCCACCTAATCAGGAAGTAGCCCCTATCACCGACACTCGTCACCGCTACAAGTCACCGCTAGCCCCTGTCTTCGACCCCTAGTCATCGTCCGCCCCCTATCTGCGTCGGCCTTCGGCCCTTCATATGCTCATCAAAGTGTCTACTGACCGTCGGCAGTCTACCCTGTCACTTGTGACATTGGCTACTCGGCGTCTATAGGCCCTACTCGAGACACCGACACAAGCCACTGCCAGTAGTACTGCCGCTCCGCACCAGACCACCCCGAAGAGTCGCCGCAGCGTCGGTCAGTAACACAGACATTCTAGGCATGTTCTTCTCGCCACTTTGCCCTTTCTTTCCGCTTTGCTTTGCCTTCTTTTACCTATCTTTCATACCTACGACCTGTAGTGCCTTGCATCGGCGCTTTTCCCTTCAAAAGTTTTCTGACATATGACATCTCCAAAATTCACAGAAATATTCCTTTGTGACAGCCTCCTCTACGATACAAAACACCGCTGTACTTAGGAAAAATATACCCACTTTTCTGGTGTCACCATCTGAGTGTCTGAGAGTCCCCTTGAGTCCCCAGAGCCATTTTCTTGCGTATCTTCGAGTCTTTTGAGCTCCCTTTGCGTCCACAGAGTTCCCCACTGAGTTCTACCACCATATTCGTGACCGCTTCGAGTTATAAAATTTTTCTGCTGCCATCAGAGTCATCCAGTCGAGTCTACGAGTTCTCCGACAGCCTACAAGAGTCCTACGTCGCCGCCTATCGAGTTCTGAGCCTCCCTGACAATCCAACCACCGAAACTAATCCCCTCCTGCCTTTCTGCGGTGGCCGCTCGAGTTCTACCCTGCCAGTACCCTTCCGACGCAGGGGAACCTTCCCTTTCGCTGCCTAGTCACTCCCTCCACTTCCTTTCCGACTCACGACCCCTCGGGACGAGCCTAGGCTTAGCCTACAGCTTCCCCCCCCCTTTCCCTTTGCGCTCTCACAAGAAGAGTTGCCCACACCGGTGTGAGTCAATGTGTGGATCTATGGCGAAAACACCAAAAACCCAACAAAAAGACAATTGCCGAGTCAGTGGTTTACCTCCACAGACTTTGGCTTGAGGGATTGGTTACAGCGAAATGGGGGAGGGGTTCTGCACACCTAGAAGACTAGGGCAGAAGGGAACAGTGCTCCTGACAAGAGGGGAGCAGGGGAAGGACAGAAAAGCGAAGATTTATAGGCTACTCAGAGCCTAGAAGCGATGTAAAATGGTGAAGAATGACAGTAAATAGACCCTTAATGGAGCCTCAGATACTGCAAGAATAAAGAAGATAATATTGAAGGGCCTCAAAGCAACAACAATAAGGCAGATATCAAAGATAATGATTGGGCAATAGTCTCTCTACAAAGGGGACAGTATCCTATGCAGGGGGGCTACTTCTTTTTTTGCTTGCTGCGACGTATTGGTACTTATATACAAAAGGTAGCACAGCCTGAAGTAAATAGAGGGAAACACTTTGTAAGGGATTTGTAAGTGATTGGTAAGAGGATTGGTAAAGGATTGGTAAGGCCGAGCAAGGCTGAGTAAGGACAGTAAGCAATTGGTAAGTAAAATCAGTCAGCATGATGAAGAATATCACTAATCATTTGAAATAGAATGAGTCATTAAGGAACGGATGAATAATGTGACAGAAAGGGGGATGAGTAAGTGCACTGGTCACTGCTGATTAAGGCATATGACTGTGAATGAGTCACTCTGACACCTGAGGTTCCCACTTAATGGCTTTTATTAGATTTACTGTTGTGACAGGTGTGTCAGTCTAATTTGACCAGTTTGGCTTCTTTTCCTGCCAGTATGAATAAACATGGAAAAATCCAGTATCTAGCATGAATAAATATGAAAAAAAGTAGGTAGCAAGACATAGTTGCTAGTGTGTCAGTCCAGTACCAATAATCACCAATAATCATACTGTCCCTGATGTGATAACTGTCACAGCAATGTGGCTGTGTGCATTCCCACTGCCCCTGCCCTATAGGTTGACACAGCCACTGAGTGAGGGGTGATTCACAGCCACAGAGAGAGGGGTTCACACAGCCACTTAGTGAGAGGTTCACACAGCCACAGGGGTGGGAAACTGCACAGCCACACCAAAAACAAAAGTTGTAGCCTGGGATGAGAGGATCACGGCAATATGATTACATCAGCGAGATCTTGCTTTTTAGATTAGATATGAGTGAAATACTAAAATTTTCACGAGTCTCTGCTTTTTTTTGCACAGCCACTCCACCTCTGATATGTGCTTATCTAATCAAAAAGCACAGCCACACTGAAAATGAAAGTTGTAGCCTGAGACGAGAGGATCACGGCAATATGATTACATCAGCGAGATCTTGCTTTTTAGATTAGATATGAGTGAAATACTAAAATTTTCACGAGTCTCTGCTTTTTTTGGCACAGCCACTCCACCTCTGATATGTGCTTATCTAATCAAAAAGCACAGCCACACTGAAAATGAAAGTTGTAGCCTGAGACGAGAGGATCACGGCAATATGATTACATCAGCGAGATCTTGCTTTTTAGATTAGATATGAGTGAAATACTAAAATTTTCACGAGTCTCTGCTTTTTTTGGCACAGCCACTCCACCTCTGATATGTGCTTATCTAATCAAAAAAGCGCACATGCACAGCCACACTGAAAACAAAAGTTGTAGCCCGGGACGAGAGGATCACAGCAATATGATTACATCAGCGAGATCTTGTTTTTTAGATTAGATATGAGTGGAATACTAAAATTTTTGCGAGTCTCTGCTTTTTTTGGCACAGCCACTCCACCTGCCATATGTGCTTATGTAATCAAAAAAGCGGACCAGATACCAAGGTTGTTGTTGCTGTACCACTCCTCCCCTCTACTGTATCATACTTTACTGTGTTGCAGCATACTGTTGACATGAAACCTACCCATTTCCACACAGTTTGTATCCCATCCAGTGCTTTCTATGGATGTGAATATAAATAGGGGTAAAAATGCGGACTCTGCTCCCATTAGTGCAGTTCTTGACATATGGACTTGAAAATTTCACCCCACCCTCCCCTTGCATATGGCTACAGCCTATCAAAATTACAGACCATAAGCCTCTGTTTTTGTGGAGGCAGAACCAGGTCTCCTCCTCCCCAATGTATGTGCTACAGACATGGGCACTGCACATTTTTGGGGATTCTGATCAGTGGGGACCATGGAAGATATGTCATACAATGTCCATGTAGAAGGACTTTGGTGGTTTATTTGGTGGAATGGATGTAACACCACCATGTTGGTTTTTTGGTGCATGGCCACCACACCACACTTCCAAGGGTATCTTTCCAGCTAATGCCATGGGCACATTCTACACATATATATCTACCCTCACCCAAAGTTTGAAGTCCATCCATCAAGAAATGGGTGAGCTAGAATGAAAATGAGAGCTGGAGAGCGTGGGAAAGTGTGCGATGATTTTAGGAGACTTAAGAAACATATCAAAAACTTGTCATAGCACATCACAGAGTGAAGTAGTGAGTAAGATAAGTGGATGGCTGAGTTCCTACTTGCAATTTGGACTCTCCTGCACCATTTCTGCAATGGCAATCCTGCCCAGCATGTATGGGTGGTGTCAACCTCCTGGATGCCTGCTTCACTCTTGCAGTTCATACATGGGATGCAACCTGCCAACTTTTCGCATTTTTGAGTATTTGGGTAATCATACTACATTTAAAATGGTATTGGAATGGTCAGATATGCTCTCACACATATTGCCCACAGCCTCTTGAGACCAGGTCCACTGGGGAATGTGCTATGACAGGTTTTTGATATGTTTCTTAAGTCTCCTAAAATCATCGCACACTTTCCCACGCTCTCCAGCTCTCATTTTCATTCTAGCTCACCCATTTCTTGATGGATGGACTTCAAACTTTGAATGAGGGTAGCTATATCTGTGTAGAATGTACCCATGGCATTACATGGTATGATACCCTTGGAAGTGTGGTGTGGTGGCCATGCACCAAAAAACCAACAAGGTGGTGTCACATCCATTCCACCAAATAAACCACCAAAGTCCCTTTACATGGACATTGTATGACATATCTTCCATGGTCCCAATGGATCAGAATACCCAAAATGGTGCAGTGCCCATGTCTGTAGCACATACATTGGGGAGGAGGAGATCTGGTTCTGCCTCCACAAAAACAGAGGCTTATGGTCTGTAATTTTGATAGGCTGTAGCCATATGCAAGGGGAGGGTGGGGTGAAATTTTCAAGTCCATATGTCAAGAACTGCACTAATGGGAGCAGAGTCCGCATTTTTACCCCTATTTATATTCACATCCATAGAAAGCACTGGATGGGATACAAACTGTGTGGAAATGGGTAGGTTTCATGTCAACAGTATGCTGCAACACAGTAAAGTATGATACAGTAGAGGGGAGGAGTGGTACAGCAACAACAACCTTGGTATCTGGTCCGCTTTTTTGATTACATAAGCACATATGGCAGGTGGAGTGGCTGTGCCAAAAAAAGCAGAGACTCGCAAAAATTTTAGTATTCCACTCATATCTAATCTAAAAAACAAGATCTCGCTGATGTAATCATATTGCTGTGATCCTCTCGTCCCGGGCTACAACTTTTGTTTTCAGTGTGGCTGTGCATGTGCGCTTTTTTGATTAGATAAGCACATATCAGAGGTGGAGTGGCTGTGCCAAAAAAAGCAGAGACTCGTGAAAATTTTAGTATTTCACTCATATCTAATCTAAAAAGCAAGATCTCGCTGATGTAATCATATTGCCGTGATCCTCTCGTCTCAGGCTACAACTTTCATTTTCAGTGTGGCTGTGCTTTTTGATTAGATAAGCACATATCAGAGGTGGAGTGGCTGTGCAAAAAAAAGCAGAGACTCGTGAAAATTTTAGTATTTCACTCATATCTAATCTAAAAAGCAAGATCTCGCTGATGTAATCATATTGCCGTGATCCTCTCATCCCAGGCTACAACTTTTGTTTTTGGTGTGGCTGTGCAGTTTCCCACCCCTGTGGCTGTGTGAACCTCTCACTAAGTGGCTGTGTGAACCCCTCTCTCTGTGGCTGTGAATCACCCCTCACTCAGTGGCTGTGTCAACCTATAGGGCAGGGGCAGTGGGAATGCACACAGCCACATTGCTGTGACAGTTATCACATCAGGGACAGTATGATTATTGGTGATTATTGATACTGGACTGACACACTAGCAACTATGTCTTGGTACCTACTTTTTTTCATATTTATTCATGCTAGATACTGGATTTTTCCATGTTTATTCATACTGGCAGGAAAAGAAGCCAAACTGGTCAAATTAGACTGACACACCTGTCACAACAGTAAATCTAATAAAAGCCATTAAGTGGGAACCTCAGGTGCACTCTGACTCCTAGGTCTGCAATCCAGATGTATTGGGGTGATATGCTGCATGTCCGAAAGAAGAACTGTGGGGATTTCTGCCAGGGGCCAATTTTGGGGGTCTCCAGGGTAGTCAGGGCTTAGGATTTCGCAACTTTCCCCCCTCTCTCCTCTCTGCAAAGCGACCTGTATGAGGTGCAACTAGTGTTCTGGAGGGCATGAGGAGGAGGAGGGGCCATCTTCTCCAATGAGGGCAGGGAGAACTGCCTCAAAGTCATCATGGATGTGATCAGATAGTGTAGATGAGAGTAATTGGTACTGCAGCTGTCGCAATTTTGGGAGAACAAAAGATGAGACTGAGAGATAGACGTTGCAGGGGGCAGGAAGGAAAAATCCATAATCCTTTTTGACTGGAGAGACTGAAACAACCACATAAGACCTTTCAAGCCTGATGACAGACTTGAGGTGACCAAAGAACATCTTCATTGATGTCAGACTGACGAGGAGAACATGCTGTCCCAAAGTGATAGGATGGGAGGTCGTGGATGAGGGAGGGATGAACCAGGAGGCTTTGGGGTGAGAGCTGGTGGGGATTCCTGGCAAGTACTCATAGTTATTCTCCCAGGCAAAGGACACAAGTGAAGAGATGGTCGAGGAGGTGGCCATTACGATAAATATTGGTGAAATGGGTGTTCAATGGTAGAAATGATGCAGAAAATCATGGAGTGTGCAGATCGTTACCAAATTTGGCAGGCAGGATGGCGTGGTCGAGAGCTTCCCATGAGCGTGGGAATGGTGTCGATATCTTTAAAATTGATGGAGATATTCGAAAAATCAGAATGCCATAAACTGGCACTCAAAAACTTTTTTTGGGCACTCGAGCAGTTTCTTCCCTAATGTTACAGCTGTTTGCAAAAGTCTGTGGAAAACTCAAAAATCAGTTTCACACTCAGGGAGTTGCCGAGGGAGGACCCCGGAAGTAGCCCTAGACACATTTGGTAGCTGGTGTTAGTGTTAGTTCTTCCCACAGTAGTCTTCGTTCTTCCTGCAGCCAGTATGTCGAAGTCACCGACACCGGAGGATGACAATGAAATCCTTCAGTCTTTCTCCGTTTCTTTGACTGTCTACACAAAAGTGAAGAAGACGACCCGAGGCAAGGCGACGTCCAAAGAAGAGAAATCTACACAGACGAAGGAGCGTCTTTTCGCCATCAACAACTCAAATTACTTGGAATTTCTGCATAGTATCCTCCACAAACATGGTCTGAAAAACTACAAGGTCACTGAGAAGAAGCACTTTCCACTGAAGTATATTCCACCAAAGGCAAAAGGGTTCTTTTTATTTTTTTCGTCCTTCATTGTACTGACATACTTCTGGCAGGCAACGAATGAGCGATGCTATTGATGTCGATAACCTATCTGACTATGGGGAAATGGTGAAGAAAATCTACAATGAGAGTCCACCGGTGGTGAAGGTATTTGTTGATATGTGACACATCGAGAAGCTATGCCGAGTCTCACATTCTGGAGGGCCTGGTTCTGAGAACGACTCGGAACCTACCACTGATAGCAGCGTGGTGCGTACGTTTATACTTTGGGAACCAGTGCTAACACTCACAACCTCAGGCCTAGTGTTGCCACGACTCGGGCTCTAGCCGGCTCGAAAACCAAACCAGACCATTATGTAATGACAGCTGCGCTTACCCGAACTGACTTCACTTGACAGTTTAGCCGGTGACAGCTTCAGCCGAACCACGGTTCCGAAGCTGGCTCAAGCCGGATTCCACATGTTCGACTAATACTGTGCTACTGCTGACTACTCACTCGGGAAGTGCCGCCGGGCACTTGCCTTCTCTGGAGGTACTCTGTCCGAACTGGTGATTTCTTGGGAGTTGGCACGAAGAGTTTCCTATGATTTACCGTCGTACCGATCATGACATGTTGAGGCTGCCACATAGGACTGACTACCTTTTCTTTTTATTCCACGTGGTACCAGTCACTGGACCAGGGTCCAGAAGTACACAGAAGAAATGTAAAGCAACTAACATGTGACGGTTCGTTCCATTCATGACAGAACTGTCCGAATATACAAGACACGTCCCGCTGTGCTCCAGCCTCCGGCTGTCTTTTTGTATTAAATTTGACGGGTATGTGAGTACAGTGCTGCTGATAGCAGACCAGTTCACAGACCAAAGTATAATTGAGCTTGCACTTCACGAGCAGTAAGCTGCTCTAGGGTGAGACTATCGGAGTAGTTCATCCAAGAAATCTGGCATTTCCTCTTTCAGTGCTCGGTCCATCGGGAGAGGTGGAGCAATAATAGTAGGTTCAGCGCAAATGAACTCTGTCTAAATGCCAAAGGAATTCGGTCGTAGGAGACCTACCATGCTTGCACGACTCAAAGAGGACAGGCTTTTCTCAGAACTTGCTGGACCTAGTGTGGAATCTGTCCTTGAGGTCTAGTCAAGGACATCGGCTGCCAACTTGAGAGATGCGATCTGCGAATGGGAACCAAACGCATCCGAAGCCCCATATGTCCAGACTATAGTCACACTCCTGGAAATCAACCAAGAGTACCAGTCTCTTGAAATAGCGCGACGCAACCCGAACGTAGTATCCGACTCGGGTGGTAAAAGTCTGCCAAGCCCCGCACTCCGAGTCGCAGCTGCAAGAACATGTAGGTAGTCAATCTCGCACCCATTAGAAAGAGTGGAGAATGTTGTCCCCCATGTATATTTTGACCGCTAGCCCTACATAGTATATCTACATATGCGATCTGTGAATGAGATATTCAGCAAATCACAACCATGATTAGAATGAAAGACTTGCTCTGCCGTGTCAATCCGCAGGGATAACCTGACATACGTCCCCGAACCGAAGCTTAGTACCGTCATCCAGCTCTGCCCCTCTCGGCTCTTTCTTGCTTTGACTGTAACGGCCCGTACTTTTTCACTACTAGTTGTAGCGTAGTCTTAGCGTAGTTTACCTTATTTATCTACTCTCTGGTTAGGGTTACTTAGACGCGCTCATAGACGCTCTACTTAGTCAGCTGATTCGTCAGTGTAGCCGCATTGACTCAGCGTGGAGCGCTGCAGCCAATAGCGTTTATCTCTCGCTTGTTTGGTTTGTTCTACGACGTTCCTCGGTACAAACACTCGTAGTAGTATAAATACCGTCTCTCTTGTCGTAGACACTCCAATTGAGTTCATTTGTGCACTGTCGCATTAACTCATTCCCTCAGCCTCTACTCTCTATCAGTCAAGGAGTGACCGAGTATAGTCTTTGGATTATAAGCGTTACACTTGAACTCGATTATCACATACTCCCTTACTCCGCTTGCGCCCAGGCATATAGGGCAATGTATACCCGGACTCCAGGGTTAAGGAGCTTCATCTTCTTGCTTTTCTTTCCTCACGAGACGATGCTTTTAGTCTCGTCCCCTTTACGGCAAGGGGTTGTGTCGAAGAAGAAACCTAGTCAGTAGTCCCGCTATCCGTCAAGGGTAGTGTGAAGGTGCAACCCACATTAGGGGGTGGAAGCACATAGCGTAACAGTAGTTCCCCTACATCACGGGAGGTAGAAAGCGTACTACCAGTATCCCTAGCTCCGTCGTACAATAGTCGAGACAGAGTACCGCCACTGAGGGCAGGGAAAATCTCTTTTCAAGATTCCTCGCGTAAAGAAGTCGGAGTCGTTGGCTCCTCAAATTAGGTTTTCTCCTTACCTGAAAAAGGAAGAATCGCCCGTTTCCCCGCTCCTGTTCGCTCGGGAAGTAACACCCCTCGAGCAACAAATTTTCGGCACCCCCGAACCTCTTCTCCCTCGCCTCTCACCACTCCCTCTTCGCTCTCCCTCCCCCGACCCTAATTTACTGGGTTTCGTTCTGCACGTACCGTACAACTTACGGAACAGACAAACCGTCATCCTGCCTCCCCGCCTTCCCGTGGTCTTAACCGATTTCTGTCGAGATGGACCAGTTCACCCAGGACCAGCTGCAGTTCATGCAGCAAATGACTACATTAATCACGGCACAGGTCGCCAACCAGGTGGCCCAGCACGTCGCCAACGCTGTGGCAGGAATGCAGCAGCAGCAGGCAGCAGGCGGAGGGGCTGCCGCCAACCCCAATCAGAACGTTGACCCCACAAAACGGGGCGTCGCCGACCCAGGGATGTTCGATGGGTCGATTAGCAAGTTCGAAGAGTGGTGGGCCAAGATGAAGGCCTTTATCATTACGGCTCAGTCAACTAGCCCTCGGGCAAGGACCCTGATGGTCTGGTCCAGGATGACTGGACCGATTGCCGGGGCATACGCGCGGGCGCGTATCGATCAATGCCTCCCGACAGGCACGTGGCCGACCTATGACGAGTTGGTGGCAGAGGTGGAAGCGCGGTTTAGGCCGCTTCATAATAAAGACTGGGCAAAGGAACAGCTCAGCAAAGTTCACCAAGGATCGGCTAGGACAGAGGAGTTCCTGGCCAAGTTTAACGCTCTAAGGACCGCATCCGGGGTATCCGATGATTATGCCATCTTCATGCTGGAAAGGGCACTCCGCCCTGAAATTGTTCAGCAGATCTTCATTCAGGGTTGTCGCAAGGATACCTGGGCGGAATACGACGTTGAGGCCAGGTGCCTCGGTGCTGCCCTGGAGGCAGTCAGAATCAAGACCAGTGGCGCATCCTCTCGATGGGGACAAAACTTCTCTCGACCCCTGCCCGGGGTTACGCCAGGGCAAGGCACCCCCATGGATATTGGGGCCGCACAAGGCGGTTCTGGAAGCCGTCCCAAAAAGGACTTTTCTAACTATCAGTGTTACGCATGCGGCCAGAAGGGCCATATTCGTCCGCATTGCCCGCAGGCCGGGAACAAGGGCAAAGGGCGCCAGGTGCGCTCTGAAGGTGTTGACCCGCGGCTTGCCGCGATGGATGGGATGACTTTCGAGCAAGTGGTCGCCCATGTTTCTAAATTAAAAGAATCGGAGCTGCAGTGAAGTCGGGTCCTGCAGTCTCGGACAATTCTCGTACTGGACTGGTTTCTTTTTCTCCTTTTAGTTTTTCTTCTCGTTGCGTCTCAGTTTCATCTTCTAAAAATAGCACAAAAGAAAACACAAAAATAGATAACACAAAAATACAAAAAAGAGTTTCGTTTTCGGACATAGTTACTGTAAATAGGTTTTCCTCTCTCTCTGTAGATGACATGGATGATGACTCGGACTTTGTATCTACACCGTCTGTTGGAGGGTCCCGAAAGGGCTCGGGACCGGACGTTAAACTGGCACCGCTTAATTCTCCAAGCAATAAAATCCCCAAAAATAGTGTTTCGGAAGGATCCGAGTCGGTTAGCGATGCTCAGGCGACAGTACTGCCAAAATCCCGAGTTCGCACGCTCAACTTAAAGGATCACGTTGCTGTGCCTATCATTATTCGCACTAGGAAGGGTGACGCACACGCTGTGCAGGCCTTGTTGGACTCCGGTGCTACAGGTGTTTTCGTGGACGCTAAATTCGTTGATCGAAAGAAGCTTCCAAAGTTGTCTCTCCCACGAGCTGTGGACGTGTTTAACGTCGATGGTACTCTTAACTCCGCTGGAAGGATTACGCATCAGGTACCACTTAGAGTTCAGTTCGGAGATCACTTCGAAGAGTTAGTAGCCGATGTCACGGATCTGGGATCTCACGACATGATTTTGGGTCACACGTGGCTTGCCACTCACAACCCAGAAGTCAATTGGAAAACCAGTGAAATCTCAATGAAGAGGTGTCCTCGTAGTTGCAGGCAACTCGCGCCGAAGCCGGCCTTCGTTAGACGTATCGAAAAGGAGGAGGTCCAGGCCCTCGAAGACTGGCATAATATATTCAGAGCCGACAAGCAGGGGGCTCCTAAAAAGGATAAAACCCCTGAGGAACTGGTTCCGAAGGAATACCGTGATTATTTAAGTGTCTTCTCTGTCCAGCAATCCGAGCACATGCCGCTTAGGAAACCTTGGGACCACGCGATAGAACTAAAGGAGTCGTTTGTTCCGAAAAAGGGAAGGTTGATCCCTCTCAGCCCTGATGAGCAAACCGAAGTTAGCAACTTCGTTGATGGATAGCTTAAGAAGGGTTATATTCGGCCTAGCAGGTCACCGCAGACTTCTCCCGTGTTCTTTGTTCCCAAGAAGGATGGAAAGAAGCGAATGGTACAAGATTACCGCTATTTAAACGAGCATACAGTCAAAAACTCGTATCCGCTCCTGCTTATCTCGCAGCTTGTTGACAAGTTGAAAGGCTGTAAATTATTTACGAAAATGGACCTTAGGTGGGGATACAATAACATTCGGATCAAGGAAGGTGACAAGTGGAAAGCCGCTTTCGTCTGTCACCGTGGAGCCTTCGAACCGCTGGTGATGTTCTTTGGTTTATGTAATTCCCCCGCCACGTTTCAAAACATGATGAACGACATCTTCGGTGACATGGAGGACGTTCTAGGAGTATATATTGATGATCTTATGATATTTACGAAAACGGATGATGAAAAGGAGCACGACAGGATTGTGCTAGAGGTGCTTAGGAGGTTGAAGGAGAACGACTTGTTCGTCAAACCGGAGAAATGTTTATTTAAGCAAAAAGAGGTCGACTTTCCGGGTATGATAGTTGGCACGAATGGAGTTAAGATGGATCCCGCTAAAGTCGCTGCTGTGCGTGATTGGCCGGTCCCCACTTCTGTTCGTGGAGTTCGAGGCTTCCTTGGCCTTGCGAACTTCTACCGACGCTTCATAAAGGATTTCGCACAGGTCGCGCGCCCCCTTAATGACCTAACTAAAAAGGACACTCCGTTTCTCTGGTCCGACAAGTGCCAAATAGCATTTGACACGCTTAAAGAAGCCTTCACGACCGCGCCTATACTTATGTTCCCCGATCAGGATCGGAAGTTCCGCTTAGAATCCGATGCCTCGGATTATGCAACCGGAGCCGTGCTCTCGGTAGAATGCGATGACGGTCTCTGGAGACCAGTTGCCTATTCGAGTCATTCGCTTAGTGGAGCAGAGCTTAATTATACGGTTCACAACAAAGAGATGCTAGCCATCATTCGCGCTCTAGAACAGTGGCGTCACTACCTCGAGGCTACTCCGTACCAGTTTGAGATTTGGACGGACCACCACAACCTTAAATGGTTTATGATGTCACAGAAGCTTCAACCACGCCAGGCGTGTTGGGCGCAGTATTTCAGTCGTTTTAACTGTATTATCGTCCACAAACCAGGTGTTTCGATGGGACGACCGGACGCTCTCTCTCGCCGCGAAGACTTGGTAGAAAATCGCGAAAATGCTAAGTCAGAGGAATCATTATTTATTAAACCCGAGCAAGTGCGTGCTGTGCGCTTAGAAAACCCCTTTATAGAAGAACTGCGCAGTGTAACGGCCGAGGTTGATGCTGGAACGCTCGACCGACGCGACGGTTTACTGTACGACGGAGACAAAGTTTTCGTGCCTGAGGCACTTAGACAGAGGGTACTCGCTGCTCTTCACGATTCGCCCCTAGCAGGTCATCGAGGCGTAAAAGGAACTCAGGAGTTGATCACACGCTGGTTCACGTGGTCTACCTTGAAGCCCGATGTCGAGGAGTACATAAAGCACTGTCAGACGTGTCAAGCTAGCAAGCCTAGTAACAAGCTGCCGGCAGGCGAACTCAAGTCTTTACCCACCCCTGATGGGCCTTGGAAAGATCTTACGACCGACTTTATGGATATAGGAGTCAGGAGCTCCTCTGGAAAGTCTTACGTCTTGGTTGTCGTCGATCGTTTCTCTAAGGAAGCAGAGTTCATTCCCTGCACTGAAAAGGAAACTGCCGCTAGTATGGCTCGGCTTTATTTAACTCACGTTTGGAAGCATCACGGCCTCCCCCAGTCTCTCGTCTCGGATCGCGGACCGCAGTTCGCATCTCAGTTCTCAAAGGAGTTATTTAAAATGTTGGGTGTCGAGCAGAAGCTCTCGACGGCATTTCATCCACAAACGGATGGTCAAACAGAGTGGTTGAACCACGAAATTCAGCAGTATCTACGGATGTATGCAAACCATCAGCAGGAACGATGGGAGGATTGGCTTCCCCTAGCTCAATTCGCGGATAACAACTCCAAGTCTTCTTCTACTGGCAAGTGCCCCTTTGAAGTTACCCGTTCATACACACAACGGATGGGCGTCGAGCCGACGACTTCTAAGGTAGAAGCAGCGGAGGAGACCGCTAAAGACTGGTTCCAGGTGTTCCAGGAAGTGCGCGAAAGTTTGGGAAAAGCTAGGACTCGTCAGAAAACTCAGGCAGATAAGCGACGATCCCCTTCCCCTGCTTACTCCATAGGCTCGCAGGTTTGGCTGGCTACCAACCATTTATCGCTGAAGGATCGGCAGAGCCGTAAACTGACTGAAAAGTGGATAGGCCCGTATGAGGTCTCGGACGTTCTACCCAACACCGTTAAATTAAAGTTGCCGCGCTCGATGCGCATACACCTGGTAGTGAACATTTCACAGGTGAAACCTTATCTCGGTGCCCTTGATGGGCAACCGGTTACTCGGCCCAGCCCACAACGGGTTACGGATGAAGGAGATGTCGAATTTGAAGTTGAGAAAGTTGTTGATTCCTGCTTGAAGCGTGGCAATCTTCAGTTCCTCGTGCATTGGAGGGGATACCCGGAAGAAGATCGCACTTGGGAGCCTAGGTCTGCTCTTAAGAACGCCCAGGAGGCAATAGACGATTTTTACAAACTCCACCCCGGTGCCCCCCGCAAGCTTCGTTTACTCTCGACTGAAGGTCTCTTTTTCTCCGCTGTACCCGACCCTTTGACTGCTGTGCAGCCTATCTGGTCTCGCCTGGAAGTCGAGCCATAGGAGGGGATAGTGTAACGGCCCGTACTTTTTCACTACTAGTTGTAGCGTAGTCTTAGCGTAGTTTACCTTATTTATCTACTCTCTGGTTAGGGTTACTTAGATGCGCTCATAGACGCTCTACTTAGTCAGCTGATTCGTCAGCATAGCCGCATTGACTCAGCGTGGAGCGCTGCAGCCAATAGCGTTTATCTCTCACTTGTTTGGTTTGTTCTACGACGTTCCTCAGTACAAACACTTGTAGTAGTATAAATACCGTCTCTCTTGTCATAGACACTCCAATTGAGTTCATTTGTGCACTGTCGCATTAACTCATTCCCTCAGCCTCTACTCTCTATCAGTCAAGGAGTGACCGAGTATAGTCTTCGGATTATAAGCGTTACATTGACATTTTTTGACCCGGAAAATTTGGCCAGTAAGCTCTCCCCGTAGTACGAGGCAATATTGACCAGAGCTCGTCGGGTTGGCAGGAGTTAAGTCGCACGTGGGAATAAAATGGTGTTCAATGTTTGCGCTCACCATACTTGAGGTCACGGTGACTGACAAATGACCAGGAGGTGCACGACCACGCTCTTGCACGACTGTGAAGAAGCGGTCGGGAACCGTAGTGCGCACAATTCGTTTGTGCAGTGATCCGCGATTGTAGGACATGGCGACCCTCAGACATACGTGCCACCTGGGATAGTTACAGAAATCGTCGTCGAATAGCCAGGGAACGCAACCTAGGTAGAAAATTTGATTAGAGTGCGTGATGCGAAGGGAGGTCTACGTGCCATAGTCAATTTGCTGTTTCTCTGCCTCGTCAGGGCGTGGCATGGCGACATCGTCAGCATTGACAATCCAGGGATTGGAAGTTGATGTGCTTTGACCTGGCTCGGCCAAAGCATCCACAGCTGAAAGTGACGGGGGTGGAGTAGCACGGCGAGGAGGGGGTGCAATCTCTGGAAAGAGCCTCTGGCACAGTGCTATAAATGCTGCCATTCTTGTAGAGTCCAACGGGATCCCACTGAGGAGCATTCCAGATCTAGAAATGAGAGGGAAGTGAGTGGGTGCCACTAGGGAACGATAGCACCTACTCAGTGACAACTGCAGTGTTTTTGAACAGCATAATGCCCGAATGGATTCCGACCGTGCAGAGTGTTCTGCCCACCGACCTCAGCGTTCCCCTGCATCCCTTACTGGGACCAGAAATAATCCATACTTCGCGACCGACGTGGTATTCTTGATCACGAAGGGAATAATCTTCGACTTTGGCACAAAAACTGATGGGGACATCGTGCTATAATGTCATTAGATCGGTATGGAAGCATGAAAATGCAAACACTTACCCATGGACCGTCCTCGGACAGCACCGTAAGACGACCAGAAGGGAAGTCGATGGCACGAACGCGCCCTTCAGCACCAACGGCAGGACCACGAGCCACCCGTACACGGTTGCCGGGAGAAACATCATACCCCCTCTCTTTCGAGAATTGCAGGGTGGGCGGGGGGGTGATAATGACATCGTCCATGCTCACGATCACCTGAATAAGGTCACTGTTCTCATCGATATTGCTGCCACCACTGGCGACTTCAGATTCCTCAGCCTTCGACTTCCCCTTGTTTCTTGGGTCGTCAGTGCTTTCTTCTGGAAGTGTTGACGGTGTAACCCATATCTCACGACCACTGCGGTAGTGCAGTGTGCCAGAAAGGCCCTTGTGTGGCCTGCAGATGACCCGTACCAAATCGCCCGGTTGTATGCGGTTCTCGTTAGCAAGAGGATCGTGCAAGAGCTGATCATGAGGGTCTCAGGACACGTATGTCGTCGGGGAGACATGAGACGCTAGGAATATCTCAGGGACCTCGAGCTGCAAACATGTCAGCAAAACAATCCGCTTCGCAAGACGATGACTTGCTTGTTCGTCACTGCCCTGTAGTACGACCATATCCTCCACTCTGCCAATTACCAAGCCCTCAAAGCCACGGTTCATACCCGCAATAACCTTGACAGAGGTGCCAGGAAGGAATTCTAATCTGAAATCGTGAATAGAGATTTCCAAGTCTCTGACAACGTCATCACTTGATCTGGGGATTAATACATGGACGGTGACCGACTCGCATTGTGAATCCATCATGACGACACGAGCCAAACTTCCTGCGTATTCACCAGAGCAAATCCTACCAGTGTCCCTGTTTTGCCACCATCAGGCTGAGAAACTCGTCATGGTGCGGTCGACCAAAGGGGGATCTATCGATGCGAGGGCAAACCAAGCAATCTCGTCGGGTGAGGGTACATTCACCGCCTTGATTGCATTCTTGCGAGAGAAAAAGCGAGTGCAGCCACAGTAATACTCCCTCCCCTCACAGCAGGCGACAAGACGACCTTCCTCATCCGTGGAAACCGTGACCTCTAAGCCATGCGCCCTGGCCAAGTCCACATCAAACAATGTACAACCACGGTATAGACCTTGAGGGGTGGAGTAATAAGGCACCTCCCGAGGAACAGCAAGCATCTCCACAGAATCTGCGTCGGTAGAGAGTACGTAGGAAATATCGTTCTTGAAGGGACCGGATAGGTTGCGTACCCAAGACCGCACGGGGATGTCGTGGCATTGTGTAATGGATCGCATCTCCTCAGCCGGTATCAGGACGATATTCTTGACGAGAGTGTTATGAGAAGGGGGGAGGCGGATTTGAACTTCCAGCGGATGGCGAGCTTCCACAAAAATGCGTTTAGGAAGCAAAGGGAATGTCCGACAGGGCAGATTTTCGCGTTTGAGGTGCTCCAAAACGAATTTTGCAGCACTAGCTAATGGGGACTAGATAAGTTGTCAAGCGAACAGAAGAGAAGCGGTTACTGACCAGTGGGCAACTCTACCATAAAGACCTCCAGCCCGCTCTGGCTGACATCTACGTGCTTACTAACTTCGACATTGCACAGCCAGTTTTGACGCGCTCGCACATTCGATCCCACGACACCCCCCTCGTGTGCGTAATGCTGGACAACATCTTGGAGGCGTTCGTTGAAAGTCGCTCGCCCCGATGGACCAATCTCCGTAACTTTTGGATGGTCTTTCATTCCGATGTCCAGGTTCTCTTCATCTCCATCTTCATTTTCATCTTCCTCATCTTCCTGCGTGGACACATCCAAGTACCGAGCCACGGACTTGCTCAATCTTAAACGTTTTGTTGGTCGTACGGAACTGTCGGGTCTGCGGGAGACTCTGCCTAGAGGGTGTCGTCAGCGAAGGAATACGAATCATGGGATGAGTATAACTTATGAGTCCGCGAGGAAGAAGCCTGAGTGGAAGGGATGGTGCGGGAGGCATTGTCTACAAGGTCCCCAAATAAATCAGGTTACGAAGTGGAATGGGAAATTTACTTACCAGAGGACAAAGCTTGAGAAGAGGAGAGATCGGGAACACCTGATGGGTGTCAACGAGTCATTCTCCATGACAGTACTCCAGGATCTACTTACTAGGGGGATTGAGGACACCACGCTCTGACATGGCAGCTCTGATGACCTCGACAGCGGTACCCTCGCGAGAGGCTTCGAATACTTGGTCGAAGATAGTATTCCAGTCGTCGTACTTGTACCTCTCTTTGAATCTATCTTGCATCTCCTGCAAGAAGGAATCGAAAGAAAAACTGTCGTCACCCGCCCACCGCAGAACTAGCTGCCACGCTCCAGCATCCTCCAACAGAGGACCCTGCGCGAGTTGTCGAGCAGCCTTGATGGAGTTCAGTCCCTCCGTAGGATTCATAAGGATGACCTCGATGAGGTCGAGCCATTCTTCTGCGTCGAAACAAATTCCCGTGACGTGAAGTTCGACATCTATCCTAGTTAGGGCCACCGACTCAGTGATCTCACCCTTCACGTACTGCTCTAAAACAGCAAAGGCCGCATCATTAAGGGTGGCGCGAGTTAGACGAATGGGAGGCGACATTTGAGAGGAGTGAATCTTAGTGTGAACTAGAAGTAGTCAGCAAGTAGTAAACACAGTGGAGGGGAGTACGAACAAAGCGATTCGAGGCGATTGAAAACTAGAGTTCAGCAGTATTGTTCGTGACGATGGTAGGACGGAACAATGATCTGGGAGATTGGAATCAGACAATAACCTAGCCGATAGAGGACAAGCTTAACTTAATGTGTGCGTCCCTTTTGTTTGCTTCGGCCAGCTCACAAAGATACAGTATCGCTGTATTACTTTTCTACTGTATGTCTATTAGTCTGTCCACTGGTATGCGGCATACAAGGGTGCACGAGCCTGAGAAGACAGTGAGCGGCGAATAGGCAACAAGAGGGTTTACGGACCAGTTGCCCAAAGTATTAACTACGCCGGACAGGCATTCGAATTTTTGGAATGTACCCTTTGGCACTCATTCGGTCGTCGACATTATTCGAGGACTACTTAATGACAAGCGAATCGTATCTACGTCTACATAAAAGACCACCTCTCAAAGGTTAGAAGCTGGCATTTTGCTTGATTAGTACAGCCTCGTCCCAGCAGTTAAAAAAACTTACCCATGGTAGGCGGAAAAAGAGAAAAGGTGCTCGTGAGAAAAGTTGGTGTTGATATACTGAACACAACTCACGATCACATGCATCGCTGTAGCCCATTCTGGCAGGGGTATGCACGTGATCGTGAGTTGCGTTCAGTATATCAACGCCAACTTTTCTCACAAGCACCTTTTTCCTTTTCCACCCATCACCGGTAAGTTGCTCATTGTCGGGTGCGATGCTGGCGTCACTAATCCTTTCGTTAGTTAGTGTTTACCATCAGCTAGTAGTACGTAGCATTGTAGATAGTTAGCAATACTGCAAATGTACTAGACTTCGACGTGAGGATTTGATTCAATCCGCTACAGCGTCGGCAACACAATAAATATACAGTCTGGAATCCAAAAACACTCACAAATGGTCGGGCTTACTGTCCCGAGAAACCGTTGCAGGAATATATTGAAGTTAAGCATATTTGATTGACCCCTGTATACGCTGTAATTAACCAACCACGCATTCCTAGCCCGTGCTACGCTTTTAGCGGCCACTCTGTGATAACTATCATGTTATTTCACCTAGTCATTCCGAAGTTCACAAGCTCATAAAGTGTGTGATCGCCAGTATGTTTGCTTGTACTTGACGTTCTAACAGTGGGTTTTAGCGTTGAGATAATCCTACATTGTAAGTCGCCTTGATCTCCTTGTACTCGAGGCTAACGCATATAACTTTAGTGGTAATCAATTGTGGCTATCCAGCTTGTGGAATCGTCGACCTCCTGACCGGTATGTCATTTATTCTTGTACTAAGTTATAACTCTATTAACTGCCAAACGGTGGCAACACTATCAGCTGCCTATCAATGCGCTGCATCGTTTTCATTCAATGGCACTGGAGTTTGGAGATACTGCATGAAAAGAGACGATTCTATATCGACATACGGTTTTGAAATCTCTTCCTCTCTAAGTATAGACAGAAGATGGTCAACAGGATCATGTTGGACGGTTTCTATATGGCTATCTGTGCGATAGCAGATGGTCCCCGTGTTGTCCCGGTCTCGAGGCGATCCGGGCTGCGTTATTCCGATTGTATATTTACTGCTGTCTGTCAAAGATACGGTCGCCCTTCATCCATCATGCCCAACGAACGTCGACGAGGGAAGCAACCATGTGTCCCACAAGCATCCGAGTCGAACGTTGTGGCACAAACCAGGCGCCAATGCGGTCATATGCCAGTCGTTGTAACAACGTCAGATGGTAAGTTTCTCTACTCCTGTATTTTCCTCGTCACTTGGCATTTATTATAACAGACAAGGAGAATTTTGACATACATGACGTACCGCCCTCATCCGATGAGGACGATCAGACGCCGGATCGACCAGTACGCTCGGTGCCTTCGAACGATATGAGTGGGCCGATCGCTCCCGATCCACTCCTGAACACGACCGGCTCGGGGGGCAGAACGGCGTCAACATTCGATGTCAACTATTTCTTCGACCGCAGGACGAATTCACCAACCGTATGCAAATTCTGTCGGTAAGTGTTTACCGATATCACTTTCTATCACTCTTTTAGTGTGAAATTCGCAGCGATCTTCGCAATAAAAATCCAACCGAGTTCGATAATAAATACCCGGGTCGCACGATACAGTATTCGAAGAAAACAGCAACGAGTACGCTCCGCGTCCACATCGAAAAATTCCATCTCCTCAACTTCTTGGATTTGGCGTTGCAAGAGGGCAGGGACTGGCCGATTCAGGTGAAGCTCGTGAAGGAATGCATTGCTAATGGTTACTCCCTTCAGGAACTGAGAAGTCTTGTTGATAAAGGAATCGGTCTCAAGAACCTTCCACCTCACCCCGCCACTCCCACACCTAACCTTGGCAGCGGCGGTACCAACGACGACGATAGAAGCGGCACGCCGCCATTTTCCATCGCTTTATTCCACAAAGCTCTCGTCAACTTTATCGTTGCAGATGACCAGTCGTTACGTGTAGTGGAGTGCAAAGAATTCCGACGACTACTCCTGCTGCTGAAAAGCGACTTGAAGGAAAGCGATATCCCCCATCGCACCAAAATCAAATCTAGCATTATCCAAGCTTGGAAGGACTATTTCGTCGTTTTGAAGACAGAGCTGCGGGTACGTACCCCGACATAAATTGAATCTACGTGACTTACACTATGCGCCCAGCATGCGGTCGGCAATATATCATTCACAATCGATATTTGGTCGTCGGATTCTCGATGGCCCTACCTGGCCATGACTGCACACTACATAGCGGATACCTCTAACGGTCTACAATACAGGTCCGCGCTGATCGCGTTTCACCGCCTCCATAACAAACACACTGGAAAAGCCCTCGCCCGTACCATACTGTATTTACTCGACAGGGCTGGTATAACGACCAAGGCAGGTCACTTTTCCATGGATAATGCCGAAAATAACAGCGCTATGATGGATCATCTTGCCGATCTACTCAACGAGCGAGAGCCCCCCCTCGAGTTTGTCGCCAACGATAGGCATATCATGTGCTTCGCGCACATCATCAATCTTTGCGTCCAGGACGTCGTCAGCAGGTTCACTGCAGCCGATGCTGCAGATTACCTCGATCGGGCTTGGCGTGATGATACGGAGGAAAGGGACGAGTATATAGAAGCTGTGAGGCGAAATCCGCTGGCCCTTGCCCGCCACGCCATCCGAGCCATACGTGCATCCGGAATTCGACGTGACGAGTTTGCGTCCCTCATCGCCGATGGAAATAGAGGCCAATGGTTCAAGTCCCCAGATGGGGAAACAACCATCATTCCGGACTGGCAGCTACTCCACGATGTCAAGACTCGATGGGACTCTACGTTTCTCATGCTCAATCGCTTTCATGCTCTCCAGCCCGCTGTCGATTTGTTCGTGACCCTGCTGTCGCAGCACAAAGAACTTGCAAAATTCAAGATAAGCGATGCAGAGTGGTCTGTCCTGCAGGATTATGAGAACATCCTTGATGTGAGCGCCTGATTTATATGTTTATACCGTACAACTGACGAACAATAAATCTGCCCAGATACCTCACAAAGTCCAACAACGGATGTCCGCAGAAGCAAGACCCACCCTGAACCGTGCGGTGCCGTCTTTCGAACTCTTCATGACTGCCTGGGAAAGGATGCAGGAAGAAAACCCCCGTTTAGCGCCGTTCATCGAAGCTGGTCTCGTCAAAGCCAGACGTTATTATAACCGCATGGACAATACGAAAGCATATATCATATCAATGCGTACGTTGTGTGTGACGATTATTCTAGTGTCACTGCTCATGGATTTCGTTAGTTGTAGATCCATTCCTCCGGTTCCGCTGGATTAAAATGCACTGGGCAGAGGATTGGGTGGTGCATGCTGAATCACATTGGTAAATTTCGACGTGATATTTACTAGTGCGATCAAACTGACATCCCTCAGATGAAGGAATACCGTCGCCTGAAGGTCCCGGAGGACGCAGTCACACAATCATCGTTTCAATTCGACTCGCTCGACGCGTTAGCCCAACAGTTCAACATCCACGATATCTCACTCGGAGCGCCGAGACCCACTGGGCAACAGTCTGTGCGAAAAGAATACGAGCTGTACATGGATAGTGGACATGTTCGAGAGAATACGGATCCTCTCAAATTCTGGGAGGTATGGCTACATTTTCTTCATTCCATACCAGGTACTTATAATTTTTTAGGTGAATCGGATGCGATTCCCAATGCTGTTTGCCATTGCGATGGATTATCTTCCAATCCAAGCAACATCCGTACCTTGTGAAAGAGTCTTTTCGTCGAGTGCTGAGACAGACACCAAGAAGCGCAACCGGATCGGCCCCATACTGATGGAGGCCCTTCAGATGCTCAAGTATCACTTGAAGCAGGAGCGGTTGGATTTTTTGGCGAACTGGACCATCTCCCCTAAAAGCCTTGTTGAGGACGAGCCTGAAGAACCGGCCGAAGGTACGAGAAGGGGTGGTATCGAGCTCTCTAATCTGGATACCCTCCTCGATAGAAGTGCGGCTGAGGATGGGGATGATCTACCGAGCGACATTGAAATTTTTGTATAACATCTTTGTGCACTGCTATCCGTTCCCCCAACTGCATACTACTCTCTCTGACGCAGTCAGTAGTAGTTGTCGAAATTTGTAGACCTGAAGCCCTCATCGGACACAGCCTGGGCGAACATCCATGACCCAGATACCCTTGGGTCTTGATACAAGAATTATCTTGTCGTCCCACCCTACCGTTATCACTGTCGCTCAGTCCACCATAGGTCACTCTCTCTCCTGTCTGGCTGTCCCCATTCTCCTGTCTTAGATATTTCACTTCGCTGTTAACAAACCTGTGCACGTCTAAATGCCTCTCAGATTCGGGTAGCAAGGTTGAAGAGATGATATTTGGGAAAATCTTGTTATAAAGATGCTTAGTTTCATAGCTAAATAGGCTTCATTGTCTACCCATTCTTGTGCCTTTGGCATGCTGGAAGATCAGATCTTCAGATCGGTCACACAACCCCGACGACCAAACAAACCCAAAGTCAAACAATATCGTAGCGCACATATGTTCAACTTCAAGCTGAAGCCGAGGCCTGGGGGTGCCAATTCATTGTTTATAGCTCGACCTACGATGCATATCCCCACTCTCATAAATCGATACTATCACTTGAAGGACAAGCTCGGTTCTGGTTCATATGGTATGATTTCTTTCTTTCTACTTAGACCACAAGGACTGACAATACTCGAGGCGATGTCTTCCACGCGTGCAATGTACTCACTAACGAAGATTTCGCCATCAAACTTTCACTGGCCAATGACACGGCCTCCGTTTTGCACCGTGAATACGAGATCCTCTGTAAGCTTCAGGGCGTCGTCGGCCTACCTCGCATTATTTCTTGTGGGAACGAAGGCTCTTACAGTGCCATGATCCTCGAGTGCCTGGGGCCTTCGTTGGACGAGCTGTTCGATTCGTGCCGCCGATCTTTTTCTAGCTATACAATCGCTGTGATTGGCCGGCAATTGGTACGTTCCATTTTCAACTCCCTTCTTCTCTTGCCTCAATTCCGTTTGCAGCTCCAACGATTGGAGAACATACACTTGCACAACTTCGTTCATTGGGATATCAAACCCAGCAACGTCCTTATCAGCACCGGTCAAAATACCTCAGTCGTATATCTCATAGACTTCAGCATCGCGAAGCAGTACAGAGACCCCTACACACACCTCCATAACGCTTTTGGGAAATGTGGTGGCTTCCTCGGTAGCTATGCTTTCGCCTCCATCAACAGTCAACTCGGATTTGAACCTGGAAGGCGAGACGAAATAGAATCTCTTGCATATCTTCTCACCTACTTTTCCTGTGGATCGCTCCCATGGCTAGGTCACCCGTCCTTTGACAGCGAGGCGCTTGTCAACATGAAGAAAGACATATCACAACGTGACGACATTCCCCAAGCATTAAAGACCATGCTTTCGTACTCCCGATCCCTACCCTTCACACAGAAGCCGGACTACGCCTACCTTCAGACGCTTGTGGCGAACATCTGTACAAATCCCCCTCTACTTGACTCGCGGCTTGAATGGGAGCGTACTGGTGGTATGACATCTACCACCGTGAGGAGCTCGTCGCGTCTTGGGTGTAAAACGGGCAAAGTTGCTGTAAAACAGAGACCTGCAAAAAAAAGGTGCGGATACCCGTAATAAATCCATTGGAAGCCTCGAGAATGATGACAAAATATTAGCACCAGGAATGACAATCCGGTTACTGTGACCCCAAGTAGTCCCGCTTCTGCACGGACTTTATGGCACAGCAGCAGAATCATGCAGCGTTCATCCACCTCCTGATCACATATTCCCGACACTCTCTATCTACGTGACTCTTTCGTGGTTTGCCTGGGCGATGGAGCCTTCGACTCACGCGTTATTTAACGTTTATGGCTACTGTATCTCAAAAAATATTGTTCTAGTACAATGTGTAGCCCTGCAGGTATTAGCATTTGTGTATGAATGCACGTTGCGAGTGAAACGCAGTTGGGATTCTAGGGAAACCCAGGAAATATATCTTAGTATTATCTGTCCATATCACCTGATTTCATTTGTAGTTGCTTTTGTCATGCACGACACCCATGGTACGTCTACTGTTTTCTACAGTTTCCGTTCTGCAAGCCTTACTAGGCCTTCCTGCGAGTACATTAGACGGGCAATCATTCGTACTACTGCCCGCCACACTTCAAGTCCGATCACCGCCGTGAGGTCCAGCTGCGCGGGCTGATGATGGCTCCCTCCCCACCGATTGCTCTCTGTCCGTATGCCTCGACGGCGCAACAGATTCTACGACATCCGAGCCTTCCTTCCATTCATGAATGCTCAAGTGTACCTCGTCAGACTCAGATCCGAGCCCAACTAGCACGGAACGGGTGGAGAAGTCAGCGACCAAACGAGTGTGTCAACCAGTCGGAAACGATGTGCTTCCGTGAGGGTCTTAAGGTACGTGTCTGCCCCTTCAAGTTTGCAGACAGCTAAAAAGCACTCCTCTTTCTGGCAGCTTCTGCCGACATCTGGGCGGCATGTGCTCCCTCGGGTTCTTCCTCTGGTGTAGGCGGCGGTGTTTCACCAGAAGCTGGAATCGTTTGGAGTAGGAGCTGAACTTTTCTACGTTGTGGTAGACGCTCACCGTGGTTTCAAGCTCATTTATGAGAAGGCTGTCGGCAAGGATAACCGGAGCTATATGTATGTTCATCCTCGACTCTGCCGCGAGATGATGGTAATGTTCAGCCCCAAGGTTCAAGATGACGGTATCAAGAACGCCAAGGAAGAATCTATCCCAGGTGGTCAGCTCTTCTGCAAATACCTTTTTAATTGGTGTCAAGAAGACTTCGAGCATGGATGGGTCGCCAAGGAAGCCACGGCTCGTGCGGCAGCAGCCAAAGCCAGTAGTGACGAAGCGATCGGGCAACGAGAGCGAGCCCTATCCTGATGAGTACTATGTGGTTCAGAAGGCGGAATGTCAGGGTCTCGGTCTCATCAAGTTCACTGGCGAGTTGTTCAAGCTTCGGATGCTCACTGAACGTATCACGCACGAATGTCTCAAGAGGCTGCTTGGTAATATGGTGAATCCCGAGGATGTTCCCAAATCCCAAGGTGCGTGCGCACATGGGCCGCCGGCATATACTGCCAGAGGATGCGGAACTCTGCAAGAGCCCAAACGCCGGTCCTCGTATGCAATTCATTATTCAGGTAAGGTTGGACGGCGAGTGGCCTAGTTGAAACGCTGAATATAACATTCCATGAAAGCGACATTCGACCTTCCCCACGCCGCCCCGCGACAACCCGACCACAAGCGCTTTCGCTCTATCTATAAGTATTCCAAGGACATAGAAGCTAATCCGGGCGGGAGTTGGGGTTCCGGTTCAACACCAGCTCACGGCACAAATGGAAGTTATGGAACGGAAACTCTCCGAACCGAGGCGCTGCAGACCGACATTGAGCAAGCTGCAGGTGGGTACAGCCTCATGTTCTTCTATGTCTAATGCAACGGTAGGCAGTAAGGTGACGGGCCAGTAACTAAGTGGTTCGAGGGGTGCGAGGAAGGCTTCGAAGGTGCGAGGGATATGTGGGGGCTAATCGATGTGAGGTGCTCAAATAACACGAAGAGAAGAAGGGAATAGGGAAGAAACAGGCTGCGAGACCCGCAGCCTGCCTGATGAGTTTGGCAACTACAAGTACAAACATGATGAAAGTAAGTACCAGGCCACGAACTACGAAAAACCAGGTGCAAGGTTGACTGGCGCCCGGTCCTTCTTGAAAACTGAGAGGATGATTCTCCCATACTCGGACCCATCCCATATGAGGTGAGGAATATGGTTCGGAGGTCGTCAAACTTGGCAAAATCACTGAGGCATATGTGTTTTTGATGGGCAGCCCGGAGACGTGTGGCTCGGTCAAACTTGATGACTCGAGAGTGGTAGGATGGTAGGATTGATGCGAAGAGACCTGACATGAAGGTTTGCCAGGCAAGGTACTCAGCATTTCTTTGTGGGAGCGCAAAGGTCGTCACCTGGATTGTCTTTCCAAAGGCAATGACCCATTCCCCATGGGTTCGGGGCTGTGAGCTTCGGCGGCTCGGCCGTGGGGCAAAGTAGTAGTAGATGGCCGCACCTCATCGATTAGTCTCGTATAAACAGAATTTAAACCCTTAGACATGAGACGAGAGGTAGCGGGAATTGCCCGGCGCTGACTAAGCCCGTGCAAGGCATGTAGAACTTCGAGGCAGATCATTAATTCATCCACCATTGTTGCACCACTCAGTTATCAGTAGGTTGGATTCGAAGTCTCAGTCTCTCAGAGCTCTATTCTCTACTCTACCTACCTGTGACTTGTGAGACTTGAAGGGTATTCTTTGACTTTCTAAGCTTCTGTGCTAGGTTCCAAGGAGCCCCTTTAGGGACAAATCTGTATACTCGCGTTTACCTCAAGTCTCTTCACCATTTTCATACACTATTTTACACATAATTTTTTTGGTCAGCTCGAGCTGGCTTCGAAGCTGAGCCAAGCTGGAGCTGTGGCTTGAACACCAACTTGACTTGCAAGCCCAACCAAATAATATGCCAAACTGGTAACAACTGAGCCAAACCAAGCCAAACTGAACTGTGGCAACACTACCAGTGAGTAGTGTTCTGGAGGGCATGAGGAGGAGGAGGGGCCATCTTCTCCAATGAGGGCAGGGAGAACTGCCTCAAATTCATCATGAATGTGATCAGATAGTGTAGATGAGAGTAATTGGTACTGAAGCTGTCACAATTTTGGGAGAACGAAAGATGAGATTGAGAGATAGACATTGCAGGGGGCAGGAAGGAAAAATCCATAATCCTTTTCGACTGGAGAGACCAAAACAACCACATAAGACCTTTCAAGCCTGATGACAGACTTGAGGTGACCAAAGAACATCTTCCTTGATGTCAGACTGACAAGGAGAATGCGCTGCCCCAAAGCAATAGGATGAGAGGTTGTGGATGAGGGAGGGATGAACCAGGAGGCTTCGGGGCAAGAGCTGGTGGGGATTCCTGGCAAGTACTCGTAGTTATTCTCCCTGGCAAAGGACACAAGCAAAGAGACAAAATGGGGATCTAGGCCCTTAGAAAAACAAATCCAGCCTCAACTACTCCATACCTAATCCATACCATGGTAGGGAGCTTGCCTTCCCTACAATGCACCAAAAGTGTTTGGCAATGTGAGCATGGACTCAGAAGCTGAATGATGAAGAACAGAGAAGCCTAGCCCTAATGCAAAGAATGACTGATATTGCCAGCAGTCATCCATTGCACAAGAACCATCCTTAACATTAGGGAAGAAACCACTTGAGCACCCAAAAAAACTTTTGAGCACTGTAACACTTATAATCCGAAGACTATACTCGGTTACTCCAAGAACTGAGGAGAGTAGAGGATGAGGGAACTGAGTTAAAGTGACGATGCACAAATGAACTCGATTGGAGTGTCTATGACAAGAGAGACGGTATTTATACTACTACGAGTGTTTGTACTGAGGAACGTCGTAGAACAAACCAAACAAGCGAGAGACAAACGCTATTGGCTGCAGCGCTCCACGCTGAGTCAATGTGGCTACGCTGATGAATCAGCTGACTAAGTAAAGCATCTATGAGTGCATCTAAGTAACCCTAACCAGAGAGTGGATAAATATGGTAAACTACGCTAAGAGTACGCTACAACTGGTAGTGAAAAAGTACGGGCCGTTACACTATCCCCTCCTATGGCTCGACTTCCAGGCGAGACCAGATAGGCTGCACAGCAGTCAAAGGGTCGGGTACAGTGGAGAAAAAGAGACCTTCGGTCGAAAGTAAACGAAGTTTCCGGGGGGCACTGGGGTGGAGCTTGTAGAAATCGTCTATCGCCTCCTGGGCATTCTTGAGAGCGGACCTAGGCTCCCAAGTGCGATCTTCCTCTGGGTATCCCCTCCAATGAACGAGAAACTGGAGATTACCACGCTTCAAGCGGGAATCAACAACCTTTTCGACTTCGTATTCGACGTCTCCTTCATCCGTAACCCATTGCGGACCGGGCCGAGTAACCGGTTGCCCTTCAAGAGCACCGAGATAAGGTTTCACCCATGAAACGTTCACTACCGGGTGTATGCGCATCGAGCGCAGCAACTTTAACTTAACAGCGTTGGGTAAAACGTCCGAGACCTCGTACGGGCCTATCCACTTTTCGGTCAACTTTCGGCTCTGCTGATCTTTCAGCGATAGATGGTCGGTAGCCAGCCAAACCTGCGAGCCTACAGAGTAAGCAGGGGAAGGGGATCGTCGTTTATCTGCCTGAGTTTTCTGATGTGTCCTAGCTTTTCCCAAACTTTCGCGCACCTCTTGGAACACCTGGAACCAGTTTTTAGCGGTCTCCTCCGCTGCTTCTACCTTAGAAGTCGTCGGCTCGACGCCCATCCGTTGTGTGTATGAACGGGTAACTTCAAAGGGGCACTTGCCAGTAGAAGAAGACTTGGAGTTATTATACGCAAATTGAGCCAGGGGAAGCCAATCCTCCCATCGTTCCTGCTGATGGTTTGCATACATCCATAGATACTGCTGAATTTCGCGGTTCAACTGCTCTGTCTGACCATCCGTTTGTGGATGAAACGCCGTCGAGAGCTTCTGCTCGACACCCAACATTTTAAATAACTCCTTTGAGAACTGAGACACGAACTGTGGTCCGTGATCCGAGACAAGAGACTGGGGAAGGCCATGATGCTTCCAGACGTGAGTTAAATAAAGCCAAGCCGTACTAGTGGCAGTTTCCTTCTCAGTGCAGGGGATGAACTCTGCTTCCTTAGAGAACCGATCAATGACAACTAAGACGTAAGACTTCCCAGAGGAGCTCCTGACTCCTATATCCATAAAGTCGGTCATAAGATCTTTCCAAGGCCCATCGGGGATGGGTAAAGATTTGAGTTCGCCTGCCGGCGGCTTGTTACTAGGCTTGCTAGCTTGACACGTCTGACAGTGCTTTATGTACTCCTTGACATCGGGCTTCAAGGTAGACCACATGAACCAGCATGTGATCAACTCCTAAGTTCCTTTTATGCCTCGATGACCCGCTAGGGGTGAATCGTGAAGAGCAGCGAGCACCTTCTGTCTAAGTTCCTCAGGTACAAAAACTTTGTCTCCATCAAACAGTAAACCATCGCGTCGGTCGAGCGTTCCAGCGTCAACCTCGGCCATTACACTGCGCAGTTCTTCTATGAAGGGACTCTCTAAGCGCACAGCGTGCACTTGTTCTGGCTTAATAAATAACGACTCCTCAGATTTGGCATTTTCGCGATTTTCTACTAAGTCTTCGCGGTGAGAGAGAGCGTCCAGCCATCCCATCGAAACACCTGGTTTGTGGACGATAACACAGTTAAAACGGCTGAAGTACTGCGCCCAATGCACCTGGCGTGGTTGAAGCTTTTGCGACGTCATAAACCATTTAAGGTTGTGGTGATCCGTCCAAATTTTGAACTGGTATGGAGTTGCCTCGAGGTAGTGATGCCATTGTTCTAGAGCGCAGATGATGGCTAGCATCTCTTTGTCGTGAACCGTATAATTAAGCTCTGCTCCACCAAGCGAATGACTCGAATAGGCAACTGGTCTCCAGAGTCCGTCATCGCATTCCACCAAGAGCACAGCCCCGGTTGCGTAATCCGAGGCATCGGTTTCTAAGCGAAACTTCCGATCCTGATCGGGAAACATAAGGATAGGCGCGGTCGTGAAGGCTTCCTTTAACGTATCAAATGCCACTTGGCACTTGTGGACCAGAGAAATGGAGTGTCCTTCTTAGTTAGGTCATTAAGGGGGCGTGCGACTTGTGCGAAATCCTTTATGAAGCATCAGTAGAAGTTCGCAAGGCCAAGGAAGCCTCGAACTCCATGAACGGAAGTGGGGACCGGCCAATCGCGCACAGCAGCGACTTTAGCGGGATCCATTTTAACTCCATTCGTGCCAACTATCATACCCAGAAAGTCGACCTCTTTTTGCTTAAATAAACACTTTCTCCGGTTTGACGAACAAGTCGTTCTCCTTCAACCTTCTAAGCACCTCTAGCACGATCCTGTCGTGCTCCTTCTCATTGTCCGTTTTCGTAAATATCATAAGATCGTCTATATATACAACTAGAACGTCCTCCATATCACCGAAGATGTCATTCATCATGTTCTGAAACGTGGCGGGTGAATTACATAAACCAAAGAACATCACCAGCGGTTCGAAGGCACCACGGTGACAGACGAAAGCAGCTTTCCACTCGTCACCTTCCTTGATCCGGATGTTGTTGTATCCCCACCTAAGGTCCATTTTCATAAATAATTTACAGCCTTTTAACTTGTCAACAAGCTGCGAGATAAGCGGGAGCAGATACAAGTTCTTGACTGTATGCTCGTTTAAATAACGGTAATCCTGTACCATGCGCTTCTTCCCATCCTTCTTAGGAACGAAGAACACGGGAGAAGTCTGCGGCGATTTACTGGGCCAAATATAACCCTTTTTAAGCTGACCATCGACGAAGTTACTAACTTCGGTTTGCTCGTCAGGGCTGAGAGGGATCAACCTTCCCTTTTTCGGAACAAACGACTCCTTTAGCTCTATCGCGTGGTCCCATGGTTTCCTAAGCAGCATGCGCTCGGATTCCTGAACAGAAAAGACGCTTAAATAATTGTGGTATTCCTTTGGAACCAGTTCCTCAGGGGTTTTATCCTTTTTAGGAGCCTCCTGCTTGTCGGCTCTGAATATATTATGCCAGTCTTCGAGGGCCTGGACCTCCTCCTTTTCAATACGTCTAACGAAGGCCGGCTTCGGCGTGAGTTGCCTGCAACTACAAGGACACCTCTTCATCGAGATTTCACCGGTTTTCCATTTGACTTCCGGGTTGTGAGTGGCAAGCCACGTGTGACCCAAAATCATGTCATGAGATCCCAGATCCGTGACATCGGCTACTAACTCTTCGAAGTGATCTCCAAACTGCACTCTAAGCGGTACTTGATGCGTAATCCTTCCGGCAGAGTTAAGAGTACCATCGACATTAAATACGTCCACAGCGCGTGGGAGAGACAACTTGGGAAGCTTCTTTCGGTCAACGAATTTGGCGTCCACGAAAACACCTGTAGCACCGGAATCCAACAAGGCCTGCACAGCGTGTGCGTCACCCTTCCTAGTGCGAATAACTATAGGCACAGCAACGTGATCCTTTAAGTTGAGCATGCGAACTTGGGATTTTGGTGGTACTGTCGCCTGGGCATTGCTAACCGACTCGGATCCATCCGAAACACTATTTTTGGAGGTTTTATACGCCAAGAATTAAGCGGAGCCAGTTTTACGTCCGGTCCTGAGCCCTTTCGGGACCCTTCAGCAGACGGTGTAGGTACAAAGTCCAAACCATCATCCATACTATCTATAGAGAGAGAGGAAAACCTATTTACAGTAACTATGTCTGAAAACGAAACCTTTTTTTGTGTTTTTGTACTATCTATTTTTGTGTTTTCTTTTATATTATTTTTAGAAGATGAAACCGAGATGCAAGGAGAAGAAAAACTAAAAGGAGAAAAAGAAACCAGTCCAGTACGAGAATTGTCCGAGACTGCAGGACCCAACTTCACTGCAGCTCCGATTCTTTTAATTTACTGATATGAGCAACCACCTGCTCAAAAGTCATACCGTCCATTGCGGCCAGCCGCAGGTCGACACCTTCAGAGTGCACCTGGCGTCCTTTTCCTTTGTTCCCGGCCTGCGTGCAGTGTGGACGTATATGGCCCTTCTGGCCACACACGTAACACTGATAGTTCGAGAAGTCCTTCTTTGGGCGGCTTCCCGATCTGCCTTGCGCAGCCCCAATGTCCATGGGTGTGCCTTGCCCTGTCGTAACCCCGGGCAAGGGTCGGTTGAGACTTTGTTGTCCCCATCGAGAGGACGAGCCACCTATTCTAATTTTAACCGCTTCGAAGGCGGCCCCCAGAGTCCTAGCCTCCAGGTCGTACTCTGCCCAGGTAGACTTGTGTCGTCCCTGGATGAAGATCTGTTGAAGAATTTCGGGCCGAAGGGCCTTCTCCAACATAAAGATGGCATAATCATCGGATACCCCGGATGCGGTCCTAAGTGCATTGAATTTGGCCATGAACTCCTCGGTTCTGGCTGTTCCCTGGCGAATTTTACTGAGCTGATCTTTTGCCCAGTCTTTGTTGTGAAGCGGCCTGAAGCGTGCCTCAATTTCTGCTTGTACTGCGGCCCAAGCTGGCCATGTTTGAGCAGCAAGGCACTCGTCGATGCATGCCTGCACATATGCCCCGGCAATGGGTCCCTCCATGCAAGACCATGCCGCCAAACAGTCAGAGCGGTTTGTGGAATAATTGGCCATAGCCACGAAGGCCTTGACCTTGCTCCACCATTCCTCAAATTTGCTTATCGAGCCATTAAACATGCTGGGCTCGGCGACACCCCTCTTCGTAGGGTCGATGTTTCTATTGGGGTTGGGCTGCTGCGGCTGCGGCTGCTGCACCCCTGCAACAGCGTTGGTGACCTCGTGGGCCACCTGGTTGGCGATCTGCGCCGAAATCATAGCGGTCATCTGCTGCATGAACTGCAGCTGCTCCTGGGAGAATTGGTCCATGAGGACGGAAGGCGGTGAGGACGACGGGGGTTAGAGGGGGAGGGCGAATAGTACATCTATTCCGTAAGTTGTACGGAACGTGCAGAACGAAGCCCAGTAGGTTCGGGTCAGGAGAGGGGGAACGAAGAGGGAGTGGGGAAAGACGAGGGAGAAGAGGTTCGGGTGTGCTGAATATTTGTTGCTTGAGGGGGGTAACTTCCCGAGCGAACAGGAGCGGGGGAGCAGGCGACTCTTCCTTTTTCAGGTAAGGAGAAAACCTAACGCGAGGAGCCAAAGACTCCGACTTCTTGATTCGAGGAATGTTGACGAGAGATTTTCCCTGCCCTCAGTGGCGGTACTCTGTCTCAACTATCGTACGGTGACTAGGGATACTGGTAGTATGCTTTCTACCTCCCGTGACGTAGGGGAACTACTGTTATGCTATGTGCTTCCACCCCCTAATGTGGGTTGCACCTTCACACTACCCTTGACGGATAGCAGGACTACTGACTAAGTTACTTCTTCAACACAACCCCTTGCCATAAAGGGGACGAGACTAAAGACGTCGTCTCGTGAAGAAAGAAAGACGAGAAAGCAAAGCTCCTTAACCCTGGAGTCCAGGTATGCGTTGCCCTATATGCCTGGGCGCAAGCGGAGTAAGGGAGTATATGTAGAATCGAGTTCAAGTGTAACACTTATAATCCGAAGACTATACTCGGTTACTCCAAGAACTGAGGAGAGTAGAGGATGAGGGAACTGAGTTAAAGTGACGATGCACAAATGAACTCGATTGGAGTGTCTATGACAAGAGAGACGGTATTTATACTACTACAAGTGTTTGTACCGAGGAACGTCATAGAACAAACCAAACAAGCAAGAGACAAACGCTATTGGCTGCAGTGCTCCATGCTGAGTCAATGTGGCTACGCTGACGAATCAGCTGACTAAGTAAAGCGTCTATGAGTGCATCTAAGTAACCCTGACCAGAGAGTGGATAAATATGGTAAACTATGCTAAGAGTACGCTACAACTGGTAGTGAAAAAGTACAGGCCGTTACAAGCACCAGTTTACAGCATTCCGATTTTTCAAATATCTCCATCAATTCTAAAGATATTGACACCATTCCCACGCTCACAGGAAGCTCTCGACCATGCCATTCTGCCTACCAAATTTGGTAATGATCCATGCACTCCACGACTTTCTGCATCATTTCTACAATTGAACATCCATTTCGCCAATATTTATCATAATGGCTACCTCCTTGACCATCTCTTCACTTGTGTCCTTTGCTTGGGAGAATAAGTATGAGTACCTGCCAGGAATCCCCACCAGCTCTTGCCCCGAAGCCTCCTGGTTCATCCCTCCCTCATCCATGACCTCCCATCCTATTGCTTTGGGGCAGCACATTCTCCTCATCAGTCTGACATTGAGGAAGATGTTCTTTGGTTGCCTCGGGTCTGTCGTCAGGCTTGAAATGTCTTATGTGGTTGTTTCGGTCTCTCCAGTCGAAAAGGATTATGGATTTTTCCTGCCTGCCCCCTGCAACATCTATCTCTCAATCTCATCTTTTGTTCTCCCAAATCGTGACAGCTCCAGTACCAATTACTCTCATCTACACTATGTGATCACATTCATGACGACTTTGAGGCAGTTCTCCCTGCCCTCATTGGAGAAGATGGCCCCTCCTCCTCCTCATGCCCTCCAGAACACTAGTTGCACCTCATACAGGTCACTTTGCAGAGAGGAGAGAGGGGGGAAAGTTGCAAAATCCTAAGTCCTGACTCCCCTGGAGACCCCCAAAGTTGGCCCCTTGCAGAAATCCCCACAGTTCTTCTTTCGGACATGCAGCAAATCACCCCAATGCATCTGGATCTCAGATCTAGGAGTCAGAATGACTCATTCACAGTCATATCCCTTAATCAGCAGTGACCAGTGCACTTACTCATCCCCCTTTCTGTCACATTATTCATCTGTTCCTTAATGACTCATTTGATTTCAAATGATTAGTGATATTCTTCATCATGCTGACTGATTTTACTTACCAATTGCTTACTGTCCTTACTCAGCCTTGCTTGGCCTTACCAATCCTTTACCAATCACTTACAAACCCCTTACAAAGTGTTTCCCTCTGTTTACTTCAAGCTATGCTACCTTTTGTATATAAGTACCAATATGTCACAGCAACTCAGAAGCAAGCAAGGAGCCCCCTGCATAGGATACTGTCCCTTGTGTAGAGAGCCAACTGCCCAATCATTATCATCATTATCTGCCTTATCATTGTCACTTTGAAGCTCTTCATCATCATCTTTATTCTTGCAGTATCTGAGGCTCCATCATGGGTCTATTTACTGTTATTCTTCATCATCTTACGTCACATCTGGGCTCCGAGTAGCCTGAATATCTTTGCTTTTCTGTTATCCCCCTGCTCCCCTCTCATCAGGAGCACTATTCCCTTCTGCCCTAGCCTTCTAGGTGTGCAGAACCCCTCCCCCAATTTGCTGTAACCAATCCCTTGAGCCAAAGTCTGCAGAGGTAAACCACTGACTCGGCATTTGTCTTTGTGTTGGGTTTTTTTGGTGTTTTTGCCATAGATCCACACATTGACTCACATCAGTACTCCAACATAATGAAATTTTCATTGTTCTGGACATGATGTTACAATACATACTCTTTTTTCTCTTCTGTCCCTTTCTTTTTCATCTTATCTAATCTCCCTTTATCTTATCTTGGGATCTTATCAGATCTTATCTAGTCTTATCTTTCCTCTTATCTATGGACTCACCTGGACCTTGGCCATGTGCTTGCCATGTGGCTTAGGGCTAGGCCCGTCTGGACCATGATGTCATAGTGATGTCACTGTGATGTCATGCCTTGTGTCTCCCTCATGTATGCCTCACCATAGCCTCATGTACAGTAGTATATATACCTAGCCCAATAGCCCAGCTAGCCCCAAGCTAGTTCATTTGGGTCTTGACCTTAACCAGCTTTTAAAGGTCTCTTCTCCCCTCGTCCCTCTCATCTCTTGTCTCATCTAGCTTCAGTGTCTGCAAGCCTGTGACTTTGAGTCTAAGGTTGTAACACATGAAGTATGCCATGATTACTCACGAGCATTTGTACTTTCTACACTTTTTTGCCTTTATCATCTTAATTACAGTTCCATCTCCCAAATGCTTCAAGGGGTCTACCTGAGAAAACACAGATAGGTACTGATAGTCTGGAAAGTCCCAATAAAGTCATAAAGGTTTGGATAGCATTTTGCTGGTTTACTGATGCATGAGGGTACAATGAGGTGTACATGAGGTAGAGGTGAGGAATGACAACATAATGACATCACTGTGGAGCAGAGCATTCATCAGCAAAGTTACAATTTGTCTAACTCGTCTGACATGTCTGACTAAGTCTGATGTCATCTGACGTCGTCTGACCATGTCTGCTAAATTAGATCAATAGCGAGGACTCGTGTCAGAGCATCAGACAGCAGTGCAGATGGTAACAGACCATGCAGACCCTCGCAGACAGTTCAGACCGTGCAGATGAAAACTGCAGCCTACTCTACTTAGTACTAGTACTACTGGCACCACTTATAATACAAGGCACATCCCCGAAATGTGAACATGACTAAAATTTTCAGTAGAACCCTAGTACAATTCTGCTAGTTTAAAACGCTATCTCGAAGGCATGATGGTCTATGTACTTGTTTACATAGTACGCTCGAAAGATATCAAGGGAATCGGTATGCTGAATGTCGGTCGGAAGGCGATCGTGTCCATACACAGGAATGAGGTGAGCGCCACGCAGCATGGAATGTAAATGGACAACTC
This sequence comes from Pisolithus albus, assembly GCA_024613165.1. Lineage (NCBI taxonomy): Eukaryota > Fungi > Basidiomycota > Agaricomycetes > Boletales > Pisolithaceae > Pisolithus > Pisolithus albus. The sequence goes on from JANFAB010000036.1 coordinate 599,067, forward strand.
CCAGTTCACGTTGACCGTCTGCGTCTAAGTCTGGCTGGACGACCCACATCCCGGTGTCATCGTCGGGTCCATCTGAGATTGTCGAAAACCATTGGATAAGTGCACATGGATATTTGACGCCACCATAAGTGAACGAAAAAAAAGGAAGACCCTGCCGACATACAGTCCTCTCATCCCTGGTGAATCCGGATCCCTTTCTAGGAAGACTGTATCATAACGTGGGTGCCCTTTTCGCCAGCATGGTGTGCTGCGAATGCGCTCTGTGTGCATGCCGCCAAGCCCCGACAAGTCACTGGGGGCGTAGAACGTCGAGACAGCACTATGAAAGACGGATACCGGAGAATTGGAAAGGTCCGGCAGTGCCGCATCATCGTTACTCGGGTTGGTATCATCCTGAAGCTGGAACTGGAGGAAGTGGGAAGTAAGCTGAGGGAGTTTCGGCTGTTGGATATGATGTGCGAGGGCATGTATATCGCTGGGAAATTTGCGTGCTATAAGATGTGAAAGGGTTGGATCAGATTCTGAAAGTTGCCATGTAATAATGCCATACCTGGAGTTTTTGCCAAGCGCACATAGTTGAGGACACGCGGACTATCCTGCGTTTCGCTCTCATGGTCATCAGTACCGCTTCCCTCACTGCCAGAGTCCCCATCTGAGCCATTATCCACACCGCCATGAAGCTCAGCATCCCGGATGGTAGCTGAGAGCACAGAGCCCTGAAGCATTTGACGGTTTTCAAAGTCGACACGTGCCGCTGCGAGCTTGTCAAGGCGTTGGTTTGTGATGAGCATTTGACCTAGTGCATTGAAACGGTTAGAACGCCTCCAAGGTTTCTTGACAGCCTTGATGTGTTTCGATTCGGTGATGGAAGAACATAAACCATTGGGTGCACCGAATTCTTGGATAAGATGTCGATAGTGAGTCATGGAGTGTTGCCATGGCAGCGAGAAACCTTTCGGGCCCTGTTCACGCACACCTGTCTGTTGGAAGATTTGGCGGTGGTGGTGAAAACGATCAAGGGCCTGTTGGAGACTCTCAATAGCGCTTTCATCTAGCGAGTTCCTTCGTGCGGTGTAGCAAAACTCCAAGAACGCACTGACTGTGCGCACAACTCCAGGTGGAACATGACCTTCGATCGCCGGAAGATACACTTTCATCAACGCCTTCGAATCATCCCCAGTCCACTGCTTGAATCGTCGGCCTTCTGGAAAACGCCTTAAATTCGGATATAGAGGCACAGCCGCAATCCTGCTCGGAGCAAAGGGCTAAGTGAGAGTATGGCCTACATTGTTGCCATGCTCACCTCCGGTCAATATCGTCGAGAATACGGTTAGCTTCTGCTTCACCATATGAAATCTTGAGGTACTCGCTTATCCAGGTAACCAGGTGGTCCTTGAAGATGCCTTTGATTATTTGGTGAAGGAGATCAGGTGTCAGGAGCTTGTAGATATCAGCGTGTGGAAAGTCATTCGTGAATGGCTATCATAGGGATTGTTATTGGTGCACTGGAAGATTGAGCTCGTCACATACCGTTAAATCTCCAACTATTCCATATTGATCCCATAGCTCAGAAAAAGCGAATGCGTGAATGCAGTACTCCGCATGTTCCCGAGAACGTGGAACACCATTTCCCCCGTCAAGGTGATTGGACATATTCGTGCAACTACAAGCTCATTTTCAGTCAATGCACCGTCATAGCACTGAAGACTTACAGTGGACACCATCCCTGGACGAGACATGACAATAAAACTTGTTCCGGGTAATCAGCTATGTAAGCTGCGAGTGCGTATGCAACGCGGCGGAAGTGTCCATCAGGACATTGCCGGACTTCTGGCTCGGACATTCCGCATTTCAGCGATGACAAAATATGGGACAGAGTTGTATGGAATAATTGGCATCGGAATTTCCGAAATTCAGCGCTATCTTCACTTTCACGATCCGCTGTGTTTATGCAGACTCTCGTCAGTATACCAAGCGCTGCTATGAGAAAAAGTAGCATACTCTTCGGAATTGCAAGGAAGGCAAGTAAAACGAGGGCGTTCCGGTGGGCACGGCGAATCTTGTTATGAATATTTCCAATCGAAATGTAGAGTGGATAGTAGTCGTTCTGGCCGGTGGCAACTGACACTGTGGTTTTATCGCTACCCAATATAATAGGCACGAGCATCGCGCCGTGCATAGCAGCATCTTGCGCAAGTATATCCTGCCTCTCCATTAGCTGACATGTCCACGAGCTTAATAGTAAGCGACGGAAACTTACTGCATGATGCCACGCCCAGTTGCCTGACATGAAATTCTCCCATCGACGCTGACCCGTGGGTTCAAATTCATGGTACAGAATATAATCAAAGTGTTCGTGAAAATCGGTGTTGCTCAGAAGATTCTTGACGACAGTGTTCGCATTATGGAACCAGACATCATAACCTTTGGTCATCCAGCGAGGGGCCGGCTCGGGAACATCGCCTGCATACTGCACCTGGAAGGAAGTCCACACGGCATCACCATGTGGAATAGCGTCAATGACCTTGTGTAAGTCTGTGTGATCAGTGTAGGGTGGCCGGCCATTGAAAGGGAGCAGAGATGCTGTCCAGAGTTGCAAGAGCCTATCGACTTGAGCTTGTGGCATTTGATTGTCTGTAAACAGGAACTCCACTGTCTCGAATTCCACACGAGAGGTAAAGGGATACCAGTCATTTTTGTCAGCCGTAATTTGAGAAGGTGGGGGAGCGCCTGCACAGAGATCATTGCCACAAGCGTCTGTTGGTATAGCTGACTTTTTTAAGAGACAATAGGCCCCGTGACGAAGACTTGGCTTACCATCAAGAATAGCATGATTTTCCCGAGTACATAGTGAGGGTTCGAAACCCACGCGTGGCGGTGGGTCTTCTCGATCAACGGCCTTCTGCTTGGGTGGTCTTCTGGAACTAGAAGAGTGGGTGTGAATAATGTGCTGGGTCAAGCCAGAACGATTTTTGAGAACCCGGAAACAAGAAGGACAAGTAAAATCGCGTTGAGACTGGGGGAGCTTGGAAGGCATGCAGTTACTGTCTAGAAAATAGTCTGGACTCGTGTACATGACCCTTAGCACCGAACCAATAAAACCAATAAAGGTCAACACAACGAAACCATACTTGTCTCTATTCAAATTTGTCACCTACCACGTCGCTCCCAACTTGGACTTGTTCATTCCACCACACTCATTTCGTTTGCCTTTTGCTCCAAAGACTTTGTTCAGTTCACCACGGTCATTTTGTCTACCTTTTTTTTTCCTTTTATTATGGTCCAAACCCAGGAAAAGAACAAAGATACTCACCCAGGTCAACCTGTGGCCCCAAAACCCCACAGACCAAAGGAACAGGTTGCCGCCGAGCGGATTGCGAAGGCCACTGCTTCCCATCAAAAGGCTGAAAAGAGGCGGGGCCATGTTGCTGGCCTGGCATCATTGGAACAGAGCATGTTGGGTGAGAGCCAACAAGCGTTAGCCCAGGCGGCAAGGCCACCAGCATCACAAGTTCGCAAGAAGATTGCACGAACGTTCAGCGTACATAACTTGGAATCACTAGGAGACAGTCAAAGCTTACCAGGTGGGATGGCATCTGGGTTCAGACATGTTATCACTGCTGATGTGCTGTTGTGATTCGTCAGTGAATCAAGAAAACACAGCGGTCGCATCCACGAACCATGATGTGCACAAGCGGAGCAAAATACTGGCACCTAAGCCAAGGCTCCGGGAGGAGGTGGAATCCATGGCAAAGCAGCAAGGTGAAGGTTTGAGCTTGACGAAGACGCAAGGGAAACGCAAGGCAGCGGCACTGGATTTTGATAAGGACCGGTGAGCGATGTGGTTGCAAATACTAATCAACACTAATAAAAATTGATTTGCGCAAATGCAGTTCAAACAAGCGGGTAAAACCGTACAAGCCGTCTGGCCTGACATTGCATCGTCGCTCAAGTTCTGGCTCCGGTTATCCTTCACGAGAACAGACACCCAACGAGACCATCAGCCAAACTGTTCGTCAGCTGCAAACACCAGGCGTGCGACCTGTTTCCTTTAATTTTACCACAAGCCAAGGTACGTCGCATTCTCAATGCTCACACTTCATCTCTCACTAAACTCCAATTAGCTCCTGTGACTAAGCCTCCGAGTCATTCCCACATTCGCCATACAACTGGTGACTCTGCAGACATGCCCGTAAATGATTATGGAGGCTTTCATGAGGAAGATGAGTCTGTTGAGCGTGATTTTGCTCTCCAGCATCAGAGAACGACGTCAAACAGCAAGGTAACCAAAATGTACATGCCAGATTACATTGAGTCATACTAACTGTTGCATTCTAGACCCTCCTTCGTGTTACTTGTGGTACTGACCATGAATCAGGCAGCAAGCCCGCTCTCCCCCATGCATTTGGCAAGTCCAATACTACGCTACCTGAGGAGATTTCCCCCCGGTTCCAAGACGTTTTTATTCCAACACTGCTGGCATTCTGTGGCACGGTTCCCAACCCATGGAATCTGCCGCACCCGCTTCAGGACATCATCGCTGACCTGTGGCCAGTTGTCTTCCCTCAGATACCCTATGACGAGCAGCAACATGGTCCCGGAACATCTGTCTTCCTAGTGGTAAGTCCTTCGTGAGATATTTCTGCTGTTACTAAGGTTTCAAATCATATGTAGGCTCGCCAACGTGTATATGACTGGCACAGCAAATTCGCCGAGATGGGAGAGAAAACAATAGCGGGATGGTTTGAATCTGACGAATTCACAGATGATGAGAGCCGTGCAGCGTGGGCTGACTGGGCCATTGATGAGAATTTCGGGCTGCCATTTGTGTTCAAGTACCTCAAGTCCGACAACGTATGTGACGTTCCCCTTGGTTTCGTGTGTGCTGACAGCCTGACGCTAACATCCCTACTATAGAAGGGCGTTGGTGCTTTCCGTGCACCACTACTACTCCAGACAATGGCGTTTCATTATACGAAGACGGCCAATGCCCTTCCATGTCCCCAGATCAACGTTTATCCACATGGCGCACTTACATTGGCTACTGTCGCAGTGAGTTGTACCAGCACCGAGCACCCTGAAATATTCACGAGTCGTATATGTAGGTTGAGCGAGCTATTTCCATGTGGGCTGAGACCGGACATCGTTCTGAGGAAAGCAAAAGGCTTGCTGGCGCTTTTTCAGGTAGCCCTCAGACAAAGTGGGGCGTCAGTAGTGCGTCATACGCATTCTCGATCGGAAAACTTTCGAACGCTGCATGGGAGGAAATCGAGGACGGGGCTCTTGAGTATGCCAAGAATGGCAGACGTTTTAAGACCTCATCTCCAGATATTACTGAAGATGCCCGTGCGTGCATTGTGGACTGCAACTCTGACGAGGAGAGTACCGGAAGCATTAGCGGTGATGACGACGATCCACAAGAGTACACGGCACATCTACAGGATGGCCACTGGGTCGACCGAGCCTGTAACAACCCAGATATTCCTTCCCCTCCCTCTCCGGTACTCCCCGCTGCACCTCAAGTCTCTACCACGAACCGTGACACTACTAATAGCCAGTTCGCACCACTACTCCCACCATTCAGCCCAATTCCCATCACAGACGATCCTGCGGCAATGGCCAACTCCGGTACCTCCTTCCATTCCATCGTTCCGCCATTCGTGGACCCCTTCACAACGTCATCAGGTCTCAAGTTCGGTGATCAATTCCTGAGCGGCCCATTAACGACGGTCATTTCAGACCGTGATACGAAGCACTGATAACCAATAGATCCCTCAGGCTTTTCACTGCTGCACATTTGATACCCTCCTCGCTGCACTTTTTTTCGGCTCTTCTCGCATACGTTTTATCGATTATCATGGACGATGGATGCAGTATCTCCCGGCGTTGGGTCTGCACGCATTATAATCATTTTAATCGTGATTTCTGCTACTTTTCATTCCATTGGGTGCACCATTGCGATCTAGCTCGAAATGAAACCGTGATTTACCACTCATTTTAATCTCAGTTGTTACTGTACCACATTTCACTACGGTTTGATATTGAAATGCAGCTTTGGTTTGGCTACGTTTTACCTGTCTGAGCGTCTGAGTGTCTGACTCGTAAGTGTGTGAATTGACAGATCCAAGCCAGACACTCGCAGACAACTGCAGACAAGTCAGACAGCTCAGACAGGTGAACAGATGTTAAAATTTTGACGTCAGACGTCTACTCTTCTGCGCCCGTCTGCACCTGTCTGCACTGTCTGCTGCAGACGAAAGCAGACGAAGTAGACTAATTGTAACTTTGCTGATGTTGGAAGGGAACCTCATGGTAGAAGTCCAGAAGAGTCTATAGATAAGAGAGGAAAGATAAGATAAAGAAAATGAAAAAAGGAAAGGGTACATACAACCAAACACCACAATTCCCTGGGTCAAACTGAGACCACCCTTTCCACTCTAGGAGACCTCTAGCATATCCCCAAGTCCTCACTAGTCATCTTTCCACTGCCCAATGATCAAACACAAACAATCTCAAAAGGTTGCCAACTTGGACTTGACTGCATGATCTGTACAAGCTCTAACTAGCAAGCGAGGTGGAGCCATGGCCCAGCTACTCACTGCAGGTATGGGGCATCACAGCTATGGCTAAAGCCAATTGGCAATTGTCAGTTGAAGCTGGGGCAACACTAAGACAGACCATACCTTTGTACTACTAGATAATCTCACAATACCCTAGTGGAGGGCACTGGACCATCAAATTCTCGACCTACACTGTCCCTGTGGTTGTGGTGTCAAAGCACCCCAGTTTGCCTTCATTCACCTACAGAAGTTCACACCCTGCAACCGACAGAAAACCCACTGGCTCAATGGCCATCTTAAATGCACAGTTGACCCTACATTCATTGCTCATAGCTCCTACTATTATTTCAGTGGTTCAACTGTATTCCGTCTACCATCCTTCAAATGTGCCAGTCAAGGCGATCAGCCCATTTCCCAGGCAGAAGTTCGGATATCTGTTCTACATCCTTGTCACCTCTCCCAGAGAGGCACTGTATTTCGTATTGTCAACGAAAGTAGAAGAAGCTGTAGACATGGACGCACGATAACCAAATTTGTCTCTTTGGGAAGTGTCTTCGCTCGGCGAACACCCTCCCACAAAGCATGTGAAGATTCCAAAGCTGGAATGCGTCACTAAATATCCACTTAAACGATCAGAGAACGCCTACCTGGAATGATACCCTCGAGCTGAGTGCACAGACGGAATCCCCTCAAAGCTTCTTCGTCCGTCGCAACGACGTACTCCGCTCGCCCACTGTCCTTCAACCAGGAATGTTCTGGCCCAACGCCAGGATAATCCAATCCGGCGCTGATAGAGTGCGTCTCCACAATTTGGCCGGCGGGATCTTGCAGGACATACGTTCGAACTCCGTGCAACACACCTGGCTTACCTCTAGCAAGAGTAGCACTGTGACGCTCGCCGTCGATACCTTGCCGGGAGTTAGCACGAGAGGACGATGTGTTCATCCATATATTCACCTTCGCCTCCAGCTTCGACACCTACGAGATGCACAGATGTATCCGGGATGAATTCATAAAAGGACCCAATGGCGTTGCTGCCGCCTCCAACGCATGCGACGACTACATCAGGAAGTTTCCCAATCGCCTCCTTCATCTGTGACTTTATTTCACGACCGATGACCTTTTGATAGTCACGGACGATAGTCGGGAAGGGGTGAGGACCGAAACAAGACCCGATGAGGAAGTGCGTCGTAGCAAGATTCGTGACCCAGTCTCTCATTGCTTCGTTAACAGCATCCTTCAGTGTCTTGGAACCGGACTCGACGGGCACGACCTAAGTACACCTTATTCAGCAACTTATTTGATTTGGATACCAAGTTGCGTACCTTAGCACCCAGCATCTTCATACGGAAGACGTTGAGGGCTTGTCTCCGTGCATCCTCGGCACCCATATAGATAACGCACTCCATCCCGAAACGGGCACACACGGTCGCGGTGGCCACACCATGCTGTCCGGCACCCGTTTCGGCGATAATGCGAGTTTTGCCGAGACGCTTGGCCAACAAGATCTTCACCGACGTTTAGCCAAAAAAGTTTAACAAAAGCGATTATGCGCGCACCTGGCCAACTGCGTTGTTGATCTTATGTGACCCTGTATGATTGCTGTAAGAGTATGAGATCCGGCGATTGTACTGCGAGATCTGCGGACACATACAGATCCTCTCGTTTCAGCCAGATCTGCGCACCGTTAGCATACTTTGTCAAGCTTTCCGCAAAGTACAACTTGGATGGGCGGTTCATATAACCGTAGTGGCTTTCGAACTCGGCCCAGAACGTCGGGTCCTCTCGTGTCGCGTTGTGAGCCTCCTCTAACTCGATGAGGCAGTCGAAAAGTGCTTCCGGTACATACTGACCGCCAAACTGGCCAAAGCGCGGTGGAAGAAGTGTCATTCCAGTCGGTCGAGAAATTCCGGCGACAACGGGGTAATGGTATTGCGAGCTATGAACGTCGGCGCTAGAAGAGTTGGAAGACGACGATCCCTTGAGTCCTCTGCAGAAGTCCTCGACTACTTGCGGAACTTGATCGGCCTGTGCTTGTTTGATGAGGGAGACTATGCGACTCCCGACGACGACGCCATCAGCACCAGCTTCGACGACAGCGTCGAAGTGAAGACGTGTGGCAACTCCAAAACCTACAGCGAGGGGTACGGAGGTGTGCTTGCGAATACGAGCGATGATATCGGGAAGTTCGCTGTTCACGAACCCTTTCACGGATGATCCAGTAGTTCCCATCTGAGAGGAGTAATAAGCGGATTGACAAGGAGTCCCATTAACAGATGAACAACTCACACGAGAGACAACGTAGATGAAGGAGTCCGCGATGGAAGTCAGGTAAGGAAGGCGGTGTAGAGATGTCGACGGTGCTACGAGAGGGACATAGGAGAGCCTATAGGCCATGTCAGTTGGCTTTCCTTAGCTCAAATTCGATGCCATGTGCTCACCCAACGTTCGTGCATTTCTCGCGGAATCCCAAAGCCTCTTCCGGTGGGAGATCCACCATTATGAATCCATTCGCACCAGCTTCGCGAGCATCTTGTACGGCTTTGTCTTCTCCGTATGCAAGGATAGGGTTGTAATAACCTGCGTAGGCCAATGAGCACGAACGGCCACACGGTATCGCACACAAGACTCACCCATGAGAAGCACCGGTACAGTAAGGCCCTTGCTTCGAGCCTCTTTGACTTGCCTGAGAATCATTGCATAGTCGACTCCATTCTGAAGAGCGATCTAACATATTCGTCTTAGATTACGAAAGACATGTAGGGCGAATGAATTCACGAGATTGGTTTCTTGAATGGCAGGACCGTCTGCGATGGGATCTGAGAATGGGACGCCAACTTCGATGATATCAGCTCCTCCAGCCTGCATCGCCAACAAGATGGAAACGGTGTCATCCTTCCTGGGATAACCTGCGGTGACGAATGTGACTAGAGCGTGGCTTCCCTGTAGATCGTCGAGCGGATGAGCGACAACCTAGCGATCTGAATATCGCGAACCTCTGCTTTTTTTGCATCAAACACCGCCTTGATAGCGTCCATGGCGACGAGGTGGTGGTAGTGGTGGTGGTGGTGGGTAGTAAATGCGCTCGTCGTGGAGCTTATATTTCGTCGAAGCAAGTTGTTTTGATTTGATCATCAACTCATCGGCTTACATTCAATAAGCGATATTCAATAACTTTTGACCGACCCTTTGCAAACGTCCTCAAAACTGCTTCAGTACCGCCAAAACTTTCTTTCGCAATGAGCATTTCCATCCATAAAATATTATCAGGTACGACTATGTAAACGGCAGATGCACCCAGCCGTGCTCAGCGGAGGTTCCCATAATCCGGGTGGAAGTGAGTCGGAGACTTGTCCCCTCCGGCTTTTCGTCAACCGCGCAGTTTGATGCTGATCAAACGAGTATCAGTCAATCTTCTTCTTCAGGGACGGGGTTCCGATATTCCGCACCCCATCGTCGAATTATTAAACACCCGGATCCTGTGCTTCGCTACTTTAGTTTCGGAAAATGCGTCTCAGGACTCGTCGTGTGTATCATCTCGTTCGCCGAAGTTGATTCGAGCAGTCGCAACGTTGAAGTTTGCTGTGAAATTTCAGTTTGGCTCGGAGAAAATCTTCCCTGAAGATTGGCAGGTTGTCGCTATGATCCCGAAACACCTCATATAACTCCACGACGCGCCATCACCATCATGCGGCGGCCGAAACTTTGCCTGTTGATCAGTGACAAATGCTTTATTACGCTGAACGCGAGACCTACATATCTGCGTGTGTAAACTAAACATGAGATACACTGTGTCACATAACATGCAAGTTGTATAACGGCTCTGTCTGGATAGATACTGGCGACATTTACACCCAAGGCAAAAGAAGGTACAACGAGGGTCGGCATTGCCCGAGCCGACAAGATTGCAACTCTCACGATGTTTGTCTGCCCTTGGGTTCCATTCAAGGAGGTTGGATTTCAACCCATTCCGGCTATGAAGCAGAACCCCGGATCAGCTAACATCAAGAACCTGGAGTGTCGACGGCCGGGCCGCTCTCGAAGTGATTCTCTGTTTCACCACCGTAACTTTGTAAGTTACGAGCCCTGGCGAGTTCTGATATTTGTCTGATTTCAGCGCTGAACGCTTCGAAAACGCCGTTTCACAAACAACACCACGGCACCTGTCGTAATCTACCAGACAACGGTTGCGGCGGTTTCGCCAGCGATGTCGAGACATACTGTTACAAGTATCCACCATTACCGGCATACCTATGTCCCGGGCGCACCGTATCGCTTCCCACCGAAAAAATCCCTCCATAGAAGCGCGCAATGTGCGCACTTCATACCGCCAGAAGGTGAGACTGATGCGTACGAATGTGGAGAATGGTTTCTCGACCGATAATAGTAATTCATCATTATGTAGGTAGAGAAACCATCACGCACTACTCCTTGTTTTGTGGCGGGGAACAGCCAAAATGCTGTGGTTTTCGCGACAGTCGCACCATACACCGAGAACACTCCCGGTCCCTACTAGCCGCAGCAACACTGAGCGGTTTTTGGAGTCGTGTGTGAACGACATAGTCCAAGCCTATCCGGAAATCCTGTACCGTTAACCAGGTTCGTACCTTGCTGTCATGCGATGCAAGTACACTTCGTACTACTGCTGTGGACCTAGCCCATGTCAGGCATTCACTAGAAGCGGCGTAAATCGCGCGTGGACTCGGTCATTCAACAATGTCCGGGATTGATGTTCAGCTGAACACTAAGCACTGCTCCGTAGGTCGTTCCTCGCATACTCACCCAAATCTCCAGTCTCGATCAGACATTCTGGATAATGCAAAAAGCTTCCGACTCCAGGCTCCGCTTCCCAAAATGTCTGATCGAGGCTTTCAAACCACATTTGAACGTTTCGTGATCGGACGACAGTGGGTCAAAATGAACAAACGTTTTCATAATTGCAAGCACAGGTCTCGGCCGTTGTCTATATACTACATTGTAGACCTTCGCTTCATTCTAGATGCGGTGTCGACTACGGAATTCCTACACTGGATCTCAGGAGGACCAAGAGAGCATCGTCAATGCGTAGTCCCCGCCTTGGGACCTCCACTCCTGAACGGGGAAAGCCCCCGCAGCAGTCCACAACAACTGCTTCTCGACGCGGTCATACTTGTGGGAAAAGGCGAAACGGATGTATTCCCCTTCGTGGATAACGATGGGTGTTTCTGATGGGACTTTGACCTCCGTCTCTTTATGGCAGCGGAAGTAGGCTTCGTTCCGGCCCAGTATCTGCAAGGCATGCGGTCAGTGAAGTGCTTCGGTTTAACTTGCCGAATTTACCTCGTTGTAATAGGGATTGTAATCAAAGCATGAAACATCCACAACGTTCGAATTGAACAGGTCGTTAATATTACTCAATGCATTGAGAGCGAAGCGACGAGTGACGCCTGCCCTATCGTTATACGCAGCGCGGATGTCGTCGACCTTGTGGTATCTACTATCGATGGCGACAATGAAGCGATCCCTGGGAGCCAGAACATCCCCGAAGCTGCGAATGAATTGACCAGCTTCCTCTGCCGAATAGTTTCAGTCGAAGAACGTGTAAAAAAGGTATGGGAACATTACTTCGTGTCATATTACCCACAGAAGAGCCCAACCATAAGATGATCCTCGTGCGATCTTTGGTTTGCTTCAGCCAAGTACAACCATCATCGTAGGTTCCCCACAAGCCCGCAAGGCTAACATGGGTATAACGACCGTTCAACTCCGCAAGAGTTCGAATCAACTCGGGCTTGTCCAAGTCGAGTGCAAAGTACGTCACATTCTTCTCTTGAGCCTCCAAAGCATCCAGGATTAGAGCTGTCTTGCGGAGCGCACTATGGAACGTGAGCTACAGGAATCAGTGTACCGAACCGTCAAATAAACTGACCCAGCGCCAAGTTCAAGGAGAATTGCACCATCCGGGATGGAGTTGGCGATTTGATGTGCGTGACGAGATAAGATGTCGATTTCTAGCCCGGTGAGGTAGTAGTCTGGTTGGTAAGTGATCTGTTCGAACAGGCGCAGACCCTCCTCGTTGTACAACAACAAGTTCGAAAGCTCTTTCTCGTTATATGGCTTAGAGAGACCGGCAAGCACGTCAGCGCGAATGCCGTCCTCCAGAGCGGCGACTGTGACGGAATGAGCGGTGGACCGGATGTCAATGATTGGGATTTCCGCCGGGTCTGGCGAGGCCCCGGGTTTGAGGCCTGAATGGATGGGCACAGGTGTGGGCGAGGGCATGGGACCGAGCATACCGGCAGTGAGGAAGCTACGACTAGGTCGAGGCAGCTCGTGGGTGGAAAGTAGGCACCGAGGACATTTTATAGCTCGACAGCTGCGCTCTAGCGCGCAAGTGGCTTGATGGACATGATGGAAGCACCCGGAAGACTGTATTAGTGGTACACATGTGCTGTCGAATCCTGTTGCTGAGTCCTTACCAGAGTGGCATTGGGTAGGTTTTGTGCCAGCGATCTGTCCGTTTATGGAAACCTCCCCTATCCCGGCAAAGGTTCACAGCGATGACCCGAGGTTTTACCCCTTGAAGAATCTGAGTGGAACCTCGGAGGAACAATAATTCCTGTGATCCGCATGTCAGCGCTAAATTATTGCCTCCGTCCGTTTGCATCGCTGATGGAGTCAGGACTTACGACAAATTATGCTATGCGGGCATGAATGTAGTCAGTCCGTCGTGGTCAGCCCTGTGCTCGACGATGCACGGCACAACGTGCTAACGGGGCCCGGAGTCATTGTTTTCCCATGCAATATACTTGCAAGCGGTTGGTGTCCTTTTCACTCCTGTCCCCTCATCCTCTCTCATAGACTTTTTTTCTTCTCTTTTTGTTTACTTCGGCCCTGGAACTTGTAGAGCATGCAAAAGGTTACCTTCAAGGATTCCACGGCCGTTTTCACGCTCGATGAGCCCCGTAGACCGCACGAAGATGCCCCGGAGGCAAATCTTTCGGTCGAAGAGCTTCCATACCTGTGGGCTGCAGCACCGCTCGCTGTATCTTTTGAACCAGAGAAACCTGTTTCACGAGAGATACCGGATTTTCCTGATGGCGGTATGCGGGCGTGGTCTGTCGTGATTGGCGTAAGTCAACTTTCGCCGTCTCTACTTGACCCAGTTCAGCTTATCTTCTACATCCTTGCAGGCGCTCTTGATGTCTTTTGGAACGTGAGCAACATTCTTACGGGGTTACCGTATGATCGACTGACGATCCGTCCACAGCTTTGGTTGGATCAATTCCTTCGGTGTGAGTTGTCGACTTGGTTGGAATATTGAAAATGCGACTCACGTCGAATTCAGGTATTCCAGACATACTACCAGCAGAACACGTTTCAAAACCAATCTGCGTCCAACATTTCATGGATTGGATCCATTCAGTACGGTCTCATCTTCATCCCGGTATGTAATTTCATTAAATATTACGTAATCGAACGCTCATGATGGTTCGCTCAAGGCACTGTTCACTGGCCGTTTGCTCGACCTCGGGTACTATAATGGTCCGCTTGCCATCAGCAGCGTATTCTATATTGCAGCACTTGTAAGTGCAATTGATCTATGAACGCCGCCGCTCTCAAGTGCATGCTGTAGTTTCTTGTCGCGGAGTGCAAGACGTTCTTGCAAGTCATTTTGTGTCAGGGAGTAGCAACTGGGGTCAGACCTCGTTTTCAACAGCAGGCCAACGATATGCTAACTCTGTCATTCAGTTCTTCGCTGGAATGCTGTTCGGCAGTACCCCAGCAATTGTGTCTCACTGGTGTATGTGATGCCTTCCTCCTCACTGCAACTTTCTCTGATGTTCCTGTAGTCTTGAAGAAACGCTCTCAAGCTTTCGGCGTTCTTGCAATAGGATCGAGTATTGGAGGTACTATACTCCCAATAATTACCCAGCAACTATTCGGAAAAGTCGGCTTCAAATGGAGCGTTCGTGCCGTAGCATTTATTATTACCTTCGCTGTCATTGTCGCCAACATCGTTCGTGTCCTCCAGTTTCTCAAAATGCCAGTCTAATTGGGTGTTGAGTAGCTTCTTCGCCCTCGCCTCCCTCCTTCCAACGCAAAGGGAGGCATTTTTGATTGGCGCGCTTTCAAGAACCCTGCATTTGCTTGTTGCGGTAGGGGACCCGTTTTGTCGTTCACTCAGCTTAACTGATCTTCGCCTCAGTCCTTGCTTACAACGTGTCGTTGTTGGGCCTTTATGTTCCTCTTATCTATCTCGATTTGTCTGGCCAAGATGCTGGATATTCCCCAAACTTCACCTTTTACCTGATTTCTATCGCGAACTGTGCCTCCTTGATTGGTCGACTTTCCTCTGGAATCCTCGCCGACAGATTTGGGGCACTCAATACCCTAATCCCGTTCACACTAGTAGGAGCTATCGTCTCTTTCGCCTGGCCATTCGCGACTTCTAGCATTGCCTCCTTGGTCATTGTGTCGATAATATACGGCTGCGCCACAGGGGCATTCGTTAGTTTGATTCCGAGTGCACCGGCACGACTTGGCGGCATGAACGATGCAGGGAGAAGGTACGGTCTTGGCATTCTCACGTCATGTTGATCATGCTTCTCATCGCCTTTTTGTCAGAATTGGGATGGCGATCACGTGTATGGTGAGTATACCAGCCTTTCGGTGAAGGGTTCTCCGTTGATCTTGGGTTGCGTTTTTTAGGCTTTCGGTGCAACCGGAGGACCGCCACTTGCGGGCGTGATACGTACCAAGTCTGGCGGATTCGATGACGTTGGATTGTACTCCGGCGGAGTTATCCTCATGGGATGTATACTCCTAACTGCTACTCGATACTTGGCACTGGGAAAATGGGTTGGGAAGTTCTAAACAACAAAACAACATCCCTGGGGGTTCGGTCGATCATCGGTTGCTACGGGGGCTGATGAACCCCTGACTCGGAAAAGACAATTATTTAATACGTTTGTACGGTTTCATCGTGTATCACACTATTAGTCTCGCTTCCTTATTTCTACAGTTGGTACTATAATGTATCCTAGCGATGCCCGGTGCATGGTCAGATGTTCTTCTAATTCCATACCTGTGTATTGCATGTCCGCTGTTGGTCTTCATAGTTCCGGTTTCGAAACGAATTTGTACCGGGGAAAGCAGTACCTGGGGCGAGGAACATGTGGCCTATTTCATTGCGCCAAGATTTGCCCTCTAGTCGGATCATACATTCTCAGGAGTCAGGTCAACTTAGGTCAAAAAGGAACGCAAGCCGCGAACAGCCTGTTGCGAAGCGATGGGCGTGATTGGCGAGACAGGAAAAAAAGTTTGGGCGCGAATCCAGTATCTCAGTTTGCGCATCGCTTGCACCTAAGGGCAGACCGTACTAGCGTCCGATCATTTATGACATATTTTACGCCCGGTCGATGGTGAAACGGCTCTCAGCGAGGTTTCCGCACTGCGTGCTTAGTATACGGCACACACCGGTTTGCTGTGAATGAGGTGCAAAGTTGTAGTAAGGGACATAGCCCAAATGTACCCCTCCACAGATTTAAAAAGCTGAAAAAACGGTCGAGGAAGAATCAGCAACCAAATTCCCCCCAGTTTTTCGAATCACAAAGCCTACGCTCTTCTGAGTATCCACAATGCTCTTCAACACTCGCATCGCACTCGCTGAAGACTACGACCTCTCCCAGTCTCAAATTGACGAGTACCAGAACAATGTCTGTCGCGTACTTGCGCTGAACGGGACTGTCTTTGCTGACAGAGATCCCGCAGGGTCACATTCTGCTTAGGAACGTCATTCCTGAGTCGGAGGTCGCTGAATTGCGCACCGCAGTCTTGCGAGCGCATGAGGCTCTCAAAGACGAAGAGGAGGACTTCCAGCAGGCATTCCGTATAACCCAGAACCTATGGGAAATCAACGACACCGTGCGCGCGCACGTCTTGTCCAAGCGTTACGCAGGTACGTCTCATGAGCACCAGGCACTAATCTAATCTCACCTTTGAAAAAAAAAAGGAATCGCTGCCAAATTTTTAGGCTGCCGTGACGTGCGGATTTATCACGATCTCACCTTCTTCAAGGAGGGTCTTGGGAAGGGCAAGCCAACGCCGTGGCACCAAGACGGGCACTACTGGTGAGGAACCTCTTTCGGTCTCGTATTTCCGAACGCGTGCTGAGGTATGTTGACAGGCCCCTTGACACGGAAAAATGCATAACCCTTTGGGTTCCGCTTATCGATTGCCCGGTGGACATGGGTCCCATGTCGTTCGTATCGGGTTCACACCTCAATAGGAACGCCGAGCACTTGCCAATTTCCGACGAAAGCGACGAATATATCAGGAATTTAGTTGAGACGGAGAACCTTTCCGTGGCCCCCGCTCAACACATGAACGCGGGAGATGCGACATTGTAAGTATCTCACTTCCAGCTGTCGGAAATCATGCTTAGCGCGAAAAAAATATACATAGCCACTCATGCTGGACATACCATGCTGCAGCGTCTAACACGACAGACCGCACTAGAATCGCTTTCGCCATCGCGTACTACGATGCCGATGCAACAGTTCCCCTACAACCGCCAACCAATGCGCGGCGCGCCGCCAACTTGGCCAGGTGGTTCCCTGGTGCCGTACCCGGCGGGCCTGCAGTCACCGAAAAGAACCCAGCTGTTCTTTGTCCCCTTGATTAATGGAGAGATTGATAAGTGCTCCACAAAGCGCACCTCCCGGATCGAGAAATCCTTCTGCTTGTCTAGAATTCGTAGAAACCGTTGTGACAATGACACTTCGGGACTACACGCCTACCTTAATATAGTCCACAAGCCTCGTCCAACTTGTATTTAATGGCCTGCGCGTTGAATTCCATTTATGCCCAAATTAACACGACCCAAAGAGTGACTGCCAACCAGCCCAGTAGGTCAGGCTAGTTACCCAGCAAATAAAAACCGTCAGGCCTCCTGTCGCAACTGGAATGCCAGAAAAACCATTGAAACCATGTAGCAGCTGGAAATTTGCAGAAGTGGAGTACTGAACAAGCCTTTGTATGAACGTGTCGATTTAGGATTTTTGATATTTTGCCGAATATGGTTGCTTCCCAACCGTGTCACATGACTGGCCACCGAATAACTTTCAGCACACTCCATGACCATCTCACTTCACTTGACAATCATTTGGCCCTAACCCGAACGAGGTGGGGTGGTGGTAGGTAGCATCCGTGGAAGTGACCTGTTCAATGGCGTGCAAAAAAGGAAAGAAAGAAAGAAAAGGTAAACTTCGACTAGATCGTCAGCAACCAGTATGTACTGGAGTTCGTTAGCTGATTACTGCGAGAGTGCGCATCACGCACTAACACCGTTTCACCTGTATTTCCGCCAAGGAAATTCGAGAGGACTCGGATGTCACTCATCCGCGTTACCGCCGACCGGTCATCAGCGGGGACACTGGGAACGGGGCACGTCAAAGCGGAGGGCGGGAAGCATCCCGAAACACCGCCTTAACGATGGACGAAAATTGATCTAACTAACGCAGCTTTTCAGGCCTGTGATTAACTTCGGTCATCGATCAGGGTTCCATGAAACCTCCAGTCAGGAGCATACCGGCACTTATAAGTACTGCCTACGGCGCGGCTGTTATTTCCGCCTGGGTTGTCTTACGCTTAGCAGAATTGATCGATAGACGAACGGTTTCAAGCTAAGTGCGATTCTGATGTTTCATCGCCATGCTACCTGCGTAGTTGATGGAATTTCTGCTTTACTTAGCTATTCTATAGTTCGCCAACGGTCCCGCGATCCTGCAGAGGTTCCAACATGTTCGCTCTCCGCTTATCTTTATGAAACGCGCGCTATTCCAAGTAACTGCTGTTACTTATCAACTCAGAGGTGTCCAACAGCTCAGCGTCCTGACGATGATAGAAGCATTGGCAGAAGGCGAATGGGCTGGTGTATCCACGCCTGAATTCATCTTGAACTTGGCATCAACGGTGATACTGTAACTTTTTCTGCCATCCTCGAATCGAAGCCCCAAGGGTTCCAGCGTGAGCGGGTACAATACGCATACCAGTATCCATTACACTCGTTCCTCTCCGTAAGAACTATGGCTGACAAGGGATGCCACAACTACCATACGATTCACCGAGTAGTTCCTTGTTCCGCCTCCAGCAATTCCGACGCGTATCTAACCATATCCTCGAAACTACGTGGCAACGTGCCCCGTCCACTCGCCTGTTCCATGACAAAGTCTCCCGTTTTCGCAACCAAGACATCGAGTAAGTCCGGCTCATTTTCTAGGTTCTTCTTCAAATATGCCACTGCAACCACAGTAGCCCACAACTTTCTATCAGCACCGAGCTCATCTGCTTTATCCAGTATCCCAGATCCGATGACCTGCGCCAACTCAGCAGTAGGAGTAAATGAGCCATCAAGTTCAAGAAGTTGGAAAACTTCATACGCTTCCTTAGGGACAGTTGGTGGGATTGTAGAAGTCACCCCCGGTGGATGGGAAATCCGAGGAAGGGTTGGATGGTTTGTGGGCTGGGCCTCTGCGTCCTGGATGAATTCGGGTGAAGGGGAGCGCACTATGGGATCGTCAGGACTCGGTGAGCGAGAAGATGTCCAGCAAGAAGAGTACGATCCCTCGAGTGAGCTCATCGTCGAAAACGTGTCAATGCTGCGGCGGCGAGGGGTACCCTCTCCCCTGCGCAGAGCAGTGCGCCCGCGTGAACCTCCGTCGCCCGTGTCCAGACTTAATTCGGAGTCTGTATACGATCCAGGAACATTTGGAGGTCCGTCCGAGCTCGAAATCGAGGCGGATGCAGACCCATTAAGCACACCCCAAGCGAACGAGAATGCCGCAGTGAAACCGTTGAGTAGGGTACTCAAGAAGCCAACGTCTGCTTCTTCCTTACTACTGTCGTCCCCCCTGGTCTCTTGCATTGGAGCCAGTGAGCGCAGTCGTCGCCTCGTTCTCTGCCACTCCCTGTTGTGGCCTCCCCTAGGACCTCTCCGCTGCTCGTCTCCAACATGCACTGCCACAAAAGACGTATATTGACTGGCGAGCTGGTACCACAGTCCGAGCCTCACGATCGCTGCTTTCCTGATCTCCTCGTTGGATGCAACTACGGAGCCGACTACGGCTGGTAGCGGTGCTCTGCCCTCGCTGAGTTCAGTAATCAACTTGCGCGCTGCAAGCGTATGTATGAGGGGTATTTCGCATTCCGCGTCTTTGAACGGCTTGACTTCCGTAACTGGGACGACCCATTCCATCGGTTCGTCGATTCCCTCGAACTTCGTAAAGAGCTTGACCGAGGGCGGGATCCTGCCTGGGGAGATGAGAGCAAAGACAGTAAAGCGCACACCAGCAAAGATTCTAGTCAGGGTGTGCGGAACTTGCTGCAAGGCTGGTGGAGGTTCTAGTTCAAGCATATTGCCAGAGTCAGCGAGACGCAGTGAAGTCGCGTTTCTTTCCTGAGGTGGAACGCCCCAATCCACCACTATACTCTCGATTTTCTTTGTACGCCCTGCATTCAATAGACGAGCGCACTTTCCGAGTATATGTTCATGCGACACCGCGAAAAGGCACTCTCCATTACCAGCGCGGGCGATGCCTTCGCACGTGCTGGACGTCGCGTCTGCGATGCCGAGGACAAATACGCGCAAGGGTGCTTGGGGGCTGGATCTACGAACGGCCTCCGCTACGATATCAGTAGAACGACGGGAGATTTCGTCCTGTAGCATTGTTTAATCTATGCCAATGCAGGACTGTAGGATGTACTCACGTGGACTTCACCATCTGTCAAAAGAAATATTGCAGTGGGTCGATCGTTCCGTCTACTACCCACTGCAGCTTCTAAAGCTTTGGGGATCTCGGTACCCCCTCCATCAGCTGTGAGCGAATTTACGTGTGTAATCTGAAATAGCTCTTCAGCTGGCGTTCGAGAATGTAAGATAAACTCTTATCGCACAACTTGGTTCATCGAGTCTTGATTGAAATCATGGGATGCTATCCATAGCGGCCAGACTTCGGAACCAAAGCGAAAGATATTGAAAATGGTTTGGGTGCACGGAAGGAGACGCAAGAGCATCAGCAATGTATGCTTTGCAGTTTCAATTCGTGCACCATCCATGCTCCTAGATATGTCGATAACGAATATGTATTCTTGTGATGGGTTACGAGGCACCTTGAATGACGGAACAAGAGTGAGCTGCATGCCGATTGCTCCGTGGCCGGCTTCTGTATCGATTTCTGCAAAGCATCTCGGTTTGTCAAGACCGTCCGCATGTACGGTAAGCACAAAATCACGACCCTCGAAGGTTGGTGATGTCCAAGATGCAGACATGCGCCGCTGGGACTTGCGCCCACTGCGCGTCTTATATCGTAACACCTTGATGGGGTGGGTGGGGCTGCGTATCGCATGTATGATGTCACTTGTTTGAACATCGACTTTGATGTCAATGAGAGTGGTACTGGTCGTAGAGGCAGCGTCCACCATCGAGTCAGGGGGAGGGCCATAGCGTTCGAAGATAGCCATAGGAAGTTGGAGACGGACGTAATCCCGGAGGCCTTCGTTGAGAAGATCCATGATAAACTTCAGGAGTGCAGGAACAGCTCAGGTGGTCCCGAAAACCCAAAGGTGACGAGGAACTTACTGTGATTCGCGTAATTACATGTTTCCCTGCAGGAATGGAACCCACCGATATGGCGAAGACTACATAAGAGAGTTCAGAGTGAGATGCCAATGACTATGATATACAGACTGACTATCGTCTGTTACCCGCTCGGCTAGTGCGGCTGTTTGCCCTGCCGCAACTGCAGTCTCGAAGGTCCGCGCCGCGGCTTGACTTTCTTGTACTACGCCAGCGATCCGTCCATCGGCATGTTCGATTTCGAAGGCACAAACGGCCGATCGCTCAGGGAGCGGGAAGACATACTTGGCTCTAGCGGTAGGCTTATCTGATTCGTTCCGGAAAACTTGAGTCAGGACTAATCGCGCAGAAACTATCATCATCGCCGCCACGCATCAGATTAGTTGCTGTAAAGATGATTCGAACGAGATATACCGTCGACAACCCATGCATTAATGGCGACTTTTCGAAGGGGAAGGTACGCCAAAGTTGATTGTCCTGGAGGCTGATGAACTATACCAGAATGGGTGGGGGGCATGATAGATAGGACGACACGAGACGCCTAGCATTTACGATGGATTATAAGTAGTACGGCTCAGCCGCCCAGGAAGCCACATTTCAGCCTCGTGTGGAGATCAAAGCCGAAATAGGTGCAACCCACACGCAAGACGTCGAGTATGCGTTCAGGAAGTACGCTCATTATGAACAACGTCCTCGAAGAAGTGCGTAAAGCGGAGGCGGGCTAGCTACCGCATGCTAGTGAAGTGCGACTCGTATGGCCAGTTCGCTGGAAGATGAGTACGAGCAACCTGCAGAAATGTCTTTACTCTTGTGGATTCGAGACACTCAAACCCTGGTGTCCAAACCGGGTGGATTAGCTAACCTTACAACATGCTGAGTATGTACACTCTACGACGACGGTACTTATGAACTTCGGATATCACGCTTTTTGAGCAACTTATCAAGTACGACGACTACTCAGTTGCATCAATGACCCTCTCGGCTTCCGCAACGACTCCGCAATCCCAAGGAATGTCTCAGCGAGTTGCACCTAATTTATAGTCATAGGTTCGGGTGGATCAATAAAAACATGACACCAGCAATAAGAAAATAACGTACGGTATCCAGCGCGTCGGTGTATGATGACATGACCGTCACAGCGGCGGGCGCAAGTGGGTTTCTGGGTGCATTATTCTGAGCGTCCTGAGCGATTGCTACCATCCTACGTAGGGAACTCGAGGCCACATTCTGCCCGCCATTACTCGAACCTGTATTTTGAGAGTTTCGGCCAAACGAAACGGCATGAAAGGAGAGTGCTTTTCTGTAAATGTCCATCAAGATAGCTAAACTGGACAACGCATATTCGCCATACCCAAGCCGACAAGAAGTACGACACAAATCCTGCATCGTCTGGTCCGCAATCTGACATTCGCCGTCTGAGAGAAAGATGATGACAGGAGATCTGACAAGTCAATCCATAAGCAAGTCTAGCAAGATCCTGGAATGCGCATTCACCTCTCCGTGCTCCAGTGTGTCTCCATGACGCTCGCTGCATTAGTAATTGCCGCACTAAAATTGGTCCCACCACTCGCCGCATGAGGCAAGACGGTATCGAGTAACTGATCGGGAGTACTGGTGAAGTCGTTTTCGATAACAGGCACCACATGGCTATTGAACAGAATGACACTATACGCATCTCTGCGACCTGCATTCGCATTTGATCCGATCGCAGCTGCACGAGCAGACCAGAAACCATAGAGCGAGGATAACACCGCACCGAATCTATTATTTGAGCGGGAAGAAATCCTTCCAGAAGCTGGGGTGTTCGGCAATGGCTTTTTATCTTTCGAGGACATAGAGCCGGAACTGTACGGAACTTAGCATACGGCGGCGGAACGCTAGATTAATCTCTCACCGGTCCGCAACGAATATGCTGAGAAACCAATTAGTTGAGCCCAGCCCACTGAACAGAAAAATAGACATACACATGGTACGCCTGCTGCATTACAACAGGATTCCGACAAGTAAATTGATGGCCGTCGTTAGATATATGTCCAATAGCAGGTGCAGCCCCGCGCGGATCCGAGGGCTGATGGAACATGGGAAGTGTACAGTACGATGGTTGAGGAAGCGACCCAGCCTCTCCTGCATGTTCCGGGCCTGCATCGTGGTCACGAGAAATGACCCAATGTGCTAGAAATGATACAACCCACCACTACACATAGCATCACTGTAGATTTCGAAGTTTACCGCTTGATGTATGCAGTACAGATAGGAAACCTACCACTTAGCGAAGGTAGCTTGCTCTTCCTTTGAATACGGGTCTTTGAAACCTGGTAAAATGTTGCAGATTGGCGATCCTCTTTGATTACTTACAGAAGTTCCTACATACCGCTCTTTTTCCAGAATAGGTTGTGAGTGATGTAGTCCTTCGGGCGGTCTGGATCGGGCAGTAGACGCTTCGCAACGTGTTGAACCTCCTCCCGTCCACTACATGCGGCCGGGTCGTCAGCACGACAATAATCAATATGCACGTGGCGACCCATCGCCTGACAGACAAGATTGCACATCATGGGAGCACCCTCGTCATTGGTGGAAAATTTTCGACCCTCGACTTCGAGGGCGGCAGTGTCATCAGGTTCGTCCACAACCCACCGCGTGCGGGACATAGAACCGTGGCGAGTCTCATGCTCTTGCTGAGGATGACCTTGTTTCATTCAACTTAGTTGTCGATTCTGCACGCGAAAAAATGGAAGCTCATACCAAGCGGTAATATGCAGAAGTAGCCACAATTCTCACATCTGGGTTGTCGCTCATATCAACTACAGCCCCTTTCATCAGATACGTTTGAATAAACTGACCTGTTTTGGCAGAAATGAACAACTTTCCTATCAAGACTATGATTGTGTTGACCATCATGCGTTGTTTGCCCGGGTGGAATAGACTTGGCGCATTTGAGCCGTTTGGCAACTACACCACTGCTCAGTAACGGAACGCCGTGCAAGCAGACGAAATGAACCTTGAGAGTACTAGGGGATTGGTCCATCAGCGGTGGTATCCCGGCATACCAAATGGATAGGAACAGCTACCTTCGTATATTGAAACGTTTCATGTCTTCCTGTGAAAGTAGCCTCGATGGAATATGGAGCTGTCTCGATCTCGCATATTCCTGGGACAGAGCAGTCGACAGAGCAAAGATGTTCCTCGCTATACCGTGATCAGAACGAGTTAATACAGACTTCGGCCAACCCACCCGCAGAGATGAGTTGCTCCATCCTCCAGTCCATGCATATGGTCCTGATCAGAACAGAGTCGCTTGCATAGCTGACATGTAACAGAGCAGAGGCGAGCTTCGCAGCGATGACGAACATGAGCAACATCGCTGAGAGCATATAAACCCCCGTACACAACCCAGCGCAAGCTGTCATACCTTGGTATGCGGCAGGTTCCAGGGCATCCATATATCGATCCATCAGCAAGCTTGATCCCACGCAGATCGCAGGGCTAGATGGTGGCTCCAAATTAAAGACAGGAATAGCGCATGGCCAAGGAAGCGTTACCTCTCCACATCCGTGGACTAGAGCAGCACATAAGTGCTCGTCCAGGTGCTCAGTAACCTGCCGGAAATGAATGAAGAGATTGAATTGCGGTAGGGGGTGCCTACTTTGGTGCACAGGTCGAGACAGCCAAATTTTCCCGTGAACTTGCAGGGCTTCCCACACAGGTGAGCATTCACGACGCAACTATCGTCTGAAAGTGAGCTACCAACCGCAGAAGGCTGATGTCAACTTACATATGCTTTCCTGCGTGACCACCACTACCACCGACGAAAATGGTAAGCACGAGGTCAGTTTTACACCAAGAACTCACATCATAGAGCACGCCCTACTCTCGCCAGTGCTCTCCTTACAGAAATCACACTGATGGATACAAACGTGATCGGTTCGGCAGTTGTGCGGGCCATCGTGAAAACGGCTCTGAATACACAACAATTGGCAACTGGAACATTGCAATCTGCAAAGTTGGATGTTGCTCCTCAGATCAACCGTGGCATTCTCAAAGGTTCTGCGCAGGTCCTCGATGCTAGCGTGTCCCGTCTGGAAACGGGACAAGTTTTGTGTCAGCCATTCATGCACATGGTCGATGCGCTGGTTGATGATTTGTTCGAGGTACTGAGAAAGACTATCCGCCCATTCATTATCCGCGAGGTGCTGTCGCGTTTCATGTTGATCCCAGGATTTGCGCAAGGCCGTGAGTGCTTGCTCGCGAGTGTCTGATTGCGAAAACCCTCCGGCGGAAAGGAAGAATTGCAATGGTGTATCGGACGATTGGATAGGCGAATCTGTGTCGATATTCTACAATTATTGGTTAGTTAGAAGTCAAGGGCGCCACGGATAGATGAAATACCCTCAGAAGCTCCGGTTCAGGCTCGGTTTCTTGCAAGCCATATATCAATGCATTCGGAAGCATTGACAACAAAAGTTGAGCTCGATGCGACGCCATCGTTTCTGTGAAGAACTTATAAGCATGTCGCACGAGCATCAATGGCAAGACATACGAGACATAGCCCCCCAATCATTGGCCTAATACTATTTCAAACAAGGAAATGATGACCAGTACCGGAATGCATACCTTGAGTTTCGCCATCAGCGTTTTCATCTCGTGAAGAAATTCGCCTGCAGAGGGATGCGTGACAGGTTGCTGATCCAAACACTTTTTCACTTTGGTAAATAGCTTGTAGAAATCCTTGGATTCAATGACAGGCCTGTCGAAAAGTGAGATCGCTCTAACTACATAATCCAAGTGTGGGCGCACCAAGGAATAATGTTCAATCTACCTGCGTGCAAGCGAGTGATGAAGTTTGCTTCTTGTTCATCTTGGACGATCTTCTCGAATTTAAGTGAGAACCTGTTCATTCAATGCGTGAGCCAAGCAACGGAAAGCTTGCAGGGAGCTTACTTACTCTCTGCCTATTTCTACCTTGTCCGCTTCGACGACGTCCTACAATGAATTTGAATTTCTGACTTGTCTACTTGACCAAAAAGCGTACCTTGATGATGATTACCAAAGTCGACTGGAACAGCGAAGGGTTTTCTTTTGGATCTAAAACAGTTGCACTAGACTGGAATGATTGGAACAACCCCGTAATGTCACGGCTGAGCGCAAAGTTGTTCCGAAATAAGACCTGCAGGCGTGTCAGCTATGTTCCCATTTTTGTAGTAACGACCTCACTAAATTTGAGATAGCTGTGTTGAATAGTACAAGCAGTGTGTCTTCTTGTGCTGACCGTTCGATACTGTGGACACCTACGCGAGAACAGTCTGCGCAATTTCAGGCAGATATTATTTCGAGTGACGAACCTTCAAAGTCCAGAGCCACGATTAGCTCCTTCTCTGTGGGGGTGACCGACATCCAAACGCCTTCTGTCGTACGCATTGCAGAGCCAGCAAAGGAAGTATCCACGAGATGGTTCAGAGCGTAACTCTTCCCTACAGATTGTTCTCCCATGGACGACACCACTCTGACGGGCTGCTCTTTGTTAGTTTAGACGTACTGTACGACACAAGGAAAGTACCTTCGTCGCCATATAGGACTGGAAGAGCGACTCGTACCATCCAAAAGAGATATGGTCCACAATGCGGTTAACGCCTGCTCCCAGTAATTCTCTCTCCAAGCTTGGCGAATATACACCGTCTTTAAGGGGGATGAAGCGATTGTCTTTGGTCACCGCAATGTGAATCGGAATCAAACATAAGAAATTGGCAATCCATTCGCCAGCCCGATACTGTGAGGCGTTCCATGTAGCACTATCGCACAGCTCCTGTACGAAGACGTCGAATGAGACAGCTGAGACCTTTATTGACTTGAGAACATTTCCAGTAGGTTTCTTCGTCGTTCGTTCGAAAGAGTGGAT
The DNA here is from genome assembly GCA_024613165.1 of Pisolithus albus. Lineage (NCBI taxonomy): Eukaryota > Fungi > Basidiomycota > Agaricomycetes > Boletales > Pisolithaceae > Pisolithus > Pisolithus albus. The sequence goes on from JANFAB010000036.1 coordinate 626,137, forward strand.
CATCTGAGAAAAGTGGGGGGCAAACATGTCAAAGTCACGATGCGTGACAAACACGATACTTTTCTGGCTTTTGAGACTGGCCGAAGATATAGTCTCTCGTTGCACTGCCGCCCACACAGGGAAGCGAGTCCACACCTCTGAGTGACAGTCAATAAGGCAGTTGTGAGCCGTTTCATGCGCCTTCTCCGATGAAGAACTGCGGTTGACCCGCTCGCGGAACATAAACTCGGTGTGCCGCCGCGTAATGTCGAGGACATGCGACTGGCAACTTCGAGCAGGTAGATTGAGCCTCAGTAGATGAACTGCCGTCCGTTTGATAAGGGAGGTGACTACGAGGGGTTCGCCAATAGAAAGGTCAGGGATGTTGAGTGCTATGCCCTCCGTCGAACCGAAAGAATTCCAGTGGTATGCAGTTATTGCTAGCTCAGGCTCACGGGATTGAATAACCAATATACAGGACCCATCGGGTGTACAATGCACGCCGATTGGTACTTGAGGTAGGTTAAGAACCGCGGGTCTAATGGAACTTGACATGATTGCGTAACGTGGTATGTGAGGTTGGCTCACCGGAATTGCATGGTAACCATTGAGAATACCCTGGCTTGGGCTTGAGAATCCACCAGTAGTATCTCTTCACTGCCGCATATAAAGCAGGCGTGATGGATGAGCACTCCGTCGCCATACCAAGGACTCAAGTTAATGGGGCTTCCCTGGGCTTGGAATCCTCGAGCGTCATCATGTACGAATACGTGCAAAAGCTGCAATATTTGGTTCCATTGATCACCCATGCTTCTCATTGTGAGCGGACAAAAAATACAAACCTTGTCTGATGAAACGACACCCAGCATCCGCTTTGACTCATCAAAGGCGATGTGGAAATCCTGGCCAATCTTTTCCCGCTTCAAATGTTTATAACGCTCTCGTTGTATGGCACCCTGCATGGCGGTGAGTGTTTCGAGATATACCGATATGTCCCCAACTCGGTCCACGACAATCAAGAGTAGTCGCTCTCCTTCAAGAAGTTGCGCGCGCCTACAAGTATGCATCGGACATGAAGGACGGAGAAACTCAGAACTTTAGGCTTACAAGATGGTGTGCCCAAGAGACAGCTGGAACGGATACTGAAACCTGAAGCGAGGTGAAGGAATACTGGAAGGGTCTAATTGCAGGTTGTGCTTATCCTCTTCTGTCACACTCATGGGATGGACCGTGTAGCGCGTTACTGGATCTTCCTCGGTTTCCCGCTGACCCCAAACCTTGTATGCCTTGTAACTCAACCAAACCTTCTTTTCTTCCTCAACAGAAACAATTCGCAAAGTGTGTCTAAAAGTGATCAATAACGACAAAAGCTGGAATGAAAGGTCTTACCTGCATTGTACTTGAGTTGACAAGTCGTTGACGTTTTGGATCAAGTGTAACCTATACGTGCGCCGCTCTTGGTCTTCTTGGCTAGAGCATTCGGCCTTGATCCTCGCATGACAGTCTACCTCCTGGATCTCTTTGATTGAAGAGGCAATCTTCACCACGACACGGGGAACAGTGTGTTCCAAATATAACTTCAATCTCTGCCTTGCACTTTCAACAAGCTGCGCTAATTGTATGGTCCTCTGGAAACTCTTCTTTTCTGCAGCCATCCGAAAGAACTCGCTATCTGTGACTTTAAGAGAGGCCTGGCGGGATTGCCGGAGGACACCCTCTATGGAGTAAGAACTGGTCTGCGGGGAAACACCACCAGTCATGATCCTTCCCAAGTCACGGAGAAACTTGCGTATGCTCGCTGAATCGACGGACAATGATTTAGCCACTCTTTCCGCTTCTTGAAATCCGCCACGGAACACTGCGCGCAAAATTGGGTCCCGAATCCAGCTGTCCAGACCTTTTGTTCGAGATGCAAAATCTGCGAGAAGACACAATCGATCTTTGATATTCCGGAACTCGGGGTCCGAAATTACGCAGCAACTTTGAAAATTGGAATGAAAAGTCCTTCTTACATCCGGAAAGGCGTCAATGATTTGCGAAAACGAGAGGGCTTCAAATACAGAATGAACATATGCAAAATATGGAACGCATATCTATGAACCATACCTGATGGATCCTCAGTATCCGCACCTGTATACATGAGTGCTTGCTTGTCAATGAACCTTGACAAAGTGAGAATGAATCATGATGGCGCTCTGAGGCGAAGATCATTACTTACGGGTACAATGCCACCACATTATCGATAACAGCATTGCGGACAGTGTTAGTCAGACTCTCAGCTACTCGGGCCAGCTCTTCTTTAGTCCTCCGCAACTTGTCATCAAAGACCTTCTTATAGCGCTCATGAATTGCTGTGGACTGGTGTTCCCAGTTGGCACATTCCTGAGGAAAGCGATTTGTAAGGCCGACATGAACCAGTATCCCCACCTCTCGGTCATCGAGGGTTTCACTGATATCTAAACTGTCGGACATCCTGCATGGTGGACAAACACGTGAGCTCGGATACTTAAGATGGTAAATGCACGAACAAGTAATCTCGTAGTTGAATGTCATTGAAGGACCGACCCTTGAATGTTTCGACAACGCGCCTAGGTGGTTGATGTTGCATTGTCACAAAGCCCTGTGCTGTCTCTCCCGAAAGCAGGAAAGGTTTCACCGAGCGCTCCTCTGCACGTTCGGATGACGCTAGCTGGGATATATGCTCCGAAGATATCTACGAAACTATAACTCGAGGGCAGGACCGACAACGTGAAATTCACCTTGAATCCCTCGCGCACTTGCACCGACTCTTCCTGCTCGGTAGTCCTTTGCACGACACACCTGATGATTCGATCACCTTCGTCATCCTCATCCATACAATCATCCTCATCTTGGTCGCCTTCACCGACCTCGTTCCACACCATCCTTCCAGCGTGTTCTGAAGACACCAGTGCAAAAATCTGATCGCACATACGTGTGAGATACCTGCACAAAACGTCAAGCATCTGAGGATATGGAGGGATCTATGGCTACCTCATGAACGCTACTCGATTACGGCGAACTTGCGAAGGTGCTGAGTCATCCCACGTATTTTGCTCGGGCCAGTAGATGACATATAATTGCTCCGACCCATCAGGCTCCGCCGTAGTTGTATGAAGAATGTACAGCCCTGGGCGAAGTGTCGGATGGGTTTCGGTAGCAGTAGGTTCAGATAATAGGTGAGTAGCGCTACAAAAAGGCATTTGTCATGAAGTGCAGTCGGCACGACCAACATCCAGTACAACTTACATATTATCGTCGACAACGCGAAGCCTCAGGAGGAAACGGACTATCTCTGCCTTACTCCCATAAATGCCTACAGGCTTGATGGTAGATTGGTCCAGTATTTTGAAGTTGACCTTGGTCATAGAAGCATAGGCACCCGGACTAACAGTATTGACAAATTCTTTTAGCGAATTTTGAGAGATAATGATCTTATCCACTTGAGAAGGTGTGAGCGCGAGCCACATTATCGCAGACAAATCATACCGAGCCCACCGCTGCCTTGCTCGGTAATTAGATCAAGGATCCTATGCAAACCTGGAAGAGATCGTGCCAGATCCTGATCGTCAGCAGGCAGGTCGTCGGCGCCCGTCTGGTGGACGGCTCAGCCATAATACGACGACACGGCGGGCCAACACACCGCATAAGTCCCCGCTGGGGTAGCTAGAACGTCCGAGTGCACTGATTCGTACAAACTTTCTTCGCTAGTGGTATCTTCCACATCATCCGTGATGTTCTGATCACTCTGACCTATAGTTGCTGCTTCATGCATCGGCATTTGCAACTGATGGTTACCATCGCCTAACGGGTCAGAAGGACGGTTACCCGGTTCAGTAGAAGGAATGTGGAGATAACAGTTGAGCAGAGGTGTATCGGTGTCTGAACTGGAATCAGACCAGTCGCCGTCCAACTCGATTTCTGCAGGCGGGTCAGCCACGCCCGCCCGCTCGACTAAGACCATAATACCATCAGCTCTTCCTTTTCCTTTGTCCACAGTTTCTTGAACGTAATATCGTTCATCATCGATGCTGTTGAATAGACTCGGAGGCCTGAACGAGCCGCCGTCCATGGTGAAAGTAAGATGGGGAAGACGAAAGCGTGCAAATTCGAGGGCCCTTCAGGTTAAAGGGGAAGAAAGCGATAAGGTTCAAGACCAAACAACATGCAGTAGAGAAGAGAACCTAATTCAGCGACGCAGATCCATTATGCGGAGTCCCGTGAACGCGCAGGCAAGCACGGCTTCGGAACCAGAAAGGGTGAATGAAGAATGAGGGAAATGCCTCAGAGTCTGGGATGGGATACCAGATGCATCTCTTTGCAGATGCTATTTTGTGATCCATCTGTTGAATTGCAACGGTGAGGAAGGCCAAGTCAATGCACAAGCGTGTCCGATCGAACCATAAGGCAACATTGTATCATGTTGCGAACGTCAGTTTTCCTTTATCCCACCAAACACGCACCTCACGCAGAGACACGACCAAGGCTGCAAAAGCCAATCTATAAGTGTTGTTGCGGTTACAGAGAATCAAGTTGTGCAACAAGTTGACGTCGTTCGAAAATCCGTGTTTACGTAGCCGAAGCGCGAAGCGCATTTGCTTGTTCGCAGGGAGTTCCTCCGCACCAACCCCGTGACTGTAGCTCACTATGTACTACTAGAGATGCGGCATATGGTTTTTTGTTCTCTGTCTGTTGCCCATTCTCCACCATATCAACGTACAGACTACGCGGGTTGCCCTTCTTTTCAGAAGTGGTCAATTTAGTTCCAATGATGAATGCCACGTCCCTGCGTGTACATAGTTGCGGACAGAGCATGCGCAGTGGTCCCTGGGAATGATCGCTTGCCCTGCCTCCCAGCTCTTCTCTATCAGGCGATGGACTAACCACTTGTCGAGTTTATGTCGTACGGAATCCGTACGAGCACGGCGGAGTATCGCGGAAATGCAGTAAGTTCAACGTACGCCTCTCCCTCATTTCACGTGCGTAGATCATCTCGGGTCTCTGTCGTGTCATCTTCAGACTCGACCGAGGCGTTCACAGACGACTTTCTTTCAACTTCGCAGCCTGCAGCCTATCCCAGTCCCAACGAGTGTTCTTACAATCGGTTTTCGGCGTTCCCTACCCAGCATACGCCTGGTTCATGGTGTGTTGTCGCTCTTCGGCGCTTATTGAGTTTCTACAGCATGTACATAACTCCGATTACGTGCCTCGCGAAATATTTAAATAGAAGTAGAGCGAGGGGCGTCAAGGTTTCAACACTTCAACCCCACTTTCTTTGCAGAGCACCATGGGGAGTTCGCGTTCGTTCATGGTCGTTCCTCGCGACAGTGACAGCGAAGAAATACACGTGTATAGCTCTCCAGACACAGGAAAGGGAAAGGCAGATGGTTTGTAAATACCATAGCGGCAAGTGACCTGCTCACGCCCTCTATAGGTTCTTTCTACGATAACATGTCTGCTAGAGCATTTGGCAGTTCCAATAGTCCGCCGATCGATCGCAGTGGTTACAGCCATTCCTCTCGTATCTCTTCTAAGGACGTGGATTGTCCGGACACGAATGAGAGCGACACGGCCGCATACAAGCGTGTTATACCTAATATCTCATGGAGTGACGACGAGTCACTATACGAGAGTCTGTACGAATCAGCAGTTGATCCCGATGAACAGTCCAAAGCAGCGGTAGATGTCGACGTGAGCAGGTTCCTTACGCTGACGAGTGAGTACTAACGAGTCCATACAACGAAGGATGTCGATGCTCCTCCCCATACCCTTGACCACCCTGATCTGGCCTGCTCTGTCAGAGGGTTGTACAGAGTCCTTGATTTGATTACCGAACAGGGCAGCGGTGGGCTAGGTAACGATTCTATCTCCTATCGGCGAACCCACCACTTATGTTCTCCTCAGTCGATAAGATCGTTATCTCTCAAAATACGTTGGAAGCTTTCATCAATACCGTTTGTCCCGGCGCGTATGCATCCCTGTCGAGGGTCAATTTCAGCGCATTAGATCAGTATATTGTGAAACCCGTGGGCGTGTATGGCAGCAAAGAAGAGATCGTGCGGTTCCTTTCTGAGCTCCGGGCTGTCGACGATGCTTTGTATGTTTTCTGTTCAATGCTGACTATCCACCCTTAATGCTCTTTCCTTTGTTAGGGCTGCACAGCTACTTGCGGATCCGGGTACTGCTGGGCCAACGAAGCCTACCCTTCGATCAGGTCTATACCTTCTTCGACCAAAGGAGCGGCATAGCCAAACGGAACAGATCTTTGTCATATACTGGCCTCAAGAGAACACGTGGGATGATTCTGCACCCTCCCAAGTCCGTCGAAATCGTGTGACCTTCATGAGGTTCGCTCAAGCCGCGGACATGCTGCTTCATCCGCATGCTTACGATTCACAGATACCTCACAAAGATGTGTGACCAGGTTGTTGCGTTAATTTCTTCCGCCCACGCACAGACTATCGTCTGGAACGACGGAGGGAGGGCTGACGAAGCCAGGGATGAAGATGACGAGGGGGATACAATTATCAACTGCATCGTGGACCGAACAACCGAGCAGGAAGAATCCGTGCAAGTACGAGAAGGTTTTAAGGTATTCGTTGTCGTGCGCCTGCACATTCCGAGACTCAACGGTTTGTCCCGAAGGTTGCATCTGGCTATATCACTCATGCCGACTCCACATCGGTGGCATCCGTGAAGCTGGGACTACCGAAACCTTTTTTGCTCTTTGGGGAGACTGCACAAGGTTTTATGACCGTACAACATCAGGCGGCCAGGCGCGTACCCGACGTTTTCAAGGCGCGGTCTTTCACGACTCTACAACTAGAGGGTATTCTGTACGTATCCGGTCTACTATGCAGCGGCGACTTCGATGACATTACTCCTATGTAGTATGTCCGATCGTCTTCGTCTTAGTGAGTCCTTGGACGATGAGGCATTGAATATCCTAGTCCGCAACGGTTTGAAGAAGCGTTTCCCGGATGAGTGTGCCAAGTGGGAACACGACTCGGTCGCCGTCGAAGCCCGGTGCAAGAGAGTACGAACCGATGAATTCGATCAAGTGAAGGCCGCTCTCGACAAAGATGGAGAAAATTTGACCTCAGCAATTCACGGGGCCGTCGTAGATGCAGCGTTGGACTTATATCCGTAGGTTTCACAAATTTCTGGTACCACCGCATTTATTCATTGCCGGCCTACCGCAGCTTCCTCGATCGCGAATCGTTCCCCTATCCCGAAGGGGGTCAAACAACCGCACCGGGTGAGTTTTGGTATGAGCAAACTTGAAAAGTATTATATAACCATATCTCGCAGTTTCCTTCCGCGAACTCGTTGAGCTGTACCCCAAAGTGGATGAAATCTTTCGGAAAAAGATCAAACCGATGGAAACAATTTCTAACACCAAGTTCCGGGATACTAAGGATCGATTATGCCTTTTGGTTGAGGTTGTTTCCCTCGCGGGCCCGATCAGTGAAAGTCAGCGCCAGGCGATTAGGAAAGCTACCTTGAAGGAGGGATCCGTAGCAGCTTGGCAAAGTGCCGTGAGGGATGCCTTAATCAAAATCTCAAGCAATATCCAAACGACCAAGCTTACTGATGACCATGCCAAACTACGCATCTATAATCCAGGCCAAGAGAAGACTTCTTTGGTGGGACGTGCCGTGAATTACGTTACGTCTTGGATTAGAGACGACAAACCCACCTTTACAGACTGTGCTTTCCAGGAAGCTCTTGGCAAAGCGAATAGCGTCTCGGACAGCCGGTTCTTAAAGGAAATTGTCAACGCAGAAGTGATCCAGGAGGATTCGGAGTTGAAAGGTTTGGTCCACGAAGCAAGTATGGAAGTGCAGTCGTCCTTGGCCATCACGATACCCCGTGCGGTGAAGCAACTCGTTAAGTTAGTCAGGAATGCGCAGGAGGATACGATGAGGCAGAGAATCAAAGCTGATACTGAAAGCCGAGAGCAACAAGAGAAGCGCAAACTTGGATTGGAGTTGATTCGTCATGTCAATGACTCGACGAGCCAAACCCAGCAGCCGTAAGTTCCCAGGATTTCAAGCGGCCAGTCAAATGATCTTCCTATCAGTCACACCCTCTCCATCGACTCGGTCGAGGAGAACAAGTCGCGTCGTTACTCGTATCGATCCTTGCCGCAATTGAGACTCTCGGGTGTACGAGAGACCGAAGAGGACCCAGTGACATGCTTTACAGTTCATACCATGAGCCTCACGGAGCAAGATAAACATGCCTTACAGTTGGATACATCCACCATTCCTTCCCCCTGTTTCCGTTTCGAACACAAATTCTGTCTAACCGAAGGGCATACCGTTTTGTACGTATCCCTCCATCACTCGGAGGTGTTAAGGGACTTATCCGTTGCTAGGCGTGCGCAGTTGCTCGAGGGAGAAAAGTTACTGCTTGTTGTTTCAGACCGTACTGGCAATTTGATGGTTTATCTGGATCCCTTAACCACCATCGATGCAGCTATTGCACGCAGACGCGGGAAAAGCTTGAACCGCGAGAAAATCGGCCAAGATTTTGTCCTGGCGTTTAATGAGTCCAAGCGAATGCTGGGTATCGTCTCGTCCGACAAGGTGCGTAGACTGTCAAACTTGAAGTTCGACAATCTAGTTCACGCATGATCACTTACCTGTAGCTATTACTGCACATCTTCGTGCACGACGACGCTCGGGGTTTCCATGCACAGGGAAGCTCGATCAACCTGAACACATGGTACAACGAAGAAACATCCATCCGTCACGCATGCTTTGTCGGTGGCAGTGAAGAGCTTCTACTCGTAGACTCTCAAGCCCAGGCTAGGATATACTCCCTAGTTACGATGCAGTTTCGGTGAGTTGGTTATGTCTCTCTGCAGACCGGCGCCCATTTATCTGTATAGACCCGCGACTCTCAATCTCCGCCAGGTCCCGTCGAGCATACACTCTACACCGGATGGGTCATGTCTACTAGTTTCCTCTTGGCATGGGGATGGTCATTCACTGACTGCATATCACTGGAGTTCCTTTGCATCGACAGAAGGCATACAGCTTAACATCCCCAGCTTTCCTGTGACCGAACCTTTCGTGGTGACGTCACTAGTCTCCAGGTCGGCTGTTCACCTTTTGTGGCTTGATTTCCCCGCTCGACGATGTCAATCCTATGCTTTGGACATCGCCCGTCGTATGACCGAGTTCATGTTCAGAGAGAGGGTTAACCGCGGCGAATCTAAACCTACACAAACCACAACGGCACACAATTGCCTGGTAGATTGTCACTCGGAAGTCTGGACTCGTTTCCCGGTCCTTGCCGCGGTACAACGAGAGACCATATCATCTGCCAGCCTTAGAAGCCAGAAGAGTCTGGTCTTTGTTACTGACCGTGACTTCCAAATGTTCGCACAGCATTTCTCCGACATGATCTACACTTTCGAACGCACGAGCAAGAAACCTACTGGCGATGTCCTCAAATCCATTAAGGTCTCTGCTGCAACGTTTCCTGTCTTTCTGCAGGAACTCTGCGACACGACACCGTGGAACGTTTCGCAATATAGGGCTGGCGAATGGATTGTCGATTTCCTCTGCTCGATCCCAATTCACATTGCGTTGACGAAAGAAAACCGTTTTATCCCGCTCAAAGATGGGGTATATTCCACAGAGTTAGAAAGGTCACTTTTGGGCGCCGAGGTAAACCGCATCGTGGACAATATCTCATTCGGATGGTATGAGTCACTCTTTCAGTCCTATATGGCGACCAAGGTGATCCATATTTAATGATGCTGAATCGTGCTTACAATTCGACAGCCCGTTCGAGTGGTGTCGTCAATGGGGGAACAATCCGTCGGGAAGAGTTATGCTCTCAATCACCTCGTAGACACTTCATTCGCGGGATCGGCGATGCGTACGACTGAGGGTGTCTGGATGTCTGTGACGCCAACAGAGAAGGAGCTCATTGTAGCCTTAGATTTCGAAGGTTTGTTCGAGTGACGATCATTCGTTATATTGCTCTGGATACTCACGACTTTTAGGTGTTCATAGCATAGAGCGGTCGGCTCAAGAGGATACGCTACTCGTACTCTTTAACACTGCAATCTCAAATCTGGTAAGCGTGCGCCCACCAAGAAAAGAAAGTGATCCAGTATGACATGTCGTTAGGTACTGTTCCGCAACAACTTCGCACTCAGTCGCGATATCGCGGGGTTATTCCAGTCCTTCCAGTCCAGCGCCACTGTTCTGGAGCCTGCCGCAAATCCATCGCTATTTCAATCGACTCTGGTCATCATTATCAAGGTATGTCAGCGGGTGATATGTGAATTTCAGTTATTGATGATTAATTTCAGGATGTTGTTTTGGCAGATAGGTCAGAAATAGCGCGAGAGTCGGTCCACTTTGTTAGTTACAGGAATCCCTCGACTGACGAGGCGGCAGGTTCACCCTGAAGTTCCAACGAATTGTGCAAGACGAGCAAGAAACAAACTTTATCACTCAACTTCATGGAGGAAAACTGGCGATCATTCCCTGGTATGCGTCGCATATGGACTTTCTTGGATACAGTCTTATTCTTCGCAGGCCTGTCATCGAATCTCAGGAATTTTACAAGCTATTCCCGAAGTTAAAACGGCATTTGGACCAACAAATCATCACGCATCATACTGCAGGCGAATTCCTTCACACAATGAAAACGTTGATGGCAAAACTAAAGGCTCGTATAACTACCTGCAGCATGACTACTTTTAACCGACGTTCCATCAGGCCAATGATTGGGGAGCGATGTCGCGTGCGTTGTTATGTGTATCATTGCCCTCGCATTACTCACGTTCTTCCAGAGACAATGGCATCTCATCGAGCACAACTCTTATCGTCGTTGCTGCCAAATGCACTTGCTTTTGGTTTCCAAGAGGTCGATATTGAACGAGAGCCGCTGAAGGTACTCCTTCCTTACCCGTGTCTTGAGAGATCTAATTGTCCTTAGAACCTCGACACCGATATACCTGTGGAGAGACCTGACACTGAGTCACGTTTGTTCCTAACGGTTGGAATGACGCCGCAATCAGAGGTCCGTGAGCAAACATTGGGAACCCTTCAGAGCTCCTGGGAACGCTATCACGAACGCCAAAACGTTTCCGACTCCGAGTGGGTGGAGGCCCTGTCCCAATATCTGGACGGTATTGTCAATTTACGAATTGATCACGTACAAGAGTGGCTTTCCCAGAATTTGGCGCGTTTCCGGACAGGACATGCAAGCACCGAGGAACTTCGACGAAACTTCGAAGGCTTCACTGTCGATCTACGGACCAACGTGCAGCTGTGCAAGTTGCAATGCGCGGACTGCCAACTGTTGTGCATTCAGAGTCGCTTCCACGATGGCCCTCATGCTTGTCAAACTAATCACCTTTGCGTTCACGAATGCGATTACTGCCAAGAGGCTTTTGGTGAGCTGCGAGAATGCAGTATGCCCGCTGGACATGCAGGAAAACATATGTAAGTGTTTACTGTGACCTTACCTGTTCGTCGCAGTGGCACACTCAGTACGCACATAGATGTGTCGTCAATACTCACCTATGTGGCAACCCTTGCAAGTTCGAAGGTAGGCTCGGATGTCTTCACGAGTGTACTAAGGTCGGGCCCTCTCATTATGGTACCACTGCAGCTTACAGTTTGATACCGTAGGTTACTGGCCACGACGACGAACATCTGTGCGCTGCTTCAGTGCATGCTTGCGGAAAGGTGAGTCCCTCGCTTCAGTCGTACGCCCATTTTTTGATCTTCCGTCTCACAGCCATGTAGCTTATCTGGTATAAAACTTGCCGACAAATCTGGTTATTCGTGCCCCGGTTTCTGCCGCATCCCAAGGTCCATATATTCAGCGACCCTAGATTCTGGAGGCTAACAAACCAATAGTGATGTTGATCATACCCGTCATGAATGCGAAACTCGCCTCTGCTCGATCACATGTCAGCTCTGTAAGCGGCTATGTTCTAATCAGGACCACATGCATGGTTTGGAGGAGGGTGCAGTTCACCTTTGTGGGTGGGTTGACACCTTTACACATATCAGGGATTGGCGTAGGGCTGACGTTAACCATATCGTTGAATAGCCAAGAGCATCCCTGCACAGCCATGTGTTCTGCGGAGGGTATATGTGAGATCGAAACAGCACCGCATTCGATTGAAGCAACTTTTACGGGTAGGCACGAGACCTTCCAGTATACAAAGGTAAGCCATTCAACAATGGAGCCGAAGCTTGCTAACCTACCCCCGACCAGTACTCGCAAGGTCAGTTGCATATTCCTACCGTAGTACACTCAACTTACATGGTGCAGTGGCGAAACGATTGAAGTGTGTCAAACCAGTCCCCCCCGGTGCAACGAAACACGAGGGTTCTCATAATCATAGTCTCGATAAGAAAGTAGTCCACTTTTGCGAAACCAGGTCAGTCGTGTCATCTTCGTTGCGGCTTCTCGTTGCACTCCATCTTGTACAACTCGACAGGTGCGAAAATTGCGGGTATTTCTGTACATTACCGCTTGGTATGATTCGTTCATATTTACATTCTCGGCATCTCCTCACAGGGGGTGTATAGGTCACCCGCAGCAAGAACACGAAACGCGCCACGGCTCAATGTCTCGCACGCGATGGACCATAGATGACCCTGACGACGGGGCAGCTCTCGAAATCGAAGGGAGAAGGTTCTCCACCAACGATGAGGGCGCTCCAATGATGTGCAATCTTGTATGCCAAGCAATGGGTCGTCACCCACACATTGAATACTGTCGCTCCGATGGGGAGGCAGCTTGCGTTGGCAATGATGAGATTCAGCATATCACCAAGAACTTGAGCCCCCACCCTGAACGCCCAAAGGATTACGTGACCCATAACCTGTTCTGGAAAAGAAGTGGTAAGCATGCATTGGCGACTCACCATAACCACTGATGGAATACCCCCACTTGAAGGTTTTAAGGACCCGTATTCCAAAGAAGAGCAAGCAATGTTTGCAAAATGGTAGGTCGCTCAGGCAGTCGAATAGCATCAAATACTAATTTTCCGCAGCGATGCTATGTGTAGCGGTAAGCTAAGCAGCATAGATCTTAGGACCATTCTCATGATCGAGAAACAGGACCAGAGCACGCCGGCGATGCTGGCAATCTTGCTCAACCATCTTACTGCACCTTGCCAATATTGCATCCACCGGCGTACCCGGATGCTGATGCACAAGATGTGGGGTACATATCCAACGATGGTCATCATTTCACCTGTCGCAATCCTGTAGTAATGCAGCAAGCGTTTCACGTGTAGGTATCTGCCTGTTCTCGCGTGACCTGAGCTGATTAGCTTACTAGGATATTTGTTGCGGACCGGTAGGAATGGCACCCGCGAGTGAACATGCCCTCACACTGATTCCTGTTTCAGCTCTCGTTCTATGGGGAACAAGGATCGACGGCCATTGCGAAACACTCCTGCCTCCTCCAGAATTTGCGCTCGTTCATACAATAGATTTGGCGCGGTTCTCTCTTCCCTCTTCAGTTTCTGGTCCGCCCGCGCAGCGGCCATTGGGTCAAGTGGCAGTGCGCGCCGCAGGGACGCCTATAGTGTTATCTTATTCCATGATGATCCCTTGACTGTCATCGAAAATGATTTGACAAGTACTCCAGACCAACTGCTTGATATGCTCTTGCCTCATAGGTTGGATCTTGGTACTAACTTCACAGCAGCGATTACCGCTGCTCAGACTGTCATGGAGCGGAATTGGAGTGCGGAGAGGTAAAGGAACAGCTTCGGCCGAACTACAACTAACGTTCGACTACTGACACTTCTCAGGTCTCCTGTCATTATCTTTCTTTCGGATGGGGAGTCTCGCATTGCAGACCAGACTATGCAAGATTTGTGCCGGTCATCCGTTCGTCTTGGGTGCGAATCTACGTCTTCCAAGTTCTTCCCCTTGCCATTTCTGATGACACCTTGCAGGAAGGCTGTGTCCTTCCATGCGGTATCGTTCGGCCCAGACGCCTACTCAGGATTCCTACGTAGGATGGCAGAGATAGCGATAGATGCTCAGAACAACGCCCCAAGGGACCCACTGGCCCCTGCCGCTGCAACAGTCATGTCGTCTTACAGCCGAGCTTTGGACTCGGTAATTGATTTCATATTTGCTGCCAGTGGGCACCTTTCGCTGATGAACTCTATTAGGTTCAACTCGCAGAGACTTTCCTTGGAATTGCGGAGTCGCTAAGGAAGACTAGAGGAGCATTGATGCACTGAGTTATTCCACGACCGAATCTCTGTTTTATGCGTTGCACTTGGAGGAGAGAGAGGGGAGTATGTGATTATGTATAATGGCGGTGTTTTTACGGAAAATCGACGCCTGTGATAAAGAGAAGACGGGTCGGAGAGAAAGTTTGGGCGTGAGCCTTTCGTAGCCTGAAGTCTTTGGGCGGTCCTGCCAAGGTCGGGTATCAGTCTACGGGAGGGCATTCGGGGAACGGACTGTATTATGCCAATGAGGTTCCAGGCCATGCGTTACCTTTTTCTATCGGAATGTGCTATCCTCATATGTAATGGCACACAACAGGGGCGGGGAGGCCCGTAGAAGGGTTACTGTAGATAGAATAGCCCTACATATATACACCGGCCCTCCGGGCACCCCAGGACGCGTGGGTTTGTAGTTCTTTTTAGTCGGAATAAATACAAAAGCGCGAGTTACACTACAGTAAATGGGCGTGCAGGCACGTAAGTACTTTTGTTTCACCGTAGTTTAGTCACCTGTGGAAGTGTGAGGAAAAAAGTTTCATGGAGAAATTGTAGCAACTTACAGGTTATGAAGATGGACAACGATGGCAGGAGAGGCAAAAGCAGGTAATTTGCTGCAGATTGATCCTCCCAGACGCCACGTTATTGCAGGGATAGGTCTTTCATGGGCGGGGAGGCTTGTTTGACGTGCAGAGCCGGAAATCCAAACGCCATACTAATATGCGAAACAAAAAAATTGGAGGAGGACAAGATGGCGTACATTCATGAAGACAGAGAACATCACGTCTCCGATAATGACTAAGTCTTTGTAGAAGAAACACCCCATGACGATGAGCCATTTCTGCCATATCCGCCTTAGTAAGATGTAGAGAGAATTGTTCTACAAATTCGCGCAGGCTAGATGCCCGTGCAACTAACCAAGGTCCACGGGGAAAGCAATTCA
This sequence comes from Pisolithus albus, assembly GCA_024613165.1. Classification (NCBI taxonomy): domain Eukaryota; kingdom Fungi; phylum Basidiomycota; class Agaricomycetes; order Boletales; family Pisolithaceae; genus Pisolithus; species Pisolithus albus. The sequence goes on from JANFAB010000036.1 coordinate 641,316, forward strand.
ATCCCGAACAGCTGCAGTATCCATCCCTTGGAAGGAAAACATCTGCCGCAAGAGGGAGTAATCCACGCAACGCCGTTGATCTGTTTCTGCAGTAATGCCAGTTACAAGCTCGTACTGCGAACAAGTCTGTGTACTCCCCGCAGGAAGTCCGACATCTCCACACTGAGTGGGATCTGCACAATTCTCAACACCCGCCGCGGCGGGAGGATGAAGTCCTCCAAAAGTGGGACGCGGAAGTGTTGCACTTGCAATATCACCGTCCATGACCGTAGAGCGAAAGCATGGAAAAGAGGAGCATACGACGCAAGCAAGGCGTCACAACTGTTGCAATTTCAAATCCCGGCCCGCCGGTGCGTCACGGGAGATGATGCCGATTGTCACCCATACGAGGACTGCTTACGCGTCCTGGAATAGGGTACAACGCACCCTTTCAAAGGACTCTAATAAATAAATAAATGGCACGCAACATTCAACATGCACCCACCACCGTTCGATTTCAAACAGTCGTGCCGAACCCTGGCTTAGCTACGGGAATTACGTAACCATCAATATTTGGTCTTGTGCGACTTCAAACTGGTGCGAAAAGACAAGTCGAACGAATGGTGTACAACTCACACGACCACCTTCTGAATATTCACGAGGATCCAGAGTCCACGGCTAACTCCCAGAAGGGTTGTATTGTGCTTCGTCGCACGAAGTACTCAATAGCCTTACACTTACGCCAAATCTGCAGCCACGCACGTTTCGAGAAAGCAACTGTAATACCTCTGACAGTAGTCCTTTGTCTACCTTGCTCACGCTTGTTGTTGTTGATCGTGGAAGCTTCTGGTCTCCGTCCTGCTTTCCTCTCGTCTTCGACACTGAGCTCTCGGAGTGCCTCATCCAACGCCTTCCACTAATCTGGAGCACCAGCTCCACGATGGCTTGGGTACATGTTGACCTATTCAGCACCCATGCCCTTCCCTCATGGTTCAGCTCTCGACCGAGGTATTTAAAAGGGTGGATAATGGGGTGGAGTGCACCGAAGGTGACTGTACGGAACCTCGAAAGAGTATGTACCAGAGAAGGCTCGTCGAAAAGGATCAGTTGAGGGAGGAGTACCGCAGAATAAATTAATGCATCAACGCCCCTCTGGGTTTCCTTAACGACTCCGCAATTCCGAGGAAGGTCTCTGCGAGTTGAACCTAACAGAGTTCATCAGCAGAAGGTACCCAGCAAATATGAAACCACTTACGGAGTCCAGAGCTTGATTATACGACGACATGACCGTCGCAGCAGCCGGTGCCAGTGGGTCCCTCGGAGCGTTGTTCTGAGCGTCTATCGCTATTTCTGCCATTCTGCGTAAATGTGTCGAAGATGCGTCTGGGCCAAACGACACCGCATGGAAGGACACAGCCTTTCTGCAATGTTTCATTCAGAAACGATGAAAGAACACGGGAGACACGACATCGCACCCAAGTCGAACGGACGACCGGCATAAATCTTGCATAGTTTGGTCTGCAATGTGGCACTCTCCGTCCGAAAGAAAGATGATGACAGGGGACCTGAGAAGCGGCATATTCATAGGTAAGTGGGAGCTAAACCAAAGACTGCTCCTTACCTTTCCGTGCTCCAGTTTCGCTCCATGACACCTTGAGCAGCGATGATTGCTGCTGTGAAGTTCGTTCCACCATCTGCCTGATGAGGTAAAAGCATATCAAGTAGCTGGTCTGGATCGCTTGTCAAATCGTTTTCAATGACCTTCAAGGTCTCATGATGGAATAGGATAACACTGTAGGCGTCTCTGCGACCCGCATTGCCGCCTGATCCAATGGCGGCTGCTCGGGCTGACCAGAAACTGAACAGAGAAGAAACGACCGCGCCGATCCTATTGTTTGAATGGGCACAAATTCTGGCTGAGGCTGGAGTATTTGGCAATGGCCGTCGATCATCGTACGACATAGAACCGGACCTGACACAGGAGTCAGCGTGAGGGTGACGTTGAGCAGTCAATATCATTCCCACCGGTCCGCGACAAATATCCTGGCAAGCGGGTCAGCTCGGGTCGCACGAGACTACGTAGGTACCTACACGTGAAAGGCTTGCTGCATCACTACAGGATTGCGACAAGCGAAATGATGGCCATCATTAGATATGTACCCCACAGCCGGCGCACCAGCATTCAGGTTTGCCGGTGGATGGAATAACGGCAATGTGCAATAGGATGGTTGAGGAAGATTTCCAGCATCGCCAGCGTGCTCTGGTCCTGTTTACCGGTCATCAGAATGACCCTAAGATCTATGTCGCGTTACCTACCACTGCACATAGCATCACTGCGGAAAATTAGCCTATAGTTCTACTCGATTGCCTGAGCAACCTACCATTTTGCAAACACTGCTTGCTCTTCTTTGGAATACGGGTCCTTGAAACCTTCAAGTGAGGGTTTTCCGTCAGTGATTATAACGAGTCTTCAATGGATGCTTACCACTTCTTTTCCAGAACAAGTTATGGGTCACGTAATCCTTTGGGCGGTCAGGGTGAGGGCGCAAGTTCTTGGTGATATGCTGAATCTCGTCATTGCCAACGCAAGCTGCCTCCTCATCGGAGCGACAGTAGTCAATGTGCACGTGACGACCCATCGCTTGGCACACAAGATTGCACATCATTGGAGCGCCCTCATCGTTGGTGGAAAATTTTCTCCCTTCAATTTCGAGAGCTGCACCTTCGTCAGGACCATCTATTGTCCATCGCGTGCGAGACATTGAGCCGTGGCGCGTTTCATGCTCTTGCTGCGGGTGACCTACATTCCACTTAGCAGGAGTTGGAAGGAATGCAAATTTTAACTGATCATACCAAGTGGTAATGTACAGAAATACCCGCAATTTTCACATCTGCCGAATCGGATGGTTAGAACTTAAAGTCGTAGGTTGAGCCTCACATGACTGACCTGGCTTCACAAAAGTGAATGACTTTCTTATCGAGGCTATGATTATGAGAACCCTTGTGCTTCGTTGCGCCAGGTGGGACTAGTTTGACACACTTCAGTCGCTTGGCCACTGTATCACGTGAGTTGAGTTACTTAGGGTCTACTGCGTAACTGACCTTGCGAGTACTGTGTAGGTAGGTCGCCGGCGTGTTGGTGAAGTGTCAACTCTACATGTCGAGTCACCTACCTTCGTATATTGGAATGTTTCGTGTCTGCCAGTGAAAGTTGCTTCGATTGAGTGCGGCGCGGTCTCGATCTCACAGATCCCCTGCGCAGAACACATTGCTGTGCAGAGATGCTCTTGTCTGCCCAACAATAGGGTAGTGTTAGCCATGCACTAATCCTGCATTTAATGTAAACTTATCAACTCACCCACAAAGGTGGACTGCCCCATCTTCTAAACCATGCATGTGGTCCTGATCAGAACACAGCCGCTTGCAAAGCTGACATGTGACCGAACAGAGGCGAGCTTCGCATTCATGACGGATATGATCAACATCACTGTCGGTCTCTGAGCTTCTGGAAACCGAGGACTTTTAAGACGACGACTTACCTTGGGATTCGGCAGAAGCCAGGACAGTAATAATCAGAGCCGTCTGCGAGTTTGAAACCAGATAAACTACATGGCTGGGGGTAGGAAGTGAAGGTCTATGCGCATGACCAAAGCGGGGAGGGCTTGCCTTTCCACACGCGTGCACTGACGCAGCGCACAAATGTTCGTCTTCGTGACCAACAACCTACGGTATCTGAGCTGCAAACTACAGTGGAATGACTACCAAAACACCTCACTTTAGTACACTCGTGAACACAACCAAACCTGCCGTCAAACTTGCAAGGTTTGCCACACAGGTGAGCATTAACGACACATCTACGCAGGTATTCAGTATGCGCGTTGTAACCATCAGGTAAAAGTTATTGCATACATATGTTTTCCAGCATGTCCAGCGGTCATGCTGCACTCACGAAGCTCGCCGGTATTCTCTCGGCAGAAATCACATTCATAGATACACTGGTGGTTGGTTTGACAAGCATGACGACCGTCGTGGAAGCGGCTCTGAACACATAGCAGTTGGCAGTTTCCGCATTGCAGCTTGCAAAGTTGTACATTGCTCTTCAGGTCGACGGTGGCTCCTTCGAAGTTCCGTCGAAGTTCCTCAATGCTGGCGTGGCCCGTCTGGAAACGCGCCAAATTCTGGGAAAGCCACTCTTGGACGTGATCAATCCGTAAATTGACGATACCCTCTAGATACTGGGATAGGGCCTCCACCCATTCTGCATCGGGAATGTGTTGACGGTCGTAATAGCGTTCCCAGGTGCTCTGAAGTGTTGCCAATGCTTGCTCACGAACTTCTGACTGCGGGGCCATTCCAACTGTGAGGAATAAATGTGACTCAGTGTCAGGCAGCTCCACAGGCATATCAGTGTCAAGGTTCTACGAGCAATTAGATCTTTCAAGAGGGAGGTGGATAGGGACTACCTTCAGTGGCTCTCGCTCAGGATCGATCTCCTGGAAACCAAAAGCCAATGCATTTGGCAGCAACGACGACAAGAGTTGTGCTCGGTGAGATGCCATTGTCTCTGGAGAAAAGTGAGCGGTACTAAGGCGACAAGCACACACAACAACGCACGTGACATCGCCCCCCAATCATTGGCCTGATGTATCATTGATTAAAAAGACTCATACTACAGGCAGTTGTACGAACCTTGAGCTTCGCCATTAACGTTTTCACCTTGTGAAGGAATTCGCCTGCAGCGTGGTGTGTGATCACCTGCTGGTCCAAGCGCCGCTTTAACGTTGGAAATAGTTTGTAGAATTCCTTAGATTCGATGACAGGCCTGTGAAAGATAAGACCTAGTCCTTTAGCCATTCGGAACGCGCACCAGGGAATGATCGCCAGTTTTCCTGCATGAAGGCGAGTGATAAAGTTCGCTTCTTGCTCGTCTTGCACAATGCGTTGGAACTTCAGAGTGAATCTATAACTTGTTAGGTAACGGAATCCCATGACTACGAAATGAACTGACTCTCTCGCTATTTCTGACCTATCCGCCTCAACGACATCCTGAAATCGATCATCAGTGACTGAAACCCGAATATCCCCAGCTTGCCATACCTTGATAATGATGACCAGAGTCGACTGGAATAGCGACGGATTTGCCGCAGGATCTAAAACAGTGGCACTAGACTGGAAGGATTGGAATAACCCTGCGATATCGCGACTGAGTGCAAAGTTGTTGCGGAACAGCACCTAGCGACATGTCGTTCTCGTTTTCCTATTCTTTACGGCAGGCACAAACTTACCAGATTTGAGATTGCGGTGTTGAATAGTACGAGTAGCGTATCCTCCTGGGCTGACCGCTCGATACTGTGAACACCTGATGAGAGATGAGTACTGAAAAATGTACAGCGGGTGAAAGTCGATCAACAAACCCTCAAAATCTAGAGCTACGATGAGCTCCTTCTCTGTTGGCGTCACAGACATCCAGACGCCCTCAGTCGTACGCATCGCCGACCCCGCGAATGAAGTGTCCACAAGGTGATTGAGAGCATAACTCTTCCCGACGGATTGTTCTCCCATGGACGACACCACTCGAACGGGCTGTCGGGTTGTTAAGCGGGATCAGGCAACATCGAACATGTATTACCTTGGTCGCCATATAGGACTGAAAGAGCGATTCGTACCATCCAAATGAGATACTGTCTACGATACGGTTTACCTCAGCACCCAAAAGTGACCTTTCCAACTCTGTGGAATATACACCGTCCTTCAGAGGGATAAAACGATTCTCCTTCGTCACCGCGATGTGGATTGGGATTAAACACAAGAAGTCAACGATCCATTCGCCAGCCCTATATTGCGAAACGTTCCACGGTGCGGTGCCACATAACTCTTGCAAGAAGACTGAAAACCCCGCGGCAGAAACCTTGATGGATTTGAGGACGTCACCAGTAGGCTTCTTACTCGTGCGTTCGAAAGTGTAGATCATGTCAGAGAAATGCTGTGCGAACATTTGGAAGTCACGGTGAGTAACAAAGACCAGACTCTTCTGGCTCCTAAGGCTGGCAGATGATATGGTCTCCCGTTGTACCGCGGCAAGGACCGGGAAACGAACCCAGACTTCCGAGTGACAATCTACCAGGCAGTTGTGTGCTGTTGTATCTTTCGCTCGTTTAGACCCGCTGCGACCAATTTTCTCCCGGAACATGAACTCGGTAACCCGGCGCGTGATGTCCAAAGCATAGGATTGGCATCGATTAGTGGAAAAGTCAAGCCACAGAAGGTGAACGGCCGATCGGGAGATTAGGGATGTAATCACAAACGGTTCACCGACCGGAAACGCAGGCACGTTGAGTTCAATGCCCTCTGTCGATCCAAAGGAATCCCAGTGATACGCAGTCAGTGTGCGGCTAGCTTCATGGTCATACGAAACCAGTAGACACGACCCGTCTGGCGTGGAATGCACGCTCGACGGGACGTGGTGGAGGGACAGCGTCGCGGGTCTGCACGAATGGGTGAGCGTCATCAGTCTGCAGGGAAACACGTTCAACTCACCGAAACTGCATTGTGACCAAGGAATATATTCTAGCCTGGGCTTGAGAGTCGACGAGGAGAATCTCTTCACTACCACTGATAAAGCATGCGTGTCGGATGGATGTCCCCTCGCTGTACCATTGAGTCAAGTTGATAGAACTTCCCACGGCTTGGAAGCCTCGTGTGTCGTCGTGCACGAAAATGTGTAGTGATAGCTACAGGTCGACGGTCGCCCATAAATTACACCGTCAAACCCAGTATTGCCAGTCTACACACCTTGTCGGAAGAAACGATGCTCAGCATTCGCTTGGACTCATCGAACGCAAGGACGAAATCTTGTCCAATCTTCTCGCGATTTAAGATTTTGCCGCGTCCTCGCGTGATCGCTGCTTCGATGGCTGTCAAGTGATCGAGATACACCGTCAAATTGCCAATACGGTCTGTAACAATCAGCAATAACTTCTCTCCATGCAGCAACTGCGCACGCCTAGCGATGGATAAGTCGTATGGTACCCTGAAGAGACGGAAGGATGCGTACAAGACAGTGTACCCCTGAGTTAACCGGAATTTATGCTCGGAATGGAAACGCGGAGAAGGAATGATGGATGAATCGAGCTGCAAATCATGTTTGTCTTGTTCTGTGAGGTTCATGGTGCGAATTGTAAAGCATGTCACGGGGTCCTCTTGGGTCTCTCGAGCACCCGAGACTTTGCATTGTGACGAGTATGAGTAGTATGGTTTATCGTCCACGACCGAATCGATGGAGAACGTGTGTCTGATGATTGGTTAAGTAATAGTCCATTTGAATGTCACAAAACTCACGGCTGCTCGGTTTGGCTCGTCGTACTATTAATGTGACGAATCAACTGCAACCGAAGCGTACGCTTCTCTTGTTGCTCTCGGCTTTCGGTATCAGCTTTGATTCTTTCCCTGATCGTGTTTTCCTGGATATCTCTAATCGACGCAACAAGTTTCTTCGTAACTTGGGGTATCGTAGCAACGAGGTAGGGCTGTACCGCCGTGTTGGCTTGTTGCACCAAAACCGTCAACTCCGGATCCTCCTGGATAACTTTTGCATTGATAACTTCCTTCAAAAAGTGACTGTCAGAGATATTATTCGCTTCGTCACGAGCTTCCTTGAGAATACGTTCCGCGCGGGCAGCCTTCGTGTCTTCTCTTGAACTGGAACCGGGGAAGACTGGTGCAACGTAGTGCATTGCGTCATAATAGAGCCGGGTAGTATGTGAGATGTTGAAAGCACCACGTAGGGCACTTTGAGCTCCCTTGAACCCTTCCCTTGAAGCAGCTTGGGCGATCTCGCGACGCTTATTTTTACTGATTTCGTCCGCACGAGAAGTGAACTCAACAAAAAGGCACAATCGCTCCTTAATGTTTCGGAACCTGGGGTCAGAGATTTTCTCCACCCCTTTCATGTGTCGCTGGAAAGCTTCATCCGCTTTGGGATAGAGCTCAACGAGTTCCTGGAAGGACACTGAACTGCGTTGAGATAATACCCCCTATGTTTGTAAGTACCGAAGCTCACGTGATGCGGTTGTATGACCCCTTGGGCGGGGCAACGCTTCCCGTTCGACGAAGCTATGATAAACCAGCGATGAATATATGTAATGATACCCGGAACCCGCATAACGTACGGATATAAATTCAAAGCTGTATCCACGATGGCCTCGTGTATTGCTAAGGTCAACCTTTCTTCTTCTTCGTCGAGAGTAGCTACCATTTTTCTGATTTCATCGCTTCGCATCCTCTTGCACTGGGCCACAGCGGCGTTCGACTCGTGCGCCCACGCAGCACACTCCTTAGGAAAACGCCTTCTTAAACCATTTTTGGCCAAAATATTAAGTGCTTCGTCATCCAAGGATTCACTAAGGCATAAACGATCGGACATGCTAAAGATTGATATTGTCAAAATTGCAATACTGCTGCACAGTGGTGCCGACACTTACAGGTTATTTTCTAGTTGCAGAGGCGTGAAGGATCGCGGCTTGAAAACATCGGACACCCGCCTAGCCGGCTGGTGCTGTATGGTCATAAAGCCCTGTGCAGTCTCCCCGAAGAGTAGAAAGGGTTTCGTTGGACCCAGCTCCGCGGAAGCCTCGGGTGCTGGGTCTGCATAAGTGATATGTCGAGATGCAACCTTCACGACGAATCCTTGAGTCTCGTATCATGGAAGTGTGTAATGACCGATACCTTGAAACCTTCTCGTACTTGCACGGATTCTTCCTGCTCTGTCGTTCGGTCAACGACACAGTTGATGATCCTGCCTCCTTCATCATCTTCGTCCCTGACTTCGTCCTCGTCCTCGTCTCCATCACTCCAGACAATAGCTTGGGCGTGCGCAGAAGAAATCAACGCAACAACCTGGTCACACATCTTCGTGAGGTATCTGTGAATCGTAAGCATACAGACTAAAGAAACATTTCCACAATCTGAACGAACCTCATAAAGGTCACACGATTCCGGCGGACTTGAGAGGGTGCAGAATCATCCCACGTGTTTTCCTGAGGCCAATACACGACAAAGATCTGTTCCGTGTGACCATGGGGTTCCGTTGGCCGAAGAAGGTATAGGCCTGATCGAAGAGTAGGCTTCGTTGGTCCAGCGGTACTCGGGTCAGCAAGTAGCTGCGCAGTCCTAACGAACGCAATAATCTCAAAAATAGTCGGTAGTTAACATTGAACAAGCAACATACAGAGCATCGTCAATGACCCGAAGCTCTGCAAAGAATCGCACGATCTCTTCCTTACTCCCGTATAGACCTACGGGCTTCACGATATACTGATCCAATGCTTTGAAGTTGACCTTTGTCATTGACGCATACGCGCCAGGACAAACGATATTGATGAAAGCTTGCAAGTAACCTTGAGAGATAATGATCTTGTCAACTGAAGGAGGTATAAGCGCCGGAGACGGTGATATGGGTAAAACGGTTACCCAGCCCGCCGCTGCCTTGTTCGGTGATCAGATCAAGGATCCTGTACAATCCTTTGACAGAGGAGGCCAGGTCAGGGTGTTCAAGTGTATGGGGAGGAGCATCGACGTCCATCTTCGTGTGGACCCGTCAATACTCGCTTCTCCCATAGAAAGCCCACTCACGTTTTCGTCTGTCGCCACCTTGGACTTTGCATCTGTATCAACTGCTGACTCGTACAAACTCTCATACAGCGACTCGTCATCACTCGATGAGGCGTCGGCCATGATGCGCTTGTATGCGGCCGAGATGGCCATCGATACAGTCGACCCAGAGTCGCTCTCATCCCCAACCCGCGTGTTTGAACGATCCAGGTCCATAAAGGAGCTACGATAAGAGAAATTGTAACCACCGCGGTTGGTTACCGGACTAGAACTGCCAGACTCCCAACCAGACGCATTGTTGCCAGCATAGGTAAACTCTACGGAACAGTGAGCGACGAGTCAATACATAGCATTTACATACCGTCGGCCTTTTGCTTTCCTTTGTCTCGGGGGCTATACACATGTAGTTCTTCGCTGTCACTGTCGTGAGAGGTGTCCATGGTGCTGTACAAGCAAAGAGTAGAGTTGAAACCTTGACGTCCCTCACTCTACCCTATTTAACGGACCCAGAAGATAAGGATCCACACAAGATTAAACACGAGGCACGTAATACATGCTGTAGAGAAGCTAATTCGATGGGCAGAGGGTTACGAATTGGGGTTCAGGGCAATGGGGAAAACCAACGACGTAGACGCTCGTTGGGGACTGGCTGTAAGTCGATGGGGAGGCCGCAATCTGGACGACGTCAACACACAGCAAGTGTGTGATACTCCGTGCTGCTGGTGGTTCCGCGCAGTGATAAACGAGTAAAAAATCGAGGTATTAAGAGTAAGTCATTGTGATTTGCGAACGCCCGATAGTGAAGAGCGCACAGCAAAACGCTTTTCCTGGTCACTCGTCCATCCAGAACCACGCGTAGGACAAGCCACGGCTACCAGGAAAGCTACCACCGTTTCCCTACCCGCAACCACACGTAGAGACGTGGTGTCGGGGGCAGTTAAACGTGGGTAGCTAAACTGACCAACCGCTCCCAAGAAGACGTCTCCTTGCTATCAGCAGTCGGCCCCATTCCCAGTGTACTTTCAGTACGCGGTTCTGCGTCCCTACTCAAGTAACGGTACGAGCGCAGCCTGCATCGAAAAGTCCACTGGAAACGCGCAGGAAGCTGGTCACAACGATGTATGCAAACCACACGACGAAGGGAAAAAAGCCAACAACTGTTTGCATTGTGTTTGGAACGCCACGGTATCTCGGTAAATTTCCCACGGACTGTGGGGTTGCAGAAACCAAGTCAGTTTATTCGTAACAAAGACTCGGATTATGGTGCACGAACTGGAGAGGAAATTCCTTTCTTACTGCTATGAATGGCAGGATTCGTCACCCAAGGACTTACCCGTGGATTTATTTAGGCGTGCTTTGGTTGTGTTTTTCAGAGCCCGCTCCTTGTAAGCCTCTTGAGTCTTGTGTTCATTTGACCTACCTATCTTAGCGGCGCCAACGGCGCCAGTCCCCGACTCCGATACCAGCAACTTGACCGAACAATTCATTGAAATAATGCTGCCCGAAAACATCAACTTTTGGATTTGATCAAACTGGCTGAACACGGTATGTAGTGGTACACGATAAAACGTCACAAATTCATTGACTCATCCTCAGTTAAATCATCGGAAGATATCGCTGGGGATTGCGTAGATGTTTTTCTTTTTTTACGTGGAGACGGAGACCCTGCATGATGTCCTTCGTCGGTAGCCTTGCGTTTGCCTTTGCCCTTCACCAAATCAGCTCGGACGTAATCTGCATATGGTAACAGCTTCAGCTTTTTCAAGTCCAGCTGATAGATATGAGACCCGTTTGCGTCTTTGCTTTGGGGGGGGGCTGACGGTTTCGGTTTGATGATCCAACTGGGACACGTATTAGACATTTTCTAAGAGAAAAGAGGTCATGGTGAAACATACAGCTTCGGGACCACTTCCACCTCAACGACATCACCATCGTTTACTTTGGTACCATATTCACTAGGAGGAATAATTTTCCCATGGCCGTCTCGAACGTCAGGGAAGTGTACTGTTATGCCAGAGAGGTTATGAGATTTCGCGAGTCCGTCGTAACGTCCTTGAGGATCTGGGAGATCAGTCAAGGACATGATCCCTATGAAAAGGGAAGGTCGCTCATAGGTTTCATTGCAGCTGAAGATAAAAAAAGTACCTGATGTCTTCTTTGATGGGGATGCGGATGCTGAAGTGGACAAACTGGTGTTGCCCTCCAACGCAGCTGCCCTGATTTTACCTAGCGATATCAAGTATTAATGTTAGATGTTAGTGATAACAATGATTTAGGGCCATACTTACTCGGACTCAGCGGCGCAGATACAGAAGTTTCTGAAATGTGGTAAATAAGTAAAACATCGATAATAAACGTGCAACAGAAATCTTACTAGCAATGTCAGAGCGTCGTATCATTGTATTTTGCGGTGAATTAGTATCGGGGATGTTACGGAAAATTGGCTGAGTGTTAGCCACTATAGCAAAGAAGTCTCGTTCTTGATATGCACGACAAAATGGGAGAACGAAGGGAGAACTGTTTCGGTCATCCATTCCACTTTCCGTACTTTTATCATTTACAGTGGCTTCAACGTTTCGATACACTGATCAGTAAGTCAATAAAATGATAATGAAGGTGACACATACCGGCACTCAAGCCCAGTTCATGTTCAGTGACCAAGAAATACAGACCATTGAATGCACTAGCGGAACAAGCCACGGCCTCTTCTGGAAACTCATCAGGCTGAAGAGGGTGTAATTCAAATTGAGCTCGTGTCTTCTTCAGTGTGCTGACATCGATCTGTGAACTTCAGTTAGACGCCACGTGAAGAGTCGATTGAAAGAACCACTTACTCCATCAGGTGGAAGATTGAAATATGGCCCAAGCCGTGAGTATTGGCCAGTAGTACTAATGATAGCAGGAAATTTTAGATGCAGGATGTTCCCAGACGCATCAACCCAATAATGAGCAGAGTCCGGAACTTTCCCACGACGTGGGGCTGGGTTATTATGTTTCGGGATCGCTTCATTGAAGTTGGGAGGACAGGCAGTAGGCGAGTTCGAGCATGCGAGGAGAGAAACGTCGAGTGGAGACAAAGAGGTTTGTGGAGACGTGCCACCTGTTTCATCTTTGGAGTATGGGTCATCGAAAAGATTACGCATGAAGGTAATGAACTTACCATCATTAACACCACTGTTGACAGCAGGTGGAGATGCAAGAGAAACAGCATCATCCACACATGGCGTAGTGGTGACTGCAGGAGCGGAATTGGTTAAAGACTTGGGAGTAAGAAATATAACACACCTTCTTCAGGGACGGATGTCCTTGGGACAGCAGAACTGCCTCTCTTGGTCGGCTTGCCGCGCATGGTAGGTGATATGTACAATGTAGGTGGGAGAAAAAATGATTCGAGGTGTCGAGTGGAAACGACTTGCTATGAACGTTTATATAGACGATGCTCACCATCAATAAGTCATAACACTTGATCAACAATCACTCACCACATCGTTCATCGTTCTATGGAAGATATGGTAGCGAACCATTGCCGATGCAGTTGTCATTGATATGACAACAAAGAATACAGAAATACGTGAGCAGGACGGCCATCAAGGTATAACAAATTGGTATCCGAACTGGTTGGAGGATCCTCTAGTGCGGGGCAACCGTCATTAAGTTGACCATCATACGCATAGCTGGTGTGAGGGTCAATGTCAATGATGCGTGCAGAAAAATGAAAATCACCATGGTAGATAATGCCGCTGAGCCTATATGTTACAGACTCACACTTCACAGGAATGTTCAGTATGTGTGACGGAGCTATTAGCATGTCAGATGCAACAGATTCAAAGAAGAGTACGCTGGGCGCAAAAGGTAAACAAAGTGAGCGTGATACCATGCCTTCGCAGCTGGGAGAATCATGTTGAAATGGCATGTCTTCCCTTCGTCGGAGTTGATTCGTAAACCAGTCTTCTAACCACGCTTGTAAGGTAGTATGGTTTCTATCCCGGGTTTCGACAGGCAAGAAACATATTGTTGGCAATGAACTACACGCCTCCTCTGAAATCTCTGAAACTTTGTTACATTCATCATTCATGCATGATCATCAGCAAAACCGTCTTTTTCGGACAGCTGCCACAGCCACCACAGTATATTACAGCATGATTACAGCATTACAGTACAACAGTTCGACAGTAGCACAGTCACCCAGCGACACACAGTGCCACACAGTCTGTCACAGTCTTCACAGACTCACAGCGGCACATTACCTCATTAACTACATGAGTTTACAGCCGGGCACATTGCCACAGAGCTGCAGGGATACACTCTCCCACTACACACATATGACACCATATGATACCACGCACGCGGCGTTTGATAAATGCGTGTTGTTGGCGCAGTTGAGCGTCACCGGACTCACAGTCCGGGAGACACCGTTACACGGGGCACTCGTTGTCCTGTCAGAGGGGAAACTTCGCTATGAGATACGACCTAACGCACCTGCACAGGGAAAATCGTGTCCACAGCCATGCTGCAGGACCGACTTGGTGGACACAATGCTGACGACACGCTGATGTGTCGCTGCTCCCTGCGTCAAGTCAAAGACCTCTCCCCGGCCGACATATAGACGTTGTTCGGATTATTCTGGTAAGAATATGAGGCAAGCTCAGACGTGCTGCATAGGACAAATGGTCAACCCCAACAGGGCAATCACGAATACCGCACAGGCACATGTAAGCCAGATGATCATGTTCAGCGAAAATTCTTCCCTCCACGCTTGCCGTACGTCTTCGCGTTTCATGCGTCCAAACCACTTCAAGAAGGGAGACAGCATCCACCAGGTTAGCATCCAGTAAAGGAGAACCCGTCGTCTCCGTGCAGATGTCTCCTTGACAGTTTCAGTGGTCTCGCCCTCCATGGTCTCCCCGGGTAGCGGCTCCTTTTGCCATCAATCCCTCCTCATCCACATGTTGGAACATATTACGAGAGGGGGCGTATGACTCGGTGCCATAGTTCAAATTTGAATCGTCCCGATCGCCCGTCAATCGACTCCTGCCATCGAACTCGTCACTCCGTACCGTCTTCGCTTCGTCATACTCTTCGTCGTATTCCTATGGAAGGACGAGCCCTGACCAACGGCGGGGCCTGATCACCATACATATTCGCATACGTGTGTTCGTCGACTCCAGCTGCAGAGGGAGTCAAATAAGGGGCGTATGGATCACCGCCGGGTCGAACATAGAGACCGGCTTCGACCTCAGCCTCGCGCATCCGCATTGCATGGAAGGCGGCTCGTGAAAGGAAGACCTGCGCGCGTACAATGAGCTTGCCTCCGGCGAAGTGGGGGGTTCTTACCTTGTGCCGCCCCAAAGCTACATCAGTCTCTCCAAGGCCCAAAGCCACCCTCATCCTTTCAATTTGTTCTGCCGGACTCCTGCCTCTGCCACCTTGCACATCGGATCCCTGTACTGCTGACGAGATTCCTCTGGAGCCTCGCTGACCCCAAACCCGCACACATTCCACTTGACAACCTCAACCAACCCTGCACTGCGAACCTGTCCCTTGACTGATCGTCCCTCGAGCTGGTTCAGGAGTTGGGTCATTCGGGTTGATGCAGAAAACGAACCAATTCTGTCTCTCACAATGTATCAAAGAGTGTGTCGAGGGCGGCGCAGAATTCGCCCGCGATGTAGGGTGTACCTGTGTTTTGGGGCGCGGCGACGTCCTCATCCTCGCACTCTTCTTCAGTGATGGTGGGAGTTGTGCCAGCGGCGGTGTTGTCGTGCGGCACACGATGATTGCTACTTTTCCATCTTGTAGAAGGCGCCCGCATAGGCTTTACAGGTTGTCGTGTGAAAACTATCATGTCCTGGATGAGCTTTTCCTGAAAAAGAGACCTTTGGCAAACGGATTGACGGACCCCGCTCCTTCTCCTCCATCTGCAATGCCAGCACCAACTGCCGTACCACGAAGGAGAGCCACGAAATCGGGGTTGAGAGCATCGAGGTTGCGTTCCAAAAAAGCCTTAGAGGAATACGCCACTGGTCCATTGAAATGGCAGATTGTGAACGTCGGAAAGCCCGACCTATCCACGCCACCTCCCGACTTGAAGGAAGAACGGTTGCCCCATCATTTGGCGGAAGCTTCCACCATCGTGCGGTCTGTCTTCTTATGGGACCGGCGAGCTTGACCATCCATGATATGAGTGAGACCACCAGGTCTGTTCTGAAAGAGTCGGACACATTCTGAGTTATCGAAGTAAGAAATTGGGGGGAGGGGGGGGGGGGAGGGGGACATATTTGGATATACCCTCGGATTGGTATTCGTCGACGTGCGCTTCGAAGAGACGTTGCTGAATGAAATGGTGTAATCGTTCATTGGCGAAGTTGATGCAGAACTGGTCGAGTGAGTTGGATCTGCCTGTCATGTTCTGTGGACTGGGGAGATCGAATAAGCCGATGAAAGTTTCGAAGTCGTCTCTGCAGAGACGTTGGTTGATGTGCTTGTTGAGCCGTGTGGAAAGGAGGGAGTAGAGTGTTTTGGCGAGGTCGTTTCAGATGCTCCGTCTGGGTCGAGGAAGACAGTGCAGAGTTCCTTCTTGACCAATGTAACTTGTAGGACAATGCGTTCTCGAGTGCAGAAGGTTGGACGCCCAGAGACTCTGGTACGAGGGCAAGGGTATCGACGTTGCGCACGACTGCGGCGTCGACATCTCTCGAGCAGTCGATTATGAATTCGGGGTTGCAGAGGTGGAGGATGGCAGCGACGACTTGACATGCCTGTACGACGTGTCGTTTGGAGAGACCGACGGTTTTCGATGCTACTTTGAATTGTTCGAATCGGTGTGCATCGTCGGCCCTGACAGCATTGCGACGAGCACCTGCGCTACGCTGTCCGAGATACCTATAGTGAGCCTTGTCTTGCAGATGAAGATGCCGTCTTACCTCAGGGGATGCGCCTGCGATAAGATAGTAAAGATATGGAAGTTGCGTTCGCCTGAAGGAACAGCAGCGACTCTGTTTCTTTCAAGATAGTAATTGAGCGTCTTTATGTCACACTGGCGACCTCTCTCGGTGAACTGCAATTCAGTGTACTTGCCAAACCGAGAAGCGTTCGGATTAAAGAGGGTGCGCGCATTTCCAAACGTTTCGATGGAGAGTTTTGCACCTTTCTTTCCAGGATTCGAGACGGAGAGTTCGAGGAAGGTTTTGGTGGCAAGACGTCTGTTCTCAGACTTTCCTCTTGTGGTTTCGCCACTGAAAAGAATGGACTGGCCCTGTGCCGTGCGCCGCATGTGGTATAAGCATCGCTGACGAGTTGGAATACGTGGGGGCACAGGCGAGATTTTCCAGGAGAGTTGTCCCGATACTCTGCAGAATACTTGTGGAGGACAGAGTCAGCGTTTGAAGAGACGTACTTGTGTGGGTTGACAACGATGAGGCCTGAGGTCTTAGGATCAGTAGCACAGTCACCCAGCGTCACAATTCAGCACAGGCATCCACAGCGCGGTGACAGCATCACACTGTGACAGTGACTCAGTGGCACAGTGACTCAGTGACTCAGTGGCACAGCGACTCAGTGACTCAGTGGCACAGTCACCCAGCGTCACACAGTCCACCCAGTTAGCACAGCCACATAAGCGACGCAGTCTCACAGTGTCGTACAGGTCGGTACAGAGCTTCCAGAGCTACACAGATGCCTATGGTGGCTACATCCCAACTCCCGCGCAACATTCAATCATTATCACTCCTGTGCGACTTTCTCGTGGATTACCAGGTGAATTGCGAGAGCAAGCAGACATAGCATGCGGCCGAGTTCAAAAAATGGTCAGTGACTCTCGGTCCGCCGTAATAACGTATTTCCCTCCGTTTAGTTTCTTGTCACGCAAGCCACCGCTGCAACGGACGAATGCTACAGTCTGGAGTATAAGTGGTTGTCCGTGGACGTGCCGGCTACCGATCGCCGGTATCGTCATGGTAGCCAACACTCAACAGTTGGCTGATAAGTCGTAAGTTGCTCTCGGAATACCTTTTACAGCGGTAAGGACTGTTTATACGCGGTGACATGAGGCTCAGCCAGCCAGCACACCCAGGATCACACCCGCATTTGCAGCCAGGCTAGTGGCCACCGGTGACTTTCTCGGGTGGGAGGACTCGTCTTGGCCCGGCTTCATCAGCCAGTTTCGTTTCCGGAATGATGACGGTGAGTGGTGCCATTTGATTGCATTACACAGTCACCAGTTGTCGTCTAATTCATGCAGTAGTTTTGTCATCGGGCGCGTTACTATGACAGAGTAAGGAGACGCATTCGAACAAACCTTGCGATAAATTTGTGATCACTCGATCCCCGCCGTCTGCAGAACTTGATATCTTCTGTGTTCACACTAGAACTTATACATAGCGGTTGGCGAAAAATTTACGGACTGAACGATAAGAGTACGAGCGAAAGGGCGGGATCGTATTGCTTCACAAGTAGTGACACACGAAGTACAAAACAAGACATATCACGCTCAGGAGACATAAAACAGCGGGGAGCGTAGGTATGTCAAATGTGACGAATGAATGCCATCTAGGCACTGGGAGAAGTAGAGTGAACTTTTCATGCAAGTGTCAGAGGAGTATAGCAATCAAGCGGACGTACGTACATGCGACTGTGCTTTCGGTGAAAGAAGCTCGGCGACGCTTGCGTGGGTTGTGCAATACGACGCCACTCTTGCGTATGTCGTGGCGAATGCGTCCAACATCAATATTAGCGTCCTCGAGCTTACGCTCGGCCGTCTGGGCTCTAAACCGGTATAGGTTACCAAGTGCAATCGTCTCATCAACCTTCGCAGCAGCGAGCTGCTGTTCAAGGATACACACGTTGCGTTGGGCACGCGCAGCTTCAAGGACGAAATTGGCCTCCTCTCGTTCAAGCTCAATGTCCGAGCCCTCGTCATCGACCTGCAGGTATGCCGACCAGCCAGAGCGCCAACCGAGGCGATGCGTAAGTACGTTTGAATGAGTCTCATATTCCGTCAAGACACTTCACCACTTACCGCTTTTGCGGGAGTACTGTTTGTTTTTGGGGAGACGAAATTGAGGTTGCGATTTCGAAAGGGAGTACTGTAAGACTGGAATACGGCAGACTTGCGTAGTCTCAATGCACCAATAGCTGAGGGTGTCCCTTTTGGGAGGACTACGTTGCTAGAGATGCTCCGCTGCACTGGAGAGTGTGGATTCGATGTAGAGTCAGTGCTAGGATTTTCGGGGTCACTGGCAGACGCGTCTGAAGCAACTCGCGTACTGAGGGCACCAGAGCGAACTACAATGCCTAGTTCACTTTGACTCTTCGCCTGGTCAACTCGGGGGTCGTCGTCCTCCACTGGAAGATCACTCAAAACAGGTGAGCGTGACATGAGGTCGAAGGAAATAAAGAGCGACGGCGGAAATGTTGGGAATTTGGAGGTGGAAGCGTCCAAAACCTTCGATATCAAGTTTGATCAAGTTGCTGACACACACGCCACCGTCGCTTTGACTCAACTCATCACACATATTCGCTTCAATCACGGATACGACCACTCACCTCGTGCCAACTCTTCGACTTGCCTCATTTCAGTTTCGGAACAGAACGGTTCAATGTCGTGCGCCCAACTAATCAAGTTCCGACAAACCGATCTAATTGTGCGTAAGTCTCAAGGAAATCGATGCTGACTTTATCCCCAAGATCGACTCGTGTTGTCATCGAGGCCATGGTGACCTTTCTCTGAGTGAGTTTTTTTTATCTAATGATCGTCAAAATTGTTAACCGTTCACGTGGTAGAGCCGGCTTGCATAGACTCGAAACTTGACGTGTACAGTTCGACGGCGGATACATTGATACGTAGGGTCTCGTTTTATTCCTTGTAAGTCGCATTGTCGTCTACTGCGTATCGTCTCCCACAGATCGGAATGCCCAACTGCCCACAGTGTCTCAAGAGCTTCTCGTCCGCCCGAAGGGTTGCCGCTCACCTTGCGCAGCCGAAATCCAAGTGCCATGCTTGGCAGCGAGAACGACTCGGGCTCTCCCTTCATTCCTCATCGTTGACTGTCGGTAGTACGCCCAACTCCTCTCCGTCACTAGACGGTTTTCACGATCTGCCCGCTTGCGACGGTTTCGATGTCGTTCAGCCTGTCCACGATGCCATCGATACATTTGTCCCCTTCGGTGATTCCGACTTCGATGGGGAGGAAGGAATCTGGAATCCATCCGTAGCTGAATCCGCTGCTCTCCTTGCTGAATTAGGACAAGGCCGTCAAATCCAGCCCTTCTCCAGTGCAGGGGAGGTCTTCGACACCGGCGAAACGTTTCTTAAGCGTTTTGAATTGGATCCATTCTCCTCCTTCCGTCGTACTAATTTATATTATCCCTTCTCTGGCCTCAATGATTGGGAAATGGCCAACTTCCTTCTGCGATCAAAAATGAGCATGGCGAAGATAGACGAATTTCTATCATTGGGCTCAGTATGTCCGCGTCACCGGTTCTACTCTCGATATATTCCATTAATCGGTTGGTTCTCAGGTACGCACTCTGCCGCTTTCGTTCTGGACTGCCAAGGAACTGCGAAGCCGAATAGAATTACTTCCAACCGCGCCACGCTGGAACTACAGGATCATCGCAACGTCCTATCCTACGAAGAGTCCAGCTATTCTATACTTTCGTGACTCTCTCGAGTGCATCGAAGCACTGTTCAACCATCCGTACTATGCAGATCATATGATGTACACTCCATTCCGAGTTTTTACAAGTGCTGAGAGGGTCGTCAGGGAGTTTAGTGAATGGATGAGCGGGGACGTGGCATGGCGGATGCAGGTAGGACATTACGATCCCAGTCTACTTGCACTGATTTCATCCAGTCCAAACTCCCACCGGGCGCTACGTTGTGCGGCGTAATCCTTTCGTCCGACAAAACTCATATAACGAATATGTGCGGTGGAAAAGTCGCTCACCCGCTTCTTATCAGCCTCGCAAACATTAAGATGGCCGTGCGGAACAAAGCGTCTTCACATGCCTTCTTGCTCAATGCTCTTATGCCCGTCGTTGAATTTATCCACCCCGTGCATCGGATATGTTCTGTATTGGAGGCTCGCCTCTTTCACGAGTGTCTTGACATAGTTCTTCAACCCCTCAAAGTCGCTGCCCGAATTGGACGAATGATGTCTGATCCCGCTGGAAATCTCCGCCACTGCTTCACGCCGCTTGCTGCATATATTGTGGATACTCCAGAAGCATGTATGCTGGCTTGCGTCCGTGGAAAGACGTCTCCGGTGACGATGGCCAGTTACAAGGACTTTGGCGATGCGTTTCAGCATGAACGCCGTACTGGAGCGAGGACACTTTCCCAGCTCTCTCGCATTCAATGCGACCCAAATGACGTCGAGAGGTATTTTGCGCTGTGTAAAGATTTTAGGTTGAGCGGCGTTGCGGAGCCATTCTGGCGGAATTGGCCATTATCCGATCCTGCTAATTTCTTGACGCCGGAACCGCTACATCACTGGTACCGGAAGTTTTGGGATCACGATGTCCAGTGGTGCAAGAACGCTCTCGGCGCACCGGAACTCGACTTTCGCTACTCCGTCTTACACCCAATCGTTGGCATGCGCCATTTCAAGGACGGTATCACGGCATTGAAACAGGTTACTGGTCGAGCTCAGAGAGACATGCAGCGTTTTATGGTAGCTGTTATTGGTGGGGCTGCATCACGAGATGTAGTCATTGCGGTTCGTGCCCTCATGGACTTCCGGTACTTGGCTCAAGCTCCTAGGATTACCTCAATCATACAGGACAGGATCAAAGCAACCCTTGCGGAGTTTCACAATCACAAGGATAAAATTACTGAAGAAGGTTTGCGGAGAGGGGCAGAGAGCGGCAGTGCTCTAAACCACTGGTTTATTCCCAAGTTGGAATTGATGCAAAGCGTCGCACCGAGCATCAGCGAACTTGGCGCGCCTGTGCAATGGTCAGCCGACACGACGGAACATGCCCACATCGAGGTGATTAAGGAACCTGCATCCACGACGAATCATCAAAACTACGATACCCAGATTTGCCGTTACTTAGATCGTGTCGAGAGATGCCGGCTATTCGAGACGGCGACTCGTCTGAGCGCACTGGGCGATGCCGACGACACTCATGATCAGGACTTAGCCGTTGAGGATGACGGGGCCGAGGATGATGAGTTGAATATGGCAGACGATGAAGATGCCGCGGCGATCTTGAAAGATATCTGGTCCTCAAGACGTTCTGTTCCGGATTTCTTCGGCGTCGCAGAGAAGCTTAGGGCGGCCTTGCCTGGTTCTATCCCACACCCAGTCCGCACGTTCTCTTCGGGAGCTACCGCCCTCCGCGTTAATCGTCGACCGTCCATCAAACGCATCTCTATCGATAAGGCTGCCGAACTATTCGATATTCCAGACCTCCGAGGAGCCCTCGCAGACTACCTGAGTCGTGAAGGACCACATGCGCAGAACTTCCACTCCTTTGGCCGACAGCGGCGCTCACCTCCGGGTGCTCACCTCCCATTCAGTGACCTTCAGGTCTGGTACAAGGTTCGTCTTCAACAAAAGTCATACCACGATTCCAGTTCTCTTGAGCCTGTATTCACAATCAATGCTTGCCCCCCCAATCGTACATGGAAGTATGGCCGCCACGACGCGGCGATTTTGCAGGTGGATGCACGCCATGAATGGCCTGCCAGTGGCCTCACAGGTATGTCATTTAGATGCCAAGTGATTCTACACTAATGATTGCCTCTGTAGGTCATACTGTGGTAGATGTTCGCCTTATCATGTGCCCCGTCTCTCCCAGAGGGCTCCGGCTTGTCTGGGATGATCGCCTCCTTGTTTATGTTCGGCGGTTCGATATAGTCCCACAGCGGCAAGCCGATGTGGACCTGGCAACAGGATTACACGTCCTGAAACGGGCGACACGTGCATCGGGGGAGTTTTTAGGGGATGTCCTTCCTCTGGATCAGATTAAGTCATACGCTCATCTTGTACCTCGCTTTGGTGAAGCCGCTGATAATCGATTCACGAGTACTAACGGCTTTCATTCTGCACAATCATTCTGGCTAAATAGATACTTTGATAAGGAGTTTTACTATGCGCTGTCTTTGTAACGTACTAGTTAGCAAGTGAAAAACGTGGTATGCTTGAATTTTCGTTGTGTGGATTTATACGGTGAAACTTGCAGACTTGCAGACGAGCGAGTGGCATTCGACCCATTTGACTTAAGCTCTTTGGGCACTTAGTGGCTGTCGGGGCGCAGTGGTTCCTTTCATATCGATTACAGTTACTACCGCTCAGATTTCTTACCCGGTGTGAGCGAGACTGAACGTTGAACTTTGGGTTCGTGACTCCTCATTCGCCACCGACAACGTTGCAGCGGGTTCTTTCGGAATTGCTATGCAGGTATGTAACGGTCTAATCAAACTAGTTCTTGCTGTCCTGACGCGTTGCAGTTATACTGAACCGTCATTTCGGTATCATGAATTTTAAATTTTGCGCCCCTCAACTTGCTACAATTCGTGCGGAGTCGACCGAGAGCTTTCGTTTGATCCAGGCAACAAGTCTCTTCAAGATGCCAGGGCCGCATTTAGATCTGTTCTTCAAGCATTGCTCTTGGTAATCGTGTCATCAGACCTGGACGCAGTGGAGGTGGGTTTGCTTAGCCATGATTATCATTCACATGCAGTACAGATAAATGCCATGACCACGGACGTGCCCGGAGTAGATTCCATGCTCGAGTTGTCACTGTACTCGCCCCCGCAGACCTCCCGCATGATGGGAGTTGAACGTGGATCCTTTGACACTCGGTGAGTTCGAAGCTATGGTACGGAAGGATTTCGCAGGGATTGGGCCTTTCCCTACTTACATACTGCCGTCGACCTAGAAGTCGATGCCTCCTTTGTCCCCCAATCCCTTCGCTCTCCTAGTTCCATAGTTCCAGCTTCACGCCACCCCCTCACGCGCATACTACGACACCACGACGAAGATCAAGCAAGAAGTCCTCATCACCCTTGCGTCTCTCGTCTCACCGGCTGGTGGGTTCTCTGCTCAAGTCGTCGCTGCCATCGCTTCCGTAGACCCCCACATGATGGGAGTTAAATGTGGATCCTTTGACACTCGGTGAGTTCGAAGCTATGGTACGGAAGGATTTCGCAGGGATTGGGCCTTTCCCTACTTACATACTGCCGTCGACCTAGAAGTCGATGCCTCCTTTGTCCCCCAATCCCTTCGCTCTCCTAGTTCCATAGTTCCAGCTTCACGCGATCCCGTCACGCGCGTACGGCGACATCACGACGAAGATCAAGCAAGAAGTCCTCATCACCCTTGCGTCTCTCGTCTCACCGGCTGGTGGGTTCTCTGCTCAAGTCGTCGCTGCCATCGCTTCCGTAGACCCCCACATGATGGGAGTTAAATGTGGATCCTTTGACACTCGGTGAGTTCGAAGCTATGGTACGGAAGGATTTCGCAGGGATTGAGCCTTTCCCTACTTACATACTGCCCCCGACCATGAAGCCGATACCTCCTCTGTCCCCCAGTTCTTTCGCTCCTGCAGTTCCAACTTCACGACGTCCCCGCCTCCCCCTCACGCGCTCGCCATCCCTCTCCCGCCATCATACTTCACCGCTCCGGATATCCCCGCCAAACCTCATCGAACCTCACTGTTTCGTGAGTAAGTTATCAGGATCGCGACGCTACAATGGTTGGCTGCATCTGCGAGTCCATAGTATGTATCTTGTCCGTTCTACTTCCTTTGTCTGCCCCCGTATAAACGAGATATTGACTACCGTCTGTCAAGGTTTACTGACTGGTGTTCTCAGATGACGACAAGCTCTCTCTTCTGCAAGATACCGTCCGGTCATTGAGATCCACAGGTTCAACGGTCCTAAAGTCGAAAAATTCAAAGCACTGTATATATCTGTGCACGAAATTGGTTGCGATGAGAGCGTCACGGCGACGAGACTAAGCGTGCAATAAGGGCTTTCAGATTCGGATTTTCGGAAACTTTATAATTAATATTTACTACAGCTGTGAATATGTAGAGCTGGCTACGTGCACTCAGTGCCCAATCAGGACATTTTCCATAGATGGCTCAGGCCGCAAGATTTGATCTAAACGACTCACCACCGTGTCTGCGTCCTCCAACATAGTCCATTGATCTACCTACACTCATGATATTCGCCTATAGCACCTTCTGCACTTATTTTCCTGTACCGACTTCTGTTGTCAGCATGATGCGATCACCGATCGGGGCCAGGCGACTCAGATTGTCAAAGGTAACCGTTTAGTAACCCAATTTTCGCGATTCAATGGTTTCGCTTAGGACAGTCCTTTGAGGGTTGCCGAAGCGTGTGCTCTTCCGCGGTGTACCCTCTCACTGCGCTCGCTCTTCGCCGTTGGTTTATCCTCCAGTATGCCGAGGACAAAGCGCACGAAGGGAATGGTCCAGTGCGACCCAGAAGGCACGGGTGATACTGGTGTGCCCTCATCCTCGCATGAACAAACTGCACTGACTTTGCGAAGAACGAAGCGGGCGACAGCTGGCCAGGGTGGCGCAATCATGCAACTCGAGAGGGTCGGAGACGTCCTTGCTCGACCTCAGCAAACACCCAGACAACGGGTCGTTCTTCCAGATGACGCACCACGAAACGTTTTGGCTCCGACACCTCGCCGCCAGAGGAGGGTCACACAGGCCTCTCAAAAGGGTCAAAAGCGCAAGGTAGTTAACTTCTATGGGTATATCTAGATACCTGCTGATGTATGCTTAACAGACTCGTACTACGGAGAACCACACTGAAGACTCGGCCGTTGAAATGAATCTCGATTGCGGACCTTCACCTGAGTTTCAGATGGCAGAACCTGGGTCCAGATTTGGGTTCCACACACAAACCCCCAGACAACCCTCTTTCGTTGGGACGCAATCACTGAACGAGTATGAGCAAGACCGAACAATGTACCAGGCGCATCAGACCGCAAATACTGCTGCCCCTCGAGCGCAAGGTCGGGCTGTTGCGTCTCAGACAACCAGTGCGTCGATTTAATCTGTCCAACACGCGCACCATCGATACGCTTACTCACACCAACGCTAGCCACCACCCAGCTTGTTTCCCAGCAGCCTCGCATACCCCAAGATAGAGCGGCCACCGAGCGTAATTCCGGACTTACCTCTAGATTTCGTCCGCAGCCCCTCTCAACGGTCCCAGAGGTTCCGTCTACGTCATCGACACCCGATCCATTCGTGTCCCGGCCCGCGTCAATAACTCTCTCTGGTTCGTCGAAGAGGACTAGCGAAAAAAATTCATTTAAGCCTTCCCAAACCGAACGGTAAGTTCTCCGCCCAGTGCAAAATGATTATCGAATTAATGATGACGCAAGTAGTGACTTAAGTGAACCTCGATCTGGTGAAGAGTCGCGCGACTCCAACGATGGTCCGTCGTCAAGCCTTGATGATGCAGGGGATGCCGAGGATGAAGCTCCCCGTGCTCGTGCAGGTAATGATGGATACTCTGGCAGTGGGATCGATGAGAACTGACTGATGCACTCCCTGTTGACAAAGGGTCAAATGATGTCCTTGACTTCGACCGCATGTCGGAGGACGCCGAGCCTCACGAACTTGATGACGGTGAGTACATAGTATCTTACATTCCGTTGGTGCTAACTAATTTCTAGAGTTAGGGCTGGGTGGTCAAACTCCCTCGCCCCAGGTGCGTTCTCAGCGGTCGTCTTCACAGCAACGATTCCCCCAGCCACGTGTCCGTACTCAGCCTATAGTGTCTTCCCAGCCTGCTCCCTCCCAGCAATATGTCCCTCGGCGTGCAGCGCCCTTGCATTCTGGTCCCGCTCCTGCTCAGCGGCCTAGCGGCCTACAATCCCGACCCTCCCGACCACAAGTTGCACCCGAACGCGCTCCGGCTCCCCCGTCACCTCAACATGGAGAAAGTATCTCCTCGCATCAGTCTGGTATGCCACAAGATCGTGGAGTACGGTCCAATGATGGACCACAGCTGCATCATGGCGAAGAGGTAAATAATTATAATATTAATTCGCTGCACTTACACTGTTGAAAGGTTGGTGTGGACTACGACGTTAGTGCAAGGCATCAGTCCCGAAACCGTCGCCCTTGTCCTCCCTCGCCTACGTACCTTACAGGCACTATCAGCGGTGAGAAACATCGCTCCAAGAAGCTGCGTTCCAACGCGGTTAGCCATGTGCAGGGTAGGTTGCACAGTGAGGAGGACTCCTTGGGCGATAGCTCGAGTCTTGTCAGTGAGCGCCGCGGTAAGTATTCCAGGACGACCAAGGCGGATGTGGTCGTTCGACCTACCACGCTAGCATTTTTCGGTCCGCTGTGGTGCAAACTCTTGGGTGAGGCAAAGGGAAGAATGCGGTTGTATGTTGCAACGGAGGTCCCGTTCCTCCGTCGCGAAATGGCAATCGACGGTGTTTGCATGGAGATCCTGGTCGAGATGGTTATCAAGTACGAGGACGATGGATTAGAGCTTGAAGCTGGTAAGCTTCTTAATACCTACTATGTGCTAACTGCCTCAACAATTGCAGGTTTCTATCCGGAGCACAAGAGGTCGATGGCGATGATTGTAAGTGCGCAGTTTTTTTTCTTCTTCTCTGCGGTAATGTACGTTTTGTAGTTATTCCATGACACGCAAACCTTCCGTAGTGAAATCAAGAAAGCCGCCGTGCGTATCGTTCCGTTCGAGTATGGTCTCTACCCCCCCGAAAACATCGATGATAATGCCGAACGGATCGATTTCGTCAAGAAGAAGGCCGCGCAGCTCCTCGAGGGCGCTCGATATCTTCGTGGAGACTTAGACCCATTGGTACGTACTCTGTTGGTGCTATGCTACTGTTGCGAAATGCTGCTGCAGGGAAGGACCAGCAATTTTGCCCACTCCGCTCTCAAGAAGACTTGTCTCGCCGTCTACTATTGCACTAGCTCCAAGTCTCTCCGTCGGTTTGCCGAATTCCAGGAGTCTGTTCCTGTGAAAGCGCTCGCCCTTGTGGCTGCAATCGTACGTTAGTTTTTCTGTCCTTGGTACGATTACTGATGCGAGTTAATCAAGATTCGAAGTGTCCTAACGACGTTCAAGAAGCACGGAGTAGCTAAGAACGAGACTCTTTCTGGAGATGAGGTCGAAGACGCATACAATAATATCACCCATTTGGTCAATCAAGTATGGTCTGACGACTACCATGGAAGCAAACTCGACAAAATGCTTCGGGAATGGGCCAAGGCTGGAATGTAAGCGAATTCTCAGCGATTCCGGAATGAAAGTTAACATATTCTAAGGACGGGCTACTCAGCGAGAGAAATTGTCGGGTCGGAAACAGACGAATGGCAGGTCGTTCTCGATTAATGTTGCATTGTATCCCTTTTTTCGTACACGCATAATTTCACGTTTTTTGCAATGCTCGCAGTGATTGATGAGGAACGTGAATGAATTGGCGCGAACAATAGCGAAGTTGGTACAGTAGTAGTCTACAGCGTGATGCACGAGCCCACAGAGTCAGGACTGGTGCTCAGTTATGTACAGAGTTGGATGTGCTGTATGGTGCTGCACAGAGTCCGACATAGTGTACAGCGCCATACGGAATCTGGTATACTGTATAGTAATGTACAGAATCTAACATAACGGATACCACTGTACAGAATCTGACATGCTGTACTGTACTGTGCAGAGTCACGAACACTGTGGGGCGCTGTACAGTCAGTCGGTTCCGCGCTAGGCTGTGCAGCGAGTAGGTAAGCGTGACAGCGCTAGACAGCGCTGTGACAGCAATGTTACAGCACCGGACAGGGAGGGACCTTCCTGTTACGGTGTGGCTGCTGTAACATGCTGTAACAGACTTGACAGCGGTAGACAGCCGGGAACGGTTTTTGCTGATGATGTGACAGAAATCAGCTTACTTGGCGGGTAAAGACAGTCCAGAACAGGAAACAGATGCTCCGACCCTACACATCGT